>CM039680.1:126207174-126898582 GCA_022537955.1 Schmidtea mediterranea
AGAGAGACCGGAAAACTCCGGATCCTGCGTCAATAAATTTATATGAATCGACCGGGCAGGATCGAATTGAAGTCAGGGGCGTATAGAATATCCGGGTTCGAATTCCGGAAACCAAACTCCCTGGTAAGGTGGAGGCGGATCGTGTTGATGGGATCTCCGTAAGTTCCACTCCAGTGAAACCCTTCCGCGCGTCGGCACGCTCGCGACGACGCCCGATTTCTATTTCGGTCGCTGGCGAGTCCGTAAACGTAGTTTAGCGTTCCGGTGTGTCCCCAGCAGGTGGTTGAGGGAAGCGGGCTCGACAGACGGCTGAGAAATCCCGGAGGATCCTCAGAGATAGAGGACGAAGGCATTCGTGGAGACAGGAAGGTGAGAAAAGCTGGAATTAATTTCCAACTCCTGCGTCGGATCATTGCCGACCAACTTGGAGCCGGGCGGTGAAACGGCACGACGGAGTGCAGTTGAGGCTACTTTGACATGAGCGCCGCCTGGGTGGCGGGATCCGTAATCAATTCGTCTTCGCGCTCGAGGAGTCGCTCGATTCTCTGCGCAGTTCGTTTGACGACCTCGGGCGGAGACACGTGCCACTTTATCGTGCTATTGGGTCTGGAAGGGTTCGTGCTTGTGCTTAATTCTTCGTATTGTGCGACGGCCCGATCCGACGAGGGAAGTCGGGGTATCTGGCAAATCTGTCCCGTTCGTTGCGTATTAAGAGTTCTGCATCCTAAAAAAAAAACGAAGGAAAAAGATAAAAAAATCTTGCAAAAATGAAGTGGTGATAGAGTACGGGGACCCTTGCGAAGACAGGCGCATTTAAACGGTTGGTCCCTATGCTGTCAGCCCCCTGGCGGTCCCCGTAAGTTAGCCATTGCCAAGTTAGGTAGCGCAAGGTATCTTCGGGCATGCTACAATAGTCCATACTAATTATTACGGAGTCGGCTAACTCCATTTAGATCTCATTTGCGATAAAATGATTGAACAGTGATTTACATGCTTTGTAACTAAGATTATTTACTGCCAATGAATGGGTTCATTAAAGAAGCGTATGGGATTTGTTAGTTCGATCACGTTTCCTAACGAGTATTCTAAGTTTAAATGCCGGCTATTCCGAATGGTTTTTAATTACAATTACGTTACCTAATATTAATAGGTATGTAATTTCCTTTAACCAATGGTTAATCTCACTTACAGAATTTATTGTTATTACTAAAATTTTTCGTCAATTCCCTCGTCAATCCCTATTGAATTCATAGGACTATATCGCATATTACCATTTGCACTGTTTCATTTATTATATATTTAATTGGGTAACACGGACAATTTTCCTCTTAACTATCATGGTATACGTCCTTAGGTTACATCTATTGCAGTTTAATCTCATAATTCCGAGTGTCGTGGGATTCAATATTACACCTCGCCATACCGTCAGTGTTTGTTCTAATTATCGCTAATTTATCTCTATGTTTATCCAAACAGTCTCAGAATGGTCCACGTCGTTTGATTAGGTAAAATTCTATACTCGTTAATATTTTATGGTACCAAAATCGCATAACATTAGATCGTTTCTTAAATATCAACAAGTAGTCAGGCGTGAACTAATCGTCTATTTAGCAATTTATCGATTTTCAATGTAATATGTTGGGTTCCTACAAGTCCACCATTCACAATGTGATTGGTCGGGAAGAAATTTTAAGCGCTTTTATGATGCGTACTGACATCCCAATAACCATCCCTCCTTTAAGCTTTGGCTCATTTCGACGGTTTTGCGGAAGATTAGTTCCAAAAATGGAGATATTAATGGTTACGAAACGTTTATCACCCTAATTCTTCTTACCCCACTACCCGTTCTAATCGAGTCGTCCGTACAGATAAAATGACTCGCAATGGTCAAATTGTGATCCATGCCTAAACCCCCTTTCTCTCTAGCTGTCGCAATCTCCCTGATTTATCCCAACTCGTTCGGCCACATATTCAGAAGCCGCCCCGAGTATACATCGCAGCCCTGCGTAGCGGCCTGTGCATTATCACCAGAACCGAACCTGCGGACTGCCGAGGGTCCACGAGGCACGACCTCGCGAAGCCCAACTAAGGGTTTTCAACCCATAAGTTAGCCCCGTAGATCCGCCCATGGACATCTCATTACGATACAATATATAGTATGAATAAGGGTCGGAACAATAAAATATACGATAGTAATTTAAGGCATAAAAAGTGAATGATGACATTACAAAATTTAAATTAAAAACATATAAAATAAGAATAAAGATATACAATAAAAATTCCTTACGTCCCTCAGAAGTCTAACGTCCAAGTTGCAATACAAAATTTCAATAGTTTTAAAGGTTTTGAAAGATTTTTTTAAAAGTTAAAAAGTTAGAAATCATCAACTGTATATTACTAACTATTGTAATGCATGTGTGCGACAATAGATTTTTCGCCATTTAGGGCTGTCTTATTTATGCTTATTACTTAAAATTAATTTTATTATTTTTGTAGATTTCTTTAATTTTAATACTATAATTCAGTTTATGTTCGAATTTATTTTTTAGATTTTTGATAATATTATTTTTGCCCTTTTTTAATTTGTTCTCTTGGTGCCGCCCCCTTCCTGCTTGTTTTTCTAAACCTATTTGCAAGGTTTGGCAGTTATTCGTTTTTTTTTTAATATGTTCTTCCGAGCGTCTGCTTTTCTAATTTTTATTAATATTGTTTTATTAGTTTTGTTAATATTATTTTGTTTTAATAATATGTTTGTATTAATTTAGTATCTGTGCGCGTGCAACTTAGTGCAGTGATCTTCCAGCAACTTTCGCTTTATTTTTGTTTAAATTGGTGGCCTGGACCCAACAAACCACTCCCGGGCCGTTAAATGTGCGCCCGCAATTCATAATAACACATTTCGCATCCCAATATGATTATGTTATAACATTTACTAAAACAGAAAAATTGAAGGAGAAATGGCAATTTATAGAAGAGTCAACAGAACATCCACCAGGTGATGGGATTTATACATTGAGTCAGACAGTAGTCAGTTTTTTATTTACATTAACGTCATAATAGGATACGTCATTCTGTTACAGGTTCGATATCCAGACTTGGACCTGGTGAGTCGTTCAGCTGGAATGGTTTAGGTGGGTTTCGATGCAATTTTCTTTTGATCTGTTTATTACGGAGCTGTGTTTGGTATTGAGAACTTGAGTTAGAATGGATTTTAGAAACGGATGTTTGATTGATTCGATCTCCTTCTTCGATTTCTATTTGTTGGAGATTTTTGGATGATTTGTGCTAATTTGGGTGATTGGCAGAATGTTTGCGACGAAAGAAAAGAAGGATAATGAATTTGGGTGATTCCCAAAGCAGAGGATTGTTGAGTTCCGAAATTTGTTTGTTTTCTCATTGTTCGGAGTCTGGCAGGAGGAGGGGGTATTGTGTTTTGTAGAGGAATTTCCGAGTTTGAGAGCGTTGATCTTCTGTTGTAGGTGGAGGTTGAGATTTTACAACGAAGGTTTTGAAGGAAGTATTTCGTATTCGGGTGAGTTCTGTCTGAAATGGTTTGGTGAATTCGATAGCTTCTGGTTTTTTCCTGAGATTTGGGTTTGATTTGTTATAAAGACCCTCGCGATTAAGAGTAGGGCAGATTGGGTATAGCTCATTTTCTATTATATGACTTTCAACTTTGCTATTACATTTTGTACACGTTCTACTATTTGTATTCGGGGGTTAATTCATCGTGAACACCAAAGGTTGGGCTGCTCAGTAGATCAATTCGGCCCTCATTAGTCCTCCTCTCATCTCAGGGATAAGGGTGATTATTTTATTCTCTTCTGCGTCTATCCCGGCCGCTCTTTGGCTCTCGTGTTCTTTTAGTATGTATTTGTTGTTTGTATCGCACCCGCTATATGTTTCCTCTGCGTATTCCGGCTCCTTTAGCTTGATTTAGTCCTTTTGTTCTGTGATATTTCTTCTCATTTTCTTGCTTGGTTTTTTCCCAATTCCTCTAACACAGTTGACCATGTTTTTTTCCGCGCCTCGTCTTAGTTTTTACTCCTCTTCCCAACCTTATTTTAATTCAATTTTTGTTAACGATTCATTTCATCTTCTACTTCTCTTTGTCTTTAGTTCCCGCGCACTCTCTTTTTGAGTGCCTTTATTAAGTTTTCGTGACTGGAACCATTGAATTGGTTATACAGTCCCCTATCTCTCTGTATTTTGTTGTTCCGTGCTGTCTTATAGTTTTTATCATCTCTCCTGCTCATTCCCTTCGCCATTGCCACTACCCTCCTCGTCTACATATATTGGCAAGTGGGTACTCGTTCTCCACCAACCTTAGGTGATGCTTACGTTGTAAGTGGTCTCGCCGGACCTCCTTCATTTGTTGTTGAATCATGCTGGTTATCATTTTCTACAAATTTTACATCATTTATTATGTATATTTTTGGTTTCTATATATTTATTATGATTGATGCATTTTTTAATTCTTTTTATGGTTTATTGGCTTTTTCATTTTTTTTATTTTTATTTTTTACATCGAGGTTATTACATTCTATACTTACAATTTTTCTCCACTCGTTCCTATACCAGGTGCCCCAAACTCCACAAACCCTTCATCTATCGGGTTCTGTGGTTGTTCGAGTGGTCGTTCACATTTGTGTTTATAATTGGCATGGCCACCAATAGGTAATCAACGAGGTCCGACCAATGTGGATTTAAACAATCTCGTTTATTCTCTCCGAATCTTGTGAGGTGTTCATTCCCCATCCACATATATCGATAGCTGGTTTTACTCTTCGATGAAGAGCCTCTATCTCTCTTTCTTAGTATTGCGGGGCTCTTGGTTCTCATTCCTTCATTCGCTTGTAAACCCCCCCTCACTTTTGCGTCAAAAGACTTCTTTTTTCCGCAATCCTATGAGTCTTCTGTCGATGGATTGCGAGATCCTTTGCTCGCAATTTCTGTATTTCTATTCTTGTTCTGCGCACTCCAATCCGCTCCTCTCTATTCTACTTGCAGATCGCTTGTTCTTTTACCTTCGGCCAGATTTCCCCGCATTTGAATCTTGTATCTTTGTGAGCTGATTACTTTACGTCGGAATTTCTAAGGTCCTCTCTTTTTTATGTTGCTTATACGGGCTGTTAAATTTTCTGTGTTCTACTTTGCTTCTCGAGCTGTCCCACATTTGTAGATTATCGAGAGGTACACGCTTTCGGGAATTCTTCTAGCTCCTTCATTGCCGCTTGGTATTTCCGTGTTTCCAAGTTTGCTTCTTTCAATACTTCCATTTGTTTTCTTTCGCCTGCACTTATCACGTTTGTCCCATTCAGGCTATTTGTGCGTTTGTTCTTTTTGTACGTCTAAATCTCTCTTACTTGATTTGCATTTCCCGATTGTTCCGATTTGGGTCCTAGTTCTTTATTTCCTCTGCGCTCCTCAGTTCTACATGGTTAAACGTTGCTCTTGCTAACATGGCTTTGATATTTGCCCGCAGTTTTCAGTTCCCTACTATTCCTTTATCATCTTTTGTTCAGTTCCATTTCCTCTTCCAACCGACTGCTTCTTAGGCTAGCTAGCTCCAGCATTGCCCTCCCAACATACTTCGATTTTGATCTCTCCCATTTCTTATAATTGGAGTCTTTCTTCCCTGATGATTTGTCTACCACATTGGATTGGTACGCTGTGTTGATTAACCTCTCTGTAATATTTTAAACTTTGCTTTCCTTAACTGTAACCGGTATGTTTGTTTAGCAGCCTCAACATAACTTCCCATGTTTCATTCTGCGGTTTCTTGCTTCGACTTGTTTTTGGAGTTTTCCCATCTCGCTTTTTGGTTTCTTCCAATGTTGTGGACGCAATACGTCTCTTTCCTCTCGTATATCTTGTTCTAATTTCTTTAACAAATTTCTCGAACTTTTCCAATCCTGTCCTCGATATTCTGACTCTATTCATTACGTGTACTTTGTCTCATGATCAGCTCGTCTTCGTGCCCATTTTGTAATTGTTGCAACATCTTTCGCATTTTCGGTTTCTGTTGTTATTATCATCCATTTCCCGTCTCGTACTTTAATTAAAACTGCCTTTTGGTTCTCTCGGTCACCCATGAATTGCATCATCCCATTATGGAGATGGTCGATATTCGATTGTGTTTCTTTATTTGTTCATTTCTATAAAATAATATTTACAGTTAAGAGTTTGTTCTCACGGTGGTTATTGTTTTGAGTTTAAGCAATTTTGGAAATTACTTGTTACGTAATATAACAGATATATACATTGTTTTTGTTCGCATCCACACGCTCTTATTCCCAATCTGTTTTCGTCCCGTTCCTTCTCTTTCGACCGACATTTTTACGAACAGCGTGTCTGCCTTGTAGATATTCACATTTATTTGTCCATTGATTCTGGTGCCCCGTTGCCACACTACGTCCGCTGTTGGCTTTCGTAGCAATGTCTGCCGTCCGGTCTAATCTTCTAACGTGTGCGTCCCTTGGCTGAATAATTGCCAGTGTTACTTGTTACTGAAACGCCCATAGCTTGCAGCTCGTCCCCATTCTCCCTTTCACTAGTACGGAAAATACAGATAGTGCGTACTTTCCCGTCTCATCCCCGTTTGATATAATCTCAATCTCATCTTATACCCGTTTTTTCCATGAATAGAATGGTGGGCTAGTTATGGATTACCTCTATTCCGTCTGCTCTTTTGGCCATTTGCGTAAAATCTCGATTCCCATATAACGGAGCAATAGGTAGGTTTCTCCGTGGGGTTATAGCTTCTTAAAATTTTTTGGTAGTTCCCCCTCAAATTTTCATTTTCATTCTACATTTTTCTGTTCCGACATCCTACCTTGCTAATTCGAATGATCTCTGGTATTAAATATTTCTGTCAATAAATATTTGGTGTGATTCGATTTCCGATTTTTAATCTGCATCATCATTTGCTCCATATTCTTCATAGTATTTATCCATATTTTAAAGGTTTCCTAGCCGTCTCTTGCACGTGTTGTATGTCCTTCTCTAGTATTTATTTACATCCCCATTTTGCCATGGCATTCTAATTCGTTCTGCTACATCTTCTCCAGTGTTCTTTGAGTGCTACTTCTTCCTCGACTCCAACAGTTTGGACAATTTTCCTCGGAATCTTTCCGCAGATTTTTCCTCTTCAATTTACGTGCTCCGTGTATTTGCTTTCCATTTTCGGTATATTGCAAGTATTCGCATCTCGTTCGTCTTTTCCTTGCGCATATCGTTTCGTGTTTGTTTCTCCTCTCTCCTTCAATTAATGGGTTGTTGACATTTCTCCAGGGTTTCTTTGTAAGTACATTGGGTTTAAGTGATGTCATTTCTTTTATTATTCCCTTCCTCATCGCATGTTCATTTGGGCATTTATTCTCAAGTTTATAAGTCTCTAACTGGCTGCTCGATCTCTGGTGTTTCCGCCTACGAGCATCTTATCTCTAAAATCGGGCCATTGTTTTGGGGCCATTCAAGGTTAATTCTGTATTAAAACATTCGGTGCATAGGTCCGTACACCCGCACCGTTGTCCTTGGTTCTTTAATATTTTAGTACATGCTCCGCATCGAATTTCGCTTCTATTTGTATTTGAGTTCGTTTTCCCTGATATTCAATCATTCAATGATCTGTCAACCGTTCTTCTTAAATAGTCCAATTTCTATATATTAATACAGTTAGTCGGGTTGTTTAGGTTTTATTCATTTATAACTTCGTATTCTATTAACTTATTATATTTGAATTTTTTTTGCGTTCTTTGCTCCCTACTTTACTCTTTTACATATGTACATCTTCGCTTCATCTTCCACGTACTCGATGAGTCTGGTCTACTCCTCTCCTCGATTTGATGTCAATATCCATTCGCTCCATTCCAACCTGTGGTCCCTTCCGTTTCTTCCGCTACTCTTTTAACTCGTTTCTCTGCCATTGATATCTGTTCTCATATTTGTAATTCCGTTCCATTTCATTCATTTCCTCTGTGTTCTTCTAATGTTATAAGGGATACATTTTTGTATTTAGAGCTCTCTCAACGCTATTTGGCTCCCGTCCATTGTTCTGAATGTATTTAACCACTTTTTGTACGGGCGTTATATCCGTTTCCACATCGAATTACTGTTTCGTGTTCGTACTTGTTTGATAATTTGTCCACTTCCTTAATTTGTATTCGTATTCGTATCTCAGTCGTTCTTAAATATTGTGGCTCGAATTCCATTTTACATAATTTACGGTTTCATATAATATATTACTGGATATATTACAAATTATACATAATATACACCGTATGGTCTTTACCTATACCCTTTGCATTTTATGAGGGGTTCCGATTTGTCGAAAATGCCCTATTCCACGCATCTCTGTTCCTTTTTTTAGTTTTTCCTTGGTTTATCTTCTTCCTCTTTATTCTGTCTAATTTTTTATCTGTTGACTGTTTTTGTTATGCCATTGTGAGTCCGGTTGTTTAATAGGGGGCGAATTATTATTATGCTTGCAATCCATACTATTCGTATCCAATTTGGGAATTTCCATAGGCTCTTCCGTATTTTCGATGATAATTTTCCTCTCATTAGTTTGTTCTATTGCGGTGTTCTGGTTTTTCTTCAATTAATTTCCATTATTCTTTCCATTTGAGCTTCCTTGAGATATATTCTGTCTTCTTCTTTATCTTCCGGTTCATTGTCCTTTTGTCGTGATTTTCCTTTTCCCCTTGTATGTTATGTCAGTGTCACCGGAAGTTCATTCTCCTCTGTTGGACATATCGGTAAATCAGGTCCTCAACACATATTGGAATATCTGTGTTTCAAGTTGGTTTTATTGTTTCATTTTGGGTGTTTTGGTGGATTTGCAATTTGGAGTAGCTCGTTACTCAAATTCGTTATTTCTTTTTTGCATATTGTTCCCATACTGTAAATTCTTGTGTTATTATAATTTTCTTCCTCCAGTGATGTTCCCATGTTGATCGAGATCCAATGTGTATGGAGCGATACCGTTATCCACTGATTGTAGTTTTCTTGTTGCCCGCTTCCCGTCTTTTCCGTTGTACATTTAGAGATTTGGTTTCTGGCTGGGGTATACATATTCTATAATTCTGCTTCGTAAATGGTAGTCCTCGTATATTATTGACTCCTGGATTTAGTGTGATCTTTGTCATCGGTCCCATTCTTCCGCCGATTTTCTGCATTCATATCTATTTAACGAGCGGTAAATATTTACTATTTCTGCGTTATTATTTGGTGGTTGGTGCGTTGTTTTCCCTTGGTAAGAATTTCGGTCTCTTGTTGTTGATTTATTGTCGTTTTTTGTCTTCTTTGTGACTACATTAACTGGTTCATTATACTGTTTTGGTTTGTACTTTATCCCCTCGTCTTCTTGGTGCTCTTTTAATTGTAACACCTTGGGCGTTCTGATCTGTATATCATATTGGTATCTTCGTCTGGCTTTTATGTCCTTTTATATATATAGGGGTCTTTTAGGTTTTTTGTATCCTTTTCGCATATCTATTTCCTATCCAGTTCCGTTAGACATACTTGAGGTATTGCTGTCTCGTGTTTGTTATTTATCTGTACGTTCCATTATTATGATTCTCTTTGTCCGTCCTTGATCGTTCAGTATGTTATTGGGTCACATGCTAGTTTTCCAAGTTGTTATGACAATAGAGAATGTGAATAGTATTATTTTTCCAAATTTAATTCTTATTTTAGGTAGGTATACGGTTTCGTTTTTACATATTCCGAGATTTTTTGTTTTCGTTTTCATTATTTTTGTTATTTTTCTTATTTTCCTGGTTGTTGTGCCGTCATTTATTTGTTTGTTTTGTCTCCTTGGTTTCTTTTTCCGTTTTATCGTTTTTGTTCGTTTTCTCCGGCCATCCTCGTCTTCGTTCATTTTTCGTGTTAATTATCATTCTTGTATCTCCTCCGTTCTTCCGCTGAAATGTCGTCCCGACATTAAGTTTCCTAATTAATGCTTTATAAGTGTTATTGCTTTGTCTCTTGTCCCTTGATTATTTCACGATCTAACGACGTTCGTTCCTTTTCGGACCTGTTTGTTGTAACTTTCCAGTTTTCCACCAGGTTACATAAGTATCTCTCCATTCGATTCTCCATTGTCTTTATTAATGTTAATCTAAATTTAAGTCTGGTCGTGAATAACTAATTATATTTTGGGTTTCCTTCCTTTTCATACAGTTTTGTCAGCAGTGGTATTTTCTCCGTCTTCGATCTCTCATTTACATCTATGCGTAATCCTCAGAATCCTGGTACCACAAGCAGATCTATTGCCTTTTGTTTCGATATATGGTTCTCCATGATAGTCTTTGATAATCCGCGCACAATTCCCTATTTCTTCTCTTGGCATTTTCTGTTAAAATTTATCATTGCCACGTTAGGTTCGTTAGTTGCTAACACCAATCGGTCCTAACTCTCTGTTAGTTCCGATTCCGGTCTTAATGAGTTCTTGTATTACTCCATTTTGACTCCAGTAGTGTGCGTAAACATTAGCGCTGTTTTGCCGTTTTTCCCTCTTCTATCGACTTTCCCCAGCATTCCTCAATAGTTTTTATGATTTATAAGGCTACGGTGTCTTGCGTTGCTGTGGCGGTGTGTAACGGTAATCATTCCTATGGCATTTGTTAAGGTAAAGACCTCGTAGTTTTGCGCATTAACAGTTCGGTATCTGGGCGATTTCATCTCCATGCATATGACCTGTGCGTATTAACTTCCAAACCCTCTGTGAGAATTGTGCGTCTATTGTAATCCGAACTTGCGGCAATTAATTTGTTTGCTGTCGCACTATTAGCATTTAGTTGTCCTTTTGAGTTATTCTAAATTGTTGAAACCTCTCGTTTTAATGTCCTCGCTTGCTAACGTCTGACGGATTTTTCGGTTGGTCTTTGCAAATTATATAGATTTCGATAGAACCGTTGGGAATTAATAAATTGGCATCAGTAACTGGACATTGACCTGTATTCCCAAGCCCTATACGTTCCTTGCCGGAATTCCTTATCATTTAAAAAACAGTTGTTGTTTCTCTCTTATCTGCCTGTTGTTCGGTTCCGCTGAAAGTTTAGTTAACAGATACTTCTCTCTGATTAGCTCAAGATATTGCGCAATTGCATGACCTGGAACAGGTGGCTGATTTCATGAACCGTTTTTCGCCTGTCATGCCCGTGGTTAGTATTTATACCTCATTTGCCGTTACGGGTCGTTTCCATTGGATTAGTCTCGATGCCATTTCTTGCTTATGATTCCAATGTAGTACGTAAAGATCGGGTAGGTCTTCCAATTATCGATATCTCTTTGGTGATGCAGTTAACATTACTCCCAGATTGGCAATATTTGTAGTATACGCGGTTCAACGCCGGTATCCCCTTTCTATCGTATTGCCGTTACGAATCTGCTCCGCTTTTAGTAGGCTTTGATGTACCATTGTTGGAGATATCTCTGCTGGCCTCGAATCATTAGTGGGGTGTTCTCCATCCCATTTCTTAGATCGACTGACTTTCTAATCTTCCCATATATAATTATTTCTTGCAATCTTTTCATGTTTGTTTGTGTGCTCATAATGTATGTAGGGTAATGTTTCTTTGTCAACATAGTAAATTAGGATTGGCCAATTTGTTATTATGTGGTTATATGCTCGGTATCTGGTCGTCGCGTTGTAAGTGTCGATCTATCCATTACTCCTACCCATATCGCAATATCTCGTTTCTCTTTAGGCCCATTCTGGTAAGGTAGGGTCTTGAGCCTCTTTCCACATGCTTTCCTGCTACACTGGTTCTAATTTTCCCGGGGTGATCTTCCCATCTTCCATACATCATATCCTTGTACTGACGCTCGCGATTCGCTGGGTCTATATAATGGAATGTCTGGCTAGTACCTCTAACAATCGATACCCTTGCGGTTGAGATCGTGTCTTAATTCGTCTTGCTTCGGTTGGGTGTTATGTTTTGGTATGCTTGCATCTAAGTGCACATTACATATATTGGTCTAGTGAAGGGGTTTGTTCAGCTAGTTTCACGTCTTACGTTAGTCGCTTGCGTATAGAATTTCGTATGGTCCATTTCCATCTTGGTAAATTCTTATGTCGTAACCTGGATCAATTCGGTGTTTCAAAAATGATACCCAATCTCCTACGTGAAAGTGGGTGTGGTTGAAACGTTTCCTTCTTGATCATGTAGATCTTTGTAGCTTCCTGTAAATTTGATGTTTGAGCCGCCGTTTTACCATATTTCTTGCATTCTTTCTTGAAGTGTGGACGTAAGTCGTCTCTCCCATATATGTGATATTGGCGGTGATATTCTAGATCCATCGGCATAATACATGCCTACATACATTAGCTGAATGGGCTCATCTTAGTTGCAGCATGTGTTGACATTCGGTAGCCATAGACATAAGATTATGTAGTCGTCCCAATGCTCCTGATATCTGTCTACATAATTTGAATAGCATGTATTAGTGTCCCGTTGAAATCTCTCTGTTAAACCCGTTGATTGTGGATGATACGGTGAACGTCCTCAATTTGCTATCTTGAAGTAGTTGGTTACTCTGTCATTATTCACTCATAAAAATCGTTCCTTGATCTTTAATATTGCTTTGGGGTCCATATCTGCAAAACAGATTCCTTCCACAAGTTTTTGTGCTAGTTTGGCCTTTGTCTTTAAGTGCAAATGCTCTGGGGAATTTTTTGTCAGGTAGTCCGTAACCACTAGAATGTATACTATTTCCGTTAGTGTCTCGGTAACGGTCCTAATATATCCATTGATATCATTGTCATAGGTTCGGCGGTACTCGGCATCAGGTTTAGTGGTGCTTTCATTTGCCCGGTATTTTCTTGTGCGCAAATTCAAGACAGTTTTGGTATCCAAAATCTTCACGGGATTCCGGACAGTTGGCCAGAAGTAATTTTCTGTTTCATTCTGCGAGCGTTCTTTACAGAACATGTGTCCGCTCTAATTCCCACGTGAATATTGGGTTATAATATTCTTTCCGTCATTTCGGGTATTACCTATTACCTTTGTTCGCCGTCCGCTATTAGTTAAACCACTTTTCTCGATTACAACCGGTGTCGATGTTTATCCATTGTTCCTTCAATTGTGGATATTTTCATAGTTTCTGGTTTACCGCGTTTTCACTAACGATAATAATCAAATCCAGGTCTCTTGTTGGTCGATCATTAATTGAGCGAAGTCAATATCTTCCGCAAAATATGCATGCATATCACGCTGACTCCTCGTGCCATCAGATCTGGGAAAATGAATCTCGACATACAGTCAGCGGTCGCATTTGCCGACTGCTTTGAATTTTATAATGAGAGTATTCTTGTAGTTTGCATCGCCCATCTCATAAGGTCGAACTTGATGCTTCTTTAGTGGCCAAGCCATACTAATGTTGTGGTCCGTTGCTGAGCAATATTGCGTGCCTCCAAGGTAAGTATTGAAATGTTTAATTCTTGATGATTGCTAACGTCTCTTTCGGTAAACTGAATAATTTTCTCGTGCTTCTCTTGAATTTTGTTATAATCACCGATTACCCGTTCTTTCCCCTCATCGTCTAATCTGTCCCAATATTGCACCAGAAATGCGTTCCGCTTGCATCGGTTGCCAGTAGAAACGTTTTTGAAATCGGTGGGTGGATAAGATGGGTGCTTCAATTAACTTGTCTCGTAGAGTCAAATGCCATTGTTGTTCGTTTCCCACGTAAATGGGTGTATCTTTTTTTAACTAGGTCTGTATGGTTCGCTATACCCTGCGTAATTTGATGAATTTCTGTAGTATCCGCATAATCCTAGGAATTCCTGTATTTGAGTTACTGTTTTTGGTGCTGCAATTTGATTTTCTCGATATTCCGGATCTGGTTCCTTTCCTTTTGCTGATACTAAAATGACCCCAAAGAATCGGCCACTTCTCTTGGCCCAATCGCATTTGGATGGTTTCAATCCAATTTTCCACTGTCTTAGTCGGATAACTACCTTTCGGTTATTATTTCTCTAACTGCTGTTTCGAATGTACTTGAGTAGATCAAGCGGTGTCTATATATACGCATGGCATTGTTTTATCTCCGTGGGTGACGAAAGTTCATGCATCTTTTGGAAAGATGCTGGTGCATTGGTTATCCGAATGGGCATTTCTTTAAACTGAATAGTCTCTACGATGGTGAATGCGGTTGCTCTTTATTCCTCTTCTTTTCATTTTATCTGCCAGTATCCACTTTTTAAATCTAATGAAAGTGAAATAGCTGGCCTCCTGTAATGTCCAATTAGCATTTCATTGATAGTCTGGCAACGGGGTACGTATCTCTTTTGGTTACTGGCATTTTAGCTTCCATAATCGATGCAAAATCTTTGGCGTTCCGTCTTTCTTTTTTCCCATAACAACTGGGAATTTGCCATGGTGGAACAGGCTTGGTTCGATTAACTTTCGCATCTAGCATTTTTGTACCTTCCTTGGCTCGGCTAACTGTCTTCTGAGCTTCCTGCTGTTTGTTATGGTCTTAGTTGCGTTGGTGCTGTCTCGTCTGATTAGTGGTTATCGCATGTAATGTTACCGTTCGCACGTTCCCAAATCCCAAGTCTGATATTTTGCGAAAATATCTTTATTATTCCATCAAACAGTTGTTTATTGCGCTTTTCGTTTCCCTTTAGGAGTTCGCTGTCTATTGTCCATAATGGTTTATCCTCTTCTCCTTCCTCTTTCGCGTTAAATAACTCGTAATCTATCATGGGCGTTAGTTTTCCCAGTCTCTCGTTTTCGTATATTATTTTATCTTCTTCGTCGAAATTCGTGATGATTGATGGTTAGTTCGCCATTTTTCGTTATGTCGTTATCTCTCTTTGCTAAAGTAGCTCTCGTCGTTTTTCGAACTTTGTCTTGGTTCGAAATCATTTCTCCCCGTAATTCCCTCATCTACTTTGATTTTATAACAGATCATTGAGATTTAAGCTTGCGTACCACTATTTCTCTGCTGAACACCTTACTATTGTTGTTCGTTGGTGCAAGATTCTACCTTCTTTACTTCAGGCATAATGTTCCTAGATCTATAACAATTTCTTGAAGAGTTCTGGCATTAAATCGGTACCAAATATTGCATGGTACACTTAATTGTGGTGTAATTACTGTAGGTATGTTTCTACTCATTGTTCTGGTATGTTCTAATGTTGTCACCATCGTTCCATTACATTTACCGTTTCTTACTACATGCGATTACATGAACTTCCGTTGCGTTCGTATATCGTCCAATGTGGATGTGTGTGGTATTTCGCTTAAAGTTGACTGCTGAGATATTTGCCCCTGTATACTATCATGCTTCCGTTTCTTTTCCATTTATTTCGATGATTAGGGAATTGCTGGTTCGCGTCGATGTGTATAGTGCGCTATTGTTTCTAGCGTTCCCCGTCTTGATCTACGCTTCTCGATCGTCTTGTATTTATTGATTCGTTGCTCTTCCCCAGTCAGTGTGTATCTAGAGTGTGGTAGATGGTTTGCGGTTGGTATCATTTTGTTCCCCATTGTGGTTGCTTTGCTCGTGGTAATTACTTGGTCCTCATTATGGCATCTTGACATTGGTTCACTTAATCCATGCGCAACTGTCTTCTTTTCATCCCAGTACACTGGTGCTTGGATCATTTTCGGCGCGTTTCCTTTCCCGTTGTTCTCCTCATCGTCAGAATCGTCATCGCTGCCGGTTCTTCTATATTCCTTGATTCTTTCCCACATACTTTTCCTACTTCTTTTTAGTTCATCTCTTGTTCTTTCATCATATAGTGCTTTCCTGAATCGTCTACCAATCTCTTCGTCTGTCCCTTTCATTGTTGTTAAGACTCGTAATAATCGTTTGATTTTGTGTTATCCTTTGAGTGTCCGTGCAATACCATTGTTTTTGCCAAGAAAGGTAGTACTCCGACTAATAGTTTCCAATTTACCTTCTTTTCTCGTTTGTAGATGTCGAAGCATGCTAACATCTGTGTTAGTATCACTCTTACTATTTGGATTATTAATATTATGCCCAATATTCCAGCCATCATTTGACCGAACACTAGGAATCTACCCCACATTGCTTTCATCATATTAGATGTTGCCTGTTGGAAATGGTCTGGCGATAATAGTAACTCGTAATTGGGTTTTTGTTCGAAGTTTGTACCACCCGTTATAGTTACTATATTTGATAGTATCGATTCTCTTCTTGCTGGAACAATAGATTTTGTCTTGCTGCTTCCAGACTTTCTTGTGAATATATTCCACTGTTTACCACGTCTAGTGGTCGAAATTCTTGTTCCGTTGTCAGTTCCGTCAATCCGAATCTCTTTGGTTCGGCGACCGGAATTCTCATTGGGAACATTACCCATTTTCCATCTGTTTGCTGAAACAGTGGTCCGAAAGCGTTGTTGCAATCATAATAGTTTGGTTTGTCCGTTAGGAGTTTCATCATTCGCGTTACTGGTTGTACGTATCGAATCTGCTTTTTGTATACCACTTCTAATTCGTTTGTACATTTTCCGGGTGGTGCTGTTGATTTTTCTGGTACCATAGCGAATGTTTTTTCGCATTTGAATATGTACATCACTTCTCCGGCTATTCTTCCAAAATGTCCTTCTTGTAATGGTAATAGTGGCATTGCGCTATCTGGGTTGGTTATTGCTACAGCTAATTTCGTTTTTAATATTTCTTTATTTAACTGACAATCGTTGCGTATCAAGTCGTGGTATACCTTTTGCATTGACTCTTGTCCTTTATGGTAGAGAAAATCCATCTTATTATTCATATATAGATATAATTTCACTTCATCTTTGGCTACCGCGGCTATTCCTTGTTCTAGCATTTGTCTTGATGCATATAGTCCTGGGTAGTTGGTGGCATATACCATCTTTCCACATTTTTGTGTTATCTTTCCTTTGATGAATCTCATTCCCATTTCTGCTTCCGTGGTTATCAATGCTGCTGGAGTTTGTTTTGTTCTCAGTGGTTGGGATCTAGTTCTGGCTTTGATTTTTCCAGCTCTAGTTATTATTTTGTTTACGTCGTTTATTTGTAATTCTTCTGCGTCCTCTTCGAATACTTCTCCTCTTACTTCGTCGAATAACGCTGTTTTTAAGAATTGCATTCTACATTTATGGATGTTTGCTTGGTATATTATCGTTGATGTTCCGGTTTTACATACCGTGTCCGTTGCCTGACACATTTGATTGGATTTCATTACTTGTGTTGCTCCATCGAATTGTGCTTCATATTCTTTTAATTCGACTGTGTAAGTTTCGATTACTACCACTCCTGTTACTAGTTCTCCCTTTATTGTGTATTTTCCTCCCTGACAATCTCCTGTTGCTGAGTTGATTACTCCTGCGACGAATATGCTTTGTACCTGGATCATTCCACTTTTTCCCTTTAGTACGACTCCTTCTTTTAATCTCATTTCTCCTCCGCTGAATAGATCCTTGCATTGTTCTCCCGATACTTGTAGTATTTCCCTTTCTGTTCCAGGGTTTATGATTGATACGTGGGAGTGTGCTCCGCAGTGGTATGCTAGCGTTTTTCGCGTGATTGCGCATTCTTTGGCTTTTGTTCTAATAAAATCAGATTCTTGGTAGATGTGATATGTTATCGCTTTTTCTATAGTGGTCAGGTTATTTGGTATTGCCATCCGGCATTCCTCGATATCTTTTAACGAATATTTGTCTCCTAGTACTGCTTTGTCGCAGTCGAATATCAGGAATCCGTTTGTTGCACCTGTGCACATTAGCCACACCATCATTGTCATCATTAGTGAATGTATGCTTGCATTTCTCATGGTTATGTCTTTTATTGGCAATTCGTGTTCGAAATCGTTCAGTAGTGCTTTTAATCTCACATGCATCGGTTTAACTTGTTCGTTTTTTCGTGGTTTATTAATAAATTGTTTCCATCCGCCATTCTGTAGTATGCCGGGTTCTATCTCTTGCTGCACGATCATTGCTGTTAATTCGACGTTATTCATGAACTGTTTGTTTGGGATTTTGCTTGTTGCTAAACTCATTAGATTATATATAAGGTAGGAGAGTGCCACTAATCGGTATTCATCATCATCCGTATTGGTGAGTAATTGGGCGACTATCTGTCTCATTTCTTCCCATTCTAATTTCATCGTTTTAGTTTTCTCTTTGATCAGTTTTGGGATTACACTGGATACGGTATACCATAGTTGTTTGGCGTCCTCACTTGCTCGATTTCTTTGCCATAGCCTCCTTAGTGGTTGGCTGGTGATTATTAGCATATCCGCTAATAATTCTCTTATCCATTCTGTTCCGCTTTCCTCTCTGGGGTGAGTTTTTCTCATCTCGTATGCTATTTTTTCCAGTTTATCCAACCTTGTCATCCATTGCTGTTGTTTGGATTGGTCCTGATTTTGGTTCCCCGTTTGCGGTTGTCAATTTTGGTCTGCCTCTTGGACGTTTCTCCATGGACTACCGTTTCTTTTGTTGTTTCGTTCTCCGTGGTGTTCGTTAGAGTTACCTTTTGACTTTCCTCGTTTTGTTTTCTGAGCCATTCGTCCCAGTCTTGTGTTAAGTATATATCGTCCTTGGCTTCATGAGTTTGTGTTATACATTTTTTCATTGGCGTGAAATCTTTATCTTCGATATCCATTTCAATTATCATCTCTTCTATTTCATCTCCTTGTTGTTCATCTATTTGATGGTAACTGGTTGATGGTTGCTCCTCTCGAATTTCTGGTAACTTTATAGATGTTTTTATTACTAGTGGTGACAGCTCTTCTTCCTCGTCTGTATTTTCATTCAAAATCATTACTTCATCTCCTTCGAACATTTTTGGGGTTTCATTTTTATCTCCTCCCATACTGGGCGTGCTCATACTCGCTTGATAGGTTTGGTTTTATCTCTTTTCTTTTCAGCGGTATTCCCAATGTTTCCGCCATTTTTAGAGGATTTATCTCTCCCATCACCATTGGCGTTACTCCCACTTCTAACATATTATCTAATGATCGTCCATGGAATTGTAAATGGAATGGAGTTTCATATGCTAGTTTTCTTTTTATCTCTTTTATTTTTGCCGTCGGATGTACTTCCAATTCTTCGGATGTTTGATCGGGGTAGAATATTTTTATTTTGTATTTTCCTTGGGTTTCTTGTGCCCACTCTCGGTGTTTCCATTTTCGTATTACTTGGTCAAATACTTCTGGGCACCATTCATTTTTTCTTCTGTATTCTTCGATCTCCTTTACTAGTTCTCTCAAATTCTCGAGATTTTCACCATTTTCTGCCATATATTTCGCATGCGTCGTTGCTGCTCGTCTCTGGCTCCTTGTACCTTGCTGTAATATTTCTATTAATTTTTCGCAGTGATCGTTTTCCAGTTTTATTTGTGCTTCGTCGATGTCCACTGGTTGGGGTCTTTGTCCCTTCATTACATTTATTTTTCTATATTCGTTTTCGGGCATCGTTTTATTTTCAGTTTCTTTCGTTCTGTATTTTAGGGTTTCTCCTTCCTGATTGTTCACTTTTTCTCCCTCTGATGGCTCTTCTTCTACTGCTCCGGGTTTTAGTTCCCATCTTTTTTCTTGTTCGTTCCATTGTTTCTTCCATGGGGTTGGTTTACATTCATTTGTATCTAATTCGCTGAGCTTCTCTTTTAGACGGTTATCCTTTCGCCATTGCCGATAAATCTCTATAATTCTCTTGATTTTCGTGGCCTTCCTTTTCTACTTCGTCCATCTCTTTCCACGTGGTATCTGTTCCCCATCGAGCTTCTTCCATTGGTACTATTCTGATTTCTTGGTCATCATCCCATATTCCCAACTCGTATAGATATGTTTCATCTTCTTCGTGCAGGTAATGATGAAGGTATTTTACGACCACATCTTCTATCATTCCATCTTCGCTTTGATCTTTTGTTTGTTCCATGATCATCTCGTTGATGATTTTTATTAATTCGTCTACTCGCGTTTTGTTACTTATTTTTAACGTTATTTTTTCCTCGTTTGGTAACTTTACTTTTATTTTCAGTTCTTTTGTTTTTTCCTTTCCTACTCGGCGAGTTCCGTATCTCCCGATTAATGTCGTATTCTTATAATTGGCGTGTCTGAGAATTACTGTGTCACGTAGGTTTCCTATACATACTTTCATTTCTACCGGTTTGAGATACATTAGTATTTCCCAATTCTTGTGGATTTGATCTATTATTTGTGTGATTAGTTTTTCTCTGTTTTTACAAAATATTCTCTTGGTTGCTCCCTGTAAGTTCTTTTTGATATTGATTTCGAATTCATTTTTCGCGTATTCTGCCCATAATCCGAAATCCGGTACGGTTTTTTCTTTTTCTAGCGTTACGTATGTTGGTTTACCCGGCCATATTAGTGCGTCTACTAGGTGTAGGTCTGGTTTTATTAACCATCCATTATGATATAGGTTATCGTTTTTCTTGGAGCTTCCCATTCTTTCTTTTATCCAATCGAATATTTCATCGGTGTTTGGCTGTTTAATCCAGATACGTTCTATGAAGTCCGGCGTTTGCATGAATATTCGGAACTTCGTTATATCTTCTAATTTTTGTTTATCCAGATATGCCTTTACCCGTGGTTTTTCCTGTTCGGGTATCACGTCTCCTTTCGCCCCCTCGAGTTGTACAATGTACCTCGTGTATCTTCCAAATACTTCGTTGTTGATAAACTCCTCGTTTATCAATGTTTCGGGTATGGTTCCAATCAGTTCGTCTATTAGTTTTATTTCCCCTTCTGTTGGTGATAATGGTCGATCTGAGATCCATCGATTCATTGGTCGTATGATCTGTTTATTCTGTTCTTCGTTCTCCGACACGTGTAGTGCTTCTCCCATCAGGCTACTAGTTTCACTTATTTCTCCATCTTCTGGTGATGAATCTCTGATGTTCCGCAGCATATTTATTTGTAAATTTCTCTTTGTTTTTACTTTCGTTAATCCTCTTGGTGGTGTTTCGGATTCTTTTTCTATGTTGTTGATTGACTTTTCTATTATATCCCGTCTTAATTCGGAATTTCCATTTGTCTGTTTGGTTACTGTCGTTATCTTGTTCTCGTTTGATCGTTCGTTCTCGCGAGTTATTCTTTCTTTGATTTTCCCGAGTAGTATTTTTTGTGTTCTCCGTTTATCTGTTTTAGTTGGTCTGAATGTCTCATCTGGTTCGGTTTGATTTTCTCCTAGTTTTTCTAGTTCTGGTTTCGCGAGTTTATCTTTTGGCAACTTTTTATATATATTGTAGCAGTATTGTTCTTTGACCTCTTTGATCATTCTCATCATGTTAATTCTCGGCAGATTATCTTGTCGTTGTTTGAATCTTTCTTGTCTCACTCGTTCCTCTTCCATTTGTAATTGTTGCCAATCCTGGGCGTGTTGTTGTTGTGTCGTTTCTGTTTCTCTATTTCTTACATTTTCAACTCTTTGCATCATATGGATATTTGATTGTTGTTGTTGTGATTGGTTTGTTCGCATCATTTTTGCCATCATATCTTTAAGGTGTGATATTTCCTGCATCACATTCACTTGTTTTGTCTGTTCGACGTTCGGTTGTCTAGGTGCCACTTGTACATAGTTATTATTCCTTGGTGGTCCTTGGTTTTGATTGTTACTCCCTCTACAATTATTCGCTACGTGACCTTGTTTCCCGCACTTAAAGCAGGTTCTGGTTTCACATCGATTGATATTATGTCCTTTTTTCCCACATCTACCACATGGTACATTTTGGTAGCATTCGTTTTCCCAATGTCCAATTTTTCCACACGTTCTACATTGTTTACCTTGCGTTGGATTATTTCCGCCGTTGTAGTTGGTTCTTTGGTTATTATTATAATTATTGTTTGGACGGGTGTTATTTGTTCTTTGCACCGGAGGTTTAAATATTTGATGAGCTCCTGGTATAAATTGATTCATTTTTGCACCGTTTTGTTCGCTTTCTTCCGGTTTTACTACCATTGTTGCTATCATCGATTCATCCTGCATAAGGGCGATTTGTGATGGTAGGTGTATTTCTGCTTGATTTGCCCTGGCTACTGCTTCATCTAAAGTTGTTAACATCTGCATTCCTACTGCAGATCTCAGTTCTGGTCGTCTTAATCCATCTACAAATATGCCAATCAAGTGGACTTCATCAAATTTTCCATCGGTTGCCGTTTTTGCCAATCTTCTGATTTCGCTCGCGAACATCGTGTTCGACTCTCCGTGTCTCTGTTTTCTGTTGAATAATTCTTGTATTCCTTGATTTGTCAGTTTTGCCACTCCAAATGTTAATTTTAAGAATTCTTGGATTTCTTTCCAATTATTTAGTGGTTTTCCTCTTTCCTTTGCTTCCAGAAAGATATCTAGTGCGCTGTCGCATAGGTATAGTGGCATTCGGGTTTTTACCATATCGTTTGTCCATCCGCAAACCTCTACATATACCCCAAAATTTCTTAAGAACGTATTTAGTTTATTAGCGTTCCCGTTGAACGGTTCCCCTCGGAATTTTTCTCGGTATTCTCTGGTGATTTCGTTCGTTGTTGATAGCTTGTTTGGTTCTTTTTCATTGTTTTTAATTAGATTCCCGTCCTTTTCAGCCATATTGTTTTTGTTTGTTGTTTCTAGATTATTTAATTGATCCTCCCAGTTATTTGGTACGATTTGTTGTTGGATTACTATGTTTATTTCTTGTTGGTTGTTATTCTCGTTCTCGTTCGCGATATTGGTTTGACTCGTAGTCCTTGTTGATTCTTGGTTTTCTTTGTCGCCTGATCCCTGGCTGTTGGAATCGATATCTTCGAGCGAATTGGTTCGGTGTAGTTTTCTCGCGACTGAGGTCGATCTCGATTTCTTGGCGCTCTTCCCTGAGAGTAGATAGCTATTGCGTGATCGTAATGTTGTTCTCTCCTCGATATCCTCGGTTTGGGTGGTTTCCTTTACTTTGGTGGATTTGTTGCGTCGGGGCCTGTTGTCTGTCGTCTCGTCTGTATTTTTGTCCGTAGTCGGTTCCTTTGGTTGCGGATATTTCACTGAGTTTTGATTTGTTGTCGACTCCTTGTTATCGTCGAGTATTTGTTGCTTCGGTACCTGTACTTGATTGAATATCTTGTTTTATTGGTATTTGTGGGTATTCTGTTGGTTTGTTTGTATTGGTTGTGAATTTGTCTACGTTGACTGCTTTGATTGCTTTGATTGCTTTGATTGTTTTGATTGTGTTCTAGAACGAAAAAATGAACCGTGTAGCCTAATCCGCTTACACGCTTTCAATCTTTCGAACCGCCTCAAATAAACACACGGGTTTATTTATTATTTTATTTTGTTATCTCTTTTTGTTTGTTTATCTTTCCTCATTGTTATTATTTTATCGCTATGCTATTATTTTATTTCTCATTCCTTTTCTTAGCTTGATCGCTATATTGATTTGGTTATAGTACCCATAATTATAATAATTCATACTTCCTCGGTGTTATCCCGTTTATTATAATTCCCATACGTTTTGTTTGACTTATTTTACGTCGATTTTTAATTATCTATATGGGGTAGTAACAATTATCTATATGGTCGTAATAATTATCTATTTATTATAAATCGTTCGGCTTTGTCGTTTCTCAGATTCTATTACCCCCTTTATTTTATTTTATTTACTATGCGTTTCGCATTCCCTTTTATTTATACTTATATAATTTTATTTCCCCTTTTCTTTCTTATCTTTAGTCATTTTCTTCATTCCACTTCTATTCCTATCTTGTCCCATTCGGTTTCTTCTTTTTATTTTTCCCTTTCGTTTTCTTGATCTATCTTCCTTATTCTTATTGTCTTTTGTTTATATTATCTTCCGTTTTCTTCGTCTGTCTGCTTCGATATCGTTATCTATTACCGTTTTTATATAGCATATTCTCTCCTCCGTTCACGGGTATTATTTATTTTATTGATTCCTTTTGTCTTATTTCTCGTCATTTCTTTTCTATCATTTTTGATTACCTAATTTTTATCTTTTTTATTATAATCATGGATCATGTCTTTTTGTCGCATGTCCTTTCTAATTTCCATTGGGATCATACTTCGTTGATGCACAATTCCTTTACTCCGTATTGAGATGGTGTTTTATTCTTACACATCTCTTTTAATTTTTTCGAATTATATCATCTCTAATTTATATCTTCTATTTTCTACGATTGAGATCAGGTTCCGTTAATACCTGTCCCTTTATTTCCGACTATGTGAGATAGGTTCTGGTGATACCATATCCCTTGTATTTACTTCGAGATCAGGTTCCGTTAATACCTATCTCCGAGTTGAGACTGTGTTCCGTTATTACACATCTCATGGGGTTCATGTTCCGTTAATACATGTCCCTTATGTGAGATCAGGTTCCGTTAATACCTGTCTCCGAGTTGAGACTGTGTTCCGTTATTACACATCTCATGGGGTTCATGTTCCGTTAATACATGTCCCTTATGTGAGATCAGGTTCCGTTAATACCTGTCTCCGAGTTGAGACTGTGTTCCGTTATTACACATCTCATGGGGTTCATGTTCCGTTAATACATGTCCCTTATGTGAGATCAGGTTCCGTTAATACCTGTCTCCGAGTTGAGACTGTGTTCCGTTATTACACATCTCATGGGGTTCATGTTCCGTTAATACATGTCCCTTATGTGAGATCAGGTTCCGTTAATACCTGTCTCCGAGTTGAGACTGTGTTCCGTTATTACACATCTCATGGGGTTCATGTTCCGTTAATACATGTCCCTTATTCTTGATTTGGCCCTTATTATATTGCTGATTTGTCCTTTCCGTACTAATTGATATTGCGTTTTCTTGTCGGCTTCCTAATCGTTCCTGTTTTTATCTTCTATTTATTCTCTATTTGAATTCGTTAATTATTTTCTCTTTATTATCACTTCTATTTCTTCGACTTATTCTTTTGTCTATTTCCTACACGCGCGTTTCTCTTTCTGCCTCTTCAAGAGTTCTTCGCCTACCTCCCAGATTTAAAATACAACACGGCTTTGTTGATCCACTACTGCAACGGTAAGGTGATCAATCTTACCACAGTAGCTTTTCAACTGGGCAAAACTTGTCGACAGTTCGTCCTATATCTCTCTTCTGGGTGATCGGTTATCCCCTCCCGATTTAGCTTTTAATCGTACTACCCGAAGGTAGCTCAAGGTATTTCCCCTATGCTTTATCCCTGGTGTTCATAATGTCTCATTCTACTTCTTTTGCTTTTTGTTTTTACTTTTGTATATATATAATTATTCACATATTTTATATATATAGGTATATGGGCAGGAAAGGGAATAACTAACTAATTATTTATTTCACAACAGTTTTACTCGTAATACACCGTCACCTTTTCCTCAATCTCGATTTTACAAATTACACAAACAGTCATTGGTTTAGCACATTTTTGACAATAGCAGAAATGTCCACATGGGAGTGTCAGCACTTTTATTCGCTCGATTTGGCAGACGTAGCATTGGTGTAGTGGCGCTATCTCTTGTCGTATTATGCTCTGTATGGCGTCAGGTATTGTTTCAACTTGTTGCTCTATTGCGTGATATTTTATGTTTATTTCTGGGTTGTTTACTCTTTCTCGGTACCAGTCGTATTGGTTCTCTGTCTCCGCTGTTTGCATTAGTCCTAATGTTGTTCGGGTGTTTTCGCGGCTTATCGTTTGTGGGTTGCTTTGCCTTGCTCTGTTTATCTGCTTCATCTTTTCAACTAACTGTTCTACTGAGTTTGTTTCAATGTTCAAGAAGTCTTGCAACTGGTTTAATTTTTCGTTATAATGGTCCATTTTCTACAAAAATTTTATTATTAATTTAATGGTTTTATTATTCTATTATTAATATTTAATTTATTGATTTTGCTGCCTCATTCTTTTATTATTTTCTTTTATTTGGTAATTGAGTTGCTAATTCTATTCTATCCCTTTTATTTCTAATTTTATTATCCTTCTATTTTAAATTATTAATATTTTTATTCTATTGATTTTTAATTTTATTTTATCCCTTTTATAGTTAATTAGTTTATTTTTATGATACCTTTTTATTTATTTCTATTAATTTACAAGGTCGTCTCCGCGTTTTGTTTCTGTACTTTAGTTGGATAGTTTCAGGTATTCTCGTGATTTTCTCTCCGATTCGCATCACTCTTATTTTCCTTTTGTTAATACGATTTTATCTTACTCTCGGCTGGAGATTTATTTATACTTTCTCCGTTGGATTTACATTTCCCTGGGTTTCTATTTTTCTATTTGCGAGAGGTCGCAATTAAATGTAATCCCGGCTGAGCCCCCAAAAATCATGTTGGACGCACTGGAGTTGTTAAACTTCACCACCTCACTCCAACTACTAATAGGACTTTCAATCGTAAGGACTAGGGAAAAAACTCCGCGTGCGCCGCGTGATTTTAGTAACCATCATGTACCCGTGACCGAGATCACGTTGGTGATGTACAAAATGGCCGAATGCCATTCGAGCAGGTGAGCGCCATTTCTAGCACTACTCCTCGAAGGACCTTCGTCTTTCCCGAGTTGTTCGCTGCCGTTAGAAGGGCTTACGCTCCCGTATAGTAGTTCTCGTTGTGCGTTAATCCCCGGCGAGAAAATCATAGATGATCATCTAATTCTACCCTGAGTTTACCACTGTTTAGCCCTCTTAGTCCCGCTATACCACTTATAAACTCATTTATTTGGCCATCCCAACGCAAGAAAATAAAACGAAGACAAAAGAAAAACACCATAAATTTAATAATTGTATTCATCACAGCAATGAAACAAAATGGGGTGCAAAGTTTGATCATGTCAAGTTTCTAAGGGGAAGAATTTCCACTCCGACGTTCATTTTGTATCACACACTAATTCAGATCCCCATTAATCGTCTCCATCGATGTCAGTGGGAAAATATTTTCGTTTCCTTGGTCTATATGGTGGAGGATCTAAGAATTGAGCCTCTTCTCTTCTGGTTGAGGGACCTGCGACTTCTTGTGCCATGCTAGAATTAGGCACTTCGCCCGTAAGAACGGCGATATCCTCCACTTCGAGCCCAAGCCCATCGAGGATGTGGGTGACCGGGAAAGACTCCGGATCCTCGTCAATTAAATTTATATGAATCGACCGGGCAGGGGATCGAATTATTATGTCAGGGGCGTATAGAATATCCGGGTCGAATTCCGGAAACTCAAACTCCTGGTAAGGTGGAGGCGGATCGTTGGTTGGATTGGGGATCTCCGTAGGTTCCACTCCAGTGAGAACCTCTTCCGCTCGTCGGCGCCGCTCGCGACGACGTCGATTTCTATTCGGTCGCCGGCGAGTCCGTGCGTTAGTAGCATTCCGGGTGTCCTCAGCAGGTGGTTGAGGGACGGCGGGCTCGACAGACGGGCTGAGAATCCCGGGTATTGGATTCCTAGAGATAGAGGACGAAGGCAATTCGTTGGAGACAGGAAGGTGAGAAGCTGGAATTATTTCCAACTCCCTGGCTCGGATACTTGCCGGGACGCAAGCTTGGAGCTCGGTGTCGGTGAACGCACGACGGAGTGCAGTTGATGGCTCTTTGATGAGCAGCCGCTGGGTGCGGGATTCCGTAATCAATTCGTCTCGCGCTCGAGTGAGTCGCTCGATTCTCTGTCGCAGTTCTTTGACGACCTCGGGCGGAGCCCACGTGCCCTTTAGTCGTGCGTATTTGGTCTGGAGGGTTTCGTGTCTTTGCTTTAATTCTTCGTATTGGTGGCGGACGGCCACGATCGACGAGGGAAGTCGTGGTATTCTTGGCAATCTGTCCGTTTCGTTGTCGTTATTAAGATTCTGCATCCTAAAAAGAAAACGAAGGAAAGATAAAAAAATTCTTGAGAAAATGAAGTGGTGATAGAGTACGGGGACCTTGGCGAGAGACAGGGCGGCAGTTTAACGGTTGGGTCCTTATTCTGTCATCCCCCTGGCGGTTCCCCGTAAGTTAGCCATTTGCCAATGTTAGGTAGCGCTAAGGTATCTTCGGGCATGCTACAATAGTCGCATACTAATTATTACGGAGTCGGCTAACTCCAATTTATCTCATTTGCGATAAAATGATTGAACAGTTGATTTAATTGCTTTGTAATTAAATTTATTTTACTTTGCCATGATATGGGTATTCATTTAGAAGCGTATTGGGATTTTGTTAGTTCGATACGTTTTCCTTAACGAGTATTTCTAGGTTAAATGCCGGCTATTCCGAATTGGTTTTTAATTACTATTACGTTTATCCTTAATATTATAGGTATTTTGTTAATTTCCTTTACCATGGTTATCTCACTTATAGAATTTATTGTTATTACTAAATTTTTGTCATTCCCTTCGTTCAATCCCTAGTGTGATATTCATAGGATCTATTATCGCTATTATTACCATTTGCACTGGTTTCATTTATTATATTATTTAATTGGGTTAACCCGGACAATTTTCCCTCTTTACTATCATGGTTATATGTCCTTTAGGTTATTCTATCTATTGCAGTTTATCTCATCAATTCCGTAGTGTTCGTGGTGATCAATATTACTACTCTCGCCATTACCGTCAGGTTGTTTGTTTCAATTATCGCTAATTTTATCTCTTATGGTTTATCCGAAACAGTCTCAGAATTGGTCACGTTCTGTTGATTTAGTAAAATTCTATACCTACGTTAATTTGAATTTTATGGTACATCGCATTACATTAGATCGTTTCTTAAATATCAACTAAGTAGTCAGGCGTGACTATTGTCTATTTACGCAATTTTATCGATTTTCAATGTAATTGTTTGGGTTTCCTACAGTCACCATTTCACAATTTGATTTGGTCGGGAAGAAATTTTAGCGTTTTATGATGCGTACTGACATTCCCATAACCATTCTCCTTTAGCTTTGCTCATTTCGACGGTTTTGCGAGATTTAGTTCAAATGGAGATATTATGGTTACGACGTTTATTCACCAACTAATTCTATTCTTACCCCTACTACCCGTTTCTAATCGAGTCGTCCGACAGAAAATGACTCGCATGGTCAAATTGTGATCATGCCTAAATCCCCCTTTCTCTCTACTGTCGCATCTTCCCTGATTTTATTCCAACTCGTTCCGGCCACATATTTCAGAAGCCGCCCCGAGTATACATCGGCGCCCTGCGTAGCGGTCCTGTGCATTATCACCAGAACCGACTGCGGACTGCCGAGGGGTCCACGAGGCACGACCCGCGAGCCCAACTAAGGGTTTTCACCCACTAGTTAGCCCGAGATCCGTCCCATGGACCATCTATTACGATACAATATATATATGAATTTAAGGGTCGGACAATAAATATCGATATAATTTTATTGGCATAAAAGTGAATGAGACATTACAAAATTTTTAATTAAAAACATATAAAATTAAGATAAGATATACAATAAAAATTCCTTACGTCTCAAGAGTTCTAATCGTCCAAAGTTGCACAAAAATTTCAATAGTTTTAAAGGTTTTGAAAGATTTTTTTTAAAAGTTAAAAGTTATGAAATTCATCACTGTATTTATACTATTTGTATGCATGTGTGCGACCAATAGGCGATTTTTCGCCATTTTTAGGGCTTTTTATTTATTTTATTACTTAAAATTTATTTTTATTATTTTTTGTATATTTTTCTTTAATTTTTAATATATAATTCAGTTTATGTTCGAATTTCATTTTTACTGTTATTTTTTGATAATATTATTTTTGCCCTTTTTTATTTGTTCTCTGGTCGCCCCTTCTGCCTATGTTTTTTCTAAACCTTATTTTGCAAGGTTTTGGCAGTTTATTTCGTTTTTTTTTTTTATATGTTTCTTTCTGTAGCTGTCTTGCTTTCTCATGATTTTTATTAATTATTTGTTTTTATTTAGTTTTGTTATATATTTATTTTGTTTTAATTAATATGTTTTTTATTAATTTTTAGTATCTTGGTGCGGTGCATGTTTATGTGCAGTGATTCCTTCCACAACTTTTTCGCTTTTATTTTTTGTTTAAATTGTGGCTCTGAGCCCAACAGCAGTGTGACATTGGAATGACAACAATATATTGATTTGAGTTTACTTTTACCAATATTTTTTTAGTGAAAACGGCTGTACCATAAATTTGTGAATATAAATAAAACATCTGATTCATTGTCCAACAATGAAAAATTTTTTTATGTGATTATTATTATTATTATTATTATTATTATTATTATTATCATTTTTATTATTATTATTAACACTCTTATGGAACATATAAAATGTATTCTTTGATTTATGTAATTCAATTTTATTTAATACAGGATGACATTCAAAACTTAAGTATTCAATTTAATTATAATCTGCTATAATTAATTGATTTTATTCGCAAGCATCCCGAGATTTGGATTTTCAATAAAACCTGTGCTTAAAGTGCCTATAATATAATCTTTATATCACGGTGACTGGGTATTTGAAATCAAATTTCGAACGACTCGAATTTATTACACTAATGGAGCGGTTTTATTATGCATTGACTTTGTACCTTGCATGACATCATTCTGCATCCATAAGTGTATCTCTATGTGGACTAGTTAATCTATTATCACTTATAATTATAATTTTAGTAAAATAAATTTATGGCTGTTAATTTTATTTTAAATTTTTGCTGTGATTCACGTAGAGAATTTTGAATAAAATATTCTACCTTCCACTTATTACACTTTTCGCTAATATGATTTATACTGAAATTTATCAGAACTGTCTAGATTTGTTAAATTTGCCTTTTACATACATAGTGATTCATATATCCTAATCGTATTGTAATTTCACACTCGGGTGCCTTTTTCGATTCAAAATTTGTGTCACATCTTGTTCAGCCGTAAGATTCCTTAGTTTAACTTTTATGCAACCAAACAATATTCTATTGTTTATTAATCAAGAAATTCTTCTTAATCCAAGTAAAACATAATCATTAAGAACCAGAATAAAATAAACTTACCAAAGATAAGTTTTTTATCAGCAGATTCATAAAATTTCAAATGTGAAATCCGCGTAAAGAACAATAACGACATTCAAATTAATTTATAGAACTTTATTCGCAACAAAACTAATAAAATAGTGAAAAATTTGAATTGTGAAATTTTAAATGTTTTAAAACTTTCCATTTACCAATGACAAAAACATTTTAAAAATCAATTTATCTTTTAAAAATGTTTAAATCTAAGACCCAATTAAACACAAAAACTAGTGGCTCAGATTTTTTAAAACCCTTTATGCGCGGAAATAAATTTCATTAAAAGTAATTATCCGTCAAATAAAAGCTAAAGATATAATTGTGGTTTTTTTATGTTTATAATCATTTTTTCCTGCATCATTATTAACCTTCATAATTAAATTCAAAAAAGTAAAAAGGGATAAAGAGGAAAAAAATAAAAGGTTTTTGACAATTCGAATATATCCGCATCTCGCATCAAAATGGTTAAACAAAATCTACTGTGTGAAAAACAAAAAGTACATTTTAACAATAACAAAAATCTCACATTAGATAGAATTCCAAGTCAAACGATATTACATTTTTAATTCTAAGGCAAATTTATATTTGGAAATTATATTATTTGTAGTTAATTATACATTCATCCAATTACAGACATCTAAAAGGCTTTTGAGTGAAAAACATTCTGACATTCCCATAATTTGTTTTAATTAACATTTTCGAATCTTTTTTTTCTAATAAAAAATGTAAAATTTCATTGGACAATCAAAACTGGAATTATAATAGATTTTATTCATCACAAAAAAACAAGACACAATTTCAACAGGAATGCTTTAAAACAATTAACAAGCAAATAGCGTAACAATACACAATTAACCACAATAACAAGGAGGATTAATTTTTTCATCAACAGATTTGTTATTAAATGCCAAATAAAATTAAAATTTAATAGAAATTAAACAGAGAGCACAGTGCCACACAGAATCAATCCATAAAACACAGCCTTAAATCATATATTGCTGTATGTACCAATCAAGAATACAAAGCAAATATCATCTTTCTACGACGATAATGGTGACTGAGCAGAAGATTTGTTGAAATTGTTTCGTACAAAATGTTTCAATGACCGAGTGACATTGTCTAATAATGTTTCATCGTCAGATTTAGTATCAATACTAACACAGCTACCGTTGTTTGTCACCTTTATTAAAAGACATATATGATTACCATTACAGCTCTTACTATACATTGATACGGTTGATTGGATTTCTTCAACAAGAAAAAACCGAGCCTGCTTGCATATAGAATTGATGAACGATTTAAAATCAGTGATTAAGATGTCTTTCTTGATTTTTACATTTCGTTTTTGCTGCAGATTTCCTGACGCCAATAGCTCAGCAAATTCGGTTGTATCAATTTTCACTGGGGAAAGGTAAGAAAAACTGTTTTTTCTTTTGATCAAATTTCCATCTTTACTAGGAGTTGTATCATTGTTAAGCCATTCAGAAAATTGATCCTCTTCAAACCGCTTTGAATTCTCGCTTTCTTTTGTTAAGTTGTGTTTTTCTTTTGGAACTTTTGATTCAGATTTTGATTTTTCAATGGACTTTTTACGTTTAGATACTTTCTTTAATCTTTCTTTGCCTTTTTTTTCTGAAACATTTTCTTCTTTTTCTTTTTCTTTTGATCTCTTTACTTTATTTTTAGTTTGTTTATCTAATTCTGAAACATTATCACCTAGTTTTGAACTCAAGACAATTCTGTGTGTTTGAATTGGTAATTTCTCCAAGTCAGTTAAAGGTTTTTCTAAGTCAATATTAAGAAGTCGATGAGGATCAGACATATCCATGCTGGATTTATCATTATCATCTTTGTCGGGATCAACTCCTTCTGGGACATCAAAATTTGATTTAACGATATGTCTTACATCTTCGTCATCGTCATTTTCTATTTCATTTGCATCATTTTTATGTTTTCTGTGTCGCTTTTTTTTCTTTTCTTGCTTTTTTTTCGTTTTTTCTAATTTTAATTTTTCTTGTAGTAAATAATGATCTGAGTTGGGAAAGCTTTTGACTTTTTGAAGATTTTTCATTACTTCTGTACCGATTAAATTTTCAAGAGGCTCTATTGGAGGTTCATCAGAAGCCCCAATACTAATATAACCATTTATATCTTTTAAATACATCGGATTCGATTCTTGTTCTCTTAATCTCAGTTGTCTATGTTGTTCTATTTCCTCTTCAGTGAATTCTATTTTGGAAATTTCAACTGAATCTTCCTTAGTAAATAATTCACTGGTTTTATTGCGAGTTTTATCATTTTTCTTCTTTTTCTTTTTGTGTTCAACTTTACTTGAAGATAAAGATACATCATCATCTTCGTCACTAACAACTGGTGCCGGAGGTTCATTTATCCAAGCTTCCAAATCAAGACCTTCTGGTACAGGTACTCGTTTTTGAGCTTTATTAGTAACAGGGTTGATTTCTCCGCCAAATAAGACAGCCACTTCAGTTCCACATAATTGACTCTTCTGTTGTTTAAGAATATATCGCAATAATTGATGACTCGAGACTGCGCGTTCCTGTACTTCCAAATCTGCACTGTGAACTAATAAAGCCATTTTATCTAAAACAAACTGTGTCAATTCAATGCAAGTATCGCTTGGATTAATGTTTTCATCTAGTTGAATTTCTGATGGGATTTCTGATTCCAGTTTTAATAACAGTCGACAGTATAGTTTTAGTGTATTTTGAACTAAAACACTTTGGATATGACCTGGTAAAGAACCAATTGTTGTTTGAATCATTTGATCAAGGGTTTTCCTCGGTGATTCCAAATAGCTGTTGATAAAAGTTAATAAAATATTTTTCCATTAAAAAATTGTAAATAAAGTTTTATATAAAATTAAATTATTTGTTTGAAAGACTACATAGAAAATAACAATAAAAACTATTTTTGGAAGATAAGTATAATTATTTATAAAATCTTTAATTTTTATTTTTTTGATAAATATTAGATAAATGATGGGATGAAAATTTGTGTTTATATTTAACGTATCAATTTATTGTAATCGGGCAACGAATGAAAAAATACATATGATTGACTTTGGATAATCTGTATTGCATCCATAAAAATTGAAGGATCAACCGAAAAAGACTTTAAAAAACATTAGCTAAAAACTGACATTAAGACAGCTAGTCTAATGTTAAAACAGATATAAAGACATGTATTATCACTTTAACTTAGAGTCTCTAAGCCAAAATCAAAGAGAAGTAAATATTAGTAAATATTAGTAAATATTAGAAATTCAAAATTTCTGAACACTCAACGGAACTTTCAGGTTTCACTGTAGCATACAATAAAAACATTAATTTATATAAAGGGAAAAATTTAGGAGCATATAAATTTTAAGCTTCCAAATTTTAGTACAATTTGGAGAAGTCAAGGGAATTTTTTATTCGATTAAACAGAAACGAACTGAAAATAATCTTTAACCAAAAGACATTTTTAACACGACCTTCGCTATTCCAAATCCAACAACATGGGATGAATGTGGAATTAAAACAGTTAAGGTTAACACTGGAAATTTATAGCTGCAACAAAAATGCGTAGATGAAGAATATAATGAAATATTATGTATATCAATATTTTAGTGGTATTCCAGTAGGAATTTTGTGCAAAAAATCTCAGGGTAATAAAAAATCTATGTAAAAAATCTTGAAAAATCTATGTTGCATCAAAAATTATCGTTAAAACATTTATATTCCAAGTTAATTACATTATTAATTCATTACCCAAACATCAAGTCATTTTTTTAAAGTAAAAATATAAAATAATATAATCAAAAATTTCAGATAAATTAAATAACAGTAAAAGGATAAATATTGTTATTAGAGCGGTTCCTAAACTTTCTAAAATTTTTTGAATGGCAGTCCCTAAAGTTTTTTTAATATGACTCGTGATCACCTAAAAATTTCAATAATAATTTTTTAAGAAGCACTCGTGTTTACAAATTTAAGAAATATAGATAAAGTCATCGCTCATATGCCAATATTGATAAAAATAAATTTAAAGATGCCAAATGACATAAGACTTGATTCTAATTGTTTTATATAATTCTAAATATAATTTGTGAATTGTTACGATTAAAGAAATTATTTACAATAAGATTTATTCTTGTAAAACACTTTTATATATTAAACGCCGTAAACTACTAGATTAGCAATTTTAAAATATAAAAAATTAATAATTAAAGATAAAAATTATGTTGATTGTTTCCATATTTTGAAAGAAAAATAAAATTGTTTATTCAGTTTATAAAGTTATAATAAACAAATTGTGATAAAAAAAAGCACAGGTCAATATGAAGTTATAACTTAAACCAAAAAAAAGTTCGAATATCTAAATTTTTATTAAAAAAATTTATACTGAAAATCTTTTTGTAGTGTCCCAAGGGACCATGAGCCCCAGTTTTGAAACCAATTCTTTAGAATGTTAAAATAGTTTCTAAAATACATATTAGTTTATGTTGAAAAAAATCATGGATAGTCATTTAAATTCTTCCCCGCTAGTTTACTTATATTGTTTTTAAAAAGTAAATCACCCTCAGAAATGTTATTGTCGATGTTTGATTACAATGTGAGTTTATTATAATTATGGGGTATCCTAAAAATCAAAATTGATGTCGTTCTATCAGATATCAAAACCTACAGCAACTATTATGCAAAACTGGTAAGAAAGAAAGCGGCAGAAAAGTTGAAATAATGAACTCTAGAAAATGCATGACAACGCCCAAATCCACACATCCCACCTGAAAACAGCCACAACTGACTCATGTCGATTTTCATTTCTTCTGACAACTGAAGAAGGATCTGCGAGAAAAATTCTTTTATTGTACCAGTGATTTATTGTACCTCTAAGCCTCATATGAAAAGGACTTTTTGGAATTGGTGTCACGATGGTGAAAATATGTGGAAACTTGCGAAAAAAACCTTTACATATTGTCTGTTCGTTGATGAACGTTTGAATGAAAATCGGTAGATTATTTCTTGTCGAGTCTAAGTTCTACATAACCTGTCATTTAAAAAATCGCCAAAACACAAAAATTTCATTATAATAATTTGTATAAACACGACCATTGCATGCTGTTTGATTGTTATATAAAATAGATATAAAACAAAATTCACAACAATCGTGTTCAATCTTAACTTTTGAACGATAGCTTTCGGGAAAAAATTCGAACAAGTAAAATGAATTAACATATTTTTTTCCAAATTAAGTCTATATGAATTCCTTCAAGTACTTCAATTTAAATCAAATTATGAAAAATATTTTTTTTGAAAATCACAAAATTTTACTCAGCATATTCTCCACAAACCCAAGCTGCTGCATAAATGACCTCGCATACCCCTGATTGTTTAGAGTTGGCCAATAGTTCACTGCTGGTATGTAGAATGTTTGCCTAAAAACAACAATTAAAATGATAAAATTTCAACGAATTCAAATTAAAAATTAATCATAATTAAAAACTGCATGACAATTGTAAGATGACAATTATAAAAATCTGTCAGTGACAAATTGAAATTCGAAACTTAATAATTAAAATAGAATGCAAATATTTTAAAATTTTTAATAAAAAATTTAAAATATTAAACAAAATATCATACTCCCTCTGTCCCATAGTAGCAAAACCAAGTGGGTGTTTAAAAGGGGAATTATTGGCAAATGCAGCTGTAAGTTATTTTTTAGAGAAAATGTTATAACAGAATAATCAGAAGTCATTCATAATCAGATTAAAAATATTAATCTTATTTTTGGAGTCGAAACTCAACATATTAGGCTTTATAATAATTCACTTTTTTGCATGTAAAAGTCGACAAAAAATCCATTATGAAACTACTATATATAATTTATATAAATATTTGCATATTATAAATAAAATATTTAAAAAATTATACATTGTGTTTATTATATTAATTATATATTCAATATTTCTCACTTTGACCGGAGACTTGATAATTTTTTATTTGAAAATAAATTATTCTCCTAAATATTTATGTATAATAAAAAGAATCAATAAATACACTCAAAAAATTTTGATATTAAATTACAAAATAAACATTCTTGATGTTGACTTTCAATTTCACAATATCAACATACAAAGTTTCTTCAATAAAAATTTTTTTAATTTACTATTATAAATATTTTTATTAAGTTTCTAAAAAATTTAAATTAAATTAAATCTTAACTTTTCAAATGTTTCTAACTAATATAATATAAAATAATTTATTTTATATTTGGTGATAGTCAATGCAGTTTCTAATGGTAGACTAGCTTTGGATTTATGTAGCAGTCATTAATGTGTGAAACTCGATCACTTCGAGGATTTAAAATTATCTAAATAATTGAAATTACTCAACAATGTTTTCACGTTTTGGAAAATGCAATTAGCTTTTTCAATTCGATTTTTTAATGTAAAACAAAAATGAAAAAACTTGTGCCCAAAATTTTGAATAGTTAAGAAGGAAAGGAAGAGGAATTGATGGAAAATACGCAGAAAATTATAGTATCAAAGGTTGATAAAAAGACTCCTTTAAAGTTTTATTTAACAAAAATCAATTAATTTATAAATGTAACAGACTACTTTTTTAAAATCATAAGAATAAGAAAAGTGTGCATTAAATGAATATCAAAATCAAACTAATAATTCAAGAATAATCTAACCGATATGTAAATAATGCTAAGAGTAAATAAATTTACAAAAAGTAAAAAACACCTTGAGTTTTTAACGTTTCTGATTAAATGTTTTTATTTAACAAATTTTACAATAATTACAATCTTTAAAGAATAATTTTAAATATTTATATTTTAGGAAAATTTTATAAATATTTAAAATATTATTGAACAATATGGGGCAAATAGACATAATTGAATTTATAAATAATAATTTATAACTTTTATATATAAAAATCGTTTTTAATTCGTGTAAGGTATGGAATATGTTTATTAATAAGCCGAACTTCGGTTGCATAGCGTTCAGATCTCGTTGATAAAGTTATATGTAATGAATTAAATACAGCATATATTGGGCACACCCTGTCACCTCTGTACTCGAGTTTGTGAACATTATCAACCGGAACGAGCGCCAATATCAGTGAACATAATATATGCATTGGTAAAACCGTTTGGTCTGATTTTAAGTTTTTATTAAAAATCTTTATAAATTATTGGGAACATGTTATATGGTAACCATTGTTAATAAGAGAATTTGGTCTGAAAATTGATGTGTAAAATACTGTGAACACGCGTGTATGGATTTTTTTTAATAATTTGGATTGTTGAATTGTGGATTCTTTTTATTTTTCAACAGGTATATTTGTAATTATTTTTAAAATTTCTGTTAGCAGATTGTCTTTTTAAATTAACATTATAAAATCATAAAAATTTAAAATAATTTTTTTAAAAACATTTAATATACTTTTTCTAAAAAATTTGACTATGAATCAGATTTTGTAGAAAATATTATGAAACTTATAAAGAAATCAAATGTGAAAAACAAACAAAAGTCATTATAATATTTAATATATTTGTTGAGAGTAAAAATGATTTATTATTTAAATAATATTAAATTAACTAGTAAATTAACACTGTAATTTTTTCCCCAGCTAATGGAAATCATTTTTATTTATGGAATCACCTCTTAATAAATGCGACCTTATGAATTATATTAATATAAACTTTTTTTAAATTAATAACATTTGTATACTTTGTTTAAAAAATATACAATATAAATATGTTTTACTAGGTAATGATAGAAAAACTGTCTAGATATATCATAAAAAATGTGTCTGAATGGCACCTTTTTGTGATTAAATTATTGTCATGTTTATTTAACTATTTGAAAAGTTATTTGATAATTTCAGATTACATTTCTTCGCAAAATATAGCTACATAAACTATGATTTCATATTCAAACTTTTTTTATACACAATAAAAAAAATAAAAACCTCAGCAAAAGTAAAAAGAAAGTGTCTTCGCCACCTTAATATATATATACTTAATTATAAAGATTATAATTAAATAAAAAAGTTGTATTATTCTTATTCACTCTGAAAAATAATTAACAAACTAGTACACTGTTTTATAAAGATGAAAACTATGAGATGAAAGAAGTCGAAATTATTTTATACTAGAAATATAAATAATAAAAATATAATTAAAAGTTAATATTATATATTTCAGTTTCGGTAATTTATGAGCTCTGGACAAAACAACAACAACAAATAATAATAATAATAATATTAATAATAATAATAATAATAATAATAATAATAATAATAATAATAATAATAATTAAAAGAAAACGCCAATAAAACATTCTTCGTATGAAATATTTATTTTATTAATATTTTAAATATATTTTATAAAAATTTATAAAAAATTATAATATAAAAATTTATAAAAAATTAATATAAAAATTTAAAAAAATATAAATATTGATTTAAATATTTATTTATTAAAACATTTAATTAAGAAAAAATTTGTTTAAATATATATATATATAAATTCATACTATTTGAGTTGGTTTTTGTGTCTGATGATGACAGTTAAACTGTCGTACAAAAAGTGTTTTATTGGCTTTTCTTTTAATTAAATCGTTGTCAAACTTATTTAATAAAAATAATAATAATAATAAAATTTTGAGGATTTTCTTTCAGCTTTAAAAATTTCTTAAAACATATTTTTATTTTTACCATTTGATTAACAGTAAAGCTTCGTACAGTAGGCACGCGAATAGCTACATCTAATAATTGAGCTGCAATAAGTTCTCCATTTCTTATACCATCTATCCTTGTAAGTTCGACAAGTATTGTGATATACCTAATAGATTTTTATCACAAATCAATTAAACAAACTTATTAACCATTCAAAATTCGTAATATAATGATAGTTATTCTGCGAAGTAATTTCGATGATTTTAATCAACAATTCGTTCCGATAATGGGATCCTTCGGCTTTATCCATATGAGTCATCAATTTTTTAACAATTTCCATAATATTCTTTTTAGAAATCATTCCATAAAGAAGGTCCAGAGCACGCAATCTAATTGATTCGTCTTTATCATCCAAACAATTTAAAATTAAATCTTTATGAGTTTGTACACTTTTAGGATGACTTTTCAATATCTTTGTCATAGCTAACAGACCAAGATACTTTACTACAATAAATAACATTTAACTGAATGCCATAAATATTTCATTAATCTTACAATTTTGATCGGAATCTTCAATGAGAATTCTTAATTTTTGAACACACAACTAAATAAAATAAATTATTAATTTTCTAAATTAATCAATAATAATGGGATAATTCTAGTATTTTATCATTAAAATTAAATGATCAATAATTACTAATTTACATTTGTTCCAAAAAAATCTTTATTATTTTTTAATTCAATATTTAACTTAATATTTATTTATCAACAGTTTACTATATTAAAATACTTAATGCTTCTTATCGGATATTTTTTCGTTAAATAATTTTATTACAAAAAAATTCGCTTTCTTTCATTTACATTAGAAATTCTTTATTTACATTTCATTTTGTGAAATAACACATATGCTGGGATTTTTCAGTTGTGCAACAGGAGATAGTGCACGGACAATGGAAAGCGAATCAATAAAAAAGGGTAAAAAAATTGGAATATTTACAACTAATAAATAGATACAAAATTAATTAATATAAATTTGGATATTACAGTGGAAACTGGTATGTAAGGATAGCAAATGAATAGCCGAATACAAATATACTAATATAAAATAAATCCAGACAAAAAAGAAATTCAATAAATAAAAAATAATGAATAATTTATTAGTAATATAGGAAACCCGAGCCATGTGGAAAATCAGAGCTGATAATAAAATTACTTCATTCAAAATCAAAAAATAAAATTAATTTTTGGGTTAGTAGAGAAGCGAGAAGCCAGTTAGGGTATAAAAAACAAAATAATTATTTGGTTGAAACTTTATATGATTAGTTTGTTGACTAGAAACAGGTATAAAAAGGGGAAGACGAATTCGAAAATAGCCATTGTTTCGAAATAATGAAAAATATGTATTCGTATTTTTAATTTGATGTGAGTCTTAATGTTAGACAATTCAACTTAACGTGAGTGCAAGAAAGGGAGATCTTCTGTGGGTGGACTTTCCCCTATCGCAAAGGTGCAGATCGAGAAATATTGAATCGACGATTGTGTTTTTTGTGGTAATACAAATAAAGGTTTCTTGTATTGGGTCTTGTTAATTTCTTTTGCAAAGCGAAAACACCAAGAGTCATAGAACAAATCGATTTGTACTAAATAAATTCAACACATTAAAAAAAATCAAGTAAATTCAATGTTGATTGATTTCATTACCACTAAAAAAATGTTTTTATAAGAAATTAGTTTTATTCCATAACAATTATCTATTGGAAAATACAATTATTATTATTTTGATTTTACTTTTTCATACGAAGATATAAAAAATCGATATATAACTAAAAGTTAAAATTCTATCTTTATATTATTCTAAAAAGGTTTTTTTCACCTACAACAAGGGCTGCAGGATTTTCACCACTGCAAACCTGGACAAAGAATTTTTAAAATTAAAAATTAAACCCTTACTACAGCAGGTTAAGTATATAATTAAAAAATAACTTAAAATTAATAACACAAATAAGGAACTTTAAAATAAAAATATTCATTTAACATTTTAAAAACGAAAATTCAAAAATAATTAAATTCTTTAACATAAAAAAACATAAAAACCGGGACAATCCCGATTTTCCGGGACGTTTGAGAGCCCTACCTACAACTACCTCTGTCATTTATCAATATTCGTGCAAAATAAAAAAAAATTGATCAATAATCTGAGAGGAAGATATAGATTATGATATAAATTGATCAATGGTATGAAAGGATAGAGAACTTGCCAAAAGCTTATTTGGAAATCAGTTAAAAATAAAAAATATTTTAATTTGATATAATTATTAAATTTTGATTAAATTAAAAACACTGAAATATTAAATCAATAAATTTCAATAAGTTTCAACTCTTAAGATTGACCTAATCCATAGTACTAATTATAATTGGATAATGGTTGGCTGATATAATATATTTAAATATTAATTTAATTTTAATTATAAACGATATTTCAAATCTAATTAGTTTATTTCATTATTAATATTTAAAGGAAGTAATTTAAATATAAATTTTATCTAACATGCTGTTTTATGAAAATGTCGTTTTATTATAACATTATTATTTATATCAGAAGCAAAAGTTTCTATCATTATTTCGCGTTAATTATAAATTCATTAACTGATATGGTTTGTTTAGAATGGTGCAAAAAGAGATTAGTGTACACAAATAATTGAGTGCAGATCAATAAAAAAGATAAAATTAAAAATTAGTAAATAGAATACAAAAATTAATTTAAAATTGAAAAATTGCGGTAGAAACAGATATGTGCGGATAGCAAATGAGGATAAACACAAATACAATAATATTAAATGAATATCCGAAAAGTAGGATTAGGAAAGTATTTTGACACAGTGAACTTTTGATAAATCAACTTTAAGTTAAATATTGAATTAACAAATAATAAATGCAAATTTGTTGGTTCTTAAGCAATATTATGAATGTTTTATCAAAAACGTAAATCAACCAGAATACGTTTGAAAATTTTATCTGAAATATTCACAAAAAATGAATTTAATAAAATTCTAGGAATGAAATATTTACAAACTTTCAATTTAACATCGGAAATTTTATTTGTGTTTTCAAAAATTGACAATGGAAATCATAGTCGTCTGCAATGCCCAGGTAACTCAGTCGTTCATATTAGTTTTACAAACCATGAAGCCTAAATCAGGCAAAATCAAGAGATTTTTGATAGAACTGTTTTTTTGGATCAGGAAATGTTGATGGACAATCAAAAGGGTATAAAATACCTTGTCCACGGGTTAGGGCATTTACTAGGGATAGTATTACATGCGAAATGATTTTGAATGCAAAATATTACGTAAAATTCAAAACTATTGGTGAAATAAAATAATAATTAATAGAAAAATTTGAATTGAATTTTAGTAGTTAATTAAAGCATTTAAATTGTTCAATGGAACAAAAAGATCACAGTTCATCTAGTAATAGGCATTACAATTACGTTGTGATTGTGAATTTTTTATGCATTCATTTACCGAAGATCTTGATGACGTTTAGAGAAGTTAACAAATGAAATCTTTCATGATCTGCCTATGCCGGTCAGGTTGAATGGCAATTAATTCACTGTTATTTGTTACATCTTCGATCAACTTTAGATGAAGCACCAAAGATATTATCATACCTAAATATAGTGGATAGTTCTAGTTGACTTGTTCCTGTCAAAATAAATTAAGCAATAACTTCCATACATTAATGTTATGAAAACATCTTTTATCTGATTTACCATTGACCAACCATTTTCAATTTAATCTTTATTTTTATAAAACCAAAATAATAAATTCAAATGATATACAATTTTCTTTAATTTGAATATGTTGATCTAAGTCTTAATTTAGTTTTCTATACATTACTGCAACTCATTTAATATGGAGATAATGAAAGTGTGAATTATGGTAAATTTGGTTTCCGTGAAATCTCAACTACACAGCACAATTTCCAAACCTTTCACAAATTTTATGTAAAGTTAATTTTTCTATATAGTTTTATGCTCGGGAATGTTTGATGAACTATTTTTTGTAAACATTATTTTTATAAACAACTCACAGAAAAATATTGCAATAATTTAAATTTAGGTAATAAGTTGATCGGTGAATTTTACTATACTGAATGTTTGTAGATAAAAAAACTAAAAAATAATCATTTCATTTGATGCTACAGAATAATGATCCATTCTTTCAAGTCAGCGAAAAGTTTTAAGTAGAATTTAAAAGAAAATTTAATTTTATAAAATATGAATTTTAAATGTTTATACAAAAGCAGCAATTATTCGTGATAAACACTCCGGAAAATGTTTTTTATTAAAATAAAATCTGTTAATTAGAAAAGCTCAGCCGAAAATGCGAATTATGGCTTTATACTAAAACTTAAAATAAAAAGCAACCAAATGAAAATTTATTCTAAACTTAAAATTTCGTCATTTAAAATAAACCATTTCCACATTGAATCAGCTATAAGTATACAATTTGTCCACCTCACTGACCTGATGTTTTTTATATTTGGTTTTTATTAAAAAGACAAACACACAAAAATGTTAGTGCTCATTTGTAAATTAGTGGGGATAGAATATATAAAGATGAGTTTCATATTTATTTTTGTTTAATTATTCCGTGCTTCTGACTGTGTGCAAATAATGTCTACAATGCAAAATTTTCTACTTATAGCAAATTGAATCTGGAAATAGTGTATCATTTATAAATGACTAGTCATTTTAAAAGTTTATTTGATAACAAATGAGAGCCAGCTACACCCAAAATTAATAAATAACTAATAAAGACTGCCAATCGAAGCACACAAAATTCCTACCTGGATAGAAGCTGAATGATCAGGTATTCCTGAAGATATAGAGATCAACACTGGAATATAAAATGCATTTAAAAATCAAATCGCCTGTATTGGTAAATAAATTGTTATAGTAAAATCAATTTTTAAAATAAAGAGAGACGAGATTTTATTGCACATGTTGAATTTCTATTAAATATTGTGCAGAATAACTGAAATAACCGAACTTTAATTTATTTTCAAACTAATTGCCGGATATTGAGATCAGAAATTAAGAAAAATATCTAATATTTTATCATCTGAAAAGAAAATATTTCTGTTGATTGAATAGCAGATAAAGGAAAGTTAAATCGTTTACCATTTTAGTTTGTTTATATTTGTTGTTCTGGAATCACAGATTTTTTACTTTTAATACTAAATACAAAGTTCTATCCGTTTTTGTCTAAATATTTATTATTCTATAATTTATTATTATTAAGGCTTCCAATACCAGGATCCCGGAATACCAGAAGATTTTCTAATATCGAAATACCGGTATTTGAATTTTGTAATACTGGTATTGCGGTATTTTAATTTCCTAATGTTCTATTAATAAATGAATATAAAACTTTTCAAAATATTTATTTTTCCCATCTATACAAAATAACGCAAAAAATTTTTTTGAATGCTTAGAAATACTCAATCTAAAGTTAAATGAATTTGATGTGAATATTAGTAAATATACTGTATCAATCACAACAGATGTTTCCACAGTAAAGAATTTACCTTGTTAGTAAAATTTATTAACCCGTATGTAACCACCGAGGAGGGGTATTTTTACCCCCCGGGCTAATCTTTTTAGGTTTGTGTCAAAACCAATTGGGTTTTTCTTAAATGCTCTTATGACTTTTCCTGTGTTTGCCTGGGCTACAAGGGGATGCAAAATTTATATATATACATGGATGCGTTTGTTGAGTAATCCCAATGTAATCATGTGACGGTAACCGGAAAGTATGTATCTAGAAATGTTACTGGTAATTTGCTGATGTATGTGCTAAGTATTCAAGTAATTTTCAGTTCTATTTTTACTAACTGCAACTTATACTCTTATTTACTTACTTTTCTTACTTATTTCTTTGTTTATTTATTATTTGTATGACGTCATTGCCACCATTTGTAAACAACAAAATTGTTGTAATTATTTCATTGTAAAACAGTGCCCAGTATATTACTGATAATGATGGGCAAAATAAAAGATACAAACTGTAAATTATTCATGGATGCAACTCCATTTTATATGTTTTTAGTATAAAAGTACAGTTATCATCACAACAACAACAATTTATGCATAAAAAATGCCATTCAACGTATTTTGCAGCAATATTTGTAACGTTTGTCGCTTTTAGATGGCGTCATCGAGACGATTGTAACTAAGACAAGCATCAGAAGAAATACAAAGGTGGCTTGATAACGATGACGAGAGTGAAGCTGATGCATCCAGAGGGGAAAGTTTGGATACAAGTTCCGTAGCAGAAGACATCATTGAGAATGATGTTCAGAGGTTATGAATCAGAAATTGAGCAGCCATTTGCAGCAGACTACCTATCAAAGGATGGAAAAGTCCAGTGGTCACATAATCCATTGTCATCAGCACAAGGTAGACGTTCAAAACACAATGTTGTAAAGGTCGCACGAGCTGTTGTTCTTGGTGGCAAGAGTATGAATGATCCTTGGCGAAAGTGTTCAACTTTTCCTGGATGACTGGTTTTTTGACAAGCTTTTGAAGCATACCAATGACGAATTGGGGCGATGCAGGCAGTCAACAGCTGAGAAAGATCTGAAATATCTTGATGAATTTACCATTGTTGAAATGAAAGCAGCAGTTGGTATCCATGATACTTGTTGGCGTGATGTGCTCAAAGAGGGAGTCACTGAATCAGCTATGATCTGAGGTATATGGCAGACCGTTACTACGAACCACAATGCCACTAAACCGTTTCAGAATATTCCTGAGCAGTGCTAGATTTGATGACAAGACAACCCGAAATTACCGCCAGAAAACTGACAAATTGGCGGCAATTCGTGAATTGTTTGATCACTTTGTAGACAATTGTCAAGAATTGTACACACCATCTCCATACTTGTGTGTCGACGAAGCACTGGTGGGATTCAGAGGTCGTTGTCCGTTCCGTGTATATATTCCGTCAAAGCAGGACCGTTATGGCGTAAAAGCATGGTCCTTGTGTGACAATGGCACACACTATGTGACAAACTTGCAAGTTTACCTTGGCAAAGAATGCCCGTCTCCCGAACATCAGCAAGGTACCAGGGTCGTCAAACAACTAATGCTGCCTCTCTACAACAGATGGCGTAATGTTACAACCGATAATTTCTTTACATCTTATGATCGTGGTCAGTTTCTGTTGTCACAAAACATCACGCTACTGGGAACAATGAGGAAGAGTCGCACGGAAATACCACATGAATTTCTTTCAAAGAGTCGTGAGGAATTCGAATCAAAGTTTGCGTTTACAAAGGACACAGCTCTCGTGTCATATGTCCTACGTAAGAACAGGACAGTTGTGTTGCTGTCAACTATGCACAACAGGCCAGACGTTTTTGATGAAGGACGGGGCCGCAAGCCATACATGGTTTTGGATTACAACATGACCAAAGTAGCAGTGGATGCATTTGATCAAGAAGTTAGCTTCTACTCGTGTGCACACAAGACTCGTCGATGGCCAATGAGGTTATTTTACTTCATTATTGATGCATCATGTCTCAATGCATTTGTCTTGTGGAACATGAACAATCCGAGCTGGAAAGACCACAAGCGTTCAAGGCGGTTGGACAAACGTCGTCTGTTCCTGACAGAAGCAGCGCACAGTCTCATGAAGCCAATGATAATTGCCAGAGCTGATAACAAGAGCATATCGCACCAGCCATCTGTTGCACGTGCAATGCTAGCAGTTGGTGTGAAACCAACACCATCCACATTGCCAGGCCAAGTGGCAAAGAAAAGAGGAAGATGTCAGTCATGCTCACGTAAACAGAAACAGAAAGTCGAACACAGATGTACAAAGTGCTGCCAGTTCGTTTGTGGAAAGCACGGTAGAAAGGAATTGAAATATACTTGTCTGAAGTGTCCGCTAACATGTGATGCAGATGACATTGACTGACATTTGGCTGAACTGATAACCTTATTGATAAAAAACTGTTACCAGTTTGCATGTTATAAAGTACAATATGTGGATGGTTTGTGTTAGTTCAACAGCACTAAAAATTAGTTGTACGTAGTTTACCGTCAAAGTCATCTGCATTAACCAAGTTTTGAACAGTTATTGCCCTACTTTCAAATGGTATTTTGTATTTTCCAATATCTAGCATGAAATGCTTGATATCCAATGGGGGGTAATTTTATTATCTATTATCTAATTCAGTTACGATATTAATAAATATCTGTTGTTTTAATAATAAATATATTTGGGGAATTACGAATTTTGATATGAAAGATATTAAACCTACAACTAATTCAATGGCATTAAGAAAATAAATCAGATGCCATTTTTGGAGCAATTGGCTCAGTGTTGAGACAAATAAAAGAGAATGGAGACCAATCAGTAGTTGCTTATGGATCACGGCATCTTTCAGCAGATGAAAAAGGTTATTGTGTGACTAGAAAAGAATTATTAGCATTACATGAGTATGTCATGTATTTCAAACAGTATTTGTATGGAAAAATATTTATTGCACGAACAGATCACAAATCCTTTTAGATCCAAGGTTTGTAGTTGTTATCATTGACAGATTTAGCAAACTGGTGAGTCTAACTGCCGTATCTAGAATGGATGATCAATGTATATTTAAAGTCATATTACATAATTGGATATATAGAATTGGTAAACCAATCAGTATTTTGACAGATAGAGGTAGAAACTTTGAAATTGCCTATATGAAAAAAAAGATGACAAAATTAAACATTAATCAAGAGTTTGCCTCGCCATATCAGCATCAATCAAATGGACTGGCAGAACGTGTAATACCATTTCAAATAATCAGATTCAAATCTCCTCATTAGGTTGTGCTCCAGTGTCATAACGGGATAAAACAACGCAGAATCGAGTGGATGAAGAAGTGAACAAAACCTTAAAGAGGGGGAAGTTACGATATTAATAAATATCTATTGTTTTAATAATAAATATATTTGGGAAATTACGAATTTTGATATGAATGATATTAAACCTACAACTAATTCAATGACATTAAGAAAAGAAATCAGATGTGAAAACCCAAAGAAGTTCTGACAATACTATTATCTAATTATTAATATCAAATGAACTCACGGATGACAGTGATGCCGATTTTGAAGAAAAGTATGGAATTCAACTAAAAATGAATGAATTTATCATTGAATGTTATCGACAGATCAATTTGGATTTTTTAATGTGATAAAGAAAATCAGCCTCAAAAAATGATATTTTACAGCATTATTTTGTCAGAACATGAAAAGAATATGCAATTTATTATCGATTCAAAAACTCATTGTATTTCACTACTTATTGTATTTGCTTAAAAATGGTATTAAACACCTTTAATTGGCATTGATTCTGAGATCAAAATATATATGAGCCAGACTTAAAACTAATTACTTCAACAATTTCGGCTCTTTAACCAGTAAAGGTAGCCGTTAAAGAATTACGTAGAAGACATGCAAATTTACTGACAGAAGATGCAACTTTATCGTTTATGATTAATAACTTGAAAGACGATATTTTGTACTTTGAACTAAAAGAAAAACCCATGCAAAGAATCTCTGAAAGACACAAATCTTTCAGGATTTTTACAATACCTTCATTATGGAAAGAAAGATCTGAAGAGCAGTATTTTCGCTATAGTTTTACAGCAAACATTCACCAAAACTATAGCAGAACTTTTAGATCGACTTAACAATTCTGAGGTTAGCAGTGATTTAGATTCATATGAAAGCGATGGTGATATTCATAGAACGTCAGACAGTATTACTTATTTAAATGGAGAACTGCAAAAGGCAATTTATCAACCATTAAGTTGGAAACATAAAATCAATCAAAACAATCGATTCAAAAGATAAAAAGAAATAAAATTTGAAGAATGTGGCAGTAAAGATCCAATGCGCACATTAGGGTATGGATTATTTCTAACTGTTAAACCAACAAGTGTTGAATCAGAACGAGCATTTTCTGCCATTACATTCTTATGTAGTAAACTTCTCTTAAGTTTAAGTGATTCATCCACAGGTAAAGTTATTTCCAAATTCATCAAATTAAGTAAATTATAAGGCATATTTTGAAGTGAATTTTATTAACATTTGTTATAAATTTCAATTGTCGATACTGGCATTGCGAGTTTTTAATATTTATGAAATTATTTTCTATTTGTTAAAAAGATTGTTTGTGTTCGTACAAGTATTAGTTAAATTAAGTGTTTCTGAAAAATTATACCAGCTGATAATCAAAGTTTTTCCATCAAGACAAAAAATGTTTTGGAACTTGTCAAAAATTAATCATGAAAATATTGTTGAAATTTATTTTTATAGACTTCGTGTATAATTTGAAATCCCTTGAATAAAAATAAGATTTGTACACTAAAAATAGTTAATCATAAAATTATATATGATTCAAAACAATAATAATTCGAAAGTTGATGAACACGATAATAAAATCAACGGACGCAACTGTCAACTTTGAAAATTGACAGTTGTAAAATTAGAATAATAGCCAAAACAAGGCGATAATGAAGTTTATTTTTATTATTTAGGAACTTTTGTCAGTTCTGTCACTTGACCAATGCGTTTAATTTAATGAAAGCTCTAAAAATCACTAATAACCGTATTTTAGAAGAATCTCTACAATTTGCAGGGACACCGTCGATATTATTCAATCATAATGTAAAACGTTTGAATTTTAATCATTAAGTATTAGGTGCAAAATTATTTTCAACCAAAATAATTAGTCGCATTTTTATTTATAGATAATTTGATTTACTATTAATAAATTTAATTAATTAAAAAAACAAAAAACGCTGAATTTTATTTATGTATTTAATGAATAAAAGGTTTTCCATAAATCATATTTTATTTATATATATATATATATATATATATATATATATATATATATATATATATATATATATATATATATATATATATATATATATATATAATCGATTTCTACAACCGATAATCGGTTTACCAAAAACGATATTAACTTTACTTTATTATCCTTTAATAGATATTTAAAAAATACCTAATTTAGATATTTAAAATGTCAAAATTGTTATACATTAATATATAATACTACAAGAAAATGTTTGATGACTTAGATAATTTTTGAAAAATAAAAATTTTCCTATATAGTAAAAATGATTCCAGAACAAAACTTCGACTAAAATCAGCCAAAGAAATGATTAAGCATTTATTTAACGAATAGTTTGAAACGAATTTAAAATTGTTATTATTTTACCAATAATTCACCGTCCCGTCTTGCTCTATTTATTAACAATTCTTCCGTACTTACCGGCAATAACAGTATTGATACATTCGTATAGGAGAGACATAGCTGATGTGCTAGAAAACATTTAAAAATAAATTTTTTAAATAAAAAAACAAATTTTAAATTTTATTTCTTTTAAAAGCTTGTTTTCAAAGCGTCTTTGTTTTAATGTTTAATTTAATTATAGTAAGAAGACTATAAAATGATATCATTATAGAATTATCTATTTAAAATGTAATATATGGTCTATACTAGGGGTCGGCAAATTTTTAGCTGTGGTGTGTCAAGCCACACTACCAATTAATTCAGGGTGCCACCTTTTTTTTTACAAATAAGTAATGGGATATGCCTGTCACATTAAATAATTTGATCGCAAAATTACCTTTTTAATATATTTAATCGAAAAACAAACAACATTAAATTCCAGCAAAAAAAGAAACGAATCATTATATTTTAAAAGATCATGTTAAATTCGAAAATCAATGATTAAATAAGAAGTTGTACCAAAAAATGTTTCTATAAATGAAAATTTTTCAAGGTATTTATGGTAGAAGCGGCTATCTGGTTTGTTTTATATATCAATGGTAAAAAAACAACATTAAAAAAGTACACGTTTCAACTGGTTTCAAAACAGATCGAAACGCATTTTAAAAAGACCCGCTGAATTCCACGTCGAGAGTACGAAGAAATTTACAGGATTAAATTTGCCCTCTTGTTGAAAGCCTCACAGTATCACGTGTGATCTACAGCTTTTTAATGCCACGTGCCAACACAGGAGATGCTTGTGATATTATTTGACGTTGTATGGAAAATTGGTGTTTAATAAAGCAAAAAAATATCATTTCAATTCCAATACAAATATATATTTTTATCTAATAATATTAGAGAATATATGTGAAACCGTCATTAATCGATATTACCCAGACCACTTTATAGCGGTGTATAGAGCGCCATTGACAACTCCACCGCGTGCCATAGGTTACCGACCCCTGATCTATACTGTTAGAATATATATTAAGTTTTTGTTTATTGCTTAATAGAATAAATTTTAAATTTTCTAAGGTTCTTGTGTTTCCATTATCTGATTTTAGTTATTTTTCTGGTAAATGAGCAAGATAAAATGTCTATAGCGGAATAATTTATAAAAATATAATTCAAGGAACTCTTCGAGTTTTAAGACAAACTATGTACCGGGTACTAAATTCATCACTTCAATCAAGAAACTTTTTTTCATTTAAATAATTTTCTAGCGACTGAAATAAATAATGGTTGAACGGTTTTAAGTGTTTGATAAATCAAGAACTATTCATACAAATTATTGCAGCTTTTGCAACGTTTTAAATGGGGGGGTATTGGAATTAGCAATATCTTGCAGAAGAAGTGTTTATTTTTTATTATATATTGTAAGGGTTCCTTGATGTTCATTTACTAATGCAGTAGTTAATTTTAAATATGCATTAACCGTTCTATTTTTTACCTCAAAACAGTAGCTCAAAACAAATCTGTTCATTGCGATTCACAACATACTTAACATCTTCCTTTCCGTGTGATTATATAGATTTTATGTGCTAGATCGATGTTGCTTTGTTAAAAGTTATTCGTTTGTACATTTCTCATTTTCTAATCATTTTATTTGTAATCTCCAGTCCAGGAAGGACTCATTTTCTTGACGAAAAAGAAAAACTAATTAATTTTTTCTGTTAACTCATTGTTATGGACTACAGTTTTATTTTTATTAGTTCATGATTCCCCCCTTTTGGTTCCCTGTATCCTTAATTATATTTTTTATAATAATAAATTATCAATTTCCCTTAGTAAGTAGCTAAACAACTTACTATGAAAAAAGAAAATAACAAATAAAAAAAATCAATAAAAAAATTGAAAATATCAATAATTAAGTTGCCCACATTATAAAGAAGAAAGAATCAAAAATCAAAACAAGAAATCGATAAAAACTGTTTTCCTAACAATAAACTATCCCTTACCATTACGAACTATTACCAATAATCCGGATTTATTTATTGTAACGAATCTACTAGTAACTCATCCAAAGAAAACAAAGAGATATCCCAAGACCAAATTCCCAATCATTTGACAATTAACAAGGTTCTTTTGCGATTATTTGTTAGTATTCTTATTGAATTTATTAAAGCGTTTATTGCTGTAGTTTATTATATTATTGTAAATTTACACACCTATATAACATTCATCCCAGACCGTCCCGACACATCTTTGAACCGGAGACTCGGCTGGGCTCTAACAAATTCCGAAAATATCTTTCGTGTAATAGAAAAAACAACAAATAAGATATATGCAAATCCCCACACATGATCCATTAAAATTCATAAACCATAAATAACATTCATTAACCCACTTTTACATATTTTGGTGTAATTTCAGATTAATGAATATTTTATAAAGGTTCAGATCACAAGATTTCGTCATCCATATGTAAAGAATTAAATAAGGTGTCTAAGTTGTATATCATGACTCTTAGTTGCTGGAACCAAAATATGACTGTATGTTCTTTCACAAAAATTTCTAGATGGCTGACTTTCACTGTCTTTTCTACAACTCGTAAAATATAATTACTCAAGTACCTTTTATTAATAGTCCTTTAAATACTTAGTTCTTCGGATCCAACTGAAATTAATTATCAATGACAAATGTCAATGTTACTTTAATGATACATTTTTTTACATTATTTTCTTTTGCAATAATTTCTATTTTTTAATAGACCATGGTAATAATTTATCATGTTACTCATTTATTTTGATAAAAATTTCCCGTGTTTATCAGAACTATGTGAACAAGTTTAAGTATCAACAATATCATTGTGAAAGAGAAACTTATTTAAAAATCTTAGAATGTAAGAATGAAAATATAAGTAATACAAAACTAAATATTGTTGTAAGGTTATAATTTAGTTTTAAAATAAGAGTCAAATAAACTTTCTACAATACATGTAATGAGTCTATTGAAATTCGGTAGAAATAGAAATCATTGAGAACGTCATTTTATACAAACGATGAAAATGTGCTCGAAATGTAATTTAAAATAGAGTAATTGGCTATTATGATGGTTTTGAATTAGAATATAATAAATATTATTAAAATTAATTTAATTTACCTATGAATTAAATTTGTTAATGGCTCAATTAATTTCTTTCCTAATCTTGGCTCCAGAGGGGTTAAAGCACCAAACTAAAAATATAATTTTAATTAATTAAAAATAAAAGAAATAAAAAATTGTGTTTTGATAGTTAAATATTACATCAATAAATTACTAGACTAAAACTGGAAAAAAGATAATCAACATATAATCATATTCAAGCTGTATAATACATTTTCTCATTTGGAAGTGCGTTTATATGAAAGTATTAAAAATAGTGTATACCGAACAAAACATAGGCGACACCAATCACCTTAAATATAGGATCACTGATGCAATTGAAACATCGATGTATTAATGGTACAGCAAACATGACTAGGGAAGTTACCATTTTAATGTACTTAGAACTATGAATTTGCACATACTAAATTCTACTAGACTATAGATAAGCATGAATGTTTATTTAATATTTTTTTTAAAATATTATAATTTATGCCTTAAATGATTTTAGGAACTTCCATATAAATTAACAATCTTTTATGGCAACGTATTAGTTGTAACTAAACGTGTCAAACTCAGAATTTTAAAAAAGTAAACATATAAAATAACTAAATATGTCAATGTAAAAAAGACGATGAATCTTTCAAAAAATGAAAATTTTAAGCTATTTTCAGTGATAAAAAATTACAACATAATTTACCAAAATTTTCGTAATTGACTAGATTTAATAACATATTTTAATATTTCATTTGTAATTAAATATTAACACATTTTTATTTTTATAACCACATTTAGAATTGCCACTGTATAATTAAAATAGCTATACTAAGTATATATTTAATTCCTTTTTATTTACATAAAACCATAGATAAAGAATTCAATTTAAGTAAAGTCAACTTTCCCTAAAACAAGGTGAATATCTACCGTATTATAGAAAAACTTTGTTCTTAGGCGACTTCATTTAATTATAGAAGGTGTCTAAATGAATATTTGTGTCTTATTTATTTTGATGCTCATCACAATGTTGAAATTTTTGAACCGTATTATAGGTTGGTTGTCGTTATATAAATTTTCAGAAGACTTAATACTTTTATTATCATTTATTAATAATATATAAAAACTTTAATAATAAGTGGGAAAGAAGTTTATGTGAGGCATTAGCTATTAAATCACAAATCAATCAATAAAAAACTTAATGATATTATTTAAATCATTAAATCATAACTATTATATCATTATTGTTCCCGTTTGACAAAGATTATGATAAGATTGATGAGGATAATTTCCTCGAAATATATTTCGTTTATTTGACTTACTCGTATCATTTTTTCGATATTATTATAAGTAATACTATTTTTTGTGTGGAAAGTACAAAGAAAATAAAACATTTTCTGTAATTTTAAAAGAATAGTACTGAATAATACCAAAAACCTGGATATTCAGTCAATGCAATTTTTAGTTACTTCATAATAAAATATTAATCAATTAGCGCTAAACAAAATATTCATTGGAAATGAATTTATTACACTCGAATTACTAGATACGGATTAGATAAATTTTCTAAAATAAATAAAATACTAATACTAAAGTGGTTTAAAAGCCAATTTGATTGTCCAACAAATAAGTTATTGAAATTAGTAAAACTTATAATAGTTAAATTATTAAATTTTAACAAATGCATTCAATAAACAGTGACATAACCTACTGTATTATGTGCATTAATTTTCTAGTTAATATAAATAAAATATAAAAGAAATAAAGTAATATTTTATTAAAAATTATTCTCTTCTTATAAATATTTACGGCCAATTTCTCATGTTTCTGCAGAACCCACTGCACTAATTGCAGTAGTTACTTCCTTGATGTATAACTTGATAAAAACAATCTTCAATTCTTAGCTGGGGTTCTTATTCTTATGGCATTAAAATGTGATTTTATTATCGAAAAAGACAGGATTTAACTCCGGTGAGTAAGTTACAATAAATTGAAGACTATGGTATTTTGATTTTAAAATTTCCTCAATCTCAGTTGTTTTATGAAATCTAACATTGTCCATTATCGAAACATTGAATAATGAATGTGCATTAAAATAAGGTTGTTGAAATCAGTTGTTGAAATTAATAATCATTAATTAACAAATAAGCACTCGAAGTATTGACTTCAATTAAAAATTTTTTAATTCAATATAATTCAATATAAATATTTTTGAAACTAAACCAAATAACTATATTAACGTACTTAGTAAAGGTTAACAGTTAATTTGAATAGTAAAAAATATAAAATTAAAGTTATTTAATTTTCAAAGTCCTTGGAGAGAAATAAAATATAACAAAAAAATTAATTGAAGCATAATGATATAAAAATAACCATGTGATTTAATATTTAATGTGCTGAACATATTTTTGAGAAATTTATTTGAAATATTTATGTTTGTTAGTTTAAATTATAATACTGATATATTGAAAATTAATTACAAAATTTAAAAATTCACATGTTTATGAGTCTATAAATTGATCAAGAGTTTAGAATGATACTTTTTTGTAATGATTATAATAGTGAAACGAATTGAATGATTGTAGTCAATAAATTGACCACAGCACTCCAAAGAGCATATTTATTTTATTATTTCTTCATTTATTGAGTAAATTTGACAAAAAAAACAATTTTATAATTTTTTTTTAAATATATTCATTGAAATAAATTAAAAATTGAATTATTACAAAAAACTACAAACAACTAAAAATAAAATGATGATCAAGACAATAATAAAGTTTTTATGATTTTTTCAGATAGGTATTTTATGATTTTATTAATATTCGATTGGAAACCTATAAAACTTTATTATCAATAATTTATTTCGAAACATGAAATAGATACGAATGATGAGAAAATAAATTTAACCATATAATAATAATTATTACTCCTTTATAATAATCATGATAATTATGAAATTTAATCTTATCTATACATATTCTAACAGTCTAGGTCTCTAAGTGCACTGTTATAGCAACGTAATAAATAAACAAGAATATTAATAAAGTCTTTAAAATGAAATTTTATTTCAAACGATAAAATGCAAATTAATGGAAAATTAATTGCAATAATATTATGTAAAAATAGACGATAACAATAACATTTACCAAATTCTCACATGGGCATTTAAACATTATTTTGAATATTCTGCTGAAAACAGTATATGTTTGTCACAAATACATAAATTTAACGGGGAATAATAATTTCAGTGACATAAATTATTTATATAAACTTTAAAATAACTTATCAATAGCGGAGTTATTTATGAAAATATAATTCAAATGTATAAGTGAACCATTTTGGCAGTGTATATTAAATTAAATACTTCAACCTAAAATATAAACATTTTTCAGGTTCAAAGTCACAAGTGACAAAGAGGGAGAATTTTGCGTTATCAAAAACCCCGTTACTGCAAAACGGCCCATGAACATTTCGACAGTATTGAAACATAAAAGATGATTAGTAGCATGCTGCCAAATACTATTGAAATGAAGATCAATAATGTATGGAAAGGTATCGCTGTAAAATTTAATCTCAAAGAAAGACTAATTAAATGCTTCGTCACAAAAAAAACCCGATCTCCTCTACTTCTAGCATCTAATAAAAACTCACAAAGATGAACTTACCATCAAAATCAGACCTATTGTATCCTTAACCCAAATAAGTCGGCTCATTTCAAAAATTTTAAAATAATTACATGACAGTGTATTGCACTATCTTCGGAGCATCGACTGCGTCATGTCAATATTAAATACAACTGACAAAACTACTCATAGAAAATTTAAATACCCATTCAGTCTTAATATTGTATCACTATTCATATCTATCGAATCAAAAGACGCTAAAAAATGATTAGAAAAAAGATAAGGTGAATTGTTAATAAAGAAAATGAATACCGAGAATATCATCGAACTTCCTACTGTTATCCTCGAACACATCTGATTTACCTTTGAACAAACGATATATAAACAAGTTAAAGGTCTACCAATGGGTTCTAACATGTCCGGCTTGCAGCAATCATCTTTATGGATAACTTCGAACTACAGAAACTGAGCACCATACAATCCATCGGTTTCTATGTAAGATATGTAGATTATATATTTATTGCACCCAAGAACAAGAAAGAAGCGAAAGAAATATTTAATATATTAAATACGGCTCATTGAATTACCGGAAGAAGATATTCAATCTACTAGACTTAAGAATTAAAAATAGAAGTATGAGAACCTGAATTCTGCAAAAAGCAGCTCTCGAAAAAATATTTATGTACAAAATACGTCCATATTAAACAGAAAATGAATGTTACATGGAACGAGAAACAGAAGATAGCCAATCGATGTATTGAAGAGGTGGAGAACTATAAACTCTAATTATATTTCAAAATAATTCTACGCAAAAACTGGTATCGTAATGAGGATATTGAAAGAATGAATTCAAATCAGAAAAGTCATAGGGATAAAAGAAAAAAAACGAAATAATTTTAACTAAACATTCCATTCATCAATGACATATTCTATTTCAATATACAGAAAGAACTCAAACAAACTGACCTTCAATCCGTATATCACACAAGTCTTGGACACTGAGGAAACCATTGGCAAATAACACAAAAAAGAAAACATGTACACAATGGAAAACTGCCAGACGCCAAAAAAAATACGTTGACTATCACATCACATATAATGTATGCAAATAAATATGCATTGGAAATACACTCAGGAACTTACATCAAAGAATTAAAGAACATCTAGATCGTACTGGAAAATCCTCAGTACACAATTATCTCCAACAATCCAAACTAAGGAAGAAAAAAATATAATTCTATTAAAATCTTAGCACCAATGACAAAATAAAAGAAATCACAGATTTAAAGAGGTAATTATTATCTTAGATAAACATCCAACAATTAAATCAAAGAAATCAATGACATCCTCAGTCTGATCTGTTGTTGATTTTGATATAAAGAATATCAAATTTAAAAATCCATACAAAAATTATAATTAGATAAAATTTAAATTAGTTAAAAAGATGAAAAAAATAAGCAAAAGATTTTAAGAACTTTAATGGATAAAAATTAAAGTACACTTATATTTATATTTTGAATTGTTTTTGGTGAGATATTGGAAGGCTTTTTCTTTATTAAAAGAGGAAGGATTTTAATATATTTTTCATAAACTTTAAAAATTCTGGAAGATTTTCATTTCAAATTATTTTGTTTAAAATATGTTTTTAAATTTATAAAAAGATTTAAAAAATGATTTAAACCAATTAGTAAACAGAAAATGAATTATAAATAAAGACAAAAAGCATTTGATAATTCAATCAGCTAATTTCAAAGAAATTGAAAAGGATTATTTTATAATTGAACATTTTTTCATCTATTCAATGTATACTTCGCAGCAAGGGCTTATCTTATTATTTACTTGTTTGAAATATTATTATGATTATGATGATTATTATTATTATTACTATTATTTTTAGTATTACTATTACTATTATTATTATTATTATTATTATTATTTTTATTATTATTATTATTATTATTATTATTATTATTATTATTATTATTATTATTATTATTACAATGATATTAAAAGTAGCACATACCAATTTGATAATTTTGATAAGAACCCAATTGTTATTGGATGTATTCATCAATTTGAAAAATAGCGGTGCTAAGGATAAATAATTTTTGGGATTTTTCCGTGCTAATTCACAAATCACATTAACCGCAGCTGATTGGACACCTGGAATTAAAAATTTATTAGTTTTTTTCATAATTATCATGAGAAATATAATAATTCAACCAATAAATTATTTAGATTTATTTAAATAATTTATATTGTGTGGAATTTCAAATGATTAAATGTTAAACATTAAAATTTCTGATTTTCATTTTAGTTTTCATTATTAACCCAAATAATCACTATATAAAGTCTGTAAATTTTAAATGTCATTTTTTAACAATTTGCTCACTGTGCTTATGATATAAAAATTTATAAAATATTCAAAGCAATAAAAATCGAATTTAATAAATTTTTAGAAATATTGCGATTTTTATTAATATTTATCAATATGCTCCAATATTGAATATACTATCCAATGAAAAGACCATCACAGCCTAATTACCGTTTATGTGAGATCATTTGAAATCGAAATCGTCTATTTGGAGCTCAAATTTCTAAGTAATATAATGTTAGTCGTAAGTTAATCAATTGTTGGGTCCAATAAAACGAACAGAGTGTATTCAAAGCTAATGAAGTCATCTTCACAGAAATTTTTATGCATTAAAAAATAGAATTATAATCAATACAAAATTTCGAGTTCTTTGTTATTTAAAGCGATATCAAATTCATGTCTAGAAATCTAGGAACATTTTTAGTAAAACTATTGAAATTCCATATATAATGAATGAGAAAATATTATTACAAAACACACATTGGTCAAATTTCAACAGAATAAATATTTTTTTCCATAACTTCTCAATTTTCATGACGAAATTCATAATTATAGTGACAATAAAAATCAGGATTGATTTGTAGAATGTTTGTAATTACTATTTCATAAGTCACAGAAAATAAGAACTGCCTACGCATTTTACTTGTTTAGATTGAAATAATAAACATTCAATCAACCATAATATTTAATGAAAATGTCCTTGTTATTTGTGATCTGTAATATAATATAATCGAGTTCATATGTGACAGAGTATTTGAATTATAAACTGTAGCTTATATACTCTTATCCAATAATATTTGTAATTTGATGATTTTCCCATCCTGTGATGTTATGAACGTTCCAGGTTATAATTTATAAGTAAGACTTGGATTTATTCCAGTCATAAAATCACAGCGAAAAATACTACTCCTTATTGATAATACAAAACCATTTAATTTTCACGTAAGAGTTTTTTGTTTAAAAACTTCAAAGAAAACGTTATCTTTAACTGTCACAGCCTAATACAAATGTCTTTCGAAATTATGACGTCGCCGCGATATATTGCCGTCCGACAATAGGAATTTTGATAAATAAATATTTATTAATTACTTTATTTTACATTTTGTTGTGAGTGCTTATAAATGGGAAAAATAACCAGATAATGCCCTTGAACAAGATCCTCTCGCACGCCGAATGCGTTGGAACTCCCAGTGTTATAATTTTAACTAGCTGACCAGTTCGCACTTGCTAATAATAAAATATTGTAATACGCTTGTGAATTATTATATTCAGTGCAAATTTTCGTAGAAAAACCTTAGAATTAAGTGGTCAATAAAGCGACTACAGCATAAATAGCATATCTCAAATCTAAAATCCTTTTTTAGATTTTCAAAAAAGAGATTTAAATTTTTTAATGCTTTCATTGAAATAAAGTACATTTTATTAAAAATCTAGCTGACACGCCTATTTTATTTACATAATGTCTCTGGACAGAAAATGTTAATTTTAAATATAATAATATGTAAATTAATATAGTTGTTATATTTATTTTGTTTTTATTACAGTTCTAAATCAATTTTGGTTCTCATTGCTTTATAATGCATATATAATTATTTCAATTAATTAAATTAATTTTCTGAATATTTATATTGTTTATTTCAAAAGAACATCTAAGTGATTGGATTTCAAAAATAAATTAAGTTATATTTAAAGTGAAAATTATTTATAATAGACAAATAATATTTGTGTTCAATTAATTCTATACTGACTCAAGTATAAATCACTTGAACATGTTTACAATACTAATATTATTTTAATGCATATTTAACAAATTCGATTTTTTTTATCAATTATTATCAAATTTTACCAATTAAATTTATCTGTTACTTATAAATTACTATTTGGTAAAATTCGAGATAATTGGTATTTATGTTTGTTCTTTGATGATTATTATTATTATTAGAGATGAATTATTCAAAGGAATATGCTGATTTTATCAAATTGATCAAATAAAATGTAATAATAAAACAAAAGCTGAAAAATATTTTTTGAAAAAATCTCCTTCTGGGCATTAGAAACAACTGATAATCAAACTAATCTATTTTTCTTTTGGAAATAATGTAATAAATTGAAAATACTATTTTAATTAAAATCTATATTTGTTAAATTGAATTCAAAAATTACGTCAAATCATAAAAAATAGTCGCCTACAAAAACTAAAAATTAGTCAACCAAAAAAATGTTAATATATATATTAAATTGTTACTTTTTTAAGATAATTTATTGTATTAATTAATATTTATGTGTTGCTTTCATTAGGTTTTTAATTTCGGTGTTGTTCATTTAATTATTTCTATTTAATACACTCGCCAGTCAAACCAAAATGTTTATTGCATACTTCATTAATATTACAGTTAACTTACACATTTTCTAAAAAATAACAATCGCATTATTTTTGACCACTATAATATTTTTGAAATATTGTTAATACTAATTTTTTAGGATTAAACACTGGCGACTATTTTAACCAAATTAATGCTATTTTCCATGGCGACAAATGTAACCCTAATCCTTAAGTCGAATTAATTATTTGCATTACAAATTTGTTTTGTTAAAAATTTTTGTTTATTTTTAAATAAATCAAAAATTATCGATGCACTATTAACTGATAAATGTTTTTAGTGAGTCAAGTTTAAATCTTAAAATCTTTTTTTTTCACTTGTTTTTTGACAATTTTTAATCTAAATGTTTATTAATTACTTATCAACTATAAATTTCATTCATTTCAATTTTTGTGGTTATACTTTCAGATTAAATTTATTGATTAAAAGAAATTATGACATAACTTATAACATAAAATTGAAATTTAACTGTTTTAAGTGGTTAAATAATATTAACAAGTATTTTTTATGCATCAATTTAATGAATTATTTTAACATATCTAAATCCAATTAATGACTTATATTTGGGTAACTAATTATTAACTTAAAAAATTAAAATATTCAGTTAATAGGAAACATTTATTTTACTGAAATATTTTTATCATAACATAACCTTATTAACGTTATCAATCTTTTATAATTAAATTTGTTAAGTTCTTCACGTGTGAAATGCTTAAAATATCAATCTTTTTAAGTATTATCATTATATTAAAAAACTTTATTCAACAAGAGTTGTAATAAATTGACATGAATAAGCATATTGTAGAAGACAAGAAATATTTCAACCTAAATCGAAATTCATCTCACTATTGTAGCGTTACTCCTCCAGATATTTGATAATGCAACTAGAATCATCACCGAATGGCACAGTACTAAAAATTTAAAAGGTTTCATAGTAATGAAAGAGCTTTTGAATTTTCTGTCAGCCAAGCAATAAAAGAATTTTTTCAATGATTTTTAGGATTTCTTAAAGAGCAATCTAGATATTCATAAATTTTCACAAAGAAACTTTCAACTCGCCGGTAATCAGTAAAATTAGCTTAGTAGTAAAATTTGAGACCGCATTAATAATTGAAAACATTTTTATGACAGAAATTTACAAATATATAACATTTAAAAATTCTTACGAACTTTAAGTTTTAAAAATATCGTTCACTATTTATTTGAAGCATAGAATAGTGTAGAAAAGATATAATGGAAAAAAAGCAACAAAGCGAATTTATGAAAGGAGTTGAAGTTATTTTGCATACATAGTGTAAATAAATTTTAAAATAATGTGTATAATTAAAATTATTAACTTTAAGACGCAGAAAGACGTAAATTATAAATTTGTTAATAATGAGCAACATTCTTTAGTGACGTAGCTAGAAGAGTCTGGACCTCACTTGAATATTTGTACAGAACCAAAAACTTCGAAACACGTAATTGGTATAATGAAAATGCTACAGTAATTAATGGAAGAACTGTAGAGATTCTTGGTAATTTTCATTCTGATGATGTAGAACAAAGTTAGACAACCCCATATATATATATTGTAATATACATTGTAATACTAGACCACTATAACAAATATGTAGGTCACAGATACTTTATAGTTCAATCAATATATATATATATATAATATGCACACTATTTTATTAATTGGGGGTTCCCAACTTTTCATGGTCACAATTTTCGGTTTGTAGAAAGACTCGTGTGTATTCTACTTAGACCTTCAAGAACTAGGGCATGGTAGGTAAAAACATTCAAATGGTAAAAAATTTTGACTTTGGTCAAACAAGATTTAAAAAATCTGTATGCTTTCGGAGGTTTCGCGAGGAAAGAAGGAACCAAGGTTGAAAGTCCAAAAATTTGAAAGTCTTAGAATTTACGGCAAATTTCATTTTTTTTTTAAAAAAACTTTAAATTTTAAAAACGTAATAAAATATTTGTACAATAACATGATGTCGTAATCTATATGTTCATTGAAAGATGATACAAATACATATTTAATGACATTTCATTCAGTGTATTAGCATTTTAAATTAAATATTCAAATTTTTAAAGTTACGTAAAATTTTTAAATTTTAAAAACTCCTAATTTAAAATTAAAAGAAATTTCCAGGTATAAATATCACAATATGAAAAGATTTGTCATTGAAAAAATGATTTAGTAGACTAAATTGATTGGCATCGTCTCTTTTTAACATGGCGACCACTCCAGAACTTCAGAATTTTATCAAACCACCAAGCCAATTGAAGCAGAACGGATATTTGGAATTATTCATTCTTGAGTTAAAAGGATTCTTCGAAATAACTCAACAGTCTGCGGAAGTTCAAGAAACTATTTTTGCCGGTGGAATTGATTCCAAAATATGAAGAGATCCAGTCAGATTACATAGGGTACGAAGAACGTCTTCGTAAATAGTTTGGATGCTGCGTTAAAATATAGGAAATAAAATGACGGATGCAATGAATTTTTTGGAAAGATAGAGAAACTTGTTGACAATATTCTGTGGCACAAGTTAACAAACAAAGAAAGAATTAATATTGAGAAGTTAAGTCAATGAAAAAAGCTAAAGAAGTCATTATCAGAATGGAGGAGATCCAAAAAGAATTATCCAGTGAAAAATTATTGGCTTCGCTAGATGAAAGAAAGTCATATCCAGAGATGTTTACGAAGCCGCAACAAAATTCAATTCGAAAACCCAGACTAGTTTTTTATACACCAAATCACACCTGCAATTAAAGATTTGACAATGCAAGAAATGGAAACAGACAGTTTCGAGATCAAAAATGTTGAGTGTGGCGGGAAGAAGTACGCATATGAGCTTAACGTCCTAATGTTAAACACAGAAAATGTTCGAGAAATGGTCATTTCCAATACCAATGATGTGATGTTCTTGGAAAGATAAAATATGAAGACAATTATCATTACAGAAACACCAACCTTGGAGGTCACAGAAAATTCAGAGACAGAAGGCAATATCATAGCCAGTGCAATACGATGTATGACTGCTCGGATGAATACGATGAAAGGCAAACTGATGATGAACCGTTAAAATTGGAGGCTCCATTTTCAAGGAAAGGGCTAGGAGCCATAAATTTTGTTTAAGTAAATCTCTTGTTGATACAGAATGTCTGCATTTGAATGAATGTAATTTTAAAGTTTGTTTGATGAATAAATTTAAAGTAGCTGATAATTTTAAAAAATTAATGACTTGATTTTCAATGACTGTCAGGCTATGTGTTTTGGGAATGCAAGTAATTTAGAATGTGGTTTGCTTGATCTTAATAATAAAATAGATAAAATTATGAATTTTTATATTTCTATGAATAAATTAGTTAATAAAAGTAAAATATTACGTATTATCTGATATCTTAATTTATGCTGCTACCAAGGAATCATCATTTTATAGTATAATTATAATTATTAATTATTATTATTTATTATTATTATTATTATTAATTATTATTAATTATTATTAATTATTATTAATTATTATTAATTATTATTATTAATTATTATTATTATTATTAATTATTATTATTATTATTATTATTATTATTAATTATTATTATTAATTATTATTATTATTAATTATTATTATTATTATTATTAATATTAATTATTATTACTTATAAAATAAATATTAAAATAATACTATTTACGCAATAAATTTCAGTTTTTAATTTTTTAATATAAATCGAGTAATTTTAAATTTACCCGGATCTGGATCTTCGAGTTTTTCTTTCAATCTTGGAAACGCAGGACGTAATGCATCGGGGAACTTTAAAAATACCTTATACATAAGCAGAACTGCTTTTTTCCGAATGTATGGCTTGGTAGATGTCATCTAATTAAACCGAATATTTAAAACGTTTTATGTTTCTATAAATTAAAATACTAATGTCATTATATCACTTGCTAAATCTCTCGCTAAATCAGGTGTTATAAAGCACGCTAAACCAGACAGCGCTATACCAGTTTCATAGAAATTTGGACTATTTAAATCCTAATATTAAAACCAATGAAATTTAAAAATTTAAAATAAGAAATACTTTTCTAATAAGATTAGTCGTAAGCATTAAAACATCCGTTTGCTCGTGGAAACTTTGTGCGGCGGCTAAATAACCTATTCTCTGAAATCATTTACAATTTACATTAGAAAATATATTCACATTATTTTACTTTGTATGTAAATTTTGTTGAACTCATTACTTCTATAATATTAAATGCTGCCCAGTTTATATCATTACCTAACATTTGTAACTAAAATAGGTTTGAATTTCATTATATTTATTGAATAATCAACTCACATAAATTAATTTATTTATGGCATTTGCTTTAGCAGCCAAATTGTCTAATTTTAATTCATTTTTTATTTCATCTAAACATTCTGCGATATATTTTGCCTGAACATAAAGTGTTATTATTAGTTATGCTACGGTTATCTTTCTCTAAAAATGGTAATTATGATAAATGTTAGTTTTACCTCATCTTCTTTATGATTACGAATGCCTCTTACTAAATCTTGAAGATTTTTGTCAAGCATTCTTTCAATAGCTCCTTTAACTGCTTTAAAAGTCATTTTACTAACAAATTTAATATAAAATATTGACGCTATCAAATAATTAATTCCTCATCATAGTGTGTTCAATAAATTGATTAGAATAAACACACAAAATATTTAATAAATTAAATAAATAAAATTTTCAATTGACATTATCAACATTTTTTAAATCATATTAAAATCTTTCATTTAAAAGGCATTCATCTTATATATTTCATGATAAAATTCTAAAACACTAAAACACTGTTGTATTTAAAAATAATTTATGTATATATTTTTTAATTATAACATTTTCCTATTCCGTTATATGAAATATTCATCTTGATTTATAGTTAAACGAGGTCAAATATATCGATTAAATATGGTAACCTAACAGCACGGATTTAAAATGTTCGGCAAAATGCACCCGTCAGTGTTCGTCGTGGTGGGTTACAGGGTTTTGATGCTTGTTTAAACGTCCTTGTATTTACCCTGGTAACGCCATATAAATACTTTCTAACTACCACTCGGCACCCGTTGCTAGGCAACGTTGGAAATGTGTTCGAGAGGGTGGATTGCCCGTAAAAAGTGAGCGCTAATAGTAAGGCTGTAATTGCTCGGACAATCCCTGGGTCCAACGAGCTGTCGTTAGAAGACCTGTGCTCGCTTTGATCTATTGGGTCCCTGTGTAGGTCTCTGGAATTTTTTATGGGTACAACCTCGTTTCACTCATCAAGCAAATTATAATTGGAAGTAAAAATGCGAACATGTATATTTAAAACACATCGTAAATTTAATTCATATATTGGTCAGATTTTTGTTCGATAGTCGAGCAGCTCGGCGCTTTGCTCGTTCTTTTCGTCCGGGTCTGTAACTGTTGGTTGTGGTTGTGTTGGGAGTTGCGATTGTTGTTGGAGTCGCCGCCGGTTTACGATATGCCCATTGAGCCGGGGCAAACATGAGAGGGTAGGTGACCGCTGCCCCTTCTTGACAGGCAGACAGGGCAACCTCCAACCCTTTGATCTGGATCTTCAGACTCTGAGCCAGTTGTCGCTCTTCGGCCCACCCTTTTTGGGCTGTCGTAAGCCGTTGGTAGAGGGATTTGACTTTCCTGGGATCGATCCATGTAGATTTAACTTGCTGGACTTCTCGAGTTAGTTGTAGGATCTGTTCGAGAAGGTTCTTGTTGGCTTGTTTCACTCACTTTAGTTCGATTTCGCATATTTGTGAAGGCTACATTACTGCAATGGAAATATTAAAGTTCTCTTTTAAATATTAGAAAAATTCAGGCATGTGGTTAATTCAAACACATAATATGAAAATAGGTTACAAACTTCTAATAGCAAAAACATATTCTCAAAGATTATATTTTATTGAAAATTGCATCACTAAATTTCAGTAGTCACTGGGATTCGGAATCCCGGAAAAACTTTTCTACTCTTTCTTCGGGAGAATAGCCCGGAACGATGAGTACGTATCGTTTTGTATTGCGGGCCGGTCTGGGGCTGGGTGGATAGACGTCCGCGAGTCGTCCGCAGGCGAGATCGTCTTCCACGTTCGCTAGGTAACTGCTGGCATGGTCAACTAAGGCGTTGACTCTGCGTTGAAGCTTCTTGAGACGGGTCAGGAGGGCTTGGGCCCCCGTAAGAATGTCTTGGGCCGGACTGGGGTCACTTGGATGTCCATGCTTCCGGAACTGTTGCAGGGTACTTTCTATTAGGAACTCATCCTCCCATCTATTTGCTCCTGGTTGGGGCACATTGGGGTACCTCTCCTTACTGACACGCTACGGAGATCCGAATAAAAGGTTCTGATCAATCTGAAATAACAATATGATCGAATGGGTTCTAATACATTAAACACTTATTAAATGGTTAAAATGATAGTCATGAACTAGTATCATACAACTAAACCCCCTTAAATTTCCAGTACATTAAACTACAATGTATCTTACGATCAAAAATTTTCTACAAAAATTAAATGTATCATATAATCCAAGGGTTCTGATTTTCTAATATGTTAACAATGAAAGTTTAGCAGATAATCAAAAAATCTTTTTTAAATTTCTAATAGGTTAAAAATAAAAACATATACTTTGTAATCAAAACTTTCTAAATTTAAAATAAAATGTATCTTATAATCCAAGCGTCCCAATTTTCGAATACGCTAAATAATCAACATACATTATACAGTCGGAATTTCTGAGGTTCTAGTTAAATTAAATTGCATCATATACCCAAAATTTTATAAAGTTCTACTAAGTGGAAATAAAATGTATCGTATAATTGAAGTGTTCTAATTTTTGAATGCGTTAAAATTAAAAAAATACCTTATATAATCCAAGTTCATAAGTTTCTAAAATAAATCGTATCAAATAATCAAACTTTCTAAAGTTCCAATATGTGGAAATCAAATATATCATATAATTGAAGTGTCCTAATCATAAAATAAAAATAAAATAAAATCCTGAAGACGGATATTACTGATGTTTATCGGCGTAAAACGACCGGCCTAATATCGTGATACTCATATGACATATGAGCAAAATCAACTTTCGTTAAAAAGAAAAAAATTAACCTTAAGAATTTAGATGGGCAATCACCGTAAAAAAAAAGATTTTTAAGAAAAGGGGTTTTAGAAAACGAGTCCTCGAGATTTAACCTGTTCAGTTCTACCAGAATTCTTCATCGGCAAAAAGAAACGCTATCCATTCACTACTTTCGTCTGGCCCATTTCTTATCAAGTATTATCATAACACTGGTTCAATCATTAGAACTACGAGATTTTGAATAAATAGAAAAACCACGAGGTTCTTTCCATACTAATGGGGTGAGTGGTTGTTGATCCTAATTCTATCTCTTGTCTACATAGTTTTAATATTGGGTAAAAATAATAACGACTGTTTGGGGCATTCTTTATTGCAAATCAAAAAAAAATTGAGTTGATGGATGATTTTGGCAAGGTGAGAAAGACTTTTCTGAAATGGTCTTAGAATTGATCTGATTTGATACCAATTTCGTCGAGTAACGTAATTCTTTCTATGGCTTACATACTTTATAAGAGAACAAAATAAAATTTATTTACCAAGAATATCCGAGCGGAATTCTACTGGGGTGACTATCTCTGGGACACTGACTGACGTGTTTTGGCACGAGGTGTTGAAATGGTCCTGCATTTTTGAAACTCGAAAATTAACTAAAATTTTGTCCTTGTTAGGACATTATATTGGTTTTGGCGGGGACGCACACAACTACCAGTGTGCGCTTATGTAGTCGGATGATACCCGTTGGTATGTCCAGACCGTTAATGAAATTATCGTTTGAAATTAGAGCTTTGGTGCGCGAATCCGAGACATATTCTCTCTACCCCCGTGAGAATTCCGGCACACCAACTCGGCAATAGATAAACAAATGGAATTGGTGACTTTTAAGGAGGCTCACAATCAAAATGCGACACTATGAAAAGTTATTTCGATTTTCAAGATCGGTAAGTTTAGTATCGTTATTATTTTATTTAACTTTAACTTTATATTTTCTGTAGTGGTTAGGAATATTCGGGAAACTATGATGGGTGCAATGGGATCCAGATCCAGTTCAGTCCTAACCTTATGCTCTGGATTCAATCAGCGCAATTACTCATTTTGGAATTTCATGGCGTAACATGGCAAAGTTGTTATTTGGAGTACTTACTGTGTCTATTGGAATAAATTGAGTTGTGTTTATTATGGTGAGACTTTTTAATCTAAATTTTTAATTGAACTGATTGTTCCTTGTTTAAATTTAATCATTCATATTTCCAAATTTTTGTGGGTTTATAATATTTGGAGAAGCTGGTGAATTGCCGTCAGTAGAGTTTTATTTTCGTTTAATAATTATAGATATTTTGCTTTGGATCGTTTCTATTTTACCTCCTTAGTAGTCTGATTTTAAACCTCGCATTAATCACTACCGCGTCTATTTTTATTTAGTAAACATATTGTCTGGGTTTTTATAGCTCAAGTCGTTTTACTGTTTAATTCAGAAAACTAATTCTCCATGCTACTTTAAGATCAAGTTTTTTGTCTTCGCTTAAGCAAACATCGACTCTCTATATTATATCAGGGTTATATCAAGTTAGTTATTAAATTTTTGCGCGAGATGACGTCTCTAAATTTATGACTTGGCTATATTAGATCTTTTCGGTCAATGTGACCATATTAACGTTCGCAATTCCGACTTGAATTTATAGTTACTTTTGGTTCGCAATCTTAACTTAGGTTGGTTAAATATTATCAGTTCGTGGTATTCACTCAATATTCAGGGTTACTTTAGGATCCTATCAACAACTTGAAATTTTCGGTTATTTTAAATTTATAGTGATAGTTTGTCTTTGAGTTAAATTCATCACGACGATTTCATTTTTGTTATTTCCCCGTCACCTTCCCCTTGGTTGACCTTAGGCGCGTTGTGTTTATATTATAGTTAATGAGTGCCCACTGGACTACTCGGTGTGGTTATTTTGAGCCGTGTGTAGAGAAATTTAGGTCGATTTTAAAGAAAACGAGAAACGAGGAAGCTGCTAAAAACCACTTCCTTATTTCTCCTTTCTTCTATACGGGATAATATTGACGTTCCGATCCCTGCGTTCCGCACGCCGGGTCTTCACGGGCACAGATCATCGGCGATATTCCACGCACTTACACGAATCTGAATAGTATGTTGATTTTAATTACTTGTAATGTGTCTTGGCTGTGGGCCGGAAAAATTTCGACATAAAATAATTATAGAAAAGTTAAGTTGAATGTTATTAATAATTTATTAATAATAAAACAATATAATAAATACTTGATCCATCGAACAATCCATCATACAAAATACTACTCTCCCCACGCCGTCATCCAAGCAGAGCTCCATCGAGAGTGCGAGGACGCGACGTGGAGAGAGTTCCAAAATAAAACTCACCCTAATATAGATTTTAAATCAAGATTTGTAAAACGATCTTTGATATCAAAAACGATTAAAAATTATGTGAAAATGCATCGGTATATATACCTATTTTTCGTCCCTAACCTTGCGTGTTCTTTTTGATTTAGTAAAACAAATTTTGACCTTGGATTTTTCTAGTGTATTCTAATCTTAGTTTTTATTATTTTGAAATTTTATTTGACAATTTTTCTTTAGATTTTTAATTAAGTTATTTCTAATTCAAATTATTTCATTTTTTATTTCATTTTTCATGAAACTTAATATTTTTTAATAATTGTCAAATTTTGGTCAAAATCATTGGGTTTTCGTGTTATGTTTATATTTAATTCGTGCGGATCTTGGTGCATTTTGTCATTATTTTAATTTTTTTTTTATGTTTATTATTTTATATGTAATTATTTTTTTCTCATATTTGATAGGGTTTAGTTGATGTTTTAATAGGTTTGAGTTTAAATTTGCATGTTATATTGGCATGTGTGTTACCGATTCATTTAAACATTTACAAGGCCGTTTGTGTTCGGGCCCAACAGTCGTGTGGAGTTATAGGTAATCGGTATGCCTGACCTTGACCCAAATCATAAATTTTCCTTTACCTGCCACTGGTTACCCGTTGCTGGGCAACGTTGGTACTGTAACCAATGGTTTTGTGACCGTCAAAGGTGAGCTTTGTTTCCAAAACTGCTAAGACCCGGTCTACAGCTGGTTCAGCGAGTTACCGATATAAGGTCTGTGCTCGTCTTACAGTCTTTAGGTCCCTTACTCGCTTGACTTTACATCGCCTTGTCTTTACTACTCAGAGAATTGTTCTACTATATTTACATTGTGAGATCGAAATGACTAACAAGGAAGATTTTATTCAATCATTTACTACACTATTAAATTAACTTCTGTCCTAATTGCAGTCTACATTGTTTCTGCCCTTTTCGCTCTGCTCGTCCTGGCCTTGCGCGAGACTTTGGTTGGAATGGTGGTTGCGCCGGGTTGGTCTTATTCTGATAGGCCACTTGGGCTGGGGCAAACACCAGAGGGTAGGTAACGGCCTGCCCCTCCTGGCCCGCCGCCACGGCTACTTCCAGCCCTCGTATCTGTACTTTCTGGGCTTGGTTCAGGGCTTTTTCTTCCTGCCAGCTCTTCTGTGCCGCATCGATCTTCTGGTAGAGTCTCTTCACTCTGGTTGGGTCGGACCAAGCAGCTCTCACCCTCTGCAACTCGCGACTTAGCTGAAGACACTGTTGGTGCAAGTTTGCATTTTCCTTCCGGAGATTCTTTAATTCTTTGCTGCTTTTCTCCATAGAGTCATTTATGTTTTCATCTTAACAACAAATATTCATAGGATAAGTTTTGGAGAACAAAAAAAATACATATGAATAAAACTTCAGCCCCCAACCCACTATCGTCCCCTGTCTTGTCTTGTATGGAAAATCGGTTTATGTTTCCTTATTTCATTTTTAGGTACCGTTTAAATAAAAATAAAACAAATCTTTTAACATGACAAGTTTATTAAGGATACAATATGCACAGTAAACTTCAGTTGTTGAGCGGTTGTTTTTCCACGAAGCGTCGGACTTTTGAAACTACCAAGTGAACTGGCGCGTCACTTCCGAGGAGAGCCGGGTCTCGATGATCGAAGGCCACTCCGTAAGCCAATAGATGTCCGTCCGAGCTAGGGATACGCCCGTTGGTGATATCCCTGTTGATCCTGGCGAGGTGTTCTTTCTGCCGCTTCACCAGGAATCTGTACCGCCACTCAAGTTGCTCCAACCTGTGAAGTTCAATTTCTGCCTTTTGTCGGATCTCTCAGGCGGGGTTTCTACCCGGCTCCCTCTTAATAAGGATGCTAGGGAGCTCCACATCGGTTGTGTATTCATTGTTACTCCTATTCGGCCACTCGGGGGTTCCATAAGTCGATATCGTGTAGCCTCTGTCCCATAAGGCCTGACGGTACCTTCCGGCGAATCTGGTCGGTACGATTAGTGTAGTACGATCTACGTCTTCCCAATCACGGGTATGGGTGCCTGTTAAAAACGATATTAAAGGTTATCATTCCTTATCGATTTCTCTCCTGTCAATGATCAATATTAATTTATAATCAAATTTAGCCAAATTACTAAATCAAATTTCAGAGTTATACAAATCCGATTTATTTTATAAAAACTAGTTATTCATGTTTAACCACAGCATTTATTTAAATTAAATATATTCATTTTGAAAATTATGATTTAAATGATTTAAAATTCCTATAATGATAATTTTAATATTGATCTCCCAAATATTATAATAAAAAAATTTCATTAATTTTGGTTATCTGTTTGTAGCAAAACGACATGGAGTCAACAAATTTCACTGTACCAAAAGTCGTAATATAATATTCTATTACCTAATGCTAAATTCTAATGATAAGTTAAGAATGGATTGTATTGAATGGTGATCACATTTAAATCAACAAGGTAAATTAACTTAAATAATTACGTGAACATTGGAAATTTAAATTATAGAAAAAAAAATTCACGTATATATGAGGACACTGTTGTATAATTTTTTTGAATTAAATCGACGCGAATCTCTCCAATCTACTTAGCGGTTCGCACTGATTCTAGAATCTTGCTTTGAACACAAATGAGGTTCATGATTAGATTATCTGGTGGGAACTATGTGGCTACGGAAATTTCTGGTAACTAGTTGGTAGCTTTAGTTATTTTATAGATTTAGTAATGAAGCAATTTATATCTAGGAGTTTTCTGAATCATTAGGTCGTAATTCTCAGTTGCACGACCATCGGAAGAAAAAGGCAGTAATATAACAATTATAGCATAAGATTTATTGAACACTAAAACGAAGCTGTGATAGTCCTACTTGGCATGAAATTTTTTGCTGGAAGGTGGCTTCGGCCGTGACCAAAAACTCCATGGGTTCGATGGTTGTACGCCTCAGGCATTCGTTGATTCGGATCCTCAATTAGAGCAATTTCTTTCGCTTTCGTTCGTATGGATTCATTAGATGAAGTTGTTGCCATTATAAATTTTTCAGAAATTATTCGATTGTGTACAACTCCATTGACTATTTATACTCGTGGCTTCAGTAGGTGTGTACTGTCACGTGGCAGAATTCATTCTCATGGCAGAGTCTTATTGGTCAATTCCTTCCCCGCTTCTTTTGTAGATCTGATGGAAGGAAAAATCTCTTGATTAATGTGCGTGCTCTCGCACGGTTAGTGTCAATTTTTTCTTTCAGTGTTGGTGTGAGCTTGCTACACCGTCTAAGGCGAACGGTCACGGGTATGCGTACCGTTTCCCTGCACACGGGAATTTTCTGAATGATCATTCAAATTTTCTCCTGGTATTTTCAACTCCCATTTATTTGTGGATATTCTCTATACCTTTGGTATTTTTAATCGATAGTGGAATTTCTCGCCTAGTATTTATACCACCATTATCTTGATTGTATTATCATTATTCTCATGCTATTATTGATGATGGATTTCCCTGGCTCGATATCAGTTTCGCTCAATTTAAGTGGACATCCTGCCCGAACCGGACTTATCTTGATTCGACAGTGCAACCTTGCATAATGTTCGTCGATGACTAGTACTCGAAGGGATTTCCTGGTTTCCTAACAAGGTTTCAATCGTGCGACCTCCACCTACTACTGCGATCTCACATCCTCTCGGAAGACGATAACCTTTGGCGGAGGTATCCGTCTGATATATTTTATTTGGGTCAGAACGGAATGCTATTGGAGAAATTACACGCGACTTTAGGAGAAATGATAATCTCGTTTGTATGAAATAAAGCTTGGGTTATTTATGTCTTATGCTGTATAAAAATTCTAAATCGTTTATTTGGTTCTAGCCCTATTTTATTTAGGGCTTTCGTTATTGGTGTTAAAATGTTCTATTAAACTTAAAAAATCATTATTTAACGAAAAATAATACGATGTTAATTTAACTTTTCTCATGATTGTAAAAGAGTCTTTGTTAATTGGGATCTACTAAAGAAATTTAGTCGTGTCACCTTCCCACGCCCTTCTTAACTCTTCATGGTCTGTGGTGTTTAGTCGGTTTGTCCCTAATTTTATTTAAGTCATTAGAATTTTTGTCCTAGCCGTTAGGTAGTGATTGATTTGGAAAATTTTTAATTAATTCTAATACAGCGATATTAAATTTTTGGGGATTTGGGAGGTTTTCGTTCGGTCTTATTAACAAGTTGATTAAAATTTTTGCCGACTCGTTATTTATTACTTGCCCATTTCTTTTAAGTATTACTGATCCATAAGATTTTTAGTTTAGCCCTGCCTGATCTCACGTAATTAATTATGAATGAAAAGAATTTTTAGATTTTTAGAAGCGTGATGTATCGATTTCCGCAAGCCACCTTCCCATTAACCTCAAATTGATCCTAGGGAATTTTTATGTTGATGTTAGAGTTTAAGAGTGTCCGCTGGACTACTCTGTGTTAATATTTTAGCCGATATATAATGATATTTAGGTCGATTTTTCGGGAGTAGGCAGAAATGTAGACAACCAAAAGAATGTCTCCCGATCTCCCTTCTACCTCTATGAAAGTGAATGAATTGGCGTTCGAGTCCGTCGATCTCTCACGGGCACGAGCTGTTGGCGGACTTATACCGCACTTACACTGCTCGACTATTTATGTAGTATTTTAATAGCTTGTCGGTGTGTGGCTGTGGGCCGGAAAAATTTCGACAGGATAAATAATATTTATTCGTATATATATTTATTCGGTAATTAATATCATCTTTACACCTCCTTCATTAATTTCACATTCATCAGCAAGTCATTCTTGCTTAATTTTTGATCAAATAAATAATATTGTCAGTTATTCAAATCGAATCAGTGGTAGCTACGAGTGTTCGAGTGTTCGAGTGAGCTAGTTTGTTTCAGTTGAGGTGAGTGTTTCCGTTTTAAGGTCGGCTCTTAAAATTTTTAAGATTCTAAGATTAAAATTATGTGAAAATAAATCGGTATATATACCTATTCTGTGACCCTAACCTTGCGTGTTAAATTTGATGTAGTAAAACAAAATTTGACCTTGAGAATTTCTTTATATTTTTCTAACTTTAATTTCTTAATTTTTGATTTATTTTGACAATTTATTCTCTTAACCAATAATTGAATTATTTCTAATTCAAATTATTTGATTTTAGTTCTAATTTGAATGAACTTTTGTTTCTTTAAGTAAATTGTCAATTTTTCGGTCAAATCTTTGTGTTTTCGTGTTATTTCTGTGTTTATTTCGTGCGGATCTTGTTGCGTTCTGTTAATATTTTATTTATTTTTATGTCTTTAATTTTATATTTTAATTATTTCTTTCTCATATTTTTGCATGGTAATTAGTGCTTTAGGGGTCTGATTTTAAATCTGCGTGCTGTGTTTGCGTGCTATCACCGATTCATTTAAACAAAGTTGTGTTTTTGCCCAACAGTCGTTTGTCCTGTGCAGTGTGTATCTTTTATTGGGCCAAAATACAAATGGCCTTGAAAATTGTTTATATGTATCATTAATACAGCAAGAAAACCCAGCACCAAGATAACTTAAAATACAACATAAACGATCAACTAAACACTCTAAAATTTGAGAAAATATAAATAAACATAAAATCAAAAAACAATAAAGTAAAATAAAATAAATACAAAATGCATCAAGAACCGCATGAAATTTACATAAAAAATAACATAATAAAAAGAAAATTTGACCGAAAAACGACAAGTTATATAAAAGTAAAAAATTAATGAATTAAATGAGTGAAAATAAAATATTTTTGACTGATTAAATCTAATAAAAATTTTAAGAAATAAATTGTCAAATTAAATTAAGAAATTAATAAAAATTAAATTTAGATAACACAATTAATTTCAAGGTCGAATTTTGTTTAATCGCAATAAAATTAACACGCAAGGTTAAGGTCAAATTATAGGTATATATACTGATGTGTTTTGACAAATTTTCAATCTTATTTGTTCAGTCTTAATTTTTTGTAGTCGGTGCGTTATAGCTGTGAGCCGTGCATTCAGACAATTAACACTGGTAAGTGTTTTGTTTGAACACGACAACTCGCAGCTAGTGTATGATTATTGATTTATGAGTTACTGCCGCATGAATTTATGAACCGTTCACAAAGATTTTATGAATTATTGTCATATGAATTTATGAATAGTTCACGATGATTTAATGAATTGCCAATTTTGCCTTGTTTTTTCAAATGAATCATGGACGATGTAATATTCTGAATAAATATTTACAGTCAACAACTTTTGTGCATCGAAGTTTTTATGCAACTTATCTGGTAAAATTTATTTATTTATTTTTCGGCCCACAACCAAAACAAATTACAAATTAGCAAAATTACACATAACTATCGACTGTGTAAGTGCAGTTCATCCGCCAATAGTTCGTGCCCGTGAAGGTTCTGGTGTGCGTAACGCAAGAACCCAAACGTCAAATCATAAAACCAAATAGCGAAAGAAGGTAGCTAGGGGGTGGGTCTTGTGGCTCAACTTTCTTGGACTCAATTTCGATAAAATCGACGTAAAATTTTTAACAACAATCAGCTTAAAATCCCTAACACCGAGTAGTCTAGTGGGCACTCACTAAATATAATATGAACATAAATAGGTCATAAGGACAAAGAACGGTAAAGGATAGCGGGGAAAATTGGGAAATCATTGCAACAGTTAACATGAATAGCCATCAGAAAAAGATTAATCTGGACGACCAAAATCTTGAAAAGGAATATTTTAAATGATATGTAAGAACTAAACAAATTATTTTGAGTTGAGACGGAAAATATGGGCGGAACGCTGCGCAAATTTAGGATATAATTAAAACATTTATCATAAAACTGTAAAATAAGGGCGGAACGCTGATCAAATTTTCCGAATAAATTAAAATATTTTATCGAAAACTGTAAAATAAGGATGGATTACGGCTAAATTTTTAATATAAGTAAAATATTTTTATAAAGCTGAGGAATAAGGACGGATACCTACAAAAACATAATAATAATAATAATAATAATAATAATAATAATAATAATAATAATAAAAATAATAATAAAAATAATAATAGTAATAATAATAATAATAATAATAATAATAATAATAATAATAATAATAATAATAATAATAATAATAATAATAATAATAATAATAATAATAATAATAATAATAATAATAATAATAATAATGGTAGTAATAAGAATAATAATAAATGTAATAGTAGTAACAATTAATAAAGATAACACATATAATAGTAACGATGATAATACTAGTAACAATAATAGGGAACATAGTAGTTATAATAGGGATAAGGGTAAGAGGGATACTGTGTGGATATTTAATATAACAAAGGGTTTACAGGCCATAGAAAAATCATCAACACGGACAACGATAAGAAGGACTAAGCGAATGGACATAAAGATAAATGAAATGAGAGTAAAGGTTAACATTTGAAGGAGATAGGAGAATAATGGGACCTAAAAATCGAAATCGAGCACAGGTCTTTTATCGGCAGCTCGTTGGACCCATGGATCGTTCGGTCAATTAAAGGATTAGCAATAGCGCTCACTTTTTGCGGACGATCCACCCACTCGAACACAGTTCCAACGTTGCTTAGCAATGGGTGCCGAGTGGTAAGCGAAAGATATTTGAATGCGGTTGTCTGGGTAACAACCATATAGTTTCAAAATATGAATCAAATAAGAGTGAAATATCTTAGAAATTGCTTTTCGAAACATAGTCGTAAGAATGAAAGTTCCATGCGTCTTTGTTATCAGATATAAAAAAATTGCTCTTTAACAATACAAAAAGATACGGAAATTGAGTGTTCTCTTTTAAAGTAAATTATTGAAGTACGTGCACGTTGAAATCTCGTTTTCTTTCCACCATGATTCAATTTAGTTTCAGCACCATTAATCCAATCAAAAATTTGTTGTAATGTAGGCTCTTTGATTCCAAGACGAGGACTCGTTACAAACTTTAGAGAGTCAATATTAACTTTTCTCAAGTAATCGCAATTGGAAGTAAAAAGTCGGAAAAAGTGCACAATTGTTTGAGTATAATATTCATCAAGCAAATCGACACACGAAGCTCCACCCTTTTCAGTAAAGTTGTATAAATAAACTGTCTCAGAATTTTGCGGCAAGTTCAAAATTCTTCTCAGATGGCCACGCAATTTACTTCAGTTATTGCCACAGGGATTAGTGTTTCCTTGAGAAGCTTATAAAGCACTAGTTTTTATTTCACGTGTTCGGAATGCAAATGTTAGTCCAGAATGAATAAAAATCTTGAAGGCCTTGAGTTTTTTCTAACCACATAAATCGGAATCTGCAATTTTATTTGTGTCACTAACAACTTTATCAAGAATTGCATAGGTACTTTGATCATTGTCCTCGCCTACTGGAACACCAAGATATTGATAAAATTCTTTAGACAACAACATTTTGATCTCCTTTTCATTAATCAAGATCTCACCATTGATGTTGACTCTGGGAAGCTTCATGTAGCCACACTTCTCCAGTCGGTATTCGAATCCTATTTCTGTAGCAGTTTCAAAAGCAATATCAACAATTTTTTGAAGGTTATCGACATTGTTTGCAAAAAGTCCAATGTCATCTGCATAAGCTAGAACTTGAACGGGCGAATCACCAATCATAAAAGATTCAATACATGATCTACTTATTACTTCAAGAACAGGATTAATGTCAATCGAGAAAAGAATCATTGAAAGAGGAAATCCTTGTTTAACTCCTTTTTACAGCAAATAAAATATATAGATTTATATTCTATTAAAAAATTTAATTTTGAAAATAAAAAATAATTCGCCCACGATAGGATTTGAACCCCTGACTCAACGAATTATAACCGACACCAGACTGTTACAAGTCTCATTTCATTACCCAAATTTCTAATAATAATAATAATAATAATAATAATAATAATAATAATAATAATAATAATAATAATAATAATAATAATAATAATAATAATAATAATAATAATAATAATAATAATAATAATAATAATAATAATAATAATAATAATAATAATAATAATAATAATAATAATAATAATAATAATAATAGTAATAATAATAATTACAACATTTATTTAAATAAAAGCTTCTTTGGTTTTAATCTTCCACATCAGTGGCATTGATACCTAAATAATGTCCGAATGCAAAACTTTTGTTTTTACCTACCGATTGACGTTTATCATCGTTGTTACTTATAGCAATTTTACAATTTTTAAAAGTAAACAACTGATGGTTTCTCGTCTCTATTCTCGTTTGAGGAACAGAAAAAATTGTATCGTTTCTATAACAATCAAGATAAGAAAGATGCTTTATTTCAGTTACTTCCAAAGTAATTCCCTTTGCTTTATTACTTTCTGTTTCACCTAAAAGACTATAGTATTTTGGTCATAAGAAAAACCATTCCATATATCCAAGTCTCTTACTATCATGTTTGAAGTTACCTATTACTGAGTCAAGTTTTCTTGAATACAAAGGATGACTAGGATCATAATTCGAAGTGTCCAAAAGATTATCCGAAACCATTGCAGGTAAAACAGTACTTAATTTAAAAATTCATTCAAGATCATCCTACTCTATAAATTATTAACGATACCATCAACTAAATTCGTTGTAACAACTATTTTAGATTTAGTGTTTTTATGAAAATAAGTCACTGGGCTCACTTTATAAATTGATAAAGAATAATCGATCCATGAGTTTTATATCAATATTTTTTTAAAAATTCAGGCATACTGGATTAATTAATGCTAACAAAATTCACAAAATTAATAATAATGCTATTGATAATAATAATTTAACTTTCACAATAAAAAAGACAAACAATTTTTCACACGTAAATTTATTATAAACACGTATTTGGTAAACATTTTCCATATCAGTCAAGTAGATACTAATGATATCTAAATAAACTTTTGTTTTTTAATAAGAGCTTTGAAAATATCTAAATACTAATTAAATGTTGATACCAAAACGTGTAAAATTAGATTTACATTCATTAACAACATGCTAATTAACCGATAATTTCGGACATTAAAGCTTTATGTAACCAAAAATTGATTAAATAACCATAAAAAATTCATCAAGACTTATGTGATACCTATTAAATATTTCAATAATTTATGATTTAAACTAGCTATATTATAATAATTTTCGATATATTTATGAAGAAACTATTACATGATTTGTTATAAAGTTATTTAAAAGGTTAAAAATTTTAACCCTATGTGAAAAAATAGGTAATAACTTTAACCCTAAAGGATAAAAGAAGACACAATTTTAACCCTAAATGATGAAAGAGGTAAAACTTTTAACCCTATGTGATTAAAAGTTTGAACTATTATAACCTTATGTATACCAATAATTACTAAATACCAAGTATATTATAACACATGTCTTTAATAAAGAGTAGTTGCTTAATTGGTAAAAAACATACATATATTTAAAAATCGTTGACAATTTTTAATTACCTGTTAAAAATGGTTTGAAAATATGAATAAATATTTTAATTTAAGAATATTAAATTGAAAATCTCTATTGAAATTAGATTAAAAAGTATATAAATTTTTTAATCATCGATGTAAATAAACTCGTAAAATTATTGATTGATTAAATGCAAATGTTAATTAGAAATATTAATTGGAATATTATTGACTGAACTTATTTTTCAATAGAAAGTGATTCTTGAAACAACATAAAAATCACATTTCAATAACTTTTCTTTAAATTAATTTTGAAAAAGTAGAAACCAAATACTTGATTTTGATTGGCTGTTACTATTGCTATTGACAACGACACTATTTTTCGATAAATTTAATAGCTAAACTCATGTTCAAAATACCAATAAATTTATCAATATACTAAAATTATTACAGTTTTCTTGAAAATAATTTGAAAACGTACAAACCATATTGAATTTTTCAATAAACTTATTATTTAACTAAAACCGGTTGTTGAAAATACTAATAAATTTATCAATTATAATAATTACAGTTTTCATGAAAATAATAATTTGAAAATTAAATTATAGAATACTTGATTTTAATTGGTTAATTCTATTTATTACCAATGACAACAACTCAAATTAATTCAAATTCAAATTTTAATGTTCTAAAACAGTACTTTATCACTTCAAAATATTTTCTAAATATTATTGGTACCGCATTGATTAGTTGATAGGAAATCATACTATTCAATCGAAAATAATTTCATTAATCTTTTTAAATAAATCAACAAAACAGAAGTCTTTTAAAATTATTATAATGTTGAACTTGTTGCTAATCACCGATAATTAACTTATTTCATTTAAAACTTATCCGAATCTAAAGTTGTAATTATAACGATTCAAGCAAAATCAAATAGATCGACTAGAAAATTTTCATGTACAACAAATATTGGTTAAATTGACTATCAAATGTCGTAATTTATGGTTACCGTATAATAAGAATTTGTCTCTATAAAAATATACTAATTATCCCTATTAAAAGTTTAACAATTTATTGAACTACACATACTTTTCTTCAATACAAAATGAATTTAACAGAATAAGAAAAACAATATTTGTTAGCATATTGATAAAAATTAATATACTTTAATGTCCAAATGGATATCCAAACACCTTAAAATCTTCGATAAAATTTTAATGAATTTCTATCATAGTAGTAATAAACATCAAAATACCACAAATCATCGACAAAAAAGGATAAATATACTCAATCCTTGAATTCATCTTCGATTGACCTAAAAACTATATTTACTATCATGTTACCAGTAAAGATTGCATTAATAAGCTACAATTTACTGACAATTATTCCACATATAAAGCTAAATTATTGATTTCTCTACACATACTTTACATTGGATTTAACCCTTAAAGTTATAGTGACTGTAATTTAATGAATTACCACATTTAAATTTGTTTACATAAATCCTGCAATAGCCAGATTTATTAAAATGCAGTAAGAATCTTTAATAAATTTCTTTTACACGCAATAGTAATACCCTGATTGATGAGCGCTGATATCCCAACAAATATCCCAACTCCTCAATCGTAACCAATTATTAAACTTTTCACCTTTACTGATCATTTCACTTAAAACTCTACATTTATCTGTACATACTTGATATTTAACCATAATATCCTCCTTAAAATTGATATATTACTGATCATTTTCATTAAAAACCCTATATTTATCGGCACAAACTCAATATTTAGCGAAAATATCTCACTTTAAAATTGATATATTACTGATCATTTTCATGTAAAATCTAACATTAAATGATTATTAGTTGTAGACGTGTTAGGCGATGATGGGTGCTGATGGGTGCTGATGGATGTGGATAGGTATGGATGGGTATAGATCAGTGTTGATAGGTGCGGATCGGTGTTGATAGGTGTTGATCGGCGATGATCGAAGATCGTTGGTTGGTGTGTGTGTGTAGACGGTTTAAGAACGGTTGATCCTAGAAGTAGGTGTGTTGAAGGTTCTAAAAGGTAGGTGTGTGGAAGGTTCTAGAAGGTAGGTGTGTGGAAGGTTCTAGAAGGTAGGTGAGTGTGTTGGTCCATAACAGCGTGACATAATAGCATTTAGGTAATCGGTGTGTTGGTCCACAACTACGTGACATAATAAGGGTTAGGTAATAAGTGTGTCTCCGGGTAGTGATTGACCAGTGGGCACGGAACATAATCGTGAGATCATCTGCAACAGTGGACAAAGATCAATTACTATGTAGAAACTGAGTGGACAGAGGTCAATCTCCAGGTAGTAACAGTGTGGACAGAGGTCCGATATTATGTAATGTTACGTTACCCTAGGGGGGTTGTATCTGACGGCTCACATCCTACTACTCATAATTTCTTAATTTTTCATGTTGACAATCATCAAAAGTTATTAAATTCTTTTTCGCTCGATTTAATTTTTCATATGGAATTATTTAATGATATATATTACTCATTGATACACCAATTTTTCGATGAGGCCTCCGGCCGACCATTTCTGCAGAAAAAGTTATAGAGTTTAATATCCACATTTTGTTTCTTCATACAATTCTTCACATAAATCTCTAATAGATATATTATCAGGAATTACATCTTGATTTTCAAATAATCCCACAACATCTTGTTTTGTTAAACCAGAATTTAATCCATGAAAAATTATTTTCATTTCAGGTTGATCAATTGTTTTAAAAAAAATAATTAAATTATCATATTCTATAAAATTAGGAGTTAGAATCATTTTAACAACAAAACTGTTTTCCCAGAACCAGAACTTCCAATTATCAACATTCTAAAAGAATTTGGTAAAATACGATTGTGATTGAATTTCATAATATTTTTATTGAAAGTTGGTGTAAACGAAGTTCCACTTGAAGAAGACATTTATAATAGTAAAGGATGTTATAAAATTATGACCCTGGGCAAAAGTTCGATGTTAATAATGAAAAATTATTTATTTTTTATAAGTAGAAAGAAAAATTGCATCACCATCAACCTCTATTTAAATATTTCTTTTATTTAATTTTTTCAAAACTTGTTTTAATTTTTTTTTAGAAGGACTCTTTTTATTAATAGATTTTATAAAATCACAAATTTCATGACCTTTATATGGATCTAAATAAATTCCTTTTCCTTCTGGAGATTTTTCTTGTGAGAAATTAATAATTTTCGCCTTTGAAGCATCAGCTAATTGCGCTTCCTTTATATTTTTAACAGCGGTTGTTATTTCTCCTGCTGCTCCTGCTGCAGCTGTAATTCCTCCAAAGAATAATGGTAATAAAACTGGTAAAAGTGAAATTCCTCCAGAATGTTCAGCTTCTTTTTGTTTAATTTCTTCTATTTTCTTTTTACTAATGTATGATTTTTTACCATCATATTCAATAGCTGCAGGTTTGTTTGTTTCTATTATTTTTCTTTTTTTTTCGTAATTATCAACAGTCTGTGTATCAATAATTTCATCAACCATTTTTAATAGAAATTATTTATTAAAAAATAGTTTTTTGGAGTTCATTTTGATAGAATTTACCTAGAATTTCTTCACCGGTTGAATCTTTAATTCCAAGAGTTATTGGTTTTGTGCCAGCATGTATTTTTGAAATGATAAAAATTTCTTTAGACCATTTATGTGTTGAACCTTTTTCAAATTTTTTTTTCCATTTAAATATTCGAACTCGATCGCCAATATTAAATTTTTGATTTTCTTGTAAATCTTTATTAGCATAATTGTGATTATGGGTAATTTCTTTGATTAGATCAGGATTCTCACTTGCTTCTGTTGGTGAAACTCCTATTGTTCTATGAATTTTATTATAATATTTATTAATTAATTCTGATAATACATCAATCTAAATTCTATTTCCTTGTTCTTTAAATTTTTTATACATCCAATTTTTCAAAGTTCTATTAAATCTTTCAATTATAGGATTGTGTGAACCATAATTTGATTTATCATCAGGTGAATTAAAAATTGAATAAATTTCAATATTATTTTCTTGTCTAAATTCTTCTAATATTTTATTATAAAACTCTACCATTATTAACATATAATTTTTTTGGAATTCTATCTGGGGTTTTTTCAAATAAAAACTTGAATCCTGCTTTAATTGAATTTGGTGTTTTGGTTTTTAATAGTAGAACCCAAGCATATCGAGTATATTAATCAACAATTGTTAGAATATATCTATAATTTATATTATTTTTAGGATTTACTGTTTCAATTAAATCTGGTGACCAAATATTATCTTTATTGAAAACTTTTATTTTTAAATACTTTTTCGGTTTTCTATATTCTTTTTGTAACTCTGTTGCAAACGCTTTTCGCTGGTGTAACTCATTCGCTAAAGTAGTATTTTGATTGTCTTAGTTTGTTGGTATTTCAACACCTAACATTATCTTTGTTTTCATTGGTATTTTTCCTATTGCTGTTGAAAATCTTTCAGAAAATGTTGAATTTTGAATATCATTTAAATCTAGAATCACATCAATATCTACTTTTTGACGAGAATGAATATATTCTTGACGATACTCTATGTCATTTTTTAAGGCCGCTACATCAACTCTTTTTATTGGTTCTTCTCAAGGTTTAGGATTATCATTTTCATCAAGTTTTATATATAAACGAGTTCCTGGCAAACATCTCTCAAGTTTCCAAGAGAGCCGGACTATATCTTAAGGAATCATTAAAGCTGATTAGACTTTTCATCCTCACTAACGTTTAATCTCTGAAAAAACTCCATATTCTAATCATAACAAACTTAGGAAACGTGCTGCAGATTGTCCATATATTCTTTTTCGTTTATACCATTGGAATCGGTCATTACACGAGTTCCTTCATTAAATTTCTCTATTGAAGTGGTAGAAAAAGACTTAGGAAGTTTCCCGCAATTTGAAGGTATTGCATTTACTATATTCATAAAATAATGAGATTAAATTTCTTGTAATAAATATTCTTTATAAATTATTTTATTCGATTTTGATAAATTCTTCTTTGCTTTTAAAGGTCTTAAATTTATCCAATTAAAACATCTTTTTATTTGTTTTTCATCTTCAAAATTAAAACTAGAAACTGATAATGTGTGATCTATTTGCCAATAAGAACCTTAATTTTCCCAAGTCATTCCATCATAAAATTGAAATTCTATCCATTGAGAAAAATCATTTATTGAGCATCCTAAATACTTCATTAATGTTCGACTTTCTTTTTTTGTTTTAATGCTCTTCTAATACCCCCATATAAATGATGAGTTAATTTAAGTTTAGGATTTTCATTATATCGTTTTTAATGCATTCATTAAATTTTTCCTTATTATTTTGCGTATATTTTCGTTCACACTCTTTACATTCAGAATTATAAACATAATAATCCATCTTTAATCTACTCCTAAATTCATTTAAAGGTTTTTCTATATTACACTTTGTACATACTGTTATTGTTAAAGTAATTTTCAAATTTTTTATTCCTAATAGACGTTTCTCTTTATATTTTTGTTCATATAACTTATGATATATACTTTCATATCCTTTACACGTACCAAGAAAATAGGATTTTCCTTTTCTCGTAAGAATTTTAAAAGATTCATTTGATTTTTCAATATTACATTTATTACAAATTTTTAAATCCATTTTTAGTTTAATTATTTTATAATGAATTTAGCAAACACAAGCATGTTCTTTTTTAAAAAACACACTTGAGCCCCCGTCAACCCAAATAATTGTATTTCGGAAGATTATGCTCTCCTGGATATTTGGCCCATCGAAATTCTGGTAATTTAGAACTTACAGTTTGTAAATCTACCCCGAAGGCAGTCGCTGACGCTCCAGAATTATGAAGGTATGAAGTGTGAGACATTTTTTGATGGATTTTAGTTCTTTCATGTTTTGCTTTGTGAGCTTTTGAAAGATATTTATTACAAGATTCACAAAAATATTTTTTTCGAATTACCATATTTTTAAAATTATAATTGTGGGGTTAAGGGTTTTGACTACCTCGACCCCAGATGTAAAGTATTTTCGAGCCCAATGGTTACCCGTTGCTGTGCAACGTTGGTAATGTAACCATGGGTTTTGAGGTCGCCAAAGGTGAGCGCCACGGAGGAACTACTATGGCCAGACCTCAAGCTGGGTTCAACACACCACCGTTAGAAGGCCTGTGTGTGCTTTATTTGCTCTGGTCCCATTTTGTTAATTTGGTCAACTCATTATAAATTACCTACTGAACTGCCGTTGTTAAGGTACTATTTGACTATCAGAATACAGAGAAATGATTAAACTACAAAACTATATATTTTTAAAGGGCGACAACTACATACTGTATTATACTCGAGCAGCGCGGCGCTTGGCCCGCTCCTTCCTTCCTAGTCGATGACCGCTGGGCTTCGACGTAGTCTTTGGACTCGTTGTTGCATCTCTATACGCCAGTTGAGCAGGAGCGAAGACGAGGGGATACGTCACTGCTGCTCCTTCTTGGCAGGCTGATACGGCCACCTCCAGACCTCTTATTTGAGTTTTCAGGCTCTGGTTGACCTGCTTCTCCTCTGACCAGCCCTTTTGCGCCGCTGCTATCTTCTGGTAGAGCGTCTTCACCTTCTTCGGCTCTACCCAAGAGGCTTTGGTTCGCTGTATCTCCTTTGTTAGCTTCACGATTTGTTCGTAGAAACTTTTGTTAATTCTGCGTGAGTGCTCTAACTCCTGTTGCAGGATTCTCAGTGGTTCCATATCTATAAAAGGTGCGATTAAGTTGGATTTATTTGTTTTAATTTAGATAAGTAATCATAATAATCGGTTAAGGGGTCCTACAGGCATATTTGTCAATTAAAAAGAATTTTAGAACAAACAAGTATTCGAATTTAACTAAAACATTTTATTTCACGTTCGCCTAACTAAGCATTCATGATCAGTTAATATGTTCCATTGACAACCACTAGTAGTAATGATTATTTCGGCGATGCTTATAGGCATCCCTTTCCGGGGTCGGCCGAGCGTAAGGGTGCTCGCAATGTTCTTCGGCTGGCTTCTAAGTCCTTCTCATATGTCGAGGAAGAATCTTCTGGGGAACGACCACGTTGATGGCCGTAGATCGGATGTTTAACCGTTCGTCGTCGAGATTGTACGACGTATTGTACGGCGGGGCGTACCCGTCCGTACTGGCGATCCGACCCGCGGCAATGTCGTCGTTCACATTGGCGAGGTAGCGTCTTGCACGATCCACTTGCTCATTGGTTTGTCGCTGATGTTCCTCAAGACGAGCGAGGAGGAACTCAGCTTGGCCACGGATCTCCCTGGCCGGATTTTGACCCGGCTCCCGCTTTATCGCGACGAACAGGAGCTCGACATCTTCCGCTTGTTGTATGCTACCGGCTCTGGCCTCTCTGACTTGAGATACGGTGAATCCGGCATCCCACATTGCCTGACGGCAACGGTTTACCGCGTGCGCAGGAAAACGTACTGTGATCCGGGATTCATCAATCCACGAATCGTCTGAAAGAAACTAATTTTAAAATTTTTATGCATTCTATGTACACTATAAGGAGAAGAAATTATTTTCTATTCACTGTATCTTCGTTGAAAAAATTAAGACATTGTCCAAAAATTCAAGATCCCTTGCATGGTTTTCAAACATATGCTTATTTTTATTGCATTAATTTATAATACGATATTTGCAATTTAATTCATTTGTCGGACCCTTATAATCTAATTTAAAGTACGTAACTAGTTTAACAATGGAATTATGAATTAACTTTAATTTAAAGTGCGTTACTAGTTTAACAATGGAATTATGAATTAACTTTAATTTAAAGTATGTAACTAGTTTAACAATGGAATTATGAATTAACTTAATCCAAACTAAACTAGCATTGAATGTTAATTGGGTGGTGATGTTTAGTACATTTTTCTCGGGGCTAATAAATGTAATACTATTGCATTAACTCCCCTTAATTGTCATTTATATCGCATAGTGGGTGAATTTTCATATCATAAGCAACGAATTTTTGATTACAAGAGTTGAGGAAGAGATCACCCTTCCATTAATTACTCATTAATTAATCTTTATTGAAATTGCTAATCATAAGTAAAACTGATTATAATCAAAAATCGTATTTTCTTAATTTAGTCGTAGTGATACTTTCTAAATATTTTACATATGAATTGTCATTTACGAAAGTTGTTTAATTAGGTTAGAATTTCGTTTTATAAGGAAAACAATGTTTTAAAAATTCCTAACTCAATAAAAATGGGATCATTAAATTAAATAAAAAAAATTGGTTATCTTCAGGATGTCTAATCTAATAATTACAAATAAAGATTGTGGTGGGTTACAGGGTTTCAAATCTTGCTTATCCTCCTGGCGACCCTAGTAACGCCATACAAAATGATACTGATCGCCACTTGGCACCCGTTGCTAGGCAACGTTGGTAATGTGTTCAAGTGGTGGATTGCCCGCAAAAATTGAGTACCATGTGCTAGTACTATAGTTGCTCGGACAAACCTCGGGTTCACGAGCTGTCGATAGAAGACCTGTGCTCGCTTTGCTCTGTCCCTCGTAACTATTCAGGATTAGTTCTTAATTGACTGTGGAAAACTGAGACGTAATAAGGTTACTTGTGACAATACTGACATGCAATTTCAAAGAAACGACTCAACTAAGACTAAAACTACTCTATTTGAATCAATCACATGTGGAATATCTACTGTTTGACGTTTTGGAGTTGCGTTGCTCGACGTCGGGCACGTTCCTTGCGTCCCGGTCGACGATTGTTTGCTGGAGTGATGAATTGTTCCGTTACTGGGGTGCTCTTCTGTGGTATCTGGGATGGGGCGAAGATGAGCGGGTAAGTCACCGCTTCACCTTCCCGGCATACCGCTAGGGCGACTTCGAGTCCCCGAATTTGAGTGCGCAGGCTCTGATTTAGCTGCCGCTCCTCTATCCATCCTTTCTGTGCCGCCGTGAGTCGGTGGTATACAGCTCTCATTTTTGTTGGATCAACCCAGGTTGCTTTTAACTGTTGAGTCTCTCGAGTTAATTGAAGGATTTGGGCGAGTAACTCTGCGTTCGATTGTCTTGCCCGTTCCAGTTCCGCTTGTAGAAGTTGTAGGGATGACATTACTATAATAGAAGAGAGCATTTAAATTCTTTATTGCCTTCATTAAATCAAAGTTTTATTATTTAGTTAAACAAATTGTATGAAGCTAATTTATCTATGAGATCAAATAACGAACGAGAAAAAGGGACACTTAATATTTAAATCAATTTTCTACAACACTTCGTCATTACTATAGTTCTTCTTCAGGGAATTCTCTCTCTAAACTCCTCTTCAGTGCCGCCACCGTATAGGGCCGTCGGGTATCGCGGACTGGGTGAGGTGGATATGCCTCCGCGATGAACCCGGCGCGGATGTCCTCCTCCACGTTCGTGAGGTACATCCGGGCTTTGACCACATTGAGGTCCACTTGCTCTTGTACTCTTTCCCAGAAGGTGAGGAGATTTCTGGCGTGATCATATATTTCTTCGGCCGGGTATTGTTGTCCGGCGAGTCCACAGGGATCGGATTCGAGACCCAACAATCGCCAAGTAGTCGGGTGTGACCACCGGGGTGGAAGTTGTTCGGTAGTCACGGCAACTTTTGGTACCTCTCCTGGGTGTGGTTCCTCTGCTACTTGAATAGTAATTTGGTCGATAGGCATATCTAAATTGTTATCGTTATCAAATTCGATTAAGTCGTCTGCTTATAATAATACTAGACTAAACGTTGATTATATTATTGCTCTTAGACCGATTAAACTCTACTAGTTTGGTTATTATTGCAACTTTTCACGAAACGACTAGGGTTATTTATCTGTGCGTTCCTGGTGTGATGTATTCTGTTGGCTAGCTTTTCTCACGGCACTCCCATATATCTCTTGTTGATGATAGTAATAATTAGAACATGTTAAGTAATATTCTGGTGTTATGCAAATGGGTAAGTCGAAAAACCCACGATCTATCAGGCATTAACATTTGTTAAGTTAGGATTTGTCTAGTGGATGGGATTACTACTAATTAAGATTCATTTAAAATTTACTAAGTACTTAGTGATACTATCTGTTAAAAATCGGTTTCAAAACTCGAAGGATCCGCGATGTTATCAGATATTGAGGTTGATTTAAGGTTTACCAACTACCTACTGCTGTTTGAAATTAATTCTGAAATTTATTAAATATATAAAAGTTATATTAACTAACATAAAGTTACAATTTACTAATATATAACATCGGTATTGATTAAACTAATTCTAAATTCCGCTAGTCTATGATGCTAATGTTTATTCGAAACAGAGTTAAAATTTACAGGTTGTACTTAATTTGACGATATTCAATTTAGTCACATCCTGTCAGAACGATGTTGGCGGAAACGTCAATCCCTCCGATCAAGCGGATGTTAAATTCATTCAAGGTAGGTTTCCGGTTTCCGGTTGATTCTCTCAAGTTAATTTAGTTATCGATCGGCTACTTCTATTATCGACTTAGTGCAATTTCCGGTTGTGGAGTGCGCGTAGACTTTCTAATGATGGAACTCCTTATCAAACATCACTTCGATATTCATCATTTGATATATTTAATCGTCTAAGTTGGACTATAACGGATTTTAAGCGCGTCGTAAGTTCATTTCTTGTGATTTTGTTGGTTTATTTATTAACTTTATAGTCGTTCGTTTGGTTTCTACGGAAAATTATTGGATTATTCTCGGGTGTCGGGATATTCATCAGATGTCGAGAAAATCTTTCTAAGCTAAATGATTACCGTCAAGTTAAATCTAATGCTATTTCGTTTCCTAATAAATTAATCTGTTCGCGTTTCTAATTCGGATCAGTTTCGATTTTATCCCTATATTTCGACAATGATATTAATTTGGATTTTTGTAACGATAATAGACTGTCAATTTTATTCAGTAACGGATTGGTATTTATTTATTGGTCCATTTATTTTAGTTCTTTTAATCACGATTTCGTTATTTTAATCAGACTTTATTTTTGTTTTGGTTAGTGAATAATATTTTATACCCAATTTTATTCTGAATTACTAAATTTCTAAGTAAGGAATTTATTTATTTTAATCCATCTAATATTAACAAATTAAATCAAAGTAAAAGTTCCGTTTATTACGCAATGAGTTTGAACTATTGGTCAACTGTTATTTTGTTTTTATCGATCGTTTTCGACATTTAACCAAATGGGTACTTTATTTTTAATTCGTAATTTTTCCTTTTATTTAATCAATGAATAATTTTTAGCAATTAACTAAACGATTACTTTATAATAAACCTTTAATTCCTAACGTTTTTCCTTTTATTTAATCGATGAAGTTTTGGATTATTAATCAACAGATTATTTTATTTTTATCAACAGTTTTCAACATTTAACCAAATGATTTCTTTATTTTTAAATAATAAATATTTAATCCATTTTATTTCGCATATCAATAGTTTTAGGTATATCAACGATTTAATTTGTTTTATCCCCGTGTCCTTTCCCTTTAATAGGCCTTAGATGCATATTGTGTTCATATTATATTTATTGAGTGCCCACTGGACTACTCGGTGTGATAATTTTAAGCCGTATGTAACATAATTTTAGGTCGATTTTACAGAATTGAGAAACGAGGAAGCAGCCAGAGACTTCTTCCTTATTTCTCGCTTCAGCTATAGGGGTAATATTGACGTTACGACCGCTGCGTTGCGCACGCTGAGTCCTCACGGGTACATATCATTGGCGATGTTCCACGCACTTACATGCCTCTGTACTATGTAGATTTTAATTACTTGCGTTGTGTGTCGGCTGTGGGCCGGAAAAATTTCGACATTAAAATTTATAAAAGCATATAAAATAAGTTAGATATATGTAGAACAATTTAAATATATTAATAATATTTATTAATTAGGACAAAATAACAGAATTACCCTTCATGACCATTCCAAAATTTTCATACAAAAGCATAAATATCATAATAGAAACATAATTGCCTCTCTCCCCACATCGCCGTCAAGCAGAGCTCTACAGAGATGCTATGAACGTGATGTGGAAAGAGGGCTCTGACATAAATATTTCTCACCTAGAATAATAACTGTAAATTCGAAATAGCTTCAAACAATTTTCAAAAATAGTTAAAACAAATTCTCGAAGTGGTTTTCAAATAGTTCTAAACTGGTTTGAAAAATGGTTATGTTAAATGTGAAAATGGATCAGTATTTATACCTATTTGTATGACGTGTGAAATTTGATGCAGTAAAACAAAATTCGACCTTGTTCTTTTCTAGCAAATTCTATTATTTAATTTTAATATTTTTTGATTTATTTTTATAATTTTTTATTTCGAATTTTTATTGAATTATTACTAATTCAAAATTTTCGATTTAAATTTCATTTTAATGAACTTTAATTGATTTTTTCAATTTCGTCGAATTTGTTGTGTTTTCTTGTTATATTTGTGTAAGTATCGTGCGAATCTTGGTGCATTTTGTTATTATTTTATTTTATTTTTATGTTTATTATTTTATATTTAATTCTTTTATTTCTCAGATTTTATGTGGTTTAATTGGTGTTTTTCAGGTTTATTTTAAATTGCGTGTTGTATCTGCGTGTGTGTTTCTGATCCATTTAAACATTTTTCAAGGCCGCTTACGTTCTGGCCCAACATAAAACACTCGGGGGTCCGTAAAATTGCAACCCGCAATTTCAATTGATTTCAAAATGATACATACATTTCCATTTTCAATATTCACATTCATAAAAAAGTTTCTACGGTAAGGTTAAATCATCAAGATAAAGATGGACTTAAGGTCCGGCTACAATACATAATCAAAATTGGATAGTTCAGTTTTAGTATCAATGCAAGTTTTTTATAAGATCAGTTCAAATCAATATCAGTTACTGTAACTCAGTTATATTTGTTTTCGAATGAATCGCTGACGGCTTGGGTTTCGCTTTCGAGCTGGGTTGATCCTGAAGGGTGATTGATGGAAATCTGCGAGAGTCTTGAATTTTTGCTAACTTGATTGGTATTTTGGATTGGGTTGAACTTTCTTCTGAGTTTCTGAATTGGGGTATTTTGTCTTGGTTTGTTTTTCGTTAGGCCGATGATGAGGCAGCATATTAGGAGTATCATGTTAGAGGTTATACTAATCGGTAGTATAAGTTCGATTGATAGACTTGTTGTACTGGGTTCATTTTTCTGTCCCACTTGTTTTCCTTGTTGCTTTTTGATTGATAGGACGATCTTTTGAATTTCTTGGATTGGTTTATTATTGGGATTTGCTTTGGCTTTTCTTTGAATTTGTCTGATGATGTTCTCTAGGGTTTTCTTTATCTCTTGGTTCTCATTTTTTATATTGGCTATTTCTTCATTATTTTTTAGTAGGGTTTGTACCATTGCTTGGGTTTTTTCGATATTCTGTTTTATCTCGTCCTTGTTCTCTTTCCTGGGACATTGCATACATTGGAGGTTTATTTGTTGACATTCTTCGTTATCGGGGTTTCTGCAAATTTCTTCGAAATCGGCACAGGTGCTGTCTTCTTTTCTGAAGGGTTGGGATTTCTCGCATTTTTCCAACGGCTTTTCAGTGTCACACTCTCTCATTATTATCATTATTATTATCCACAGGTTTGGGTTCATACTTTCTATTTTTATACATAGTCAATTTTTATATTTATTTACACGATTGTTTCGTTTATTTACAGTGGAGTTTAGCCCTTTTTACTCTTTCTCTTTTTCTGGGGTTGAGTGTATCTCGCACTCCTCTTTAGTTTTGTTTTCTGAAAAACCTCATTATTAGGACTTGGGCTTTTATTAATCGCTCGGTTATTTTTGGGAGTTCTTTTAGTCGTTCTTTGTTTTCTTTGATTACTCTCTGTTGATGGTAGATTTTCATTTGGAGATTTCTTTCTTTCGCTTGCTTTCTTTTAAGTTGACGTTTATGATTTATTCGTTTAGTGGTTTGCTTTTTCAGCTTTCGCCTCGCTTCCTGGAGCTGTTCTGTTAATGTTTTAATTTCGTCCTGAGTTTGTTGATAACTTTCTTTTATCTCTCTGGCTAATGGCAGTTCTTTCTTTTTCTCAAATTTGTGATTAGGTTCAAAAATCATTTCTCCTCTAGTTTCCTCATTTACTTTCACATAGCAAATCATTTGTGTGCGCCCTGGCACTACTATTTTCTCTGAGCATCTCACCTCTGATTTTAACATACATATTCGTCCGGTTTTATCTCTCAGCTCCATTGATCCTAGATCTATTATTATCTCTTTTAGTAATTCTGGCATGAGATCTGTTCCAATTATACAATCTGCGCTCAATCTCCTGATAACTGCTAAATACGTATTGATTTTTACATTTTTATATTCGATTATCGACCAGATTTTTCCAATGACCGCTACTGATTCCTTGCTGCAAGTTATCACATCCATGTTAGCTTCTTCTATACATGGCCACAATCTTCCGGGTATTTTATCCATTTTTATTGCTGAGATGTTTGCTCCCGTATCAATCATTGCTTTTATTTCTACCCCATTTATTTCTATGGGTACCGTTAATGTTGGTCCAGCTAATGTTTGCAACATGGCTATGGTTCGAGTTTCTGGATCCTGATCCACACTTCTTGATCTTTGGCTGGTTCTTGGCACTAAGTCTGCCCAATTTGGTTCGTATGGTACTGGATAAATATTTCGTAATGTTGTTGATCTTGGTATTGGTACGTGTCTTTCTACTGGCATGTTTCTCTCTACTGATGATGCTGCTTTCTTTAGACATTCATATACTGGTGGTGGATGATTGAAATGTCCACTATGTCTTGTCTTTCGATTTTCCCATTGTTTGAGTTGCTCTTGAGTTAGCATCTGTGTTCCTCCTTGGTTTTCGTCATTGTCACTGTTGTCGCTGCTGTCATCTTTGAAGTTCATCCATCGTCTCCAGTTGCTCGTTTTCTGTCGTTTCATTCTGGTTTTCTCGGCTTCTAGTCTCATTATTGCTTTGAATTTTCGTCCGACTTCTTCATCAGTACCGTTCATTTTCGTTAGAATTCCTACCAATCTCTTTATCTTGTGAATATCTTTTGAGTGTCCATGTAATACCATTGTTTTAGCTAAGAACGGTAAGAATCCAATTGCCATTTTCCAGTTGATTTTTCTCTCTCTTTTGTAGATATCGAAACATGCTAACATTTGTGTTATGATTACTCTAACGATTTGAATGATAAGTATTATTCCTAGAATTCCTGCCATCATTTGTCCGAAGATTAAGAATCTTCCCCCACATGGCTTTCATCATATTTGCTGTAGCATGTTGAAAATGGTCTGGTGATAGTAACAATTCGTAGTTGGGTTTCTCTCCATAGTTGTTACCTCCCGTTATAGTTACAATGTTGGATAATATTGCTTGCCTTTGTGCTGGGAATAATAAATGTTCTCTGGCTCGTTCCAGATCTTTCGTTTGGTATATCCCACTCTGTGATATATCAACTGGTTTGAATTCTGCTTCGCTGGCCAATTCTGTTAATCCAAATATTTTTGGTGGTGCTACAATTACTCGGGTTGGAAATTGTAACCAACTTCCATCTCTTATTTCGAATAACGGTCCATATACATTACTGCAACTGAACATATTAGGTACGAATTTTTCTGGATTTATCATCCTTGTTACTGGTTGAGCGAATCTGATTTTTCCTTTATGCATTATTTCTAATTCATTTATGCATTTATCTCTTGGAATTGTTGAATTCTCTGGCAGCTTTGCGATTGTCTTTTCGCATTTGTATGTATACATAACTTCTCCAACGATTCTTCCGAAATATCCCTCTTGGAGTGGTAGTAGTGGAATTGCATTATCTGGATTTGTGATTGCCATTGCCAATTTTGTTTTTAATATCTCTCTGTTCAAGATACAATCATTTTTAACTAAATCGTAGTATATTTTTTCTGTTGATGCCAATCCTTTATGATATAAGAAATCCATCTTGTTATTTATATAGAGATATAGTTTTACATCCTTGGGATCTATTTGCGCTTTTGCGTTCGGTATTGCTGTTCGCGATAAAAATATTCCTTTATAATTTGTACTAGCTACCATTTCGTCGCATTTGCTCACCATTCGTCCTTTTATAAATCTCATTCCGATTGTGGTGTCTGTTGATATTACTACTGTTGGCGTGACTTCTGATCCGATAGTTGTGGTTATTGTTGGTTTTCCGATTCTTCCGGTTCTCCGTAATTCATCCAGTGCGCTTTTTTGCGTGTTAGTTTCGGTTTCTCTGTGCACCTGTCCTTGCACTTCATCGAATATTGCGTTTTTCAATAAGGTGAGTCTACAAGTTCTGGTATCGGCGTGATATACAATCGTTGACATTCCCGTATTGCATGATCTATCTGTTGCTAAACATTGAGGGTACTTTTTCATCGCTTGTGTATCTGGATCAAAATATCCTTGGTATTTCTCCAACTTTACTTGATAACTTTCAATCACTACTACTCCTTTGACTAGTTGATTCAATAGGGTGTATTCTCCTCCTTGACACGTTCCGTCTCCCGCCGTTATTCTTCCCGCAGCGTATACTCGGGTAGTTTTTATCTTTCCTTCTTCGGCTGCTACATTCACTCGTCCGGCTATTGAGATACGTCCTGTCGTGAATCCTTCTTCACATTCGCTCCGCGTTACTGATACCACTGTTGTTTCCGTTCCAGCTTCTATAATTGTTGAGTGTGAGTGATGTCCGCAATGAAATGCTACAATTTTCCTTGTTACTGAACATTCTTTGATTTCCGTTTTAATGAAATCTACCTCTTGATATACGTTATATGATACTGCTGTAGCTGTTGTCTGTAAGCTACCGGGATTTGCTGCTTTGCACTCTTCCGTTTCTTTTAGTGAGTATTTATCACCAATCTTTATATTATCACAATCATATACTACAAACGGTTCTACTCCTTTCACGCACATCATCCATATGAGTATTGTAGTGATTATCGTGTTCATTCCTTTTCTAGCTGTTTTTGGATCGCTTGCATTAATCGTTGTTTCGAATTCCGTTAATAACTCTTTTAACTTCGCTTGCATCATCTCGGTTTGATCATCTTTACTTACCAAATTTATAAAAGCTTGCCATCCTCCTTGAGTCAGGATGAATGGTTCGATTACTTTCCTGATAATGTCTGTTATCGCAAATTCATATCCGTTTGGATTGTATCTTGGAGTTCGCTTTCTGTATATCACTATCGTATTGTACATCAGATAGGCCATTCCTACCAAATATCTATTTGGGTCATCGGATCGTTTCGTTAAGTGATTTATTATCAACAGCAATTCCTCTGGATCTTTGGTTGTAGTTCGTACTTTATTATCCATTATTTTATTTATTATTGGTTTTATTGCTGCCCAAAGCTGCTTCGCTTCTGCTCCGATATTATTAAGTTTTAAATTTCTCTTTATTTCTGGATTTGCTAATCCCAGCATATCAGTTATTAGTCTGTTGATCCACTTTGCTCCTTGTTCCTGGCCTTTCAGTTTTCCCTGTAACTGCTTCGTTACTTGGCTGAGCTTGTTCAATTTCGTTGTCAATTGATCCATCTGTATCTGTTCTTTAGTTTTCCTTTCTGGAGCTGGTTTCTCAATTTTTGGTCGACCTCTGGATTTCTTTTCCATTGCCGTACCTGTTTCTTTTCGTTTGGGTTGTTCGTCTGCTGTTTCTTTGGATGTTGTAGCTCCTCGTTCATTTATCCAATTATCCCATTCGTCTCCTGTCGAGCTTCGGCGTCTTCTCTCTTTCTTTTTATTTTCCTCTTCGGTATCTGGCTCTATAATTTCGACTGGTTGTCTTTGACCACATACTAGCTCGTTTGGTTCATCTGTTATCATATCGTCTTCGTTTTCTGTCATGAACAAATCTCTTGATTCCGGTATTCTCCGGGTTGTTTCCTCATCTACGATATCATTTAGATCATTTAGTATCTCTTCATCTCCCGTTGTGATAACAATTACTTCATCTGCTGCAGGTGGAACTTCTGGCGTATTTAGACTTTCCTGTCGTCCTATTGGCGTTTTCGTTTTGATTTCTCTTTTGTTGAGTTCTCTACCCGCGATCTTTGCTACAGTTAATATATTGATTAACCCCAATTGCATTTGCGTAACTCCAATTTCAAGATCGTCATCTAATGATCGTCCTTCGTATTGTAAATGAAATGGCGGTTCATACGGTATTCTCTTTTTCACTTCACTTACTTTGGCAGTGATATAAAATTCTCTTTCGATTGGTTCGAAATCTGGCGTCATAATTTTTAGACTATACTTCTCTATCGTTTCGGCTGCCCATTCGGTATGTTTCCATTTTCGGATGATTTCTCGGAATTGCTCTGGGTACCACGCATACATTCTCCGATATTCCTCTATTTCCTTTACAATATTTCGCAGGTTCTCTACTCTGTTACAAGAATCGATTATCCATTTTGCTAAATCTGTTACAGTTCGTCTTTGATTTTTTGCTCCGGTTCTCAATATCGCTGCTAACTCTCTACATTTTTGCGTTTCCGTTAATCTTGTTAATCCTTCCTCCACAGGGTCGTCTATATCTGTGGGCAAGTATTTTGTTCCTGGTATTCGTTTCTCGAGTACACTGATTCGCGGTCTCGCTTGTTCTTGTTGGATTCGCAATTTCATTTCTCGTTCTGTTTCTACTTCGATCGTGATGTATATCGTATCATCTTTTACGAATTGAGGTGTTACGTATTTTTTCAATAGAAATTGTGGTACTCCTCCCGCTACATTTTCAGTGGATTTTGGCTTCTGACTTATCATTGATCTTGGGTCTACTCCCAATTTTTCGCTGTGTCGCTCTTCCCATTTTCCGGGTTTAGCGATTGAAATTGTGACTTTTCGATTAAATGGCCACTCTAACTTTCCGTCATATCTGCCTCTTGCTAACAGAAAATATACTGATAGATATTTTCCTTTTCCTGCCCCATCTCCGTTTGGGTATACTCTCAATTTCATCCGGTATCCTCCGATTTCTGTATAGAATTGATGGCTTGTAATACCGATGATTTTCTCTTTTTCAGCCGATTTTACTTTTTCAGCCCATCCACCTATTTTCCATGTGTATGGGGCTAGTCGAGCTTTATCGTTTATTTCCTCGTCTTCTTCTGGTTGCCATTCCATTTCGTTTAGCATTTCCTCTGGTAGATTTTCGTATGGTTCATCTTCATATAGTTCCAAGGTTGTTTCATTAGCTGCATCTTCTGGCGCTTCTCCTGGTATATATTTTCTCCACTTTGGTTCGGTTCTCTCCATTTCCCATTTCCACTCTTTTGTCTTTTCATCATACACCTTTTTCCATGGTGTTGATCGGCATCGCGAATCATCTATAGGTTGTAATTTTGTACTCAACTTCGCATCTTGTCTCCATAACTGGTAGATGGTTAGTATTTGGTCCATCTTTCTTTTCATTTCCTCTTGAAATTCTTGGGTCTGTTGTTCCTTTTTTGTTGTATTTTTTCTCTCTGGTTCATCCATGGCTATGATATTGATGGTTTGTCCGTCTTCCCATATACCTAATTCGTATATCGGGGTTCGTTCTCGCGGACTTATTTGCCGTTTGTGGTACATTATTGCCACGTCTTCTACCATGCCATCGTCACTATTGTCGATTATTGGTTGTATAATTTCTCGATTTATCCGTCGGTATAGTTCGTGCATTTGACAATCGGATCTACTAGTATTTCTTTTATTTCATCATTTGGTAGCTTTATTCTTATCTTTATTGGTTCATCTCCTCTCATATCTCTTTGGTGTTCTCCATATTTGGCTATCAACTCATCTGTTCTCTCATTGTCAAATCTCATTATATCTGTGTCTCGTACAGCTTCTACGAACATTTTCATTGAAATTGGTCTAGTTAACGATAATCGGTTAATATATTTTCTAGCCTGGTCTATTGCTTGTTCTGTCATTTTTATCTGGTTTTGCCTCATTATCTTTTGTCTCTCTTTTTCTAATCCAGGTTTTATTTCTTTGTTGTACAGTATTTGGATTTTCTGCCATATTTCCGCTGTCGTTTCCTCGGTTTCATTTTTGTTTAATGTTACCACATTTATTCCTTTTGGCCATATTAGAGCATCCGCTAGGTGTATATCTCGCTTTATTTTTCTTCCTTGGTAATATAAAGGTTTATTTTTATAACTGGGTCCTAGCTTTTTCACTACCCAATCATACAACTCGTTTGTGCTTTCGCCTCTTGTGGCTATTATCTGTCTCGGTATCTCTGGAAAATCAATAATTACCTGATACTCTTCTCTATCATATTCTTTCAAATTCTCTTGGTACTTTCTTATCATATCTTTCCATGGTGCCGTAAATGTACCATTATCTTGTTGATATCCTTTCGCAATTAATTTCATTATTCTGCTGTATGCGGTTGTATCTCTGAGGTTTAGGAACATTTGGTTTCGATCTACTTCTTCTACAATCTCGTTGATTTCTTTTAATATCTCGGTTTCATCTTCTCTTGGCACGTTCGTTTCCATTTCCTCTAATTCGGATTTTGATTCATCTTTGTATGGTTTATTTTCCTCGCATGACTGAAATATTTCTCCACCCAGACTGCTTATTTCACTTTCATCTTCGTCTGTTTGATCGTCTGGTATTTGTCTCAACATATTAATATGTGGTTGTTCCTCCTCTTTCATTATCTTTGTTGGCCCTTTTGTTTGGAACCATATCTCTTTTATTCTATTCTCAATTTGAGCTTCACTTCACGTGGGCTTTTCTTTTCTGATTCTTGTTTCTATTTTTTGTAGCAGTATCCTCTGGATTCGGTTTTTTGCTATTATTGGTTCCGATATCCTTTCTTTTTCTTGTGACGTTGACGCTTCCTGCTCATCTTTTTGTAGTTCTAATTTTGGCTCCTCCATTTCTTGAGATAGCACTTTCTTTGCCAGCACCTCTATTCTTTGGTCTAGTGCTTGTTCTTGTTCTAGATGTTTTAACGCTCCGTCTATTTTTAATATTAGTGCTTTCTTTCTAAGTTCCGCTTTCTCTTGTTTCAGGATTGCTTCTTTTTCTTTTAATTGGTCCTCCTCTTGTTCTAAAGCTTCCTCTTGCTTTATTTTCTCGAGTGTACTCTCTATTGTTTGTGTCATAATTTCGTTTTCGAGTTCGTCTATCTCGTACATTAGTGTTTCCTTGTTTTGATCCTCCGTTATCATCATTTCTGCTCGTTTAATCTCTTGGGTTTCTGGTTCATTCGGTTTCTCTATTATCGTTTCTTTTAACTGTCGACGTCTTTGTTTTTCCTCCTCTGCAAATTCTTTGATGGCCTCTATTTTCTCCATCGTATTTAATTCGATTGTTTTCTCGTTATCATTTATCATTCCTCCCCCTTCGTTCTCAACACACTGCTCCGCAGTGTGAGTTTCATCTGGAATTTCCATTCTCATCATATTAATTCTTTTCGGGGTTTGTTTTCGATTCTCCCATCTTTGCTGGATTTCCTGAGCTTCCTCTGTTTGTAGTCTTTGCCATTCAGCTTGTTGTTGCTCTTGATATTCTCTGGTTCTCAGCTCTTGAATCTCCTCATTGCTTCTCATTACGTTGATTCGTTGTTGTTGTATATTGGTGGGCATTTGTTGCATCATCTCTTTTAATTCCATGGGCATTCGTTGTAGTGTTTCTCGTAGCATGTCTATTTCTTGCATCACATTAATTTGTGGGTTTCTCATAGAGTTGTTTAGCCTTGATTGGTTTGGTTCTCTTCTTATGTTACATTGCCTTGCGAGGTGTCCTTGTTGACCACAATTGTAACATGCTTTGCTATTAAGTTGTCTACATATTTTCTCAGTGTGCCCTCGTTTACCACATATCTGGCAGTTGTAATTTCGGAAACAATTCTCTGACCGATGTCCTATTCTTTGACATGTGGAGCATTTTTCATTTGCATTCGGATTGTTCCTGAAATTATTATTATAACTTACTTGGTTATTACCTTTATCTTCCGAATTTCTCGTTACTGGTGGCTTGAACATCTGCTGTGCTCTTGGAATGAATTGATTCATAGCTGGATTGGTATTGTTGTTTTGATTGTTGACATTGACTGTTGATGTTGTTGGTTCCGTGGCCAAGACTGCCACTTGATATCCCAGTCCCAGATGGGCTTCACATCTGTTTGCGATTGCTACTGCTTTATCTAACGTTTCTGGTGCCAAGCATCCAAGGTTGGCTCGTATGTCTTCTCTTTTGATTCCTCTTATGAAGACGTCTACCATTTTATCTTCGGGCAAATCTACTTCTCCGAAGGCTTCTTTACACAATTTCTTTAATTCGCATGCGTACACTGCATTTGATTCATCTCGTCTTTGTTTTCGATGTAGGAAGTCTAATATCTTCCTATTTCCTTTTTTCTCTATTCCGAATATTTTTATTAAGAACTCCTTAATCTCTGTCCACGTTGTCAATTTCGTTACATCTCTCGCTTCCTCTACGAATACATCTTGTGCGCTCCCTTTCAAATACAAGGGTAATCGCTCTTTTACTTTTTGATCTGTCCAGTGACAGATGTTTTTATACACTTCAAATTCCTTTATAAATGTATCTAATTTGTTGAGACTACCGTCGAACGGTTCTCCTCTAAACTTTTCTCTGAATTCTCCTACTATTGCATTGTTGTTATTTATCATCATGTTTGGATCCGGAGTTGAAGTCGTGTTGGAATTTATGGAATTTGCCATGTTTGGGTTAATGTTTAAGTTTTTTAATCTCTCTTCCTCGTTCTCTGCTTCTATTATTGGCAACCGGTTTTCTATATCGTTTATTTCGTTTTCTTCGCTACTGTTGAATTCAACGTCGGTTAATCCACTATCTGTGCCGGTTCCTGTCGCTGCTGTAATTGATACTCCGGTTTTGACACTTCTACCGTTGCGAACTTTTTTCTTTTCTTCCGTTTTTAATAAACTTTTTTCTCTATTCTCTTGGCTTTTGCTTCTCGTGTGGTTGCTAATGCTATCAATGTTTACGGTTATTCGTTTACTTGACTGGTTTCTCTTCTCTTGCTTTGGTTGCTTTGAAACTTCTGGTTGCTTGTCTGCTTGTAACTACTCTGACGGTTATTCCAAATTCTTTTCTGCTCGTTTATTCAAGTTTCTTTGTTATCACTTTGCTTTGTCGTTTGCTCTGAAATATTTTCTCTTTTGCTTTGCTTTGCACTTGACTTGGATTGCTTTGTTTGACTATCGATTCCTAAAAATAAATAACACTCCAATATTCTATACTCTATACTAATTTCTCCTCCATTTACTATACTATATATGTTATCATCCCTTGTTCGCATTTATCGTGGTGGTCTTCTTTATCCGACTCACCCCCCTCATTTTAAGTCTATTTTTAATTATCTATACCTCGTAATAATTATCTATTAACCTCGTATCAATTATCTATATAGTCTTATCAGTTATCTATATAGTCATATCAATTATCTATATCATAATATCAATAATATAAAATCATCACATTCATACTTTCATTCATTCCATTAATTATTTTTCCTATGTCTCCCAAAAAAATTTATCACTTAATCCTCAGTCGCTGGCGCTCTATGCCCTCTATAATTTCCGTTGGCTCTTCGGCCTTCTATAGTCTTATCAATTATCTATATCATAATATCAATAATATAAAATCATCACATTCATACTTTCATTCATTCCATTAATTATTTTTCCTATGTCTCCCAAAAAAATTTATCACTTAATCCTCAGTCGCTGGCGCTCTATGCCCTCTATAATTTCCGTTGGCTCTTCGGCCTTCGGCTTTTAACTCTTTTACTGGTCATCTGTGACCTTAATATCTATTCATAATCATATTTTATCTCTACTCATATCATATCTTATCTGGCACCCTATGGCCTCTAATATCTATTCATAATCATATTTTATCTCTACTCATATCATATCTTATCTGGCACTCTATGGCCTCTAATATCTAATCATAATCATCCGACACCCTATAGCCTCTAGTATCTGATCATAATCATCCGGCACCCTATGGCCTCTAGTATCTGATCATAATCATCCGGCACCCTATGGCCTCTAGTATCTGATCATAATCATCCGGCACTCTATAGCCTCTAGTATCTGATCATAATCATCCGGCACTCTATAGCCTCTAGTATCTGATCATAATCATCCGGCACTCTATAGCCTCTAGTATCTGATCATAATCATCCGGCACTCATATTCATCTTATTTTTCTCATTGTTTCACCGGACTTGAGCTCATCAGTGACTTTTGGGTATGTTTGAGGCCTCACACTGACTCTCAAGCCATGGCGTCTTTTGGCCGCGCATTCTTCCGGTTACGCTTTACTCACCGCCATTCGGATATTTGGTACTCGGTGTGGGATCCGGGTTATTGTACCAAACTCCTCGCTGGGCAATAAAAAAACATTCCCTCGGTACTCGGTGTGGGATCCGGGTTGTGTACCTCGAAGAATATAAAAGTATGGAAATGCCTAGACGTTCAATCAAGTTCCAAAAGCGGTTTACTTGATTTCCCGAATAGTGAAAAGAAAAGGAAGCGATTAAAAGTGGGAGCGGAAAATAAACTATCAAATCTCTGCCCGCTCCTTCCATCAGATTTCTCGGCTCCATTCAGCCGCTCTCATCTGGCTTTAGTAGGACATTTTGAGTATGAACCATTTACCGGTTAGTTCACATCTCACCTACCGTTTGGCCCCGATACTCGGTGTGGGATCCGGGTTGTTGTATCGAGTTCCTCCCAGCGGAAAAAAGAATCGTTCGATACTCGGTGTGTGATCCGGGTTTTTGTATCGAACGGCTCAGCGCCATCAGTCCCTTGGCTGATAACAACCTGAGCACGACAGTCCGTAGCTGTCCTCTGGTGCCTCACCACCAGCTAGGGAAAAAGAAGTCATCTCTAGGTACCTTTAATCAAAACTATTAATTCTGTTCCGTGTACACTCTTTCTCTCACCTCTCGGTCTATCTCTTCACTCCCCCCTTCAAAATTTGTGGTAATCGCATCAGCAAGCTCCCCAAAAGAGGTGATCAATCTCTCGCCGGTTACTTGCTGACATACGCGACTTGGCCTACCAGTTCCTTTCTTAGTAGGGTTGATCAGGGTTTCCCTTGGGTGAGCGTACTATCACTAGATAGCTCAGGTTAACCATTTTTCCTCGTCCTATCTCAATATAATATCGATAAATATAATATCAATAAAACAAAAAGAATTATACACTAGGAAACTCGGTTGTCGAAATTTTTCCGTCCAATATTTTGTGTCTCTGTGCGTGTGTTTTAATTATTTCCTTAATTCGGCTTTCATGTTTTGGTCTATTACCTTTATTTATCGTTGTCGGGTGGTTTTATTATTTACAAACATTGCATATTTCTTTCATATTCGTCTTATCATCTAATAATAATTCAAGTAATGCATAATACACATTTATTTCATTTCATCATAACAATTCATGGAAAGTAAACCGTTAGTCTTTCCTTTATCTTTCGCTGGCATAACATACAGTGCGACTCTTGTGCGCATCCATGACAATAACTCAGGTGTCCGCAAGGTATCACCATTACTCGTGCTTCCTCTGTTTTGCACGCATAACATTCCACATAGGCCTTGGTTTGCTCTTTCATTGTGGTTGCGATCTCGTCTTCAATGTTTTTGACTTTTTCCATTAACTTGTTCCAGCTTTTCCCAAATTTGGTTATCTCTAATCTCATGGATAGAATTTCATATATTCTTTCGGTTGTTACATCTTCATCAATATCGATCAATTTTATTAATATGCAATGTTCGTCGGAGTACAGGTTGGAAATCGTTGATATATCCTCTTTAGCTCGTTTAATTAACTTTTGTTTATTAATTAGTTCCTCAAGATTGTCATTTTCGATGTTTAAGATACTCTTTAGTTTTTCTATTATTTTTGTTGACTCCATCTAAAATTATTAAATCTCTTTTAATTACCCTTTAAATTTATTTAAATACTAATTAACTAACTTCATTCAATTTTTAGTCTTTTAATATATTTTGCTTCATTTTATCAACTACTATTTTAATCACTACTCGTTGTAATTTATTCTATTATCGTTGACTTGGTTCTATTGCTTCTCCCCGTAGTTTATCGTTATTCCCTTACTTACCCCATTTCATTTTATCCCGCATTTTGCCCTTTTAATTATGTGTTGTTTGCTTATGCGTCTTGTGAGTGTCGTTGGTCTCTTCAAGGGTGTTGTGTCGTCAAGTATTGATGGATGTTGAATGCTTTGACGTTGATATCTATATAACTTTAACATAATTTCATGTCAGTTTGTTTGCTTGGGTTCTTGTACAAGAAGATCATTCAATCCCGGCTGAGCCCCCAAATTTGTATGGTGGGTTACAGGGTTTCAAATCTTGCTTATCCTCCTGGCGACCCTAGTAACGCCATACAAAATGATACTGATCGCCACTTGGCACCCGTTGCTAGGCAACGTTGGTAATGTGTTCAAGTGGTGGATTGCCCGCAAAAATTGAGTACCATGTGCTAGTACTATAGTTGCTCGGACAAACCTCGGGTTCACGAGCTGTCGATAGAAGACCTGTGCTCGCTTTGCTCTGTCCCTCGTAACTATTCAGGATTAGTTCTTAATTGACTGTGGAAAACTGAGACGTAATAAGGTTACTTGTGACAATACTGACATGCAATTTCAAAGAAACGACTCAACTAAGACTAAAACTACTCTATTTGAATCAATCACATGTGGAATATCTACTGTTTGACGTTTTGGAGTTGCGTTGCTCGACGTCGGGCACGTTCCTTGCGTCCCGGTCGACGATTGTTTGCTGGAGTGATGAATTGTTCCGTTACTGGGGTGCTCTTCTGTGGTATCTGGGATGGGGCGAAGATGAGCGGGTAAGTCACCGCTTCACCTTCCCGGCATACCGCTAGGGCGACTTCGAGTCCCCGAATTTGAGTGCGCAGGCTCTGATTTAGCTGCCGCTCCTCTATCCATCCTTTCTGTGCCGCCGTGAGTCGGTGGTATACAGCTCTCATTTTTGTTGGATCAACCCAGGTTGCTTTTAACTGTTGAGTCTCTCGAGTTAATTGAAGGATTTGGGCGAGTAACTCTGCGTTCGATTGTCTTGCCCGTTCCAGTTCCGCTTGTAGAAGTTGTAGGGATGACATTACTATAATAGAAGAGAGCATTTAAATTCTTTATTGCCTTCATTAAATCAAAGTTTTATTATTTAGTTAAACAAATTGTATGAAGCTAATTTATCTATGAGATCAAATAACGAACGAGAAAAAGGGGACACTTAATATTTAAATCAATTTTCTACAACACTTCGTCATTACTATAGTTCTTCTTCAGGGAATTCTCTCTCTAAACTCCTCTTCAGTGCCGCCACCGTATAGGGCCGTCGGGTATCGCGGACTGGGTGAGGTGGATATGCCTCCGCGATGAACCCGGCGCGGATGTCCTCCTCCACGTTCGTGAGGTACATCCGGGCTTTGACCACATTGAGGTCCACTTGCTCTTGTACTCTTTCCCAGAAGGTGAGGAGATTTCTGGCGTGATCATATATTTCTTCGGCCGGGTATTGTTGTCCGGCGAGTCCACAGGGATCGGATTCGAGACCCAACAATCGCCAAGTAGTCGGGTGTGACCACCGGGGTGGAAGTTGTTCGGTAGTCACGGCAACTTTTGGTACCTCTCCTGGGTGTGGTTCCTCTGCTACTTGAATAGTAATTTGGTCGATAGGCATATCTAAATTGTTATCGTTATCAAATTCGATTAAGTCGTCTGCTTATAATAATACTAGACTAAACGTTGATTATATTATTGCTCTTAGACCGATTAAACTCTACTAGTTTGGTTATTATTGCAACTTTTCACGAAACGACTAGGGTTATTTATCTGTGCGTTCCTGGTGTGATGTATTCTGTTGGCTAGCTTTTCTCACGGCACTCCCATATATCTCTTGTTGATGATAGTAATAATTAGAACATGTTAAGTAATATTCTGGTGTTATGCAAATGGGTAAGTCGAAAAACCCACGATCTATCAGGCATTAACATTTGTTAAGTTAGGATTTGTCTAGTGGATGGGATTACTACTAATTAAGATTCATTTAAAATTTACTAAGTACTTAGTGATACTATCTGTTAAAAATCGGTTTCAAAACTCGAAGGATCCGCGATGTTATCAGATATTGAGGTTGATTTAAGGTTTACCAACTACCTACTGCTGTTTGAAATTAATTCTGAAATTTATTAAATATATAAAAGTTATATTAACTAACATAAAGTTACAATTTACTAATATATAACATCGGTATTGATTAAACTAATTCTAAATTCCGCTAGTCTATGATGCTAATGTTTATTCGAAACAGAGTTAAAATTTACAGGTTGTACTTAATTTGACGATATTCAATTTAGTCACATCCTGTCAGAACGATGTTGGCGGAAACGTCAATCCCTCCGATCAAGCGGATGTTAAATTCATTCAAGGTAGGTTTCCGGTTTCCGGTTGATTCTCTCAAGTTAATTTAGTTATCGATCGGCTACTTCTATTATCGACTTAGTGCAATTTCCGGTTGTGGAGTGCGCGTAGACTTTCTAATGATGGAACTCCTTATCAAACATCACTTCGATATTCATCATTTGATATATTTAATCGTCTAAGTTGGACTATAACGGATTTTAAGCGCGTCGTAAGTTCATTTCTTGTGATTTTGTTGGTTTATTTATTAACTTTATAGTCGTTCGTTTGGTTTCTACGGAAAATTATTGGATTATTCTCGGGTGTCGGGATATTCATCAGATGTCGAGAAAATCTTTCTAAGCTAAATGATTACCGTCAAGTTAAATCTAATGCTATTTCGTTTCCTAATAAATTAATCTGTTCGCGTTTCTAATTCGGATCAGTTTCGATTTTATCCCTATATTTCGACAATGATATTAATTTGGATTTTTGTAACGATAATAGACTGTCAATTTTATTCAGTAACGGATTGGTATTTATTTATTGGTCCATTTATTTTAGTTCTTTTAATCACGATTTCGTTATTTTAATCAGACTTTATTTTTGTTTTGGTTAGTGAATAATATTTTATACCCAATTTTATTCTGAATTACTAAATTTCTAAGTAAGGAATTTATTTATTTTAATCCATCTAATATTAACAAATTAAATCAAAGTAAAAGTTCCGTTTATTACGCAATGAGTTTGAACTATTGGTCAACTGTTATTTTGTTTTTATCGATCGTTTTCGACATTTAACCAAATGGGTACTTTATTTTTAATTCGTAATTTTTCCTTTTATTTAATCAATGAATAATTTTTAGCAATTAACTAAACGATTACTTTATAATAAACCTTTAATTCCTAACGTTTTTCCTTTTATTTAATCGATGAGGTTTTGGATTATTAATCAACAGATTATTTTATTTTTATCAACAGTTTTCAACATTTAACCAAATGATTTCTTTATTTTTAAATAATAAATATTTAATCCATTTTATTTCGCATATCAATAGTTTTAGGTATATCAACGATTTAATTTGTTTTATCCCCGTGTCCTTTCCCTTTAATAGGCCTTAGATGCATATTGTGTTCATATTATATTTATTGAGTGCCCACTGGACTACTCGGTGTGATAATTTTAAGCCGTATGTAACATAATTTTAGGTCGATTTTACAGAATTGAGAAACGAGGAAGCAGCCAGAGACTTCTTCCTTATTTCTCGCTTCAGCTATAGGGGTAATATTGACGTTACGACCGCTGCGTTGCGCACGCTGAGTCCTCACGGGTACATATCATTGGCGATTTTCCACGCACTTACATGCCTCTGTACTATGTAGATTTTAATTACTTGCGTTGTGTGTCGGCTGTGGGCCGGAAAAATTTCGACATTAAAATTTATAAAAGCATATAAAATAAGTTAGATATATGTAGAACAATTTAAATATATTAATAATATTTATTAATTAGGACAAAATAACAGAATTACCCTTCATGACCATTCCAAAATTTTCATACAAAAGCATAAATATCATAATAGAAAACATAATTGCCTCTCTCCCCACATCGCCGTCAAGCAGAGCTCTACAGAGATGCTATGAACGTGATGTGGAAAGAGGGCTCTGACATAAATATTTCTCACCTAGAATAATAACTGTAAATTCGAAATAGCTTCAAACAATTTTCAAAAATAGTTAAAACAAATTCTCGAAGTGGTTTTCAAATAGTTCTAAACTGGTTTGAAAAATGGTTATGTTAAATGTGAAAATGGATCAGTATTTATACCTATTTGTATGACGTGTGAAATTTGATGCAGTAAAACAAAATTCGACCTTGTTCTTTTCTAGCAAATTCTATTATTTAATTTTAATATTTTTTGATTTATTTTTATAATTTTTTATTTCGAATTTTTATTGAATTATTACTAATTCAAAATTTTCGATTTAAATTTCATTTTAATGAACTTTAATTGATTTTTTCAATTTCGTCGAATTTGTTGTGTTTTCTTGTTATATTTGTGTAAGTATCGTGCGAATCTTGGTGCATTTTGTTATTATTTTATTTTATTTTTATGTTTATTATTTTATATTTAATTCTTTTATTTCTCAGATTTTATGTGGTTTAATTGGTGTTTTTCAGGTTTATTTTAAATTGCGTGTTGTATCTGCGTGTGTGTTTCTGATCCATTTAAACATTTTTCAAGGCCGCTTACGTTCTGGCCCAACAATTGTGATGGTTTCTTTAATTAGTAATTAACTATGATAACATTGGATTTGAAGTTCCTACAAATATCTAAAATTTTCCGAACACCCAGAATGCTAAACATTCGTCTCGTTATTTCGTCATAATTAATAATTATATAATGTAGTCATATTTCAATAATTTTGTATACATTATCGTACAGATTTATCCTTTAACATTATCTAACTAAATCAAAAATAAAAATAAGTAAATTAAAAAAAATAAATACATATATGAATTCGATAAAGATATTTAAAATTATTTACAATATAGGGCTAACGTACATTATGGCTATCTGCTGTTAACGTATAATTAGTTAAATAAACACAAAATTAAATTTGAAATTAAAATTTTTATTTGCTAAAAGAAATTCACAAAAATAAATCGGATTATTTCATCTTATTTTAGTTTTTAAATTTAGTTATCCTAGTACGTTTTAGTTGTGAATATAGTGAAAACCTGGAATCTGGAAAGATATATCCAACAATGGGATGCTTCATCGTTTGAAATGGTTTAGATTTCGGCATTCTTATAATCATCAAAAAAAAATGTTTGAATCATTCTAACGTTCGGATCGTTTCTCTATGACTAACTGATCACGTCATGAAAAATCCCTACGTAATTTTATGATTGTCGGCTAGGGTAGTCGTGCATGGGTTCGGTATCGTGTACTTTCTCGAACTAGTCCCAATGTATATAATCTTTACGGGTTGGGGTTTTTGGTAATATAAAAATGATCAAGGTAGAATACTGGTCTTTCCGGCATCAAATTTTTATATTTTTTCTAATTCATCATGGTTATCGGCATTCCTGTTGGTGCTGCGAGGTTTTTATCTAGGACTCTTACAGGTTAATAATAAATTTATGGGAATAAAAATTTACCTAACGGTCGAGCTCTTGGATTTAGGACTATGTCATCGTCCGGAATCCTGGCCGTCGTATCTTCATTTGTTTAGTTCGATTGGCGATGCATTTTTAATTCTCCAAAAATTTTTACTGTTAGTCCCGGCTTATCGATATTCCTTATATAGCTCGGGGTATCGATCGAGGAAGAAAGCATGTGTGTGACTATCCGCATTGCTAGATGGAATCAGCTGACACAGTGGGTGTGTTGTACGGGTCACATCTGTTGTCGTCATGTGGATGTCTATGCTAAAATGCGTGTGGGTTATACTTTAATTTGTCACGTCTATCGCATCTTAGATTGTAATTGGTGTATGCAAAAGCAAGCACCAATATTGATCGGCCAAGCCCTAAATGTCAAATCTATTATACAAAAAGAGAATCTCATTCGTTTTATGCTATTCATCTTCCTGATTTGTCCGGCTATCTTTGGGCCAAATGATATTCGTGAACAGTTAATTAATTTCGTCACAGGTATTGATATGATGGTACTATTTTAAATTATTGATTTGGATTTCTTTTTAGGCATCATTTCCCAATATATTATGAAAACGTGGGAATTCCTTTCACCAAGACTGCAGTTGGACTCAGCTCACCCCCATTCGGACACCACTTTTTGGTCTATCATGGACAATGGAAATTATTTTCGACAGGATTTTTGTTCAATTTGGGATTCAATTTGTTTTGTTTAGTTAATAAAACTTTTGGAATATTATTCGTTATTGGATTTAGATTGTAAGGAATTTGTGGTTGACACCTATACGGTTCGAGATTATTTATTTCTACAATGGGATCTTTGTAATTATAATATTCACCTGAGATTTTAAATCAATAAAAAAATTTGTAATAATTGTTATTCAGCTCTTGTAGATTTCTCAGGTTTTCTTACAAGGAATTGACGTAATTTGGTGAGAAACTTAGCGTTAAATACTATTCCTGGGTTTTGTCGATTTTTAGTCGTATTGGACGATTGTACAGTTCACCTTTCTTACTAATTATTATTGCGAAATTTTATGGATTTTTATCGTCATTTTAGGCGTCTATAGTATTTGGATCAACTAATTTTTCTCTTAATAATTTTATTGACTTTAAGCTATTTATTTTTTATGGATTTTTTAAACGTTATATCGAGAGTCCTTAGCTATTAATTTTCTTTTACCTTTTCCCTTTGCATCTCTATTTAATTCCAAACATTATATTGGAAGTTACAACAATTACTATATTTAATTTAAGAAATTTTTATTGCCTTTAAAACATTTTATCCGAAGTTTACAATGACTATAATATTCTATTCTTTACTTCAAGCGATTATATTGACTTTAGGCATTATACTAGAAATTTATAACAACGATTTCATTTTATTAGTTCCCCGTGACCTTCCCTTTGAATTGACCTTAGGCGCCTTGTGTTCATATTATAATTAATGAGTGCCACTGGACTACTCGTGTGAATGATTTTGAGCCGTATGTGAATGTAATTTAGGTCGAGTTTATTGGAATTGGGAGACGAGGAAACAGCCAAAAAAACTATTTCCCCTTCCCCCTTTTCCCCTATACGGAATGATATTGACGTTCCAGCTCCTGCGTTCTCACGCCGGAGCCTTCACGGGCACGAATCATTGGCGATAATACACGCACTTACACGATTACGAATTGTGTGTTTGATTTTATTATCTTGCAGTATGTTTCGGCTGTGGGCCGGAAAAATTTCGACAATACAAAACAAAATTTTGATTCTATTTAAATAATTTATTGAAATATAAGTTACCCGATAATTACATTCATCATAAAAATAACACACCGCTCTCCCCACGCTGACACCCAAGCAGAGCTCAAACGAGGTTGCGAGGATGCGGCATGGAGAGAGTTTCGAACAATACTCTCACTCACATTGTAATTTTGTACTGATTAGACGATGATACAAAACTACTTTCAAGTTTTTGAAAAACTGATTCTGGTTAAAAACCGATTAAAATTGTGTAAAAATGAATCGGTATATATACCTATTGTACGACCCTAACCTTGCATGTTCTTTTTGATTTAGTAAAACAAAATTTGACCTTGTGATTTTCTGGTATATTCTAATCTTTTATTTTATTATTTTGAAATTTTATTTGACAATTTTGCTTTTTGAATTTTTAATTAAATTATTTCTAATTCAAATTGTTTGATTTTTATTTCATTTTCATGAAATTTCGCATTTTTGATAAATTGTCAAATTTCGGTCAAATTGTTGGGTTTTCGTGTTATGTTTATTTCGTGCGGATCTTGTTGCACTTTGTTATTATTTTAATTTATTTTTGTGTTTAAAATTTTATATTTAATTGATCTCTTTCTCGCATTTTGGTAGGGTTAATTGGTGTTTTAATAGGTTTGAGTTTAAATTTCATGTTATATTTGCATGTGTGTTACCGATTCATTTAAACATTTACAAGGCCGTCTGTGTTCTGGCCCAACATAATATTTAAAATTATGAAAATTATAAAATTTAAGAAATTTATTTTTATCATTCCATGTTAAGTAGTTGGCTTTTAAGCATTTTCGGCGAAACCCTCTATTTGAGTAATTAATTGATTTGATAGTTTTGCAATTTTATGAAAATAACAAATTTCTATTAAGGGGTTGAAAGAATTGCAAATTATTTTTAGCAAATTTTATTTTATCAAGTTAACAAGTTTGCAAATTTTTATTAAGGGTTGATAAATTTGCAAATTATTTTTTAATAAATTCTCGGGTAGGGTAGTTGAGCCGAAAATGCTTAAAAGCACACTACTTACAATCATTAGTTAATCATTGTATTTATCCGGGTCATTTATCCTTTCTCTAGATCTCCATTGGGTTTATTTGCTAATAGTAGGCGCCGTCGTCGACGTTCTGATCTTCCAGGACGCGAATGGGGTCTGTTGTTCTTGGCCATCTGGATGAACTCTTCTCGCTCGTGGTAGGCCAATTGAGCTAGGGCCAGCACCATTAGGTAGGTAACTGTGTTGCCCTCCTAACTAGCAGTTAACGCTACCTCCAACCCGCGTATTTGAGTGCGTAACGCCTGCACTATTTGTCACTCCTCCTGCCAGTCGCGTTGAGCTGCGTTCACCTTCTGATACAGTTTCTTCATGGGTCCTGGTTCGATCCACGTTGATTCGATTTGTAATACCTGATGGTGGAGATCCATATTTGTTTTACGTAGTCGGGTTATTTCCTGATTGATGATATGGATGGCGTTCATATCTGAAGGGAAAATTATTGTGAAATATAATATTGTATGACAAGAAGAGGTGGCAAAGTCGTTTTCTACTATTATCAAAAATTCCTTGAGTGATAGTGCTATCGGAATTCGACATGATTTGCGCGAAGTTATGTTTGTTATTGGTCAGATTGTGGATTTTCTTTTTGATTTAGTATATGATCAACATTCCTTGTTGTTAAAATTTTATAACCATGATTTACACCGCAGTGGTTAATTTAATTAAGCTAGAATTTATTTAGGTATTACATATCAAATAAATTTGCTTTTGATAATGAATTACAACACAACGAGTTCAATTAACTTAATTAGAATTTATTAATTTATCAAAACTGATTTATCAGATTTTATATATTATCACTAATATGGTTTTCCGGATCTTCTGTCTTGGAGGGGTTTTATATATTGATTCTGCTCCTTGGTTGTTGCCACTGGTATAAATGCTCGTCCCTTCTGTCCCGGTGTCGTATCGATCCATTAAATAATTTGGACGGAAGGATTATGTTGGTGTGCGCTCGCATCCGTGTTAGCGTTGGATCCTTTAACTCAAACCACACACCATAATCCGGCGCGTACCCATTTGTACTGGGTATTTCTCCTGAGGCGATAGCAGCATTGATTCGTTTCAGTCGTCTTCTGGCCATTCTAACTTTCCATTGGAATTTTCTCACGAGTTCTTCCAGACGATATAAACAGAACTCGGCGCGTTGACGCGCCTCTCGAGTGGGGTGCGACCAGGTTTGTGCTTGATGGCGAGACTGGGTAACTCGGTTTCATCTTGTCTTGAGTCCTACCTGGTGAGCCAACATTCATCCAACCAACATTCTTACTCTCTTCGGGGAACATCATTGTGTCATCGTGCCGTTGGTTGGAAGGTCGTGGAGTATCTGCATTGGTCGATCGTTCTGTGAGCTTTGCCTGTTTTCCAGCGTTTGTTGTGGACATGTATGATTTCGTCGTTTCGGGTTAGTTGGTCTTATGATTTAATAAATGAAAATCGGCGGTTCCAACGCTTTTATACTTGCTGGATGAGTCAGCTTGTGTTTGTTCCGTAATTATAAATTCAGTACAAATTGTTTGTTACGAAATAAAATCTGATAGAAAGATTTTCTACGTCGCTGTTGTGGATTGACTGACATTTAAAGTTTTTGAAATTGTCAACCTACTGGTATTTGCTATGAAAATTCTTCTGCGGGTAGATCAGTGTTGATTTAAGTTGATGGGTCTGTTTTGTGTTTGTATTGGTTAATAATTTCTGTAGTTGCCATGCATAAACGTGAGTTTTGGAATAACGGTATTTTGCTATTTTTTGAATTATTTGATATTCAATCGTAAGTTAGGAACGTTTTCAAGGCGTCATCTTATATGAATTGGTGATCCTATCTTTCCATGTTAGTTGTACATGAAACCTTGGTCGTCTCGATTCTTATTGAGTTAATCGGCAATTGTACTTGGAGGGTCTCTGACTGTTGGGTATATTTTATTCTAATATTCAACTGAGTCGGGTTTATCTACTAATTACTTCAGGATATGTTTTCTTATGGCTGAAATGGTCTCTGTTTGATAGAAGCAAGGTATTCGAGTCAAAGGTTTATCCGGAAACTTTCTTGTGTCCAAATTATTCCGCTTCGGAAGCTATTTATGTACGATTGTGAAAATTTATGTGAAAACTTATTCAAGCCTGTCCTGCGAGATAGACTAACCATGGTTTGATTATTTACGAGGACTAGAATTCGATCAGATGTGCTTGTCCGAAACTCATGAACTTTAACTTTTATTTGTGATACTATTGTATTTTTTCACAATGATTCTATGTTTAGTTACGGTTGATTTTATGCACGGGTTTTATATTTAGTTTACTTACCGACAGATTGAGTACTTACTAGCCTGGATTAAAGGGTTGATCTCATTAATGTCACTAAATCCGGTTATCTAATGGGATCTTCGTACGATTCTTAGTCAATGTTGCTCTCATTTAAGTATCGCGGTTACGAATAAAATTTCTATCTATTTAAGGGGGGTCTCTATTGATTTCAAATTACCCTATGGAATTGCGTTTGGTGATTAACATGAGTTAAATATTAACCATCTTTATGAATCAAATTTAGTCATCACTATAACTTACATTTGGTACTGACTAACCCTATTAAGTTTGAAAATTTATTATTAGCTTCTCTCATCATTCGTTAAGTTTGGTGTTTTCAAATTTATTGCTTGGATAGATATTAGCGTTGGTTATCCCTATCTGATTTATATTTAATGTGAATTATTTTTACAAAATTATGTTTAGTAGTTAAAAGGATTTGTATTTTATGCTAATTGTGATGAATCAGTTTTCTATTTAAAATTCGTCGCATAGATTTTGCACCCTCCCCGCTCACCTGTTTACCCGATTTTGATCCTACGGTTGATTTATGTTCACATTATGATTTAAAAGTGCCCACTGAGCTACTCGGTGTTGATGATTCTAAGCCGATATGTATAATATTATTTTGTGTTGAGTTTTCGGACAAAGGAAGAAAGTGGAGCAGCCAAAAGACTACCTCTCTATCTACCCGACGCCTCTATAGGATTAAATAATTGACGTTTAGAATGCGTCGTTACTCACGACTAGACCTTCACGGACACAGATTATAGGTGGAGAAACCGCTCTTACACAATCTGATAGTATGTCTGATTTTATTGACTTGCGATATGTGCTGGCTGTGGGCCGGAAAATTTCGACACATAAAATGAAACCTGATTCGTTTGAAGTATATAATTTAACGTCATAACATAATTAGTACATTTGGTAGACATATACATCACGCTTCCAGAGTAGGGATTCACTTGATGTTTGCATGAAGACGTGTCGTAGTAAGTTGATTACAAAATTCTCGAGTGTTCTGCTTCCAGTAAATGTTTCACAATGCAAAGATATTTTTCAAAGAAAAACCGTTTGTAACTTTTCGTCAGAAAAATATTTTTTCACAAGGAAAAATTGATTTTCACTAGGCAAAAGTGATTAAATTTATGTAAAAATGAATCGGTATGTATACCTATTTTGTGACCCTAACTTTGTGTGTTCTTTTTGATGCATTAAAACAAAATAATAATAATATAATAATAATATAATAATAATAATAATAATAATAATAATAATAATAATAATAATAATAATAATATAATAATAATGATATAAAAATTATTAATAATGTACCCAACCTTTAAATAAGCAATGTTTTTTCAAACCATGGGCTCATTTTAAAATCCAAGTCAGTCTCAGCATTTTTGACTGATTTAACGAAAATTATCGTGTAAATACACAGACCCTTCTAAACCAAGTAGATTTAATCACTGACATTAAGGTTGACTTAAATTTATATATGTTTGGTATCATATTTTGTAGGAAATTCAATCCTGACACCTTTTCCTGATCATATAGACTGGCTAGACCATTAATTCATAGGTTTTAACACTATGATCAACTTTTTAATGTAAAATTAGCCTTAATATGACTGAATTCTGACTTTTTGCTCAAATTCCAACACAATATTGCCCCTTTCCAAAAACCAAGTCATCAAAAGTACCCTGAAATCATAGGTTTGGAGCCCAAAAATCGGCTTTTTCGATCAAAATTAAACCAAAAAATTAAGTTGTCTGACTAAAATCAGACCATTTAAACAAAAATTTCAAAAAAAAATGGCGACAACTTCATTAAAACGAATTATCGATGACACCATTTGACCTTGACTATGATTAATGGTAACCTTGAACTATGACATAATATGACCTTGACATGTAACGTAATAGTATATGTGTTGTTGCATAACCAGATGTGCTGTGTAAATCCCGAGGGTCGCATAACTATTGTATAACCGCATGTGTTATATAAACCCCACTGGTTGCACAATAGTGTGAGTGATTACGTTAGCAGTGCGGCCCGGGGATTACGTAATACATATCTATCCGATTGGCTTGGACAGAACATTATATACTACTCACAACACTAGAAGAACAAATAATACACATTTATATAAAATGAAAAACGCAAAAAAATAAAAAATATTTTTTTAAATAAAATAAAATTAATAAAGCACTATAATGCATAATTATCCCTATATTAAATTGGAAATTCATCATGGTGAAATAATGAAATAAAGAAAAGAGCTTATATTATGGTTGTATTAACAAGCGAAAGACCATAATTCTGCAAAACAAAATTATCATTATACAAAGAGCTTAAATTATAGTTGAATGAACAAACGAAAGACCATTATTCTGAAATAAATAAATTAATGTTGTCTTAAATTGACAAACAAAATATCCATAATTTAATTCGCTATCATGAATATCAAAAAACTGATGGAAAAGAATTAATAAAAAATTAACATATGAATTTTTTTACGAAAATTAAAATAAATAAATTAATTAATTAACATAACATTAAAATGACTTGTAAGAATGAAAATAAAAGACAATAAAATCTTTGAAGAAATGTATTCCAAAATCAAAACTTCCAGCAATTATAAACCAAATCCAAAAAGACCACGCGTTTTAAAAAAAACCTAGACCGGTAAAAAATTACATAAATTTCAGAAACTCGAAACAAATGACTTAATTCAAACAACTTCCACAAGAAAACTAGAATCACAAAAATATCTAAAAAACTCGCACACCATTCATAAAACTAAAAGACACTACAATCGAGCACACAGACGCGACAAACATGATTAATGACATCAAAATCGAACAACTGTTGTATAAACCGAGGCGCTCGATGAAAACGTCGACCGGAGTAGTTAGTATAAATAAAATGAGAGTACGCAGAGAGTTTAAAAACTATTAGTCAAATTTAAAATAAAGGAAAGACAAAGGGTTAGCTGGGACAAATATGCAGTAGATACAACGAATCAATAAATAAAGTAAGGAACTTTCCATAAAATAAGGACGGAAACTGCTCAAATGTTTGAAAGATACACTAATAAATAATGGATAAAGTTACCAAATTGAGATAGGAATCTTGGAAAAAAGCGTGAGTAGATAAGGACATAGAAAGAAAAAGATGTAAGACCTTCCATCGGCAGTGACGAACCCAAAAGTGAAAATATCATGAGAAATAGTTCTAGAAATGGAGCTCATCTGCTTATGAATTTTCAACCCTTATGTACAATACCAACTACCATGGGTAAATAGAGGGACAGAATAATAATATTGAAGGTTTTTAGGTAAGAGTCATACAGGAATCATAGAAAAATGAATTAAAACCAACCCTATTTGTCAAAATTTAATACTATGATTGTCATAAATTATTATGGTCATTGTGATTATTATTAAATCCATCGTATTTATAATTATTTCAATTATTATTATTATTATTATTATTATTATTATTATTATTATTATTATTATTATTATTATTATTATTATTATTGTTGGGCCAGAACAGAGTCTTGTTTGAATGAATCGGTAACAGCACGCAAAAACAACACGCAGATTTAAAATTAGACCCATAAAATATCAATTAACCATGTTAAAATACGAGAAGGAAATAGTTAAAATATAAAATCGAAAACATAAAAATAAATTAAAATAATAATAAGGTGCAACAAGATCCGCACGAAATAAACACAGAAATAGCATGAGAATACAAAAATTTTACCAAAACTTTACAATTCACTCGAAAAGCAAGAGTTCATGAAAGTTGGAACTAAAATTAAATAAATTGAATTGGAAACAATTCATTTGAAAGTTAAAAACAAAAATTGTCAAACTAAATCATGAAAATAATAAAATTAAAGTTAGAATATACAAAGAATCACAAGGTCAAATTTTGTTTTACCACATCAAATTTAACACGCAAGGCTAGGGTCGCACAATAGGTATATATACCGATTCATTTTCGCAGAAAAAAACCACAAAATTAACCTAATTTTGAGAGATCAAAACACGTTTTACTCGATCAAAGCAATTTTGAATTTTGTAAGTGGACGATTTCGAATCTTTTTAAACGCAGCGCACAAACAACCTAAAGTGAGTTCTGTTTGGGCGTCTGCGTGGGGAAACGTTATTGAGAATGATATTGATGAATGCCAGGATGATGCGATGATATCAATTTTTCAACTGTATTATACCAATTATAATGAAATAAACCTTTCAAACGATATGCAAGTTTATGTCGAAATTTTTCCGGCCCACAGCCGCTACATCACCACAAGAAAGTAAAATCTACACAATAATTCAAGCTGTGTAAGTGCGGTTCATCCGCCAATAGCTTGTGCTCGTGAAGGTTATGGCGTGAATAACGCAGGACTTAAACGTCAATACTATCCGTTATAGGGGAAAATGGGAAGGTGAGGGAGTAGTTTTTAGCTGTTCCTTCACCACTCATTTTCTGTAAATTCGACCAAAATAAAATCATTCTCACATAACGGCTAAAAATCACAAACATTAAGTAGTCCAGTGGGCACTCATAAAATCATAATATCGACAATCTACCCTAAGATCAAATAAGGGAAGGAGAGTGGGGAGGGATCAGAAATGGTTGTTATGTCATTAAATAATTAAACTGTCCTAAACGAATCGCGACGCTAGAATAGGAAGGCAAAACAAACCGCGTTTAAATCCATAAAATTGACTATTTCCCCGAAAAATATTGAACTGAAGTGAACCCAGAAACTGCCACTACAGCTGAAATTTAACGAATAACTACAATGAATCCATACAATGACTACTATCATATTAAATTAAGACGATCGTAAGACAGCTAACCATAGTATAATGTTTCGGTCACCAGCTATTATCACCATAATAAATTAAAATAAATAAGTTAATTATGGATTAATATTTAAGTTACCCGCGATTATCGCAATGACAACTTGCAACGAACATAACCCAGTTAACTAATATTTAGACCACCAACGAATACCATTACGATAGTTGAGAGTGAGTATAGAAATCATAAAGCTCTTACATAAATCAGTTCAGATCACCAGAACCTGATAATAACCACTCGCAAAATAACAATAAAATTATTACACGGATCTATATACCACCCTAAATTAAACACGATTACGAGATCGAATAGACCTAGTTTATTCAATAAAAATGCCCGATTACGAAATCAACTAGACTTAATTTATCCAATAAAAATGAAAATTATTTAATATCGCACATATAATGACAACAACAAAGGAAAAACTCATAACACGCTAGGGAAAATTCGTAATTATTGAGGTAAAATTGAAAATGCATGGAAAATATGACTATCAGGACACCGAATGAATTGATCCAGAGAATAAATGGGATCGTAGGATGAACCTGAGATCATGATTCTTGCAGTAACGAAACTTGTATCATAGATGGGCTTGCAGAGCGAATATATTTCAACCACAGATCCTACATAAAATACATAAACCAGATTTTCAAGAACAATCATATAGTACCAAATAAGTGGAGGTCGAATGTAGCAAATTCTGAATATGATTTACAGCTCACGAAGATAGGGGAATGGAAGGATAGCCAACGATATCCGTAAGAGAAGTTGTAAATACAATCTATTAGAAATTGGAATGACATCAGTCCGTAGAACAAACAATTTATTATAATATTCCCTGATCGATGAAATCAGAGAAGAATGAATTATTGACACAGTGGAGACACACACGGCGAGATTGATCAATTAGAGTGGGATGAAATGGCCACGTTGCAAAGAGAATGCGAGAAGAGTATGCTACTATATTTTTATCGATTGTTTGGTACAATTCTAGAACAATCTGTCAATAAGAATATGAATCCTGCCGTTGCTAAGTCTGCCGCTACAGACAGAAAATTGAACATGTGTGTGTTCAAATGCCAAGCATGCCAACGAATGACAATATAAATAGCCTGTCATTTCGCTGCATAGCCAGAAAACTTTGGAGATTTAAAAAATGAATGCGAATGTCGATGGGAAACAAAGATACTGCCGTGGTCCATCCACACGATCGGACGACCCAGAATTAGACGTGATAATAACGGAGCAGAAAACTAATAATATCAACGGTAAGGAATTAAATTAAATTATTTACAAAAATTTAATAAATTGTTTCATGCCCACGACGTGCTTCGTTCTCGCTTCATCGATCCAAGTATTACCACTAAGCGAACTAGAGTACCAACTAGGAAAAACAGAGAAGATCCGATGTTTATTAGATAAATACCCTATATGATAGAAGGAATCGATGTTCATCAATGAATACCATATGATAGAGTCAAGTCAATGTCTATTAAATAAATATGCTGTATGGAATTGAGGTTTATTAATGAATGTGTCCTATGATGGAACAAATTTATGTCCATTAAATGAATACACAATATATTATAGAGTCAAATTTATGTCTATTAAACGAATATACTATATGATAGAGTCAAATAAGGTCTATTAAATGAATATACTATATGTTAGAGTTACATTAATGTCTATTGAACGACTATGCTATATGATGGGAGAAATCAATGTATCAAATGAATATTCTATATGAGGGAAAGATACGGTGTTTCGGGAAATAGATGGCCCAGATGATGAGAAGACCCGATGCTCTATTAGAGAAATGTTCTACCTAACGGGATGATCCAAGAATTTTATTAATAAAAAACCTATCTGAAGGAAAGACTCCATTTTTTTCTTTAAATGAACCCTCACCATGCCGGAAAGAGTGACGTTTTTCAGTAGTGAACGCCCACCCACAACGATCTCGAATATATGTTTACGTAGTTTATTTTTATTCTTTTTATTATTAAAAGATATAACGAGAGATCGAACTAAGAGGTAACTAACCGCTAACGATCATCCACTTCCCCATTAGACCACAGGTCGATCAACCACGCTTCACTTTGATCCACTGACGACAAAAAATTTTCACGAAATTAGGTAATGATAATGATCACCATTTTGTTTAGAAGATTCCTGGATAGACGAATCCCGAGTCACGGTAAGATTCCAATCTCACTCCGCTGCCAGATGCAAGCAGGCGATGTGGGATGCGGGATTCTCAATTTCCCCCGTAAGGGAATCAAGATCAGGCGACAAGGAGATTATGAAGACTTGGAGTTACCACACGTAACGATAAAAAGGGAGCCAGGCCGTAACATGGCTCGAGAACTTCGGCGTCACGCCGAATATGTTCTGGCTTGCCTAGAAGAGCATCAAAGACGGATTAATATGCAAGTGTAAAGGGCTCGGCGCCACTTGGATCAAATCAACTCCGATATCGCGGCTGGTAAGATCCCGAGTACGGATGGGTAAGCCCCCTCTTACGGTATCTCATTCGAACTCGACAATCCAAGGCTAGACAGACCGATCCGGCCTATGAGCGTCACAGTCCCAAAGCGAATACTCCCTAGAGCAATGAGGGGAGAGGACGAAAACCCGAGGTAGGAGCGAGATCACGCCTATGTACGAAGTCCACCGAGCAGAACTCCAGTAGATATTATCGAAATTCGGGTCGATATTGAATTTAGTCGAAATAAATATTACGGTTTTGCCTCTGTTTATTTGTTCTTAAGTTATTTACATAGGATAGCGAAGAATTTATATAACGATTATAGTGTAGTAAAAAATTATCATAATCATCGCATAAATAATTTTAACAAATAAAATATACCCCAATAATGATTTGCCTTATTGTAGACATGGGTCCATATCAAATCTTGAACACCGCCTTTGAAAGATCGAGCAAGGAAAATCCCGAACTACATCAACAGCTAATACAGATGACCAGAGAGATCCAGCAGGTCAAGTCAACCTGGATGGAACCTACCAAGGTAAAGACATTATACCGTTATCGGCTTGCCAGGAGGACAAGGCCGTAACGTATACACTGGTTTTTGCGCCAGCTCAGTTGGCCTATAGAGAGGCGACCGAAACAACCAAACCGGCCGTAAAACCAGCTCAGCGTCGTTCCGGGAATATGGAACGCGCTAAGCGCCGGGCCCTGAAACTCGAAGGACACAAAAATGACGAATTGTTGAAATTTATTAAATAATAGTTTAAACGCTTTAATTTTATTTATTTATCCGTAAGGATAGGATTTAAAATCCACGATAAATTGAACCTATAAAGGGGTTCGGATGAAGGATAAATGTTTGAGTGTGACGAACATGATGAGAAGGAGACCGGAACAAGAAATCACACACAGACCTTCTATCGGTAGTGCGTTGAACCGCTATGAGATCAGGCTTTAGCAGTTCTTTCGTAGCGCTCACCTTTGGCGATCTCATAACCAGTGGTTACATTACCAACGTTGCTTGGCAACGGGTAACCATTGGGTGCGAGAACAGTTCTATTTGGGGTCGAGGTTACACCAAACATAGGCCCCACATTATTATTATTACCACTTTTATCTCAATATTATTATTAGAATTGTTACTACTATTATTATTATCATATTTATAACTATCAATATTATCCATTATCTATTAATGTAGGGATCCGCCATTATTTCTCAGATTTGATGAAGTATTTTAGTTATTTCAAAAAATTTGCCCGGCGTTCTGCCATTATTTTAAATCTTAGAACAAAACAATTTATTTAGATTTAGAATATATTTAAACTACTCATTTTACAAGATTTTAGTCTTTCGGACTTATCCTTTTCCGATGGCTATTCATTTTAACTGTTGAAACGATTTCACAATTTCACCGATATCCTTTCATTTTCTTTGACCTTAGAATCTATCTATTGTTGATGTTATAGATAAATGGTTACTCATCAAGCTACCCGTTGTGTTAGATTTTGAACTGATGTGTTTGAGATTTTGGTTTAATTTATCAATGTAAGGAAAGTGATGATGGAGCACTAGATCTTCTCTCAGCCTTTCGTTTATTGCTATTCATTAATTATTTTACGTCCCAGCCTGTTCTATCTACAGACAGGTTTTCACGGTCACGGAGACGTTGCAGATAAACTACCCTTATACGTATATAGATTTTAATAACTTGTGATAGGGTCGGATAATGGCTTAAGGTAGGAAAAGATTTAGTCTTCCTACGTTTTGTCTCATAAATTTCTAATAATCTTGAGACTAGAATTATTAATAGAATCTATGTATCTCAGGTAATAATATTGTTTCAACTAAAATGTCAGTAGAGGGACACTAAACTAAAATGATAGTGAATACTGTTGGGCTAGAACACAAACGGCTTTGAAAATTGTTTAAATGTATCAGTAATATAACACAAAACCCCAGCACCAAGATAACTTTAAATACTACATCAACTAAACACTCTAAAATTTGAGAGAATCTAAATAAATATAAAAACAAAAACACGAAAGTAAAATAAAATAAATACAAAATGCATCAAGAACCGCACGAAATTTACATTAAAAAATAACATAATAACAAGAAAAGTTGGCCAAAAACTGACCGTTTATATAAAAGTAGAAAATTAAAGAATAAAACTGAATTAAAATAAAAATATTTTTGGTTGGAAAAATTCAAATAAAAAATTTAGTAAATAAATTGTAAATTTAAATTAAGAAAATAATAAAAATTAAATTTAAATAACACGAATAATTTCAAGGTCAAATTTGTTTTATTGCAATAAAAATAACACGCAAAGTTAAGGTCAAATTGTAGATATATATACTGAACATATAGCAAGTAATCAAATTCAGTACACTAGTTGAGACATGTAAGAGCAGGTGCATCCGCCAACGTCTCGTGCCCGTGAAGGTCTAGTCGTGCGTAACGATGGTCCCAAACGTCAAATCATAAAACTAAATAGCGAAATAAGGTAGCTTGAGAGTGGGTCTTTTGGCTCAACTTTCTTGCACTCAATTTGGATAAAATCGACATAAACTTTCAAACAACATTCGGCTCAAAATCAGTAACACTGAGTAGTCCAGTGAGCAATCATCAAATACAATGTGAACACAAATAGATCATAAGGACGAAAATAAGAAAGGCTAGCGGGGAAATCGTGAAATCGTTGCAACAGTTAAACAGAATAGCCATTGGAAAAAGATTAATCCGAACGACCAAAATCATGAAAAGGGAATAATTTGAATAATATTTAAGAACTAAATAAATTATTTTGAGTTGATATGGAAAATATGAGCGGAACGCTGCGATAATTTTCCGAAATAATTAAAATACTTTATTAACAAACTGTTAAGTAAAAGTGGAGTGCGGCTCAATTGTTTATATAATTAAAATAATAATAATAATAATAGTAATAATAATAATAATAATAATGATAATGGTAGTAATAATAATAATAATAGTAATAACAGTAACAATTGATAAGAACATAGACATATAATAGTAACGATGATGATACTAGTAACAATAATAGGGAACATAGTAGAAGTTTATTCGGGATAAGGGTAAGGGAGATATGGTGAGGATATTTAACATGACGAAGGGTGTACAAGCCATAGTAAAATAAGTAATACGAACAACGACAAGGAGGACTATGGGAATGGACATAATGATAAATGATATAGCAGTATAGATTAACACTTGAAGGAGAATGGAGAATAATGGGACATTAACAGCAAAATCTAGCACAGGCCTTCTATCGGATGCTCGTTGCACCCACGGGTAGTTCGGTCAATTATAGCATTAGTAATAGCGCTCACTTTATGCTGACGATCCACCTTGTTCGAACTCAGTTCCAACGTTGCTTAGAAACGGGTGATTAGTGGTAAGTGTAAAATATTTGTATGGGGTTGTCTGGGTAACAACCAAATTGTCGCAAAAATTTCAACACCCAGAAACCCACCCATAACTTCTATGGTAGCTCCTGAACCCAAATGTTTTCGAGGATATTAGCAGTCATGGCAAAATGGTTCCCCTTTTCTTAGAAACCGCGCATTGGAAGACATTTCCAAAGTCATTTCGACGGGTATTTAATGGTTGTGCACATATCTGATGGAAATCCCTTGAAAGTAGGCTTGAAAATCTTTTTCTTTTCATCCACAAGGTGCCCAGAAACGTATATTAGGGCACAAATAAAAATCGTCTAAATTTTGAATAGAAAAATTGAACCGCACTGTTGCAAAATACGAGGATAACTATCATTTATCAAATAGAACTTATTTACCAGTTTTAAAATAATATTTTTTATTACTCTGTTGGGCTAGCACTAAGTTTTGTTTAAATTAATTGGAAACAGCACGCAAACATAACATGCAGATTTAATATCCGACCCATAAAACATCAAATAAACACCTTAAAATGCGAGAAAGATATAATTAAAAATATAAAATTGAAAAACATAAAAAATAAATTAAAATAATAACGAAAGCATCAAGATCCGCACTAAATGACATAAACATAACATAATAACATAAAATTTGACCGAAAAATTGACAATTTATGTAAAAACAGAGAATTAGCGAAAAATTCGAAGCAAAATAAAATAATTTTGGTTATTAATAATTTAAATAAAAATTTAATGAATAAATTGTCGAATTAAATTAAGAAAATAATAAAATTTAGAATTAGATTAGACAAATAATATCAAGGTCAAATTTTGTTTTATCGCATCAAATTTAACACGCAAGGTTAGAGTCACAGAATAGGTATAAATACCAATTCATTTTCGCAAAAATTTGATCACTAGTGAGAGATCACTTTTTCTCTTAAAAAACTCTTACGTTTTTTAGCAGAAAAAATAGTATTGAATCACAAACTTCTGGAAGCAGTACTCGAGAAAGGATAGATCTGAGAAATCGAAAAACTATTAAAGTGAGCACGAACGATGATTTTGAGTATGCCATATGAAAGACGAATCCATGTAAAAAAATTTAGTATGGACAATTATATGATACGAAAAGACGAATTTATTTTTTCTGTTGAAATTTTTCCGGTCCACAGCCACACACCAGCAAGTAATTAAAATAATATATCCCTATCGAGCGGTGTAAGTGCGGTTCATCCGCCAATAGCTTGTGCCGGTGAGAGACCTTGCCGTGAATAACTACGGGCTCGAACGTCAAATCATTTGCGCTTATAGGGGCAGTGGGGAGATCCGGAATCAGTCTTTTGGCTGACTCCTTTTCCACTCACTCCCGAAAAATCGACCTAAAATTATTATACTTATCAGCCAAACTTATCACACAGAGTAGCCCAGTGGGCACTCTTAAAATCCAATATGAAAATACGAATACCGTAGGATCAAATTGTTGTTAAAGGGAAGGGGGCTTACGGAAATCGATGTAACGATAATGTTGAAAACTAATAACTAGAATCTGGTCAGTAGAGATAAGAATTGAGTGAATAATAAAAAGATAAAAATGAAGGTTTATCAAATACGCTCGAGATGATATTTTACTGACATAGATAAGGATTAAATGATAAGTTGGTAAATAAAATAAAGAAGTGCCAACTAAAACGTCTGAAGGCAAAACCACTCGAGTGATAATATTAATGAAATAGGAATAGATCCTCGAAGCAATCCTTAAAGTTAACGTAAAATCAAGCGCATGACCACACTGGTAATGAAAGTTATTCGTTAGCTTACTAAGGTTAAATAAAGAGAGAACAACCCACATATTAATCGTACCTCAACTCTACCTTCACACGAAAATACCCTATATGATAAATTAAACGCATTAGTTCGCGACAACAAAATACAACAGGCATTCCATAAATAAAAAGACAAATTAAAACTTAGTTTATTAACAAATCGGCAATCCATAAGTCGAAACTAAGCCGCCGTACTTGAAATAGAAATTAGAATAAATTCTGGAAATCAAATAACCTAAAAAGGATGAGTATAGTAATCTAACTATAATACGGTTAGTGATTAGAGTACAAAGACGAATATCAAATCTAATAGCCATAATAATTGATTGAAATAATAACTATTAGAATACGTATGAAAGCTAGAGTATGCCACTATAAAATTGGTATAATGGTCACGAACAAGCGGATCCAGAGAATTTTGTGAGTTAAATTAAAGCAATTAAGCCTCAAATTATAATTTTTTTTATTGGTACTAAATCAACTCAATATATAAAAATAGATTTTACCTTTACCTAGACTAACGATATAGGGCAACGAGTAATCCCACCCGTGTCGTCAAAATGATGGGCATATAGTAATCTGAATCCAACGAAATCAAGTAATAAAAGCCCATGCAGCAAACACTACTCCTTCAAAGTAAAATTATTAACATAATGAATAAAAGTTACTCGCCTTGCCCTAATGCAATAGCGGAGTGCAAGCAAATCAGATAAGACATTCCCAGCGATATCATCGGTTATTATAACCTATAGATAAATATCAAAAATTTAAATAACGTAACGGACAGACAAAACATCAAAACTTTTCCACCTACTAGAAATATAATAGAACTCTGAATGAGATTCAGAGGTAGAAAATTTACAGAGCAAAAGGGGAGGTAATTCCACATCAGTGATTTTTCGAAGCGTCATCAAACCACACCCCAACACTGACAAAACTGGTATGCAGTACATACGAGAAAAATCACACCCAATAGACAATCCAGATATCAGAAAATCTAAGCATATGACAATTCACTAGAGTAGCAAATTAAGAACAGCAAATGAACCAATTAGAGAAAGCCACCAGCTGAAATCGCTTACCCGCTCACGTGTGACGTGAGTTATCCTCTTTTATAAATATCTAGCAACAAGTGAAGGACTCCATTAGTCCATTCAAGCTAATGTCGAACAACAGTAACTTTAAGAAACATGATATTAATGTCCACGAGCTAAGTCAAAGAGGGAAACCAAAAGCTGTCTCTACCAACAGCCCACTACATTAGGACGAGATGGGAGTCCGTGTCAAGGAAGCCAAATAGACGGAGGGATTTTATTATGAAGGTTATGCATCGGGTAAGGCAAATCCATGCTTACATTATCATAGTTTATTTTTAGTAATTAATACACTTTTGATTTAGAAGTTTGTTTATTGACTTTGTGATGAGATGAATGATGTAGGACAAATCTTTGGTTTAATTAATGTAACACTTCATATAGGTCGAATTTGCTATTCATTCATTATTTTACCTGTTGCACTAGGTAGGCCAAGCAGATAGGGACTAATATTATAATCGGTAAACAGAGAGTTGTTTAGGCTTTTAAAGATTTAAATTTGTAAATCTCAGAGATAAAGGTAATCGCTTTGAATTATAAGAGAATAATACACCTCAAACACGATCATTGGGTCTACATAGATTTCGCATTATGTTCATTGTACAATTTTTGTTGGAGAATTAATTTGTAGTTGGTTGATGATAAAGGTGTATGGTGGAGATTACATCCGTATTATATAAGTAGTTACTATAATTATAATTTTCGAAAGCTAAAAGTAAATATTGATGTATAGCGCAATAGGTATCCTTAGTTCACATCGTCATAGATGAGACGGCCGTACGTGGCTGGTATTTAATTGATATGTTTTAAAGAATCTTCCCTCTTAATAATTGAGATATGGTAATAAAGCTCTATTTCACTGGCCCTACCACCTAATTAAATTGAAATACGTTAAATCACATGGTCAATCAAATTTGGGGGCTGATCACTATCTCTAATGGTGAGATATTATGCGGAGGATTGATATCTTGATAATAGGAAACTCCAACGCTCAATGGATAGATGTCGAACGGACGACATTAACGGTTCCCAATAAATTCGCGGGAAGATATCACCAGGCCTTGTGAGATTGGGGATATTCCATATCCACGTATTGCACCCCGGAATGGCCAAATCGGAACACAGGTAGACCTGACGAAGACGTAGAATTACCCAGCCTAGTGATCAAGAAAGAGCATGGAAGAAACCCAGCTCGGGAAATCCACTAGGAAGCTGAGGGGGTGTTTCACAAATACGAGCAATTGGAGCGAAGATACCAATCCTTGGCCAACCAACAGCGCCTGCGATTGGCGAATATCAATAGAAATATATCCAGTGACGCATCCCGAGGTCCGACGGCTACTTACCTAACAATTGTGTAGCCCATGACCTAAAGGATCCGGCCCTTCTCGAGCTCGATGCGCAAGTGCACCTGGTTGTTCCCAAACACCTATTACAACCAGATATTCGAGAAATACTGGAGGATAGAGGAACATAGGCGCACGCCTATTCGCGAACGCGTCTATCGCGTAAAAGACTGCATATGAATTAAAATTGTGTTTAAAAATAAAATCAATGTTTTTCTTGCTTATTAGTTTGGATTAGTGGAAGAGTGATTTAGTTTTATTAAAAATTCTATTGTAGCTATTTAATGTAATGAGGTAGTAATCTAGAGCATTTAGTTAAGGTCACAACTAATACTTTTATACACGTTCACTCGAAATTGAACACATTTCGCCCCAAAATATTCTATTTCTGTTGTGATATCGTAGTTAATTCTATATATTAATGCTGCGATAATTTCAGCCATGGACGCGATCAAAGAAATTGGATCAGAGCTGAAGAAGCTTCGTCGAGAGAACGGCAGTTTACACCAGCAGTGTATACAACTCAGCCACGAGCTATAGCGGACTAAAGCCACTTGGATCGAGCCGTCCCAGGTAAAACGGCTGTACCAAAAGATAAACGCCGCTTAGAAGGGCTGGCAAGAGGAGAAAGCCTTAAAACTAGAGGGAAGTACGGTCACTTACCATTAGTATTGTTGGTCCAGAACACAAACGGCCTTGTAAATGTTTAAATGAATCGGTAACATACATGCAAACACAACATGCAGATTTAAACTCAAACCTATTAAAACACCAATTAACCCTATCAAAATGCGAGGAAGAAAACAATTAAATATAAAATTACAAACATAAACATAAATTAAAATAATAACAAAAAGCAACAAGATCCGCACGATATAAATATAAACATAACACGAAAACCTAACAAATTTGACTGAAATTTGATAATTTAACAAAAATGTGAAATTTCATGAAAATGAAATAAAAATCAAAGAATTTGAATTAGAAATAATTCAATAAAAATTTCAAAAGAAAAATTATCAAATAAAATTGCAAATTAATAAAAATTAAGATTAGAATACACTAGAAAATTCCAAGGTCGAATTTTGTTTTACTAAATCAAAAAGAGCACGCAAGGTTAGGGCCAAAAAATAGGTATATATACCGATTCATTTTTACACAATTTTAATCGTTATATCAGTTTTTCAACTTGAATCTTTAAAAATCTATGTAAGTGAGAGTTTTATTTGAAAGCTCTCTCCACGTCGTATCCTCGCAACCTCGATGGAGCTCTGCTTGGGTGTCGGCGTGGGGGGAGTGATGTTTTTATGATATGTTGTATATGTTTGGATCGGTAATTTTATATTATTTTAATAAATTATTCTTAATGCATAAATTGTTTTTATTATTGTCGAAATTTTTCCGGCCCACAGCCAAAGACACATCACAAGTTAGTAAAATCTAATATATTATCGAATTCGTGTAAGTGTTGGAACATCGCCAATGATTCGTGCCTGTGAAGACCCGGCGTGCGGAACGCAGAGGTTGGAACGTCAATATTATTCCGTATAGGGGAAGAGAGGGATAAGGAAGTGGTCTTTTGGCTATATCCTCGTCTCTCGATTTCCATAAATTCGACCTAACTATTTCACATACGGCTCAAAATCTTCACACCGAGTAGTCCAGTGGGCACTCATTAATTATAATGTAAACACAATGCGCTTAAGGCCAACTAAAGGGACGGACACGGGGAAATAATAAAATGAAATCGTTGTTATGAATCTCTCTGATAAAATAACTCAAATCTTTTGTAAATAAAGTTTAATAAATTAATAACCTAAAAATGTAATTAAGAATTTAGTAAGGTCGATATCATGTATCCTTACTTAACGAAAAACTTTTTTATTAACGACGAGCGCTAAAATCGACTTCTAAAAATCGAGAAATTTAATCGGGAAATAACTAGCGACCACATTTAAATTAGTGACCACACTCCAAACCACCAAGAGTTAATTATACCACAAGAAGCGGATCTCATAACCCACTTAAATCCAGAAGATCCGCGACTGCATAACCACAAAGGATAGATCAAATAAGGGAAGCAACTCTTGGTCGAAAGCAGCAACAATTTGGCAAACCGAGACCCATATAATTAATAAGAGTTTTATAGAAATAAGTTAGAGGGTGAAATCACTGAAACGAAATCCAACGTTTCGTAACTGTAGTTGAAAATCAAACATTTTCCCATGTAAGACAAAAAAAATGAAATATACCCCATCCTATACATTCCTAGTTCGACTCCATCCCTCCAATTAAACCCAAATAACAAATCGAAAATATCTCCTTGCGTTCTTATTTATAGACACAAAGAATTAATTAGTGAGTTTTTTTTTACTTTCCTAAAAATAATTAAACCTTGGTACGTGATTAATCAAATTCTTTAAATATATGATGCACTTAACTCAATATTTGACTTTAATGATATAGTAAACAGAAATTTTAAAAGGAATTAAATATTTATCCCGATTAATTTAAAATGAAACAAGTCGAAGTAAATTAATAAAATAATTTATTTAAGTCAAATCGAGTTTATAGAAGTTTACCTGCTCTTCCGACAAATATCCGGCCCATAGATTTCGGATTTACATAAAATTTCCCTGAGAGGTTCTAGAGATCCCTGTAAATACATTGAGTTAAAAAATCAAAATTCGTGAGGAAAGGAAACTCCCATTAAATAGAATATTAGTCGTAGAAACTCGACACAACATCCAACATGATACGCGATAGGAATTGACGGTTTGAGAACACGAGCCCGTAGCATCTCAGTCCTGCCAAACATTGGTTAAATTCGGAATTATGTCGGCTCGCACAGTAAGAATTTACTGGAAATATTCTCTTCCTAATTGCACAGGCGTGACCAGATTCCATTATGTGAACCCTCAGGGCTTGTGTTAAATACAGTGCATTACCGATTAAGGTCAGTTTATCTGAAAATTATAAAAACTAAATTTTCATCCAACATGATCAAATAAAACTCACTTCCTATTAGGAAAATGTAAGGAAGTGAAATGAAATCTATTACAAGTTCACAGCATCAGCAGGATGAAAAGCATAGATATCGAAAATTCTGTAGACGATACCTGTAGTGCGGATGATCTAGCTAGGGCGAAATGCAAATGAACTGAAATGATAAAAGTGATTAATGAGATAAAATCAAGAAAATTTGAACACTTACCACATACATCTACTATGATCTTCATCTTTGCCTGGATCGATAATATCTCAGGTCAGACACTGCACGACGGTATACGATAGGCATACATCATTCAGATGACACGCACTCACATTGGGTAGAAAATTCATTTAGTAATGCCGTCGCAGTGATCTTTCCAACACACTCACTGCTAGCAGACATGCGTATTCTATCCTCGGGTCTGTAAATAGTACCCGAACTATATATTGGATAGTAATAATTCGACTCGACAGTTGGAACTTCAGATAGAAGAAAATAAAATTTAGAATGAACGGACAAGAAAATTCACCGAACCAGGACATAATGGCCAAGATCATAGGAGAAGATATCGTGGTAGAAGGACAGCCATTAAGTAAAATAATTTTTCTTTTATTATTACCTCATAACTTTACTATTTATGCGGTGCAAGCCATAGAGGAAAACACTTCATCCCGAGCCCACACCCAGGATAGGACGGAGTGACATAAGTGGAGTAACTGCAATTGCTTTTTAATAAACCGTGATTTTTAATTTGTACATTGTTCAAATCCCAATATTATGAGTCTTATGATTATTTTTATGACTTATTAGGTAATATAATTATTCGATTTAGGAGATTCTAATTATTTGAAGTAATGTATAAATTCTTCTTTTGTAATTATTTTAAATCAATTTAGTAATGTATGAATTTTTCTTTTTAATTAATTTAAATCATTTTAGGAAATCCTCATCATTCGAATTAGTCTACGAGATTTTTTAAATATTTTATTTACTCGGAATTACGTGAATTTTAAGTATACCTATTATTTTGCATTAATTGATGAACCCTTAAGTAGCATAACTATTTCAAATTATGTTTAGGGATTTTGATTTACTTTTTATGGAGCCTTGGGCAATTTTTTTTTATTATTTTTATTACCAGTAGTTATTTTCCCATGAGTAGGATTATTATAATTCCAATCGTAACGCGTTTCATTTTTTTCCTCCAATTAACGTTGTGGTAGGTTACTGGGTACAGTTGTTTGTTTAAATCTTTCTATGGTTGCCCAGGTAACGCCATATAAATATTTCTTGCTACCACTCGACACCCGTTGCTAAGCTACGTTGGAACTGTGTTCGAGTGGGTGGATCATCCGCAAAACGTGAGCGTTATTACTAATGCTGTAATTGCTCGGACGACCCCTGGGTCCAACGAGCTGTCGTTAGAAGACGTGTGGTCGATTTTAGATTATCGGTCCCCGTATGTCGTGAATTTTTCGTCGGAATTTATCATAAATATCAAAAGGAATTCGTCAATGTTATTTTAGAAATGAACCTAACTGTTGTATGGTAATGATGTACCTTTGCGTGTTGGTTGCGGTGTTATAGACACTTATCCGAACTTTTGAAGGTACCGTTTTCAAATAACCAAGAATATGTAAATACAAAATAGACAAACTCAACGATATATTATTCGCGAACTAAACAAATTTTCTAAGTTTATCAAGCCTTGTTCAACAATCGAGCGGCTCGGCGTTTAGCCCGCTCCTCTTGTCCAGGTCGATAACTGTTGGTTGTTGTTGTGGTTAGAGTTGCAGTCGTTGTGGGGGATATTATCGCCTCCCGGTAAGTCAATTGAGCGGGAGTAAATACGAGGGGGTAGGTTACAGCTGCCCTTCTTGACAGGCGGACAGTGCTACCTCCAGCCCTTTTATTTGGGTCTTTAGGCTCTGGATCAATTGTTTTTCTTCTGCCCATCCTTTTTGGGCCGCGGCAAGTCTTTGATATAAGGATCTGGCCTTCTTGGGATCCACCCATGTGGCCTTGACTTGTTGGATCTCACGGGTTATTTGGATAACCTGATCGAGAAGGTTTTTATTGGCTTGTTCTGCGTGGGTCAGTTCGGTTTGCAATATTTGTGAAGGCTCCATTTCTATAATAAGGAACATTAAAGCTTTTACTAACCGATTTAAAGTCCTCAGGCATACAATTAATTTAAACATATGTTACAAATCTATGCTAAGATAAAACAATAATTAACACATGTTTCAGATATCAAGTATATATTTAAAAAAAATTGTTTAGAGTAAACCAGGTGGTCGAATTTCGGGAGCCAGTGAGGTCCAGAATCCTGGAAAAACTTCTTTATCCCTTCCTCAGGGGAGCAGTCCAGAATTACGAACACGGGCCGTTTTGTGTTACGGGCAGGTCTCGGGCGGGGTGGATAGGCATCTGCGGGTCGCCCGGCTGCGAGGTCATCTTCCACGTTGGTCAGGTAGTTACTGGCCCAATCTACCAAGGAGTTGACGCGGCTCTGGTGGACCTGGAGGTGGGCCAAAAGCGCCCGGACCCGAACATGGCTATCTTGGGCCGGACTTGGGTCACTTGATTGTCCTTTCTTCTTGAATTGCTTCATTGTATTCTCCACTAGCAACATATCGTCCCACCGGTTTTCTCCTGGTTGGGGCATATCGGGGTATTTTTCCTGGTCGAAGCGTCGCCACGCTTGCCTCCACTGGTCTGCTACGTGCGTTCTGATTGTTCTAAACAATAATATGACTATGTAAATTACCTATTTCGGAATTCATAATTAAAGGAAATAGGGGTCATTACTATCTGGGTGGTATACCCCTTAACAGTTTCATTATGTAGTGCATAAAAGATAAAACAAATGAATTATGTGCGTCCTCAAAATCTAGGCCGTACGCAGAGAATTAGAAAAATGAAATGTACAAAATGATAACTAAGAAACAAATACGCTTGCCATGGGGTACGGCATTTTGTTGCTCAACACCCTTAAATAGGTACACCTACATGGGTCGAAGAAGGGAAAACATTATTTCAAGGAACAGAAAATTTAACTGTTATAATTAATGTTAATTTAAGATCTTTAGCGAATTTTTCCGTTGTACCTCCTTTTACCACAGATATCCCCGGTTAGTATATGTGTTTGGCGTCTGGCAGATTTTCTCTCTGCAAAGTTACTAATTCTGGCAAGAATTACTCACAAGAAATCTGTGTAATCATTGGGTATGAGTATTACTTCGAACTTCGAAGGTTATCTGCAACAAGTTGTATGATCATTCGATTATTAAGGTAAACTGCAAGAATATCTATAAAAATTCATATAACTATTGAATATCATCATTAAAGTAAACTTCGATAATATCCCGAAATGTATGTGATTATTAGCTACAATTATAAAAATGAATTTCAAGGGAAAATTATGTACACGAAAATTCCTATAATCATTAGAAATACAATTAAAAAATTAAATTTCAAAAATATCCACAAGGATTCAGCTATTATTACTATATCGTCATAAAAATGAATTCTATGAAAATCTACGAAAAGATTCTTATAATTATTGCGATACATTCTTTAAGATGAATTTAATAATTTGTCTACAAAAGATTTATGTAATTATTACCATACGTTTATTAGAATGAATTTTAAAATTATCTACAAAAGAATTATATAATTAATACGATACATTTATTAAGAGGGATTTAAAAATTTATCTACAAAAGATTCATGTAATTATTACAAATGCATTTATTAAAATAAATTCCAAGAAATATCTACAACAAAAAAAATGCTTATAATTATTACAATACATTCCTTAAGATGAAGCTAACAACTTGTTTACAAAAGGTTTATATAAATATTACCATCCGTTTATTAGAATGAATTTAAAATAATCCACAAAAGATTTATATTAATAATGAATTCCAAGAAATCTCTTCACCAGATTTATATAATTTTGGAGTAAAATAAAAAAAATTGTCTACAAAAAGTTGGGTAATCATTGAAATTTAAAAAAAATTAGAACTTTCTCCAAGGTTGTGGACCTAGGTTCGAGGTTATCTCGCTACTTGCTTCCCCAGTCGCTGTGTCTCCGAATTCTCGTGGTTGCGTCATAAAAGTTATATTTGTAAATGATTAGGCTCGTGTGCACGTCTATTTATGGAATTTACCGGCGAGTGTATGCACATTGCACACCGCTCGGTGATGTGCCGGAATGTAGATGTTCGTCAGTGACGTGGTGAGGGAAATTCGCGGAAATCAATATGTTTAAATGTCAATATTAGGTTAGTTTTCTCAGTCGATTGATTTATGTATTTTTATATATTAATTTTTAGATGGACTATCGGAGGAAAAATTTTTCAACTTCAATCGGCAGCGCTTAACAATTCTGGATGTATTTACAAATTTAGATTTTTTGAATTTTAGTCACAACAATTTACTGCTGTTCGAATGGATGATTTTATTAGAAAGTTTTGGGATTGGGTTCCTTCGCCTACCTGGTAATCTATGTCATATCTATTCCCTTTAGGTTTAATTATTTTTTAGGTGATTGTGCAGAGGTTGGGGATTTTTGAAATGAATGGATTATATTTACACAAGGACGTTATCCGGTTCGAATGGGCATATACCATAGATTGATAGGATTTTTTCCGCGGAACTCCTCATCGCCTATCTGAAAACTTCGATCACCAATTGCCCGGTGAAACCTATTGTGGTCAAGGACATTTTCTTTGATTACCTACTCACTCAGTGATAGGTGATTCGTCTATCGATTGGGCGAGTTTTACCAGGTTTGGTTTTGGGGTATTGCTAATTAATATTGATCAATTTTTTAGGCGAAATTTCTCTTTGGGTCGTGTATAATCCGTTGTTGAGGAAGGATGCTATCTTTTTGGAATATACTTTGTAGAAAAACATTGTTACTTATTTATTTTACTACATATTATTGGGGAAAAATCTTACTAGGTTTTAGAATTTTATTTTTATGGCATGCCGATCGAATTGTTGGAAGGGATTTTGATTATTATTTATTTACCGAATGTTATTGGAAATAGCTGTTTCCAGGTTTGGGTCTGTTGGTGGGATATCGTTATTTATTGTGGATTAAATTTTATAAAAGAAAGTTCTTGTTATTTATCTACTACCATTTTTGGAAAACGGTTCATCTGAGTTTATGTTTTCTTTTTATCTTATTTTTTATAATGTAGACGACTTTAATGGGTTCATTTGTGGGGAATTTTGTGGATTCCTCCGGGTTTGAATTTTATTTCAAAAATTCTCGATTTTTTCTTTATGAAATTGACCTTCGATTATGGGTGGAAAATATTTGGGATTTACTATCTATTATTGGAAATTATTTTATTAATCTAATGGGCTCGGCTAGGGTTCTTATATGGGTTGTATATGTTACTTCACAAATCGTTTGACCTTTTGGATCTTGCTTGACGGCGATTCTCCTATGTGGTTAGTAATTTTATTCGGCTTGATTAGAGTATCTCGGGTTCTAACGCGTTTACTTCTTATTTCCGTAAAACCTCATGGGCTGATCATTTTATTTTTGGTCTTCTTTTATTTTGTATCACGAGTACGGGATCATTTGCCACTTCCTATAGGTTTAGTAAAGCTAAATTTTATCGGTATGGAGTCCTAAATTTTATTAAACGAGTATTCGCGGGTTCCTCAACGATTTTATATTTTTAAATCTCAGTAACATCTGGTCTTTATTAAGAAATCCTCGTATTCAAATGGAGTATTTAATTAATAAGTTTATTGATTTTACTTCTTTTTATTTCGTAATCATAGCAATGATTTTGTTTCAAGTTCCCCGTCACCTCCCCTTAAGTGATCCTAGGCACCGTTATGTTTAAATTATAGTTAGTGAGTGCCCACTGGACTACTCGGTGGGTGATTTTTAGCCGTGTGTAAATATAGTTTAGGTCGAATTTAAAGAAAGAGAGACGAGGAAGTAGCCAAAAGACCACTTCCATATTTCTCCTTTCTTCTATACGGGATAATATTGACATTCCGATTCCTGCGTTCCGCACGCCGGGTCTTCGTGGGCACAGATCATTGGCGATATTCCACGCACTTACACGAATCTGAGTAATATGTCTGATTTTAATGACTTGTGATGTGTCTTGGCTGTGGGCCGGAAAACTTTCGACAAATTTAAATAAAAACATAATTTATATATTATGAATAATTTATTAAAATCAAAATGAAATTACCAACATGATCCAATCCATACAAAAAAAATTCATAAAAATGTACTCTCCCCACGCCAGCATCCAAGCAGAGCTCTATCGAGGTTGCGAGGATGTGACGTGGAGAGAGTTTCAATTAAAACTCTCACTTATGTAATAAAGTAGATTTTTAAAACTGCTTAATGATTTTCAAAAAACGATTAAAAATTATGTGAAAATGCATCGGTATATATACCTATTTTTTGTCCCTAACCTTGCGTGTTCTTTTTGATTTAGTAAAACAAAATTCGACCTTGGAATTTTCTAGTGTATTCTAATCTTAAATTTTATTATTTTGCAATTTTATTTGATAATTTTTCTTTTAGAATTTTTATTGAATTATTTCTAATTCGAATTCTTTGAATTTTATTTCATTTTCATGAAATTTCACATATTTTGTTAAATTATCAAATTTCAGTCGAATTTGTTAGGTTTTCGTGTTATGTTTATATTTATATCGTGCGGATCTTGTTGCTTTTTGTTATTATTTTAATTTATTTTTATGTTTATGATTTTATATTTTATTGTTTTTCCTCTCATATTTTGGTGGGATTTAATTGGTGTTTTAATAGGTTTGAATTTAAATCTGCATGTTATCTTTGCGTGTGTGTTACCGATTCATTTAAACATTTACAAGGCCGTTTGTGTTCTGGCCCAAAAGTTGATACCATTAAAAGGGGCGTTATACTGAACTGATTACCCATTATTAGAACTATTGTTTGATGACTGATTCAGGATGTTCGCTTACTTGACAGAGACCTAGGGGGTCGAGTTTCTCAAGTATGTTCCAATCAGATGGACAATTTCAATTACAAAATTATTTAACTGTCTCACCCTGAGTTTCTTCCTCGTTCAGAAAGATCAGGACCTTTGGTCTATGTCCCCACACGAGTAGCGGATCAGTGGCGACAAATGTGGAGACGCATTTGGAAGGAAAGATACCCCGATGTGCCCCAACCCAGAAAAAGCCAACAATACGCTATACTCATGGTGAAGAACACTAGGAGACAATTTATGAGGAACGGACAAAAATGTGGTCCAAGTCCGGCCCAAGACATCCATGATCGGGCCCGATCACTTCTGGCACACCTCGAAGCCCACCAACGCAGAGTCGACCGCCATGTGGTCTGGGCCAGTCAATACCTGGCCAACGTGGAAGATTACATCGCGGCCGGTAGGATCACAAACACCTACGATTATCTGCCGCCAGCCAGATCCAAGCGAATCAGAAATACAAAACGCCCAATTTTTGTATTCTACGAGCCTTCTCCCGCTCAGTCAGACCCTGCTAACGATATTCAAGGACTCCACTCCAGTACTCAACCCAGAGATTGATCCGGCTTAGATGAACAGTACATGCTGGAATTTTAAAAATTAAATAAATAATTAATTACCGTTTTCGAGTTTTCCCTTATTCGCTTGGTTAATATCGTAGAATTGTATGATAATTTAATGACCCAAGAGTTGTAGGAAAAATTTTTTGATAATAATATTTGCAGGAATGGAACCCCAAAAAATTCTGCAAGAGGAATTGGAACACGCGAGGGCAGTCAATAAAAGCTTCTATGAGCAGATTTTACAGCTGACTAGAGAAGTGCAGCAGACAAAAGCCACATGGGTGGAACCAAGGAAAGCCAAACGGATTTATCAAAGGCTCACAGCAGCGCAGAAGGGCTGGATAGAAGAAAAACAGCTAAACAAAAGCCTAAGGGTACAAATCAAGGGACTGGAGGTTGCATTAGCTGCCAGTCAGGAAGGGACTGCTGTAACTTATCCCCTCGTATTCGCTCCTGCCCAATTAGCCTACCTAGAGGCGGCAGCCACTCCAACAACGACACCAACGACGAGTAGCCATCGTCCGGGACGAAAGGAGCGGGCAAAACGCCGTGACGCTAGAATATTGAATAACCTGCCACCAATACATTAAAACGTATCGTTACAACATGTAGACACTTGTTTTATCTTTAATATATAATTGCCGATGTTGGTTTTGTTTTGTGATAGGCTCAAATAATAAGATCTATGACATTAAAGGGACCTGATAGTCTAAAGCGAGCACGAGTCTTCTAACGACAGCTCGTTGAACCCAGAGATCGTTCGGGCAATTACAGCATTAGCAATAGCGCTCACTTTTTGCGGACGATCTACCCACTCGAACACAATTCCAACGTTACATATTAACGGGTGCCGAGTGGCAGTAAAGGAAATATTTATATGGCGTTACCAGGGTAACTACAACCTAATTCAAACAAACGTTAACCCCCGGTAATCCACCAGTATTCGTCTCGGCACAAGTCGCCTATCAAAATCAGACAGGCCCAGAGAAACCGCCAGGCAAACCAAAATTACATACGGGGCCGGGAAGAGCCAAACGTGAACGCAGGAAGCGCCAGAATCAAAGTCAATGAACGGGTTTTAAGATATTTGATTAATAAATGTAATTGTCCTGTATTAGAAATGTTGGGCCAGAACACAAACGGCCTTGAGAAATGTTTAAATGGATCGGTAACACACATGCAAACATAACAAGCAAATTTAAATTAAACCTATTGAAACATCAATTAAACCCTATCAAATATGAGAAAAAAGAGAACTAAATATAAAATAATAAACTTAAAAATAAATTAAAATAATAACAAAATGCAACAAGATCCGCACGATACAAATACAAATATAACATGAAAACCCAACAAATTCGACCGAAAATTAATAAATCAACAAAAGTTCATGAAAATGAAACTTAAATCAAAAATTTGAAATAGAAATAATTCAATAAAAATACTAAATAAAAAATTATTAAAATAAATTGAAAAATAATAAAATTAAAGATTAGAATACATTAGAAAATAACAAGGTCGAATTTTGTTTTACTACATCAAAATTAACATGCGAGGTTAGGGACAGAAAATAGGTATAAATACCGATACATTTTCACATAAAATTTAACCAATTTTGAAAATTAGACACTTAGTTATTTTAAATCTATTTTCAAGCCAATTCTTTGAATCTTTTAGGTGAGAAATAATTTTATTTGGAACTCTCTTTCCACGTCACATCCTTGCAACCTCGGTAGAGCTCTGCTTGGACGTCGGCGTGGGGGGAGAGGTGTTTTTATGAACATTTTATTTGGAATGGATACGGTAACTTGTATTTTACTTCAATAAATATTTATAATGTTTAAATTGTTTTATATATTTTTCCGGCCCACAGCCAACACACATCACAAGTTAATAAAATCATTATACAGTGCAGGCTCGTGTAAGCGCGTGGAAAATCGCCAATGATCTGTACCCGTGAAGACCCAGCGTGCGGAACGCAGGGGTCGTAACGTCAATATTACCCGTATAGAAGAAAGGAGAAATAAGGAAGAAGTCGTTTGGCTACTTCCTCGTTTCTCATTTCTGTAAATTCGACCTAAATTATTCTACACACCGCTGAAAATCATCACATCGAGTAGTCCAGTGGGCACTCATTAAATATAATATAAACACAATATGCGCCTAAGGCTTATTAAAGGGTAAGGGTACGGGGAATAAATTAATATAAATCAATTGATAAAATAAATTAATACGAAATCGTTGTTATGAAGTAAAATAAAATCGTTGATAAATTAAACTAATTAATGAAATAAATTGATTGAACCCTAAAGTTGTAGTCTTATGATCAATATTAAATAAATAATTCCAAACCCCTACTAACGTAAAACATTAAATCAAGTCCGACGCAATGCCGCTATGTCATCCAACGATTAAGTTTCAATTAATAATTAATATGGACTTAAAGAAAAGAAAAATCATAATTTACTTAAGTAATTGAAGGAAAACCAAATTAATACCTGATCATAATAATTGCATCCCACTCGCCCAATAAGTTTAGTACAATAACCTAACCCAATCCAAGTACGAGTAAATACATTTTCTTGAACCATTTCATAAGATAATGGAAATTGATTAAAATAATTGAACGTCATTGAACTCAATTAAGTTGAGAAAAGCAATAAAATTTATTCCATTAAAAATGATTATTCCAACATTCGCTAAAGAGTAAATCCCGAATTCCTATAACGACAGTAAATTTGTGCGAAATTGAAATTAATTAGAATACCAACCATTTTGCAGAACCTGTTGTACTGACATAACTAGAACCACCCTCGGCAGACCAAACAGAGATACCCAACAATATCTAAAGGGAGCTATTAACGTTAAAAACTGATACACAAAACAGAGAACTTACCAAATCATGTAAATGTGATAAAATGTCGAATTGTCGATAATCGCCGAAAATCAATAATCGACCATTGACCATTCCACTCTACAATGATCGGAAACCGACAAATCCGGCAGGATATGTGTTCTAACTATGAATAGGGTCAATAACATAAACAATCATAATGAGAAAATTGATTTACCACTAATAATCTAATAATTCTAGTATCTGGAGAATTTGCTGAGACAAATCAATTAATCTGATCGGAAAGTTTATAATAATGGAATTTACGTTACATTCGGATGAAGCAACAATAAAATCAGGAATGTTCTCGGAGGGAGAAGGATCGAGAAAATTGGTCGCTACGAATAGTGGTAACTTATTTCGAATTATATGATATTTATTTTCTTACTTTAATGGTATTAAATGATTTTAGTTATAATGCATCCTAAATGATTCTATTTCTAACATACAATGTTAATTTTATTAAACGTTTTTAATCATAATGTAACATACCCACATCTCTAAATGTTTTATTCATAACGTATAATGTTAATTTCATTAGTTAGTTGGGTTATAGCGTATAGTGTTAATACCATTGAATGGTTTTATTCATAAAGTATAATATCGATGTTAATAAAAAAATTTTTTTATTATTTATAATGTATAATTAGTAACCTATTCCACGAAATTAATTAATTCACCGAAACCACAGATAGTAAATAATGTCCATTTAACTGCAAACAAATCTTTCGAGTCGTTAGCAGAGTAGGAAACTAGGAATTACCACGTCCAAATCAAAATGAGAATCTATTTGACCTTAATCGTGCCCTGTTTTTGAGATGATGGCAGCAAAGACGTAGGAAGAAATGGAAATATTTTGACCAACGATCCCTGAAAAATCCGTGAAGGAGCTTACACTTGAATACATCATAATGCGGTACGTGGACGGACGACAGTAAAGGGCGGTTTAACGAATACTATAGTGTAAAGAAATTTTGTTGAAAGGAAAATCTGCGGACCAATATTCAACACCAGAGTAATAAACATGACGATTTATAAAGGCGTTCTCATAGACAGATACCCATTGACAATATTTAATTTTAGCTATCAACTCCACAATTTCCCTCGCAGATCGCTGGAGATGGGCTTGGGCCCAGTACCGCCAAGAACGATGTCCGGATTTCCCTACGTCGAAATTCCTCGACCGGGATAATCTGGGAGTGGATAAGTCTACTCAATGGAGCCCGTCGGAATAAATATATCAGCAGGCCCGGCGGCAACTGGAGAATCTGGTGTCGCAACAATGTGACCTAAACTTGCAGGTGACCCGAGCTCGCCAGCATTTGGCAAATGTAGAAGAAGATTTGCTGGCGGGTCGGATCGCCGACTCCTACTGGCTCCCCCACCAGGCCCCACCGAACAACGCGGCCCAGAATCGCAATACCAAAAGGCCAACAATGGCAATTTCGGGCTACACACCCGAAGAGTGGGTGGCGAGCCACTTCCCCTAACAAAGATCCATTGTTGTGACGATTCAATGTGTTTATAAATGATTAAAATTAAATCAATAACGTGTGATTTGCGATTCGTCTATCAGTATTAAAAATAAAATTTATGAATTGTCATTAGTTGTTTCTACCCGATGAAATTCTTCTTCTTATTACACGAATTTTGTTTAAATTACCGCTAATATGGTGTGATCACACCCTTATCATGACTTTCATACTTAACTTTGTTTGTATTAGCCATGGAACCCACTAGATTATTGCAACAGGAACTATCCTGATCTTGGCAGGATAACCAATCACTCTACGGACAGATCATCCAACTCACCAAGGAGGTGCAGCAAGTAAAATCTACCTGGGTGGACCCAGCCATAATAAAGCCTATCTACTAACGCCTAACAGCTGCGCAGAGAGGCTGGGCAGAGGAGCGTCAGTTGAATCAAAGTCTCCGGACACAAATCCGAGGGCTGGAAGTCGCCCTGGCTGCAAGCCGTGAGGGGCAAGCGGTAACTTACCCGCTTATCTTCGCCCCATCCCAGTTGCCCTACCAGAATCAGACCCACAACTCCACACCAGCCAAAGATTCTCCAACCGTCCCACCAGCAGTCGCCGACCAGGACGCAAAGAACGTGCCCGCCGCAAAGCCGCACGGCTACTAGATAAAAACAATTTTAAAGGACTGATCTGACAGATAAACTATTATGTTTTCCTTTGAAATTGTAAAATGTGATTAAATCAAAATTAGAATGTTCTCGATATAATCATAAATAAAATGATCGTCGAAAAGTCGTGAATTCTCTCATTATATCATCGAAAATAGTGTTCCCCTCCTACTGGTCAGTATGGGTTTTGAATTTCCACACAAGGGACAGAATAAAGCGAGCATAGGTCTTCTAACGACAGCTCGTTGAACCCGCGGGTTGTCCGAGCAATTACAGTATTAGTAATGATGCTCACTTTTTGCGGACAATCCACCCACTCGAACACATTTCCAACGTTGCCTAGCAACGGGTGCCGAGTGGTAGTCGAAGTGATATTTGTATGGCGTTACCGGGACAACAATAAGTGGTTCAAACAAATGGCAAGAACCCAGTAACCCACCAGAAATAAAAGTTTTTGTCTTGTATTTTAATTTGGTTAATCTATAATGCGAACGTGATACTAAAGGAAGGAGTTTATGTAAAACAGGAATTATGAATTGGATAAGAAAGGCATGAAGAAAATAAGGGACCGAAATAAGCAAGACGAGCACATACCTTCTATCGGTTAGCTCACTGAACCAGCTGCAGACCGGGTCTTAGCAGTTTTGGAAACAAAGCTCACCTTTGACGGTCTCAGAACCATTGGTTACAGTACCAACGTTGCTTAGCGACGGGTAACCAGTGGCAGACACATAGGATTGTATAAAAAGGGTCAAGGTCATAGACAGCACTAACCCCACAACTCCAATATTCTAAAATTTTAAAAATTAAAAACTTCATAGCGGTACACTTTTAATTTTTTCGCAGCACATATTTTGCACTCCGTTGCTTTTATGACAGTCGTTGTTTATGCATGGTCACATTTATTTTTATTCCTTTTGTTGGGCCAGAACGTATACGGCCTTGAAAAATGTTTAAATGGATCAGAAACACACACGCAAAAATAACACGCAATTTAAATAAACCCACTGAAACATTAATTAAACCATATAAAATCTGAGAAATAAAAGAATTAAATATAAATTAACAAACATAAAAATAAATTAAAACAATAACAAAATGCACCAAGATTCGCACGATACCTATACAAATATAACAAGAAAACACAACAAATTCGACAAAATTAGAAAATTAATAAAAGTTCATTAAAATGAAATTTAAATTGAAAAATTTGAATTAGTAATAATTCAATAAAAATTGTAAATAAAAAAATTATAAAAATAAATCAAAAAATATTAAAATTAAAAAATAGAATTTGCTAGAAAATAACAAGGTCGAATTTTGTTTTACTGCATCAAATTTCACACGCGAGAAAAATAGGTATAAATACTGATCCATTTTCACATTTAACTTAACCATTTTTGAAAATTGTTAAAACCGTTTCGAAGTTTAACTATTTTTAGAACTATTTTGAAAATTGTTTAAAATCTAAACCGTTGTTCGACACAAACTATATTTTCAATTTGAAATTATTGTGGAAATCAGAATTTTTAGGTGAGAAATATTTTGGTTGGAACCCTCTTTCCACGTCACGTCCATAGCATCTCTGTAGAGCTCTGCTTGGCGGCGACGTGGGGAGAGAGGCATTTATGTTCTATTTTATGCTTTGATGTTTTTCAATTTTATGGAATGGTTCGAAATGGGTAATTATGTTGTTTTTATAATTAATAAATATTATTAATATACCTAAATTGTTTTACATATATATTTTTTTTATAAATTAAAATGTCGAAATTTTTCCGGCCCACAGCCGACACACAACGCAAGTAAATAAAATCTACACAGTGCAGATGCATGTAAGTGCGTGGAAAATCGCCAATGATATGTACCCGTGAGGGCTCGGCGTTGAGAAACGCAGGGGTCGTAACGTCAATATTATCCCTATAGCTGAAGCGAGAAATAAGGGAGAAGTTTCCGACTCCTTCCTCGTTTCTCACTTCTGTAAAATCGACTAAAAATTATATCACACACGGCTTAAAATCACCACACCGAGTAGTCCAGTGGGCACTCAATAAATATAATATAAACACAATATGCGCCTAGGATCTATTAAAGTGAAAGGGTACGGGGATAAATTAAACTGAAGTCGTTGATATAGTTAACCGAATTAATAATTTGAATAAATTTGATCAGTGGTACACCAAATTGAATTTATTTTCAAAATAACTATAAAAATCATTAAATCAAACTACCTTATGGATTAAAAATAAATTGATCATAAATTAAAGTACAGTATGGATTCAAAAGTAAATTAATTACAATTATCTCATAGATTAAATTAAACTAAATTACGGATTAAAAGTAAAATATCTCTTTGATTAAATTAAATAATGGAGCAAAAATAAACTGGTTCTAAATACCTCATTTAGTAAATTGAACTAATTCGTTATTAGGTAGGAATAGGTAAACCACTAATTAAATTACTACAATTCGTTTTTATCAAATTAAAGTAATAAAAAGTAATTCTTAGTTAAATGAATATCATTAAAGTAATTACCGAGAAAAGGAATAAATGATCCGTTGGATAACCCTAATTAGTTCAATGATTGACATTAGATTAAGTACAGCAAAGGTAGAAAATTCTTGGCTAAGAGTCAAATAAATCTTTAAGAAAAGGGGGAGTGAGCTTCGACCCAGGAAGTAAAACATTTACCTAATTTATTAAACTACTACTTAGAGTAATTTATCGAAATAAATTTCAAGCAAAATTAGTAATTCGGGTGAAGAAATCAATATATAATCCTTGAATTCAGTTAAAGTTACTATTGATAAAACCCGCAGTAATTCATCCATAGAGTGATCCCTTGATTTGGATTAAAACAATTCCTCGAGCAAAAGAAATAGACTCGATTGGTTAGAGACAAAAGTTTTCGTAATTAATGCAAGCTCATAGACCAAATGAGAAGCGATTATAGATAGGATCGAATAGGGGGGTTGCTAAAATACATTAATCGACACAATCAAACCAAATAAAATAGAGAAACAATCAGAAATTATATTGATGATACACAAAATAAATAATCGTAAAGTAACGTTAAATCAGTTGAAAGTAAGGCTTACCGACGGTAAAGAAATAAATATAAATTCCACAATGTAGTTTAGTCACTCCGTAAAATACTGAATAAAAATCCAATAAGGTAAGAGTTCACGTATATTCGATAGCATCCATTTTGAGATCTGCGATAGCGTCCAGTAATTCTCCCTAAAACACATTGATAGATTTAAACAGCTAGAATGTTAACTTACTAAAGCAATTTAGCCAAATTGTGCAATCGAATCCGGTGAATTTAGTTAAGATCAAATCAATACATCCGGTAGTTAAAATCTCGATAAGCTAAACACCGGATACAGACCGACCGAATTCGACTATCGCCGGAAATCGATACATCCTGTAGTTGAAATCTTAATAAGCCACACACCGGGTATGGACTGCCTGAATTAACCATCGCCGTTTGTATGAAATGTTGACGCACCAGAACGACATTACAAGATTCATTTATCGATTCGACGTAACGTAAATCAATAAACACGCGTATCCTTGCAATAGTCCTAACCGATTACAATATGTCCGTGTAAATTTAAACCTGCCATTAATAGGTTTTCCAAAACGAACTTCTAAGCAAAATAAGCTACCTAATAAATTCACAGACAAATGCCTGTTTTATTTCAACTACAAAGCATAAAAGAAATTAAAGGTAATACGACCTAGCCCTTGATAAATACTCTACCCCGTTTGAGATTATTAAAAATAAACAGACAATTAATAAATTGATCTTTACTCCTTACACGCGAATATCTGACCATGATGATTTATCTTTGAATAGGACATGCCGATCGAACGAACCCCTAATCGAGCAACCGACGAGCAGACGGCACCACAAAGGGCAAAAATTTCCGATGAAATCCAGCAACAGTGGCCGTACCCTACCACTCGAAGGGCGCTGGATCTGAATAACAACCCGCAGGAACCCGAAAGACAACAGTACCCAGCTGCCGAGATCTTCTCCAACGCACAGGACCTCCTCACCCAGTGGGAGCGGGTGCAGGAGCGGGTGGATTGGCAGGTAGTCAAGGCAAGGATGTACCTTGCAAACGTGATGGAGGACATCCTTGCCGGGCGAATCGCAGTCGCCTATCCACACCGCCCTGTTCGGGACACCAGGCGCCCATACACTGTAGAAGCCCTCAAGCGAAGTCTGGAGCGGTATGGCCCAGACAACTGAAAGAACAGAAACACCTTGATGTAATGATTAATGAATAATAGTTAGGATTTGTGTGTTTTCTTCTCTCTCATATAGCTGGAATTAACTTTTGATTTGTTTGATAAACTTAAAGATTACTCAACTAGACTAATCATAAATTGAAGTTGTAACAACCCATTTAATTACAGTGATGTCCTCTCTAAGGATCCTACAGACCGAACTAAACCGCGCGAGGCAGACGAATGCAGAGTTACTCAGTCAGGTCCTGCAATTAACTCGCGAGGTGCAGCAGGTCAAGGCGACCTGTTTAGACCCTAAACGGACGAAGATACTCTACCAACGACTCACCGCAGCTCAAAAAGGCTGGGCCGAAGAACGCCAGCTCAATCGGAGTCTGCGCACGCAGATTCGGGGACTCGAAGTCGCCCTAGCGGTATGCCGGGAAGGTGAAGCGGTAACTTATCCGCTCATCTTCGCCCCAACCCAAATGCCGCAGACAACCACCAAGCCAACAGAACAACCCATCACTCCAATCAACAATCGTCGACCGGGACGTAAGGAACGTGCCCGACGTCGCGCAACACAACTCCAAGACGTCAAATAGTAAATGACATACATGTGTTTAGGTCTAATAGAATAGTTGTAACCTTAGTTGAATTGTTATTTTAATATAATCGTATGCCAACATTGTCCTAAACATTTTCACCACCCCGCCAATTCGTTCCACAGTCAATTAAGAACTAATCCTGAATAGTTACGAGGGACAGAGCAAAGCGAGCATAGGTCTTCTATCGACAGCTCGTGAGCCCGAGGGTTGTCCGAGCAACTATAGTACTAGCCAATGGTACTCAATTTTTGCGGGCAATCCACCACTTGAACACATTACCAACGTTGCTTAGCAACGGGTGCCAAGTGGCGATCAGTATCATTTTGTATGGCGTTACTAGGGTCACCGGGAGGATAAGCAAGATTTGAAACCCTGTAACCCACCACTTTTAAGGTTCATTGAAAAATATTAAATGACTTATTAAGATATTTTTATTTTGTAATTTTGTACTACCGAATTTATTTTTCACAAAAAGTTTTTACATAGATTTAATTTACAAATAAATTTTAATAAAATTAAATAATAAAATAAAAATTTTATTTCAATTGAGAAGATTTGTTTTAATATTCATTTTATTTGAAAAAGTAATGAATGCGATTGATGCAATGAAAATTGATATAGTAAGATAATTTTAAATTTTGAATAAATCTGTTAGTTTATTAGGTTAAAAAATTAAAGGAGGATGATATACCAACCAGTAAGAAGGTATAATTCTATGTAGTAATTTTTGTTTAAAAACATGATTTTCAGGTTGAAATTATTCAGCTAGCTTCCGAATTTCAGTCAATAATCAAAATATGCAATAGAAAAATTAAAAACAAAAGAAAAGTCAAAAGTTTAAGATTAACTGTTCGAAAAATCAAACTTTAATAAATTTTTTGGCATTTATTTTTTCATTAATTTATACAGCATTGTTTTTCACCTAAAAATAATTATCTTTAAAAATTATTAAAAATACAGGACGGTGTATAATAATTAATTAATCTCTTTTTTCAAATTTTGTGTTTGTATGTATTTGTTATAAATTGACAGTCTTGAACATACGTCTTAGGCATGTGAAGCTATTCTAAAACAATCAATCTAAAATGGTGTGTATTGTGTGCATATATGCATGATGTGTATTAATTGAATTGTTATTACTGATCAGTGATCACTGCTTATCTACATTAAAAATATTTCGATCTGTAAATATATATATGAAAATTTCGCTATTAAATTTATTATATTTTGAATTATGTTTAGTGATGCACGTTTAATATCTCCTAAACTGGTGAGGAAAAGATCTAGTAGTTTAAATACCGAAGCAGCAAATAGATATCGTGATAATAATATTGCTCAAAATAAATCTCAAAGCAAGCAAATGAAGAAATATGCAAGTAGTGGAAATTTATCAAATTCTGATACTGGAAGTACTAATAAAATAAAAAATAAAACGAATTATGACGGCTATTTTCTTTTCGTCAATTGGTATAAGGATTTTAAAAGCATCAAATCGTCTTTATTAAGTATTCAAGATCAAAATATATTCAAGAATGAATTTCCTCGTCAAACTGACATTAATATGAAAAATTATTCATCAACATTTTTAATAATTAATAGCCAGAAAATCGATAATGAATATGAGGTAACATTTTTTATGATTTTATGATTAATTAAATAATGGGAAAAATTTTTATGACATTTTTATTCTCTAATAATTATGAAAATTTAATTTCTAAATAATGATATTGATAAAGATTGACTATTTTTAATAGTTAGAAAGGCTTATAATTACATTTTGCATAAATGAGAACTTGATTATTATTTACCTTTAATTCACACCTTGTTTAATACAATCACTATTGCAATGCCAATTTTTAGATAAACTTGACGTATAGAAGAAATATTAAATATTTTTGGATAGAAAATTTTTTAGTTTTATTTTTGCTTTTGAATTTATAATAAGTTTAAACTCTAAATTTATAATGATTTCAAAAATTTATTAAACTTTTGCATTTCTTAAATATACTTTTGCAACAGTTGTTGATGTTCACATTTTATCACAGCCAAAAGGTTTTATATTCGTTTTTTCATTAGATTTATAGTGTGGAATAATAGAAAGTAAAAATTCTTTGGAACTCGGAGAATTTTTATCGCTTTTAAAACCTATGATTTAAACTCATAATTTGATTGAATTATCATTTAAATATATTCAATGGATACATTTGTAACTACATTTGTGACCTGCACGGAACGAATGCTCTATTTGTTCTATAGTAATAATTAACACTAAGAAAACTTTATTTGAAACTGCTTAACAAAAATTCAACTAATTATTAACTTATTTTTGCCAATGTCATTTTATTAAGCAAACTCAAGCAATTTTCTTGTATATTTGATTATTCGCACTTAATAAGTAGATAATGTTATAACTTATTAATGAACACTTTGTTTTGTAAATGTTATTTTATATAAGGAATTAACAAATAACTGAAATATTAAAGATTGAGTATTATGTATCACATATGATTTATAGACCCTTCAGTCAAGCACATGTGTGTCTTATGTGATACTCAGACAGTAAAAGAATTACACATGTATTTTCCATTATCTTAATAAACAAAACAAAATAGTATCTTTTCCAATTTGACTTTTTGTAAATATTCTAAAATTAAAAATTTTCAAACATTTATTTTTTATTTCCTAATTTAAATAAAGAACGATTAGATTAATTTCTAAACTAAATTATAGTTAGAAAAAAATAATAAAATCTTGGGAAATATTAGAGGAATATTTATTTGTCATACAATATTTTCCGAAGCTACACTTTTGGTGTCAATAAATATGCCACATATACAGAGGTAATTAAAAAAACAGTTAAAATTTAGACGAAGAGTTAGAGAGAAAGAAAATTAGTTGATCATGTTATCATATCTAATCTGATTGTTTTATTTATGAATTTTGATATGAATCTCTATGAATCTTTTTCCAAATGGTAGATCGGCATTCACTAATTCCTTAAAAGTTAGCGCCTGAACACATAGAAGCTTGGCACAACTGTTGTAGAGTTTCAAATCAATTTGTTAAAAATTATGGTTTTACGTAATTTACACAATTTTTAAATGAATACAACAAGAGGAATTGAATAATTATATAAATATTAATAAAAACAATTAAATAAACTCTGATTAAACCATACACGAAAAGCGGTATTATTTGAAGTCCATTCTCATAATAATAGTGACACCACGTATTAACCCTTTATAGGACAAAGGAAACTAAAAGTGATGTAAAACTCAAAGTTTATTGATAACAATTATAGCGGGAAAACACATCTATGGTTTCAAATACTATAAATTTGTTCTCTTGTGGCTCAATATATGTCAGTGGTTGTACCAAAAGTAAAAATGATTACCGACAGCGTAGATATTTTTATTAGTTTAAAATGGTGTACAGTATGTTGCCACCCCCTTAGAAAGGGTTAAATTAAACCGTTATCTATGATGCTTTGATTAACAATTGATATTATATTAAAAAAAATCTTCTTACATCGTTAGTCAACTTCATATGAACAAAATAAATAGAAATATGTCAATAAATATAATTTTTCAGTATATAGCCTCCGACATGTTTTTAAGAGCAAATCTTCTGATTAATATAGAGATGAATAAGTTTAATAACAGGAATAAATATTAACATTGACCCACAACAATTGATGTAACCAGACAGATCCGCAAATAACAGTACGAACATGAACCTTTAATGGAACTAACCAAATGTCTTTGAAAATTATATTTATGTAACTCTGTAGAATATATGATACTGTTATTTTGTCGAAAACCACCTACTAAGCTTGAAATGGAAGTTTGGTTAAGACGTCATCAGTCGTTTTGGGAACAGTTCTCTTTGTATACATAAGCATGTCTTTGGAATCTGTTTATCTGGAGAAAAATAAATGAAATTTTAAACACTATTTTCACGTGATGTCCGAAACACCGCCGATGGCTTTTGAAAATCAGAAAGAACAGTTATAAATTTCCTTTCAAACCCTACCGATATCCGCAGTTGGTCTCATAGGTGAATCATTTATTTTACAACAATATAGGTAAAGAAAGTCACGAAACAAGATCCTTAAAAGGACTGGCTCTAAGAACCGGGTATGATTGAATTAGTTATGAATTTATTGATAAAGCACCGTTACATCTTATTTGTCTTGTTGTTAAATTTTCTCAATAAAATAATATGGGTTTAGCATTCAGCAGGATAGAAATTTGAGATTAACTTAGTTAAAGTGATTAGTAAGACTTAACAAATTATGATGAATTGGGTGCATCCAAGACTTGAATATCACAAAATGTTTAATTTTGTCAAAAGTAAACTATCTTTCTCCGCATGACACATGACACTTTTAAAGTTCCTTGGTTATATTTTTATTTACAACTCATTCTTCATTGAACAGAATGAAAAAATCCAAGAAAAATATCATTTGTAGAGTAAAGAAATTTTTTTAAAAAATCTCTTTTTTAGTTTTCTTACAGGGTCTTAAAAAGTTACAGCACTGCGCTGATCAAAAGCATTCTGTATCACATTATGAATCAGGTAAAAATATCGTCTCCAGCATTTTTGATGGTGAGATTTTTACCTAACTTTTTTTGCAAATTCTTTTATTTGAGAATCATTTATTTTATTGATAATTGAATCTTAACATAATAAATGAATTTGACTATATTTTTTAGGGACGTTTCTCTTATTGTTATAATTTACCATATTTTATTTTTGACTTTTAATCACCACGATTCCACACCTGAGTCGGACAAATACCTATTAAATAATTTCTCCTCTCCTTTAAATCTGCTTTATTTTTGATTATTTTCTCTGCAATTTTTATATTATAATAATAATAATAATAATAATAATAATAATAATAATAATAATAATAATAATAATAATAATAATAATAATAATAATAATAATAACAATAATAACAATAATAACAATAATAATAATATTAATATTAATAATAATAATTTGTTAATAAATTTAGTAATAATAAGCTCAGAGGACAAATCTACTACTTACAAGATAATGCTACTAGAGTTTCCAGAATTAAAAAAAATAACTAAAACTTTTAGTGTAATTTATTTAAGTATATGAAGAAAGGTTTTAATTTATTTTTTGTAAATATAATTAGGAATACAAATGACAGTTAGACGACTGTAATAACAATATTTGAAACGACAATTAAAAATTTCAAGCTATAAAAATAAATATTTTTTCTGTGCTCAAAATTAACAAAAGCATACGGCGTACAATTTTTAATTTATCAAATGAACGAAAGAATTTTTTTTGTATAATTAATGTTTCTAACTAAGTCGATTTACATATTATTAAAATTTTTATAAACTGCAAAACTTGTTTTCAAAAGTAGTTTTTTGCTCACAGGGTTTTAACTATAGGTATATTTAATATGAAGTCCTCCTCTGCAAATATAAATTTATCTGTAGACATCGGTACAACTTTCATCACATTTGAACTCTAAATGCCAGTTTTAGGAATTTCTAAGATGGTTTACAAGCTCATTTATCTTAAATGCGAATATATAAAAACAACAATAAAATCTCACGCAATAAGTACATAGTTCTCCGACAATACGAGAAAAAATATGAATTTGACAATATTTCATTAGACTAGCATTATTATAGATGTCCTTCATCGTCTTCAATTTCCATAAAATAACAAGTTATTTCTTTTTAACTTTTCCTTCTTTAAACTCTTAAAATTATAATCTAATAAAATTAATCTAAACAATTATATATGGGTCTCCATCATAATTCCTACATTCTGTATTTTTAAATTTTAATAAACTATCTTTTTTATATTGGTTTCCGCTGTTTTCATTTAAACAATCTCATAGAAAATTCCATTAAAAAATATTTTTTGTCGGAATTATGACCGCCACCAATTTTCAATATTTATATATTTAGTAATGAATTTTGCAGCAATAAGACAATTTATAATTTTGTAATAAAATTATAATAATAATTATTGATGTTTATTTAAATTTATTTAAAATTTATAAATTTTTAAAAAATTGACTGAAAGTTATTTTAGGCCAATTTCTAACTACATTAAACAAAACTTTGTTCTAGCATTTCAGTCTAACATAATTCTTAAAAATCAAGCATCTTATCGAAACTGTATTTGTATAAATAATAATTTTCTATTACTGTAAAAATAACTGAATTATTATCGACGACTAATACTTGATAAAGGCAGTACCAAAAGTTTGTGATTAGTTTTGATTTATTGATATAATGTCATTTATAAAATGCAAAAGGAAAAGAAATTTGCAAATTTTATATTCTATCTATGACAAATCATATAAAATGTTTTACTGAACTATTATTTGGATTGCTAAAAGTTGCTTTTGAAATAATATTAATTGATTATTTTAAATCTTTTCAGATCTTGCAAGTTTGTTGAAAATAGTAGCTTCAATTATGCATGTTCATATTTTTTAGAAATAATTTCTACCTGTTTTTCATTCGAATATGCCAATTTTTGCATGTCTAAAAAACAAAATGCTACAATTAAGTACACTTAGACTTCATTCCAGATTTAAAAAATTTTTTTTTAATATCCCTTGCCTTAAAATTTGGAAAATATTTATTTAATGTCTGTTATATTATTAGGATTGTATTTTGCATTTTTAATATTAAGATAATAATTAAATGAAAAAAGATTTCACTATTTTCACGATAATACTGCGTACGGTATTTACAATTTTACATATAGTATTTGCGTATGGTATTATCCTGCTCAGTTGTCTTCTTGGAATCATTGATACTTTTTTCGATTTCATTAGACATTAGACATTTCTTTTTACGTTATGCCCGTTTTTGTTAATTTTGTTTTAAATCTTCTCTTTTTAATAGATCAAATTGTTTGTATTTTGTTTTGTCCTATTTTACACGATATACAGAACTATCGTTTTAATATATAACAGAAGACTAATAATAACATAAACTATGATAATATAAACTATAACACGTGGTTTAGGTTATCTGCAATCATCCATATACTACAATTAATAAATACAACAGAACGGGAAAAAGTTACATTAAAATTTTAATAGTCCTGATGTTCGTTATAGTCATCACCCTCCAAACCATGGAAGCTGGTTTCAGTTTCTATGTAACTTTCCTAAAGAAATTCCAAAACCTTATTCAATTGTTCTTTTTTGACCCGAAAGTGTTTCCGATCATCCGAACTCAGTTGTCATCATAGTCAGATTGTTTATTAGGAACACAAAATACACTAACGAAATAACGTTTTATTTTTTTATACATGTTATCATATTCACCAACCAGGTATCTTTTATTCTCGGTGAATTCGGCGTGCGCTGTAGTTGATTATTTTTACTCGAAGGACTGCAACGCACGGATTTTATGGGCTGTATCACTGTGAAATTACGATACTTATTATTATAATTAAAAAAACAATCAAATATATTCAATTTCCGTGTTCACATTTGATCTGTTTTCTTTTAAGATTTCATTTATTTTCATGAATATAGATCAAAAACTTATTTTTCTAATGCAAATTTTCGATTTATAGTCAAAGTAAATGATCTATTGTCACAGAAAATGCAAAACAAAATAACAAAGACAATCGATTAATAAATCCCAATTTATCTCAAATAAAATTCCACAAAAAAAAATAATAGAAAAATTTGTATTCAATAATTTAAGATAAAAAGAGATCTTTCGGTAATTTGAAAATTTGAACTAGAAAATACATCTTGCGCAACCAATGTGTTCTGAAATTTTTCAAATTCGAATATATTCATTAATAGACATTGGGTCTTTCGGCAATGAAATGTTCGACCAGAATCTCAATAATCCTCATACACCATAATCTTTTCTCAACATTTATACGACAGAATGTTTAAATGATGCAAAGTTATGCACAATGATGAATTCGAAGGCGCGACTGATATGTTAGATGCATATTAAAGAGCAAGACAAATTGATTGAAATGACTTCAGTGGTGAAGGACGTTTTGGTAGTTCTGTTCGAAAAAGTCTGTATGATAACAATTGGATATGACCTGAGGAGGAAATATCTGATTTTTATTTTGACTTGAAGATTGATAATTTATACAACCTTCGTTCAAAAATTATTGTCTCGTTAGTTAACTTCAAAATACTTTTATTATATATATATATATATATATATATATTTAATTTAACACGTTGACGGACAATTGCGGCTATAGCCGTCAAAGCGAAGTTCACAATGTGGCATGACTGCTATAGCCGTCCAAAACGAAACGGTCGTTTTTAGACACTACGGCTATAGCAGCACAAATGTGCACTTACTGGCGTATACGTAGAAGCATAGTGTCGTGTTTTGAAAACATCTTTTTAGGTTGAAGTTCATATTTCACCTGTTATACGAGTTGCAGATTCAGTATGCACGTGGTTGTGAAAATCACAAAAACATATAGTGTCAATTTTCGAACTTCGCTTGTTCCTACTGTCCGTCAACGTGTTAATTTATTTTTCTTTCTTCATTATAAATAATTTAATTATGTCAATACCACATACATATTTCATGATTCATATTTATATATTTCTGTTAGGTCAATATATCTAATACAAACAAAAAAGTTGAATCATATGCATATTTCAGCTCTTTTTATATATGGTTGTTTTTTGAATATTTTTTGTAAGTTTGATTTGAAATCTGTAAATCATTTACAAATTTTACTTAATTTGTCATTGTTTTTTGTGAATAAGAGAAATTTGTAAAATTTTGTCAAAAATCTCTAAAGTAAAGATGTTATTTGTTTTTTTTTCGTAATGCTAGAAAAAAAAACATTGTTTAGTATGGAGTACACAAAATTTTCTCAAACTGTTTACTATTGAGTATTATTAGTTAAATACATTTTTACATAGAATAAATTATTTTCTAATAATGATATATAAATTCAGGAGTTTGACCTCAGTTTAGTTTTTTGTAACTATATATTTTCGTTTTGAGTTGAAGTTTAAAGCTCCAGGTTAATTTGTTTATTTTTCAATTATCAGATCTTAGGTTGTTAGAAATGTACTGTGAAAAACCTTAACTTTTATGTTTTTCTTGGGTAATTTTCTCCCATAATACTAGAAAAGTGCATAAAATAAAACTCAACTTAGCATTTTGAAGAAATTTGTATTTCTAAACATGATTTCCTTTCTAAATTTTTTAATAATATTAAATCAAAATGACCGAAAAAATTAATTAATGAGTGTTTGATTTTGTTTTGATCAAATATAAACTGAATTATTTTCATACCTCGCACACTTTTTCATTAGCTATTTAATATATTACATAACACTTTCCTTTTCAATTTATTACGCAACAGTGACTAATTGAGTTCATTGCATTTTTGTCAAAACGTTGTTATTAATTTTGAATACGGAAATTGAATTAACAAAAATTGAAAAGATATTTCAGTTTTTAAAGAGAAAAAGTTAAAATATCTTTTTTAGTTTTCTAAGAAATTAATTTGCATTAAATAAAATTTAAAAAATAAAAAAATAAGGATATTTTTATGGACCCACTCAATTTTTTGTCATAACTGCTTAATTAAAAATATTATTATTATTTAGAAAATTAATTTTTAAGCTTTTTTTTACAGGTAACTATACAAAAAAACCTCCGTTGTCATTTAAGATTTTCTGAAAGTATAAACATAAAACGGTGATTCCTTGGTAACAGCATAAATTAATATAACAGATAAGTGAATAAAAAAATAAGCCCTTGCTGCGAAGTAATAATTATATTGTTGAAATAAGTTTCGATTATTAAATAATCCTCTTCAGTTTATTTTAAAGAAAAACAATAATTATTACTTCGCAGTAAGGGCTTATTTTGTTATTCACTTATATATTATATTAAGATTTTTTAAGATTAATTATTTTATTCGCTTGTTTTCGTTGAATTTTGTTGCAGTGATTCTATGCAAAATAAAAAACACTATGTTTATTGTTAAAGTTGTAAAATACACTGAAGTCAGTTAAGTTAGTTATTAATACAATTTATTAAAAAAATACACATTTATTAACTATAGCGAGAATTTCCTCAATTGTATTCGAAACAATAAATGAAAATAAAAGCAGTCTGATTAAAGAATTAAAAAGCTGATTCAATAAAAGAAAAGGGTAATCAATAGGTTTTGTGTTACCAATTTAAGAGAAATTAAAATTTGAATAACAATAATAGAATTTTCAAAAGTCAGTAAGCCTCGAAGAATTGGGACCCTTACAATGATGTAACAACTGTAAGTAATGATTTACAGAGTAATGCATTTTTTCATAAAATACAATAAAACATAGCAACTTGTCTTCAAATAATGCCGATAAATGAACATATAAAAAAACATCTATCAAAGAGAATAAAAGGTGTTCCCGCAAGTTCTAAGTATATTTTTGAAACATTACAAATAAGTTAGACAAAATAACAGAGAATTTGAGGGTTTTATCAATCACAGAAAAAGTTTGTGGCAAAAAACAATCTATATTGGAAGAAGATTCAATAAATATTTTCATATCAAGTTTTAAAAAAATATAAAAGTTTTAATTAATAAATTTTATATTATTTATTTTAGTTTCTCATATTTTGAAGTTTATTGAGATTTCTGAATATCTCGAAAAAACCGATGATCCTAATTTGATGTTGTCATTTAAAATTTCTTTTATTTTCATCTCTTTTTTTCGAAATTCTTTCCGAAATTAATGTTAAAAATAAGTCATTTATCTACATTCGAATAAAATAACGATTAAAGAATTTACTCATTACTTTGATTTTAATGCATATTATATGATTAGATTATTTAACTGACCATTAAAAAGTTATAGTTTGGTTATTAAATAATGACTAAATTTAATAAATCATAACTTTGTTCAGAATAAACTTTATTAACCAATTATGGTACAATAATTGACTCATTCATAAAATTCCAATGTGCTATCTGTACTTAGCACATGAACACCAGCAGAATGGGGGCGTTCGTAAATATAATAAATAATTCATTTTTGTTTAAATGGAAATATAAAAAAATCTAAAGAAAACTACTATTGCTTATTATTTTGTCTATTAGTTTGCATAAACTTTGACATTCTTTAATTTTTAAATTTATATAAAGAACCGTGTTTATTTTATTCTTTTCATATTTTTATGTTTGATTATATTTTTATTTCTTACTATCTTTATTTATCTATATTGCATGATTATTTATTTTCTATATTTATTTTTTTAAATTGAGCATTTTTGTAAATAAAAAATCTGAAATCATTTTGTATAGCGCGAAGCTACACATTTCATAATACACTACTGAAAATAATACTATTATTAAAATAATTTTACTTGAAAATTATATAAAACTTTATTTTAGTAATAAATTTCGTATACCAATCGATTAATCAAAATAACTAATACTAATATTAATTGAAATCATTTTTTTTATTTATTTGATTAATAGTGAACCAAATTTAAGGTTTACTGATAAAATAAATTAATTAAAAAATAGCTAATCTTCATATTGCTTACAAATGAGAAATGTTTTTTCTTTTGTCAAAAAAATCTAAAAATTGATTTAAATATCAACCAAAATCTTTGTGAATTGTATTTTCAAGTTTTCAAAAATTAAATTTGATAAATAAAATTGCAACAAATTGTTTACTAAATTATTTATTTGGAATCTGCATTATATTAAATAGTTTTTAATCTTGTGTTTAATTGCGTTTAAATGATTTAGCAACAATTGTTTACTAAATTATTTACTAAAAATTTAGTCTATAAAATTATTTCTTCAATTAAAACAACACACATCAACTTCTATACAAGTATGCCTAGGATGGAACCAATGAGAAATTATTATTATTAACAAAGCAAATAAAGAGCGAATAAATTATCAAAATACTTTTTACAGAAACAACAGAAATATTGATTTTTTTTAGACAACACATTATTGTAATAATCTCTTTATGTTTTGAATTTATTTTCGGAAATGTTTACTAGAAAAAGTCATTCTGTCCCAAATCTAAATCAGGTAAAGTAAATTAATTATTGAAACAATAAAAATTTATCGGCATGAATTTAGTTCTTTAAGCATTTTGGACTTATTGATTTTAGACTTTTTTTATTTTTGACTTTTTTATTTTAGACTTTTTTTATCAGTGACTATCTCACAAGATTGGAAGAATTAATGAATTGGGCTGAAAAGGAAAATAAGGAGTTTTACGATGAAATTTTTAAAGCAATAGAATTGATAACAAAACAGGTAATTTATATATATATATATATTAATAAAAATAATACTTTGATTTTTTATTTTAAAGTTTCTTCATTATATCTTATTTTTACATTCAATAAAAATTAAAATTCTCAAATAGTCATTAGCCATAATATTGAGAGATAATAAACGTTCATAAACATTACAAAATTATAAGAATTATTATTCACGAATTTTAAATTAAGTCATTTAATTTAAAAAAATAATTCTATTAGTTTTTTACTTGTTTTGTCGCTGTACTTGTTTGTCAACAGCAAAAAAAATAATTTACTTATTTTTTTATTTAAAGAAACCTATCAACAAGGTAATACAAAACTTTCAGTCCTTTAAAAATATACTAGATGAGAATTTGCAGCTGTGGTCCTTTGAATGTTTCCTAGGATGAAAATTGGGATTTGGATTTTACCATAACCAACTTCTATTTCCTGTGCCAGAAACATGGATAATATAAAATTGGTTTTTAGAACTCCAAATGTAACAGCTTGAATATAAGTTCTCAATGCTGGAATGAATCAAGAATTTAAAATATATTGTCAATCGTTTTTTAATCTTTTGATCAGTGAAAATGTGACACTAGAACTTGATACATTACTTAGTATGTTCATACAGACGTGTATCATCGGTGTTTCTCATATAATTTTACAAAAATCTATAAAAAATGTGTTCTAGGTAGTTTGGCCATAGTGATTTGTCCAAATTAGTGGTCTGTCCCTAGATGACCATAAGTAGTTTATCACTAACTGGATTGTTTTAGTAGGTTGTTTTCTAACTAAGAACGGTTAGCAATGTGGCAAGATTCCTTTAAGTTGCAAATAAGTGCATCTTAAATGGTAATTAATGTGTAATAAACAAAATTCCATAACAAACTCCCTTTGGCTCACGTAAAAGCCGGTGCCAGGCGAACTCAATTTATTACTAAACAAAAAAATGAACACAAATTAGACAACAAGTCAGAAACGATTCACAGTGCATCACACAGTTAATTAAGTGCCTTAATTTAAGATATAAATTACGAAACTTATAATCCCTTAATCTAATGCACCAATAGCTAATCAAAATATTTTCATAATTTCATATTATTATTACAACCTATGATCCAACCACGTATGAAAAAAACCATCTATGCAAAAACCACATATGATCAATTAAATGACAAGATACAACATTGAAAAATGCTATGGTCTTTAGACGTTAGAGAAATTTGATTTTCTAAATCTTGTCGTTGAAAATGATGCTCATGAAAATTAGGAGGAGAATGTATTTAATCCACTTTATATTTTTCAATAACCACAAAAACCTAGACTTTCTAAGGCCTTTGAAGGCCGCCTAAAAGTATTGTCGAGATTTGCAATTTACATGCATTTAGACTCGGCGACTGAACACCTAGTACCAATCGAAAAGATTTTTGTTTCTGAATGTTTGACTTTAATATAATCAAATACTTACAAACATTTTAAAGAAAAACTTTTTCATTGTAAAATATAAATTAAATTTTTAAATTGAACCTTACCTCTTCCTTTTTTTACCTCTCTTCAATTTATATAAATTTCACCATTTTTAAATTATTAAATAACAATGGTAATTTTTTCATTTAAATAAAAGCACATCATCTTTTAAAATATATTTAGTATGTCTCAAAATGACAGCTGAGCTGTCGAAATATGTTGCAAAAATATATTTTTAAAAATGGTTTTTAATTTTTTTTATTTTATAAAAGTGATATTAATAAAGGCATTTTTTTCAAAAATAATTGCATCTTCAAATATTTTTATTTGATTTTTTTAGTTTTAAAATAATTTTAAAATAAATATAAATTATAGATGGGCAATGAGGATGAACATCAATTTCTCCAGACTGGTGACAATCATCAGGTTTGTATAACATTGATTTATAACTTTTCAATAAATTTTAATAATTAATAATAATTTATTAATTTTTATTAATTTCATACATAAAATAAAATAAAATAAATTTTATTAATTAGAACTTTTTTTTTCTTTGAATAAGTTTGAAGCAAAAATAGAATTCAAAATGATCTAATTAATTAATCAAATTTAATATTGAATATTTCAGGAATTATTGGAAGGACAACTTAAAGATCGAAGAAGCTCTGAAGCACTCATTATACAAAATAAAAACCAACCAATGTAATATATTTTATTTTAAGTAACTTCAATTTCTCCGTTAGTTTTACTTCCAATAATTTAATAGTGAATTTATTGGTTTCACTCATTTCTAATCATTATTATTCACGAAATTCTATTGCATTATTTTATGTTAAGATATGTGAAAAACTAAATATTTGACTATTAAAAATTTATTTTAAAGACCTTCATTTCTACCTCGAGAATATCAAGGCCAAATGAATATTTTACGATGTGCTTGTGAATTTGAGATATATTATTTGGTAATTTTATAAATTTAACTTTGAAATTAAAAATATTTATTTTAGAGTCAAGATAAAAAAAATGAAAGAAATGTAAGTTTTTCTGAATTTTTGAATTTTAGTTTAGTTGTCATTTTTAAAATTTTGTTTAAAATTATTTTATATAAATAATTTATTTTCAATTAAACATGAATGTAAGATATGAAATTTCTATTAAAAATATAAAATTAGTTTATCAAACTTAATTAAAACAAAGCGTTCATATACTTGGACGTAAATATTGAAGGTTCATTTTTGTTTATAATATACATTTAAACAAATTTGTAACTAAAATAACAACAATCAAAAAATGCTGTGAAAATAATTTTTAGATCTTATTGTTAAATAAGGTTTGAAAAAGTTACAAATTATTGCTTACGTATTGAAAGATTATGTATTTAAATAGTTTACAGAACTAAAGATCAATATATTTACTAACAAAATTGTGAACATCGTACTAGAAAACACTAAAATTTTCTAGCGATTGACATTATAATATTGCAAAGAAAACTAAAAATAATAACAATAATAATAATAACATTAAAAATAATAACTAAAATAATATCAATAATAATAATAAATAATAATAATAATAATAATAATAATAATAATAATAATAATAATAATAATAATAATAATAATATTAATAATAATAATAACTGTAAAGATATTTGTAGAAAATTATCAGCAAGCAGTAAAAATTATCACTCTTAATTTATTTATAAATCGCGATAGAAGAGAGGTTTTGGGAATATAATATATAGTTTGGATTAATAAAAATGAGTTTGGATTGAGACATAAATGAAAATATTCTACCAAAATCTAACAATAGTAATAATAATAATAATAATAATAATAATAATAATAATAATAATTATTATTATTATTATTATTATTATTATTATTATTATTATTATTTATATTATTATTATTTAAATAAATAACTATGTAAGTCAATTTTTGCAGTTTTCTTTATAAAATGAAATATTTCGATCACAATAGGTTCTGATTACACCAAAACCAAATTTAACAAGTTTTAAGCTCTTTACTTTTTCTCTGTTATTATTTCTCCCCACAAATGTTTTCAAAATATTAAAATTTAAACAAATATAAATACTTTTAAACCCAACTATTAAGTTCAATTTATTAAAATTTAATATGCCAATATTAAAATCTGAATTTTAAAAATTCTCACTAAATTTTGGATATTCGATATTTTACCTTGACTGAGACTGGTTTAGATAAACTTAAAATTTATATTGATTTTCGACAGAGGAATCATAAATAAAAAATTAATTTAAATACATAACTATGTAAGCCAATTTCCTCGGTGTTTATTCATAAAATATATAAAAAAGTAAACTTTAATAAACATAATTTTATAATTGGGTTTAAAAGTATTTAAATTTTTTTTAATTTATATATATTCCGACAACCTTTGAAAAGAAACGGAGAGCGAAAGACTTGTAAAATTTGGTTTTGGAACGATATAATTTTTTATTCAATCTGAATAAAAAATAATTTTGTCATGACTGTGAGCCGAATAAATTCCTAAATGAAAGACAAACTGGAATAATAATATTTAATATAATAATTTGAGAAATATAAACATTCAATTGTATACTTTCACTATTTGTTTTGGTTCATGTTCAACGCTAAGTTAAATACAATTGACATTCTAATAATATAGAAATAATTCAGTTTAGGCATTAAAAATTAATTAAATTTAATGGATATCCAAAAACCTTCAAGCAAATTTCATAGAATTTCACAAAAATAAGAACTAAAATTGTAAAAAGATTTATATTAAAATTGTAATCTTAATCGTTTTGAATAATTAGTTAGATTCATAAAAAATTTTATTATTTCTTTATTCTTGTATTTTTTGACTTTATTTTAGTACAAAAGTGTTCCAAGAATCGGCGTGCTTTCCAATCAAGATATCAATATTTTCACCAAGAGTTTCAAATTAAAAGACAGTTATGCTTTAAAACACACGTATCTGGATCAGTGCTCCGATACGCAGATCCCTAACATAGATTCTTGTTTAAGAATAGGAGGACCTTTTGGAAATGACATGATCATTCGATTTCAGTCCCCCCTCACTCGCAATGAATGGTTCAATTACGTAAACGAGTAAATGATTTCTTTAATTCATGATCTATTTACCCAATACTTTTTATACATTATTTATTAATTCATTGTTATTTCCAATAGTTCGTTTACTTTAGTGTTTTGTAAATATTAATTTTATTTCTTTCACTAAGTTTTGATTTGTATAAAATATGTTATTACTTTTATGTTTATTTTTAAATGAAGACTAAAATAAATTTTTGCATTATTATTAGATAAAATTCAAATCATTTAATATTTAGAGAATATTTAGATATATTTTGATAATAATAATAATAATTACTATTGTTATTATATTTATTACTATTATGATTATTTTTATTATTATTATTATTATTATTATTATTATTATTATTCTTATTCTTATTATTCTTATTATTATTCTTATTCTTATTATTATTATTATTATTATTATTATTATTATTATTATTATTATTATTATTATTATTATGATTATGATTTTATTAAGTTTTAAAGTTACTAGATTTTATATTTATTTATTTTAAAATAATATTCAAGTTTAGTTTCATCACTTGATATTCATCAATTTAATTTATTTAGCACGTTGATTGTATTTTCAGTGACGCGTAAGCTATCAATACCAAAGTTGCAAATATTTAAAAACTATTGTGTTATCTTATTATTATTGATTTTTATGTGCATTGTCTAATACATAGAAATAATTTTCACATTTAATTAACTTCCATTTATCTGGAATTTTGTGCGGCGAAAAATGAAAATATCATCCTATGATTTATTTTTCAAATAACCGACTGTGTTATTATATAATTCAATAAAAAATCCAAAATTTCCTCTAAATAAAAAGCTAGAAAATTATATGAAAAATTTAGGAAAACAATTTCCTAAAAATTCCATAATTAACTTATAAATCCAAATTTTCTTAAAAATGTGACTATTATAGTACAAATAGTACAAATACCTTATAATTTTTTTGTAATATATTTAATTTGTTTAAATCAAACTATATTTTTATTAAAAATAATGCTTTCTTTAATATAAATTCCATATTAATTAATTAACGTTTAATGTATTTTGTGATGTTTCATTTATTTCATCGATTTACATATATCTATTTTCTTAAAAATATTTATCTTAAGTCAATAATTTTATCTTTTTATTTATATAAAAAGTAAAGATAATCGGAATCCGGATTAACAAAAGTCATCTCTAATTTCATAATTTAACATATGATTGTATTATTTTTATTTTAAAAATTATTATTTCATTTTTTTATAAAATTAATTTGAGATAATAGTTGATGACTAAGAATTATACAACATCAAATAACTGATAAAAAAATAATATCTACACATATTTCTTTCATTGTACTTTATACTTTAATGATACTAATTTATAAATTAAGTAGAAATTCTCAGAGAAATTGATATAAACAAAATAATAAAATCAAATTTACTTTTTAAAATTGATCTAAAATATTAAAAATTACAAAAGAACACTTTTTATTTTAATCAACTGCATTTTTGATAGCGGAGTAACAATATGGTATCAGAACTAAGTATGTCTTTGAAACGATTCTCATATAAAATATCTAAATTTCCCTGTGAAATAGCTAAAAAGAAACTATTAAATGTCAAATTATATTATAAATATAAAACTTTATAATTTTTATAAAAAAACTAATTTTAAATTTCATTATATTTCATTAAATTTCATTATATACAAACATATTCTTTATATTTTTTAAACTCGCTCTAATAATTTCGTAACGTGTTATATTCTTTAAAAAATGTTTTCTCCTAAAGTAGACTTCAAATAAACTTTGCTTGGTTTGAAATCTATAAAAATTTGTCGAGACATATAGTGAGTGGTTGTGTCGAGATACAAATATTTATAAATGTGAAAATATTTATCAGAAATATTTGAGAATATTTTAAAATAAAATAATTTACATACATTTTCAATAAATCAATGAAAAGTTTTGTTATTGAAATAAATGTGCAAGAATTTACAAAATTAGTTGTTGCTATTGCATTCTTCGAATTTAATTCGAATAATTTCCACAAAATATATTTTTAAAAATTTTGATCATTTTGCAAACATTATATTTTTAAATTAACGTTTATAAGATTAGAAAATTAAGATTAATTTAAAAATTCAAAAGCTAAAATAAATTTCCTAAAATTATTACTTATTCATTCCACCGTAAATTTAGTATGTATATATATATATAATATCATCAGGGTGATTTTGGTCAGGGTAATTTCAACTGATCTCGTTTATGCGTTAAAAAAATTCCATATGTTGGGGTTTTACAAAATACATGAAATAAAATATAAAAATTACAAATCATAAACAATTAATAAAAATTCTAAAAAAGTAAAAAAATATATATTTTTCCTGGGAAAAGTGTTAACTGGTCAGATTGACATTTTGGAGATTAATCGATTTTCTTATAAATATTTTGTCTGAAATAGAAAAAGCATCCTTTACTTGCGGTGTTGATAACTCTGTAAAAGTAACTCTGCATATGTTACTCCCGATGTTTTTGGAAATAAAGCGTACACCCACGGAGTTATGCACTCAATTATGAGTGCATGGATCGTACACAGTTGGACGAAATTTGATGTCGCTGTTTTAAATGTACCATCGAGGAACTAGTGTTGAGAAAGTTACATGAGGCCTATGCTTATATGTGTTCTGAAAATTAAAATTCTGTTTGCTGATCGTCGGAATCAAACAAAAGAAAATCCTGACCGTCAATAATTGTATTGTATTGATCTGGTAAAACGAGATCTTCTGAAATAATGGAACTGGAATCGGATTATTTGCTCGTTGTCGGGTGCGTCGCAGATTACGTCTTAGATGGTGAACAGTTATCAACTTTGCTGCATCATTTCTACTTATCGTTGAAACTGATTGTGTTGTGATTTGTTGCGGTGTTTCTTCTGTTTCTACCCGTTTACTAAGAACCTACGATGTTTCTAACACTCAAAGGAAACAACCCTTCTGATAGATTTCTTTGTTTTACTTAAACAAATTCTTCGCACAGTAGCTTATCATGTCCCTTTTCAGATTTAACATATTCCATGATTTTAAATTTCTTAAAATCAATAATAATATATAATCCCACAATTTATATTTAAGTAATAATAATTAAACTTAAGATTATTAAATTAAATACACCCATCCCTCACTTAACAAAAATTCTTTTTACGAAATTTTTCCGTATGTGTAATAAATCTTTGATTTACGAAATTTTTTAACATACATATTTTACGTTTTTGAATTTATTTTTTTCATTTTACAAAATTTCCTGTTACGAAATTTTGATTTACGAACAACTTTTCGTGAACGAATTAATTTCGTTATACGAGGGATAGGTGTATTAAGTTTTAAGATAAATAATATTAAAATAAATTATTCAATTCAATTTCTTTTTAATTTAATTCAAATGTTTAAACAATGTATCATTATTAATTTAATCTTTCATTCATATATATTGCATTTATTAAAATTAATTGTCCAGGGGGATGTTGTCTGGGGATATTGTTCTGATACGTTATAGAGCGATTAGGAACTGATTAAAAGAAATTAATTAATTTTTTTAAACCAAGCACATAAATTAGGATTAAACCAGTGGAATATCAGTTTTATTGGTTGCCGAGGATTATCGTTATCGACAAAAATTTGTTCACCCAATTTTGGAAAAACCTGTCTTTTTGATTTATTATTATTATTATTATTATTATTATTATTATTATTATTATTATTATTATTATTATTATTATTATTATGATTAAATTATTAATTTTTTAATATTTATTTAGTGAGATAAATTCTTATCAAGAAACTATAAAAAATTCTACAACAACTATTACAATTTTCAATGATACAGTCCCATCGTCTTCAGTAAGTTTGGTTATTATTTCATTTTTGTCAGTATTTAAGACCATAAAAATAGGCGCCACTTGTCTCCAGATCTATTACAATCAGCGGAAATACATCTGGATCAAGTTTAAAGAAAATGGCTATGAATACTTTTGAAATAAAAGATGTTAGTTCTTTTTTTTTAATTTCACTGCAGAATTTGCTATTTAAATATTTTTTTTTGTCTTTTAAATTAATAATTAAAATCTCAAGATCACTTTCGTACACATTACAAAGGATTTAAGAATGTTTTTATTTTGAAAATATAAATAAATTCCAAACATTGTTTTATGAATAAAAAAAGACAACAATTCTTCAACAATAATTCTTGTATTTTTATCGATTTATTTTTAGAATTTCAATTAACACATCAGAAATATAGTTCTAAAAATGTGTTGTTGTGGTTAGTTTGCTCATAGCAATTGATATTTGAGCGTGACCAATCAAAACGGATGTCCATTAATAGACTTATTGTTTCAAAATTTAAATTGCCACAGCTGAAATCTGCCTACTTTTATATAGACAATTTCTCTTAATTTAGCACTTACTATTAGTAATCAGCATACGTCATGAAGCACAGTTTTTATCATTTGTGCGTCAATTAATGTCACTCAATGTAGATAAATTTATTTTTATTATTTTTTGTCGATTAACTAAACTTACAAATAATATAGATATTAATATTTTTTTTCAAAAATTTATGGTAATTTTTGTATAGTTTGTACGCTTTATATACGTGAGTAAATTTAGTTTGAAATAATTTTCTAAAAAGAAACTGAGAAAACCATTTTTATATTTTGTTCAATAATGGCACTAAAATCTTTAGTTGAAAAAATAGTTTCGGCAATTTTTTTAACATTTACATACTTTGGGCGTAATTTTTAAATGTTATTTTAACTAGGGTTTTTTTTATAAAAAATTTCAAAAAAATCAGGTTTTTTTGTTTATATATTATAAAAATACAGTTTAAATCGTATCATAGCAATATTAGTTAAGTGAATAGAGAACGTCGAGCATAAAGGAATACATAAATCAAGGCTAGTTTAGGATGCTTAATGGGTGGGTTCAAATTCGACATGTTTCAATGTTTTTCACTAAATTGACAGGTTTTTGGAGTGGTTGTGCACGAATACGAGATACCCTTTTTTAAATTTATCTCTTTTTAATGTTATTTTTTTACCCATTTAATTAGGCTTATGCGAACCAAAATAAAATTGATAATTATCATAAAGGTACTCGGAAAATCTTTCGAAGGTATTTGGACCGTCGAGTAAAAAACATTTTGTTAAATTATTATGGAGAAAATTATACGAATAATTAATATCTCGATGGATGCGTAATAAAATAAATTTCTATAAGAATGAGAACATTTGAATCAAACCTGTTGAAGACCAACGTTTTTTAATTAAATAATTAAATAAATTTGGCAACGATTTAATTAAAAGATAACGCCAATAAAAAACCTTTCGTACGATATATTTCGATAGCACAGCTATCATCTTCAGGTACTCAAAACCAACTAAAAATAATATGAATTAACATTTAATTTAAACAAATTATTTTTTATTAATTTAATTTTTTTTTAATAAATAAATAAATATTTTTAAAAATATATTTAATTCACTTTTAATTATTTTAAAATTTTCATTTATATTCTAATTTTTAAAAATTAATGTAATTTAAAATTTTCAATTATTTTAATAATATTAAAAAAAACAAACATGATTTAACATACGTAAACTATTTAAAAACATTCAAAACATTCGTAGTCACAGCACTTTGCACATTAATCTTTGGATCCAATGACCTTATCAGCAATGCTTCACATATCACGCGTTCCCAATAATTATTAAAACTTCTCAACAAAATTCTAAAATCAGACATTCCTATATCACTTCTACAGCCTCTATTGTGTTCACTAATATTGGTCAAACCCTTCAATCGACAATGCTCTAGAACTCGAGTACAGAGATGACGGGAAGTCTCTCCAATGTATGTGGCATTACACCCATTACATATAAATTGATAAACGAGATCAGAACACAATCCAACCGGAGTTTTTGATTTATTAATAAACATATTGCGTACCTTACACGAATTAGAGACGATCTTATACTCTAAATTTCCCATCTGTTTACTTAACTTCCTTTTATAATTTGTAAAGCCTTCAGAGTACGGCAATACTAACACATATTTTGGCTCAATTTTTTTATATCCATTTTTACCATCACCCAGACCAACACTCAATTCACACCCATCCGCCAAATTACATTCAGACTTTCCAAAACATGGATCCTTAGGATTTTTAATCAATTTATCAACAGTCTCTTTTATCATCAACAATAAAAATGATTTAGAATATCCATTCTTTATCAACAACTCAACCAATTTATCAACACTTTTTTACACTTTTTTTTAATTACTATATAAAATTTTATGTATATATAAATTAAAAAGATATATATAGGTACGTCAAATTCCTAATTGTTTCTAAGGGATTTTAATATCATACAAGGTTGGGAATCACAGATCAAGAGTATATTTGCTAAAAGTTAAATCAACGAGTTTTAATTCTCAAGATGTGTAAGACTGTATTAGAGGTTTTATTTCATTTAGGCTGTCATTTTTAACACTACCTTGTTTAATGTATCAAATATGAAACATTTGACAAAATGTAAATTTTTACTATTTTATTGATAAAAAACTTGCTATTCGTCGAATATCGTTAATGACAGATAACGGTTCAGCCGTTTTTTATCTTCTTGTCATTAATACAATAAGCAACTCATTCTATACCTTAAACTGAATCTTTTGTTTTTTCCTTAAAAAAACAATGGCGCAATGTAAGGAATTTTAGCACCAATAACTGTGCAGCTTAATTCGTTGGGGAAATGTCTAAATCAAAATTTGCCGTTTATGTGTTTTATTCAACTATCCAAAAGTGGTAGGTTCAAAGTTTAAAGTTTTCCCCGGCTCCAGTTGAGAAGTAACCCATTACCATAAGACACAATTTTTGTCGTAAATATTAAAAAGAATTTTTTATTTTAAAATTCTGTAATTTTATCTTTTTTCCTTAAAATCATTATTTTTACTCACATTTTTTGAAAATCTTTCAATTAATGCTCTCGTGATACAATTTTAATTGCATTTTAATTTAAAAAATTATAATTTAACACCTATAACTTTTCCGTGACAAATTATAAGATTAACTATTTTAATAATGTGAATAAAAATTAATAAATTAAATAAAAAATATTTTCAACAAAACCAATTAATATATAGACACTTATAAATTAGTAAATTTAATTCAGTGATTCCTTAAGTGGTCGATTCGGAACTGCAAGGAGTCCATGAGAGCGAAAACAAAATTAGGGGTGCACGAGAATGAATCCATGTAGTGACATAAATTTAGCTTCCCATAAATGGAATATTTCACATAACACAGATAGTACTTACACACTTACATAATTCTTTCTTATAATGGAGATATATTGAAGTAAAAAATATGATGTTACAAGAAGAGCTAATCGGAATAAGTAAAATTGAAAACTTAAGGCGGAGTTAAAAAAGAATACTAGAAATTCCGGCTTCAAAACGATATACTCAAAACGTATTCTACATTATGGAATATAGCAGAAAGTTTTTGATAGCTTTTCTATCTTAATATCTCATGGAAAATGGTTTCAGTTTGGTTGTAATTCTTATTACAAAAGAGGAAATAGGTTGACAATTACACTCCGAAGAGATTTAAAGCTGAATTTAACTAAATTTTCGCCAAATTTTGACGCATTGCAATCAAAGCATCATATTTATTCATTGATTAAAAGAATTGATTTATCAGTGTTTCTATTTTATGATAATGGTTATCGATTTCTAGTTTATATCGTTTTAATTGATATATAACTATAAAAATACACACATTTTCAGTTTGCAGTTTCATTCTATATAAAAGACTATCAAAGTGAAAGTTTCCATGTAGCTTATTTTTGATGCTTTTGTAGATGTGAGATTTTAAGAAATCAGGGGGTCTACCAAAAACAGAAAATCTTGTCAAGGGTTTTACAGGACAACAAGGTTTGGGAACTTCTGATTTAATTTTTACAAATGTTTACCGGATTCTACCAACCCCACTTGAATGTAATTAATTGTTTTATTGGGAGAGCTATTTTTTTAAAATTGTGCATGCAAGGTCAAAAACGTGCCGATATAAGTACACAATAAAAATTCTTTTAATGTGAAATTTGTAAAAATTAAACAACTTTTGAAAAGAAATTTTAGAATGATAATTGAAATATAAAATTTAATATGAAATTAGTTTGAATATGTTTCTGTATGCGTTTTTTACGGTGAAGTTTGCAATTTTCTAAATTTATCATTTTTAGAAATTATTCTAAGTAATTGTTAAATTTTTTTAATATTACATTGTTAATATTATGTTATGTTAATGTTACATATGTTTTTGTGTGTAAAAAGATTGCAGCATCCAGCCGAGTCTCGTGACAGCTGGGCTGCCGGTATATAAATTTTTGTATAAATATATACAACAAAATTAATAATAATAATAAACTTTATTAATAAAAACAACGAAATAAGTAATATCACTATTGCTATTAAAAAGTTCTCGATTTAAAATTTCTGATTTTTTGTAAGCTCATATCTAGATCAAGTTCTTAATTTTTAGTCTTACATTTTTCCTATATTTTTAATTGTTTTTTTATCTCTATTGTAAAATGTTTTACTATCAAGATTTTGTTTTTCTTACTTGCAGAGGGGAGGAAAAATAATCAAAAAAATTAATAAGAAAACAATACAGTAATCATTTATTTTAGTCGGGGAGTTTCCTTTATTCTTGAAGTGAAATTTTTTAACTATTCAATCTCAGTTGTATTTTATTTTGAAATAAGTTTCCTGTGTTAAAACTTTTTACTGTCGTTTTATTATTTTCATCTTTTAAACTTTCTATAAATTTTCATATTTTATAAAGAAATTTGGAGTTTTTCAACACTATTGATTAAAAAATTATAAACCTCCTGTGACATATAAATTTTTCAATTAGTATTTTTGAAATTTTTTTCTTCATTTTTTGTTTTTTATATTTCAATATCATTAATACTTTCCAAAAGTAGGCACAGAATACTTTAATCAGAAACAAGTTGACCAGAAGATACTTGATTGCATTTTAAACTTTTAAATCAGTTTTTAAAAAAAAATTTAAAAATAAATAAAAGCTTGCAGTATTAGTTAAAAATAGTCCTATCTCATAAATTTATTACATTTATAAAAAAATATTTTTTTCTTTTGTTTAAAATTTTAAAATTTATTGTATGAAAACTTATGGTACGATATATATCGACAGTTTAAAAACCAACTAAAATAGTATGGATTAATTTATAAAATTTAAACAAATTATTTTTTTAACATTAATTCAATATTCGATAGTTTTTTATCAATAAAAGTTCTTCTTATTTTCTCTGATTCCAACATTGTTCTTAACGTTCTTCTATGTATTAATTGAACATCTTTACTGGAAAGATAATCACTAAGTTTCATTTTAAAAATGAAAGAGGAATCATCTTTTCTTCAAACAAGTCTCAAGAAAACTAATGTCCAGTTCCTTTTTTTTGAGGGAATTATAAACCTTCATAAACCTTTTGAATATTGGAACAGCTGCAGCATGATTTATAAATAAATAATTATACCTTCCATTAATAAAAAACTGACGAATATTGGATTAATGTCTAACAAAATAAGAAGAAAGTTGCTTTCATATGTCAAAATTGTTCTTTAATTTAATTTGTGAATATAATCAACAATGTCAATAAAAATTTTATTTTCAACAGACATTTCTAGAATTTTACTTTTAATAAAGTTTGCATTTTATTGGCATTTTTATTTTTAATTCTAGATTGACGTTAAAGACCTATCAATTGTGTTCTTATTGAAAAACAAAGAAAATGTTCTTCATGGTAAATATTTTTTAAATAATAATAATAATAATAATAATAATAATAATAATAATAATAATAATAATAATAATAATAATAATAGTAACAAAAATATAAAATATTTTGAAAGAAATTAAAATTAACAATTGTTTAAAATAATTTTGTTAATTCAATTTTATTATTTTTATAAACCAACAATATAAATTATTTTATTCACTATTTGAAGAAAGACAATGAAAGTCAGTTCATTTCTATTTTCTATTCAAAAGAATTAAATTTATTTTAAAATTGTTTTTCCACTTACAAAATAGCGTAAAAATCCAAATTTCTTGAAATTAAAAGTAGAAAGAAATGATAAATAATCATAAATAAAATTGCTTATTAAAATTCCATATTTTATAATCAAAAAAGTTTATATTTAGATGATGTCTCACTAATGGTTTTACAAGAGCATGCCAACAATGTTCAAGAAAACAGTTGCGTTAAATCATGCATTTATTGTGACAAAGGGACTGCTGCAGTTAAAATAATTTATTATTTGAGATGCAATAGACCTTTGAATGGTGATATTATAATTAAATTTACTGAAAATGTCTATTATGCCTATGTTTTTCTGAAAACTTTTAGAGAGCATGAATAAAGGTCTCGCTCAAACTAAGAAGCCGGTTCCAGTGAAGCCTAAGCAAAATAAATACAACATGAATGTTAGATGGATAGACAGTGAAATGCCGCAATGGCTTATGGTAAAATACATTTGAAATAATTTTGAATATCAGTAAATAAATTCAAACCATTTATCAAAGTTTTAATTTTTGTTCAATATTGATCTTGAGTCTGAACGAAATGAAGATAAACTAAATTGAAATTAAAAATAGATCAAACAAAGTTAAAAGATTTTATTGATAATTAATTTTTATAATAAAATAGTGTGTGTTTTGTTTTATACAGTAGTTACAACAACAATTGCATTAAAAAATATTTTGTCTTATTATGCCTTTATTATGCATTTGATTTGTTTTTTCATGATAATAATTAAGTGGAAACAAAAAGGTTTACAAAATTAGTGACAATTTTGCGTTAAGAGGGTTTCAGTGAATAATATTAAACAATTCTTTTTCCTCATAGTTAATTAGTAAATTTTTTTTTTTTTTTGAAAAATATGTATCATAAATTATTAATAATATTTACATAATTTAGGATTTTTAAAAAAATAAATTTTGCAACCTTTAATGCGGTTTGAACATGTAAGAAATTTACTGAATTAAATATTCAAATTTATTATATTACTTTTATGAAAACAAGAGTTATAAAATTTGTAATATATGTAAGTATTCAAACTAATGACAAAAATTATAGTAAAATGAACATTTCGATGTCAGAACATGCTAATTACTATTTCTATAGATTGTTGATAATTCATATTTTGATTATTATACACCAGCTTTCATAAATTATCCACAGAAATGACAAATAATATTGGCAGATGATAAGTAAAAAGTTATATTTTTTAAAAGTTATTTTTAATATTTTAATTTTTAATGTTAATAATATTGTTATTCAAATTGAAGTTTCTTATTTATTATGAATTTCAGGTCATTTATGCTTTATTTTTAAAATGGTATGATTTATCAAATTTTTATTTAAATACAGATTTTAAATTGCTTTCATTCACAAATAATTTCTAAAATTTTTTTTTATGTGATTGTAGTAATTTTCTCCCCGTTCTTTGATTTTGCGAAATATTTTTTATTAATTTCTGAAAATATTTAACTTTAAAAATTACGTTTTTCAATGCCTTTTTTATATATTTTCCATATTTATCAGTTATCTGTCATCATTTTTAAAGTTTTATATTGAAATTTTATGAAATAAATTATAAATTGCGTTGGTACTCTCTGCTTCTCGCAATCATGGATAGCTGGAATGTGATAAAACGCTAGAAATATCCTCAAATTGAATATTTTTATAATTAAAAATACTCATAATAAAAGATTTTGTCCATAATTTTCATCCCATCGTGTATTTTTATTATAGTTTTTAAGGTGTAAATGTATGTGTGTTTGTATTTTATTTTTCTTACCAAAAATGTTTTTCTGTTATTCATCTAATTTACGTGGATGCCTATAGCCTTTGTACTGATTTCAAGAAGGTGTATATTTTTTTCTATACATTTCTTATAGCAGACCTTAATTTTTTGGGGTAACTGCTGATAATTTATGAAAGATGGTGTATATAAAGTAAGAATTTTTGTTCCATTTATGCCATATCTTCAAAAACTAAAACACAACTTCATCAAAACATTCATCATATTTTAAGTTTGAATTTTGTTTATTAATATTATCGGTATTTAAAAAACTCTTTATTTTGTTTTAATGACATATGTAGAATCTTCTAGCTGATTTGTTTAATGAGGGAGTAGAATGCGAAGGAATATTTAGGATGTCCGGCTCGGTATTCCAATCGGATGAATATGTTTATCAGATTTCCGAAACAGATGATTTGAAAATAGATACGACTATCCATAACAAGGCAAATATTTTAAAAGTATTTTTTTTGAATTTGAAGTATTTTCACTCGATTGTTTACAGAAATTCATCAGCATTATTGAAGGGTCACTTTTGACTTCAATAACCAAAGAAGTTTTTTATAATTTATCCAATGAAATAAATTCTATCGAAGATTTTCTATCGCAAGAAGATTTACAAACAAAATTGCTTAAGTACAAGTCTTTTTATAATTGTTTACTAATGTATGTAAAAAATTTAATTTAAAAATGATTTTTTGTCTGACTATTGGTTAATAACGTTTTATTATTTTTATATTTATTTTAGTCAAAATGTCTATTGCAAATTAAACATTTTTTGTTTTTATAAATTTATATAATTTTTAATTGACATAAATATTTATTTTTATTCTCAGACCAAATGTAGAAACTGAACTTTACACTTATAAAACAACTGCCTTTCTCTAAGTTGTTATAAATTTATTATATTTGTGTTTTATTTTTAAATTAATAATTTAATTCAATTACTTTTAGTACTCAATAATTCTTAACCATTGCTAAAATTTGATAATTCCTGTCGCATAAATAGAATAATTCATTGATTAATTAAAACAAAAATCTTTATTAATCTCATTGAATTAATTTTCTTTATAATGTAAAAGTGTAAATAAATGAAACGAATTATTTTTTCTAACAGAAAAAAATAAATCATGAAAAATGACTTAATTAATTAATATAATATTATTTCTGATTTAAAATTGTTTTGTTGGTAGATATTTTTCTTGAAAAATTGATTGCCTACGATCAAAAAAAACATTAAAAAATGTGAAAATAGAACACTGTGTATTTTAAATTAGTCGCCTTTACTTATTTAATTTTTAAGTTGTTTAATCGTTTAAATTGTTTTCCTCCAATTAAAAAAATGAAAAATAAATTTGCTTTAATTTATAATTTCAATTGCATTTCAAAAAGTCTTTTTAATAAATTGTAATAATTAATTAAAATTTATTTATTATTGAAAATTAAGCAGAAACTTTTCAAAGAAATGAACGCAAACCATGCGTCTTTTATTTGCAAAAAAAGTAACATAAAAAACCAAATTATATTTTACAATTAATTAGTCATTATAAGTAAAAAAGTTTGCATTTTAGCATTTTTGGCGGTTTTCATGTATCAAGAGGGAAAGTATTTTACTTTTCATTTATTCAGAATGACCACAGACCATTTTTAAAATTGTCTCTGTGTTTTTCCTTCACAAGTTATAATTATTCCTATTTTGATCAGAAATTTAAAAAAACGGCCACCTTTTTTCACTGTTGGCCATCATTTAACTGACTAATTTAATCTGAAATTGAATTACTAAAAGTTTCTAACAACTTGCTCAAAATCTGCTAGGAATTTGAGGATGTGTTTATAGATTAAAACAAAAATAGAGATTAAAACAAAAATTTTTAATGATAAAATAATAATTTTTGTTTTTTATCTTTTTGAAATACAAAAAAACATTATTGGTAATAGAAATAAAAAAAAATTTGATGAAAATACGCCTGTCTAATTTCTTTTTAAAACATGCATAAATATTATTGCTATAATTCAATTATGATGTTTATAATTTATCCATATTCTTTAGACTTATTCAAAAGATTCCAGCTAACAATTTGAATCTGTTTCAACACATTCTTGTTATTCTCGATACTATAATACAGAAATCACAAATAAATCAAATGAATATCCAAAATATTTCAACGTGTTTTTCACAAAATTTATTTAAACACCTTTCAGATGATGCAATGAAAATAAATAAATTGTTTGAATGCATTCTCCATTTAACGAGTAAACTTGTCAATCCAGTTACATACAGCAATATCGTCAAATCCTATGTACAAAGGAAGTCATCAGTTGGATCAGTTGAAAGTAAAATTATTAAAAATGTCACTTATTTTACGGTTCATATAAATTCAATTCGATTGTTTTACTAATCCAACTATCAGAGAACGTTGAATTAAAGATAATTGACAAAATATGAGTCTGGATTATATATAATTTTTCCAATTTTTTAAAAGGGCAAAGTTCTTGGTAATTCGAAATTTGAGTCTCACATCAGATTTTTACATAAAACCTTTAAAACATTTAAATGTTCCGACAATGAAAGATAGTGAAATATTTGTGTACTCGTCGAGGTGCTCGGTGAAAATGACGATATTAATGCAATTTATTCATCATGAGATCACAAACTGATTTATTAGTGTATTATGTGTCAAATCAGTCGCAATATATTTCAATAAATTATTGCATAATTTTAATTTAATCAATTCGACTTAATATGATTTTGCACTGCCGAAATTGTATATGAAAATTGATTTTTTTTCTCTCAAATATTTTCTACACACATCAAATGATTTGTTTTAATGAATCAATTTGAATATTTCGTTTTAATTTAACAATGAAATAAAAATATTTAATTCTTTTCTTTAATAGTACATAAAATGTAGCTAAAAGATTTTAGAAAAATATTAAAAAAAAGTTTTGTTATCTTTCACATATTTAAGGGAAAGATGTTAACTTTTATCATATTTTAATGAGGATTGCTTGATCTGTTTGAAAATATATTATTTGAAAGAAATGTAAGATTTTTTTTTTATTTAATTTCTTACATGGGACACGAATAATATTTTTAGACACTGAACCAAAAAACTCATTCTAAAAATTAATACTTTGCTTTAGAAAATTAAATAACAAATAAAAGTAATTAAAAAAAACATCGAAATTGTAAAAATAAGTATTTTATTTCTCAATCGCTACGATAATTATACATTTGTTTCAATGAGTTTAGCTTAAGATTCTTGAAATAAATAATGATGTTGTATATTTATGAACCTCCTTTAATCCGTCCAACGATTTGTTACAAAGAATTATTTACGACTATTCCTTCTGCGATTATTAAAGCTTGAAATTTGGAATATTTAAAAAATAAATACAATAAATAACTGGTCGAATTGAACAATTAAATTACGTTTAATAACCTTTTTGGTATCCTAGTTCCTTACTAATTTACTTTTAAAAATTTTTCTTAAAAATTCGACGCATAATTTCAAAATAATAAATTTAGTTTTCATTTTCGTTATTTTGTTTATTTAGTATAGAAATTTTGCGACTTATCGGACTTAATTGTGTTTTTAGAAGGAATAGCTGATTTTCCCTTTCAAAACAAACTTTAGATTTGTATTTTTTAAAGTATGGTTAAAAAATATTTATATAATCAGCCCTAGAAAACCTTTATTTATATTTGCATAAAAGTAAAATTACACCTGAAAAGTTGTTACTAGTTTATTTAATAATAAAAGTTGTGAATTTTTCTCATTAAATACAACTAAAATTAACAAATCAATAGTATAATTTAGTATAATTTAATTCAATATAATTTAAAAATTTTGTAATATTTCATTCGAAATTCACAATTATTATTATTATTATTATTGAGTAAATAATTTCTGATTTTTAAAAAAATTTAAAAATTTTTATTCTCATCTATTAAATTTATAATATTAGTAAATCTAATTTGGAAAAATATTTTGAAAATTAGTTTAAATAAATATATTTATTGAATTAATTTGAGTGAAAGAAAATATCAGAGAAGAAGAGAAAGCAAAAGTCTAGTTAAATTTTGGTTATGAGTGATCAGGGCCGTTTATCAGTTGAAATATTTCATATTTTATGAATAAACATTGCGGAAATTGGCTAACATTGTTATTTATTTAAATTTTATTTATATAATTATTATTATTATTATTATTATTATATAGACTATTAGAAACTGCTCAGATTTAATATTAATTTTTATGCAAATTATTTTGCTCTGAACTTCTTGTTAACCAATATTTGACCAGTATTATAATTAAATATAAATGATAAACTAATGCAAATTTGCGATTGGTAGAATTTTCCAAAATAAATATTTCAAGAAAATCTAAAGGACGCAAGGATTAAAAATATTTAATAGTTATTTTTGCTGAAAAATGATGTATATTATATATATATATATACTAGCTGTGGTTACTTGTAGTTGCCCGGGACAATACTTAAAAGTGAGCAAAGCATAATTCAAGCAAAAAAAGTTCAAGTCTTGTTCTTGATACTACAAAAAACCCGATGAACACCTTTTTGCTAATTAGACTTTTCTCTATCTTGACAGTATAGATAGAGCTTTTGACCCAATTAACTATTTGAAAAGTGCACTACAACTTTTGTGTTATAAACTTTGCATGAAAATGATTGATCACGGCTCCAGATCCTTCTGATCTGGATTATGTGTCCGAAAACGTGATCTGCCCCCACTAAAACAATGATGCGATTGATGCCTCAGAGTCATCCTGGACCATATATTGACCTTCCTAACCCCGTTGGTTTAGGTACGGGGTCCAGCCAAATCTCATCGAGATCGGTCCAGCGATTTGGATTTCTATAGAGAGCACACAAACAATATATATATATATATATATATATATATTCGTAAAGAAAATAGCATTTCAGAAAATTTCATATTAGTTAAATTTATTTCCACCAAATTATCTACTTCTTGAGTTTACTTTTTATTTGTTCTAAATTATGTATTGTATAATCATTTAAACAAATTTTTCAAAATATATTTTATTGCTAGAAAATAATAATATTTCCTTTTACTGCTTCCTGTTGATTCCATTAAATTATTATTTTTCATCAGATCTGATAACACCTAACGCATGTGATAGTTTTATTTTTTTTAAATTATAGGCGCTAACCGTTTGATTGCGTGCCAGTTGGCCTCTTGATGTTTTAATGCTATTGGATATCAAATTTATACTGTTATAAAATTGTTTACTCATATATAAATAGATGTAAAAATATTTTTAGTGAAAAATAATTTTATATTTTATTAGCAAATTTTTGAAAAGCGGTATAATTGAACTTTTTAATTTTATGTGTTTTAGCATATGCTTAATTTTTAATTAACCAATAAGATAATCATACTTTATATTAAGCTCGCTCCTCATGCTGGACTTATAATAAAAGTTTTTGTTACTATTTTTTAGGTTTTTAAATATATAATATTGCAATAATACTTTTAATTCGTAAAATATTTCAATGGTTTTAAGGCGAATTTTGTTTTAAATAATATTTTTCATCATATTTTTCATATCATAACAATTCATCAGGTACTTCAAAGGTTTCTTTGAACATTTCGCTTCTAACGGTCACATCTACTATATAAATTTATTTTAAGTACATTGAGAAAATTTACCTTTTATTTTGAATGAGGTTTTGTTCCACGCGTCTTTTGGTTTTTTAGGAATTAAAATACAAGTGATTCTTGATCTGATTGTCAATCAGGCGTTTACAACAGCTTCAAATAGGCGAGATAATAATTAAAATGTTAATTAAAACCAAATTTAGAAAAGTCAAAGTGAAAATCTTAAGAATTCTATAAAAAATATTTTAAAATGATGTATAACAGTCAAATAATATTTTGCACTAAATTTATAATTAAAAAGTGCTTATTTTTGAACGATGTTTTTACAACATTTTTGTTTTAATGAATAAATTCATGATATTTTAGATCACTCGAAATCAAACGGCGTAGGGTGCATTGACCAAGAATCCAATTCGTACTTTATTTACAAATTTTTAAATTAATCTTTAAATAATATAGACCAACAACTTCAAGAACTGTGTCAGATTCTAATGAAGATAAAAAGCCACTCATAGATCAACCTCGAGTTCCTCCTAGGCGGAAAAACATAAATCTTCGTAATCGTGCAGCATTCAATACCCCAGATGAAAGTCCTGTCACTTTGAAGAGAAATTCTCTTACAAAGAAAATAAGTCTTAATGACAAACAGCAGTCTCTTTCAGATGAATTACCGACAGATGGAAATAATAACCCTCTTGATGAAGTCGATTCTAAATTGACTGCCCGAAGCCCAATAGATCCAATATTACCAGTAAAATCTAATTCAAATCTAAATCAAAAACCTAGAAGACTATCAAGAAGCTCCAATACTTTCAATGCTTCTTCTCCAGAAAATGTAAGATTAAATGAATCCAGTAATTTTTATCGTCAAAACCAAATTAACCGTAAGCACAACAAAACTAATCCAATTACTGACATATCAAATTCAAACACTAACAATGCCAAACAAAATGTGAATCAATTAAAAACCGGTGCTAAATTAACACGAAGCACTGATAGAGTTATCACCAAAGCCCGTTCTAGATCTCAAAGCAAAGTAGGAGAAAATGTGCCAAGTAATACGCCTCGTTCAAACAAAACTACATACCATTTCAATGCCAATTCATCACATGATACAGATTTTCAGAGGAAACCAATAGTAGAGAGACAAAGAAGTAGTTCCGCTTGTCGAGTTCCAAAGCTTACAAGACAATATGAATCTAATTTATCAACTTCAAAACCACCTCTTCCAAACAAGAAAAATTCTATCATTTCAGAAGCCCCAAAAGTATCTAAACTGGTTAGAGATCTTGAATTCAAAACAACTCGACCAAACGAACGACAAGCCTCTAATGTTTATCTCAAACCTCAGGGCCCAATTAGGCCGAATCATACTATTCATATAAATAATGCTCAAGAACTCCAAGTTGAAAAGTCAAGCCTCTCACATCCAACGAATAGGTTCTCATTGCATGAAAAGTTAAATGATAGCAATGATGAGGATGTCACTTACATTTAATATCAAAGATATTATTTTTTAATTTTTTTGCTAGTTAAAAATATTATTTTTTGTAAAAGAAAAAATTTTGTCAATTATTATTATGCAGATTGTATTTGTATGTAATTATGTAGAAATTTTTTATTGTTTGTTGAATGGTAACATATCGTTTAACTTTGAAATAGATCGCAATTATTTTTCTATATTATTATTATTATTATTATTATTATTATTATTATTATTATTATTATTATTATTATTATTAATATTATCATTATCATTTTTATTAATATTATTTCAATTGTTTGTTTTTGTCAATGTGTTATTTATTTGAAAAATGATATTATTCATTATTATTTGTTTTGATAATAATATAAAATAACACGTTATTTTTATCTGATATAATTTTGAGTTAGTTTTTTTATTTTTGAGTTTAAAGCTACTATTCATCCTTTGCACCAAAGGCCAGCTGAACGCTCCAAACACTTAATGGTGTTCTATCTTAATGGCTTTCTATAACCAGTGTTATTTTCTTCGTTTTATTTTGTAGATAAAGGTTTTATAAGTATTCGAACAATAGGTTTATTTATTGAATATTATGTTATTCTAAAATCTACGAAAAAATCCTCTGGATTTGGCCTCCAAAATATAACCCAACTAATTGCAGTGTAATAGGTTAATATTTCCTATATAACTGAAATTTCATTGGCTTAAAATATTTGCATTTCAGGTTTTTAATTAAAAAGGTAATAAAATATTTTTTTTGAAATACTTGACAAATTTTATATTAAAGTATATTAATTAACTTTTTATACTTCTAAGATTGAAATTGTGAACTTTAATTCGAAATGTATGAAAAACCAGTATTATGCTGATCCACCAAAAGAGCACAGAGCAAAAGCGTGCAATGATAAATAATGATTTTAAATATGAAATTTGATTTTTAAATGTGATAAAAAATAATTTGAAATCATTGTTTTAATTTCAATAATAAATAATTAAGTTTGTTTTTATTTGAAAGTTAAAAATTTCCTGTGGCGAAATTGACTGAATGTAAGCTCAAGATTTCCAAGCACGAAGAAATTATGTTGGCGTTCAGTTAATATTCGATGATTTGATTGATAATAGTCCTTCATTTATGTCACAATTAGTCAACATCTATATTAATAGATAGAGAAGAAGTCGACGCAACAATTTAAGAATTACCTTGCAACACTAGAACTTTTGAAATCAATCAATCGACAGGTTTTCACGTTCTAACTAAGTTAAAATTTGGCTCCGTTCTTTTCAACAGATGATACACTTCCATCTTCCATATGAAATGTGGTTGAACTCTGCCGTAGATAATAAAATCACTACGAAATGAAAATCGAGGTATTTAGTTCTGGTAGAGTTATTACCATCGTTTATTGTCCTACAATCCCACCTAATAATGATATACCTAACATGGCTCCGATAATAACTTTTTAAAAAACAACTTCAAGACCTAAATACTATTCAAATTGTTTTAATCTTTAAGTTAAAGTAACAAAAAAGGAAATGAAAATCAGAGTGGAATAGTTTTATGTCTTGAAGTTGTTGGTGGAGGGTGTTTGGTAGCTTTTTTTTGTTTTTTCTAACATTTTTCATAGACTTTAAAAACTCAGGAACTGTTTATTAATTTGCTCTGAATTTTATGTTAAAATTTCTTTATTTTTGTATTTAATTTTTATATAAAAAAGAGATTTAAAGAAAGAAAAACAGTTAATTAATTGAGTTATGCCTTTTCTTTCGAAGTTTCTTCATCCTATTTCTTTACCAAGCATATCATAAATGTTTTCTTTTATTTAATAAAGAAAAGATTTTAATAATCTAGGTTTACAATTTCCACAGTTCTAATTACCCTATACCTTTTTAAATAAAACAAATACGAAAAATTGTGGTGCCTAATAAAAATACTAAAAATTAATTTTAATTATTTTTATCAAGAATTAAATAAAATAATTATTAAAAATATATTAAAAAGTAATACATAGAAAAATTTATTATTTAACACATGGAAGGTTGAGACCTTGTCTAGTATTTCGACTTTTCCCTATATTTACCATTCTTTTCGTATAATTATATCTAAACTCTCCTAATTGTTGAATTTCTTCATTAGTAATTTCAGGGGTGTAATTATTAATTTATAAATTCGAATTTGAATTTAGCCCAGAATAACATAAAAGTAAATAAAATAAATAAAATTTGATTTATAACATTTTTTAAAAATTAATATTAATTTTTGGTATTAAATAGGTAGCATTTTTATTAGGCATAACAATTAAACGAAAAAATATTGTTTTACTGCATAAATTTTAGTGTTTACTACAGTTAATGAAAAAATTATTTATTTAATATTATATACTTTTATATTATTTTGGCTCATAATATAATACCAGTTTTAACTTTAACTAGTATTATTGTGACTTTTGAGGGCTAAAAATAAAAAAAATCTAAGATTTTCGCCTTTGAATTTTGTTAAACTATATTAGTAAAAAGTAAAGACCCCAAGTTGTCTTGTCCATTGGTTCCAGAAATTCATGACACAGATAGGACCAACGCAAACCTAAACCTTATTTTTTCTAACAATTCAATAGAAATTTTAGTATAGAGTTTTTAATTCAAAATTTTAGTATACCATTTTATAGAAAGTAAATCATCAAATAGAATAAATCGTAATAGAATGCATTAAAATTAGTAAAAAAAATTTAAATTGGTTAATATTTTATCATTTATATCAAGCAAAAGACTCACTCTTGAAAAAAATATTAAAGTTTCATTTATTTTTATTCTGACAAAAAAGTTTGTTTTATTCAAGTGATATTTAGTGTTACTTATACTTGATAAAGGCAAAGTTGAATATTCATGTTATATGATATTAATTTTCGATCTTTTGTGAGAATGAAAATAAATGAAATGTCAAAGATGAATGATCAATAAAATAAAAGATTTTTCTAAAATATCAAAAGAAATCTAGATTTAGTTTAGCTAAAGAGTTATTCTTCTAAGGTCCTAAATATTGGAATTCTAGGTGAAATCAAGTATGGAAGATAGTTTTATTTATAAATTAACCCACAATTAATTTCTGGAAATTTTTTTTAAATAACTAAATAATGAATTTATGGCTTAAAATAGAATAAATATATCTAATAATATTGATTTATTTGATTTTTCACGGTGACTTACAGGTGAAAATATATTTGTTTAGAGTTGAATTGGATATATTTTTACAAAAATATTAATTTTTAAAATTAAATGTTCATAATTTATTTATATTATTATTGTTGTTTTGTTATTTTTTAAAGCAAAAAATGGCAAAAAAAAACTTGAAAAACTACCACATAGACATAGATATGATTAAAACAATCTGATTTTTCTAAAATTAAATTAACATAATTTATTTATATTATTATTGCAGTTTTTGTCATTTTTTTATTTTTTAAAGCAAAAAATAGAAAATAATTAATCTTGAAAGTGTAACACACAGAAGTAGATATACTTTAAAAATCTGATTTTTTAAAATTATTATTATAAATTTATTGAGATTTCATATAATAAAAAATTTTTGATATTATTTGATTGATAAGACAAATATTTACAAATAATAACAACACAGTAGTAGAACAAACTGTTGTACACATTTCAATCTCCAAATTATTTGGCCTGAGTGTTGATATTATACCAGAGCTTCTTAAACTTTTGTAATTCACGACCCCATTTATGATTGCGAGTTTCTTGACGACCCCATACAAATATAAAAGAAAAATAAATTTATATTATTTAAAATTCCTATAAAATCTTCTAATTCTAATTCATAGTAAATGTTTTTCAGGTTATTACAATACTCTTAATAGAAATGCAGGTACAAACAATCTTTCCTAACTAGAAGATTTTATGATATATTTATCTAAGATAATTGTTTTTGTATCTTTATAACAATAATTTTACAAGTTAAAAAACATTTTCTGTTAAATTGTATTTTTATCTCTCGCAACCCCAGAATTTTGCTACGCGACCCCAAAATGGGTCGCGACCCATGGTTTAAGAAGCCCTGTATTATACAATAATTTAATAGGATTTTCAAAATTCAAAAATCCATTATTATTCACATTTTTTAAAACAAGATAATTATTTTGAGCAATATTTTGAATAAGAAAACATCAAACACTTCATTCTACAATTATTAATTATTTTAAATTACATATTTGTATTTAAATTATATTTACATTATAATTTTTATTATATTATTTACAATTATTATTTACACATAATACTTATAAAAAGTTAAATAATTAATATAAAATTGTGTAATTGGTTAATTAATTTGGTTAAATTACATGCAAAATTTTACTTGAAACTTATATTCACGATTGAGGTTTGAAAATAATTCAAATTTTACTTAACTGCGGTTTAGGAAAAATTTTGTTTTAGGAATTTTAGGAAAACTTTTTATTCAAATTTTTTTATCAAACCATGCAAAGAGAGATTACTTTATTGCTTCAATTTAGTTTCAATAAATATAATTTATTCTAAAAAAATAAAAAGCATAGCGAAACAAAATAAAATTAATATCATAATCAGACAAATAAATAAAAAAACATATTATTTCAAACAAATGTATTTTTCCAATATTAAATTTACAAAAATAAATATCAGTTTTAAATGAAATAACTAGTAAAATAAAACAAGTTATGCGTCATTTATTAAAGAAAAGTTATTAATTTAAAAATAGGTTATGGCCAAATATTTATTTAATGTAATGAATTCCAGCCGCGTAAATCTGGTAAATTCTATGTTTTAAAAGTTTTAATATTAAATTCTATTAAATAACTTTAATAAATAATGCAAACAGATGCATTTAAAATAACTTATTAAAAAATAAATTATTTCCTTTCAATTATAAGCTTTATTAATTGTTTTAATAATTTTATTGAAATTTTATTTTTAAAGCATTATAAATTTAATGACTTTTAGATAGAGATAAAATATTCATGAAAATAATAATTATAAAAAATTGGACATATACATAATTAAACAAAATAATAATACTGTTGAGTTGATTTTCCAAGAATTAGTTGATTCGAAAAAATAGTTTTAAAATCTCTAACATAATTTACATCGAAAATCATCAAATTCTTTTATATAATTAAGCATTATTTATGAATTTTAGTCTCAAATTTATAAATTTTCTATTCTGTTTTACTTCCTAACCCGTAATTTTTTCGTTGTTTTATTTATTCTCTATTGTTTAAATACAGACTGACTCTGAGTCCTCATGGTCTTTGTTTAAATTAACCGAATAAGATCATATTAATCCTATCCTCCCTTATTAGATAAAAATTTATTAATTACAGATTTAAATTCTTTTCAACAACTTCCATTCTGATGATATTTAAAGAACTATATTTTGAGAATTCTGTATCGTTATTAAATTATTTAAAATTATTTATTTATAAAATTTACTTTTAATATTTACCCTTAAATTTATTCCCCTTTAAAATGTTTGAGCCACTCTATATGTATTACTAAAAAATAGCCATTATTAAATTTTATTATATAACTTCTTTCGTGGTTCTTTCCTACAATTGTACCAGAACCTTCATATATGTTCTCTGATTTATTTATATTATCTTTATCTGGCTTTATTGATAGTGGAAATTCATGTGTTTTTAGCTAGACTTAAGAAATATAGAATAAAATAAAAATTTAACTAAAAAAATATAAAAATAAATAAATAATTAACAATAATATAAGTAAATAATTATAAAATAATACTTAATAAATTTTACTTAACAATAATAAAATTTAAATGAATTTAAATAAAATAAATGAATAAAAATAAATTATTAAATAAAGTTATTAAATGTTAAGTAATTAAAAAAATAAAATCACCTTTTATAAAATAGAACAATTAAAGGTACTTAAAAATAAATTAAAAATTAATTAAATTAAATTAGAATAAATAATAAAATTAAAATTATTAAAATTATTAAATAATATCAATTAATTACTCTAAATTTAAAACCCCTCTTTGTTTGGTCTTGTGAAATATTTATTATTTACTGTTTTTTAATATGTGGTGATATCAACAACTGTTGTGATGTCCTCCTTTTACATTACTGCTCATACTGAGAATAGTTTCTGCTCTAGTGTCACACGCGCAGCTTATCGGAAATATTGATACTAATTATAAAAGGACATTTCAAAATGAAAAAGTAAATAAAAAAGAATTAAATTTAAAATAAAATATTACAAAAAATCTTTGACATCTTTTTTTACAACCTGAGATAAGTGCCGATGTAGTTTAAAAGAATTTTAAAAATATACTACAATATTCAAAGTGATAATATATATGTAAAATAGTATTAAAATTATAAGTATTATTTTATTGTAACGTCTTTAATTACTTACAAAATTTTGATAACATAATTTGATGCCTTGTAGAAATTCAAAGTTATCAATGAATAATAAATTCGCATGTCTAACAGCATTTTATTGGGAATGAGAAAATTTCAGAATTTACATTAACACTTCTGCCAGATAGGCAATTAATATAATCGATACACAGCGGTGCAAAATTACTATATTCTGCACTTTTCCTTTCCACTTTCAGGTGCAAATATCTGATCCGATGTGTGCACACTGCCGATGGATCAACATAAACTGCGAGATTTAGTATTTTTATTTAAATATATTTGTGCTTGAAAACAAAATTTCAGCAAGTCAACAATATCCATAATTGATTTTTGATTCCAACTACTTCTGCTTTTGTTTCGATTAAGATTTTTACTTTCTCAATATGGATGCTATCAAGAAAAAGATGTTGGCAATGAAGATGGAGAAAGAAAATGCTGGAGACAAGTAAAATAAATTTCAAGCAATAAAATTCTCAAACTTTCTTTTAGGTCTAGATCACTGAAAAATCAGTTAAAAGAAAAAGAAGAGGAAAAGGTCAAGCAAGAAGATGCCATGCAAGAACTACAAAAAGCATTACAGACTGCGCAAACAGAATGTGATGAAGCTCAAGAAGCGCTTGCTGAGGCAAACACTAAACTTGAAGCAACTGAAAAACGAGCCACAGACGTTAAATAGTTTATGATTTCTTTTACAATATTGTTTACTTTTTAGGCTGAAGCAGAAGTAGCCGCTTTAACTAGAAGAATTCAACTGATTGAAGCAGATCTTGAACAAACTGAATCAAGATTTCAAGAAGCTTCAGCAAAACTAGAAGAAGCAAGCAAGAATGCAGAAGAAAGCGAAAAGTAAGAGAAATATTAATCAACTTTAAAATCATTCTACATTATTATTATAATTAAAATTATTATTGTTACTTCCATAAAGTTCCATAATTATTCTGAAATATTTTTAAAAATATTTTTTGTCATCTAAATATTTATTTTGAAACAAATGAATTAATAAAATATATCAAAAACTTTCACGTAAATATTAATTGTTTAAAATGATGTTGTTTTTCTTATTCAGTGTAATTGTATTTGAAAATAAACTTGAAGGATTTATTTTTATTAGCTAAAATAAATCTAAATAAATAAAATATTACAGTAAACATTGCATGTGGTCACCTAAGCTATTAAAAATTTGAAACCATAACATTGGTTATGTATGAATTTAGATTTGTCTTACACAATAAACAAGCACCGTTTTCTAAATAAGCAGCCAAATATGGCATCAGTAAAACAATTTATTGAAATGCATTTTGTAAAAAGCAAAAACACAAAATTAGTAATAAATAAATGTCAGGGTTAATAACATTTTTGTCGGTAACCTTTTTAATTAAGTAAAACACAATTGTATTTGTTTTAATTATAAATACACACACACACACACACATATACATATATATATATATATATATATATATATATATATATATATATGGCTTACTAGTTATACAGTGTTCACGGGTTTTGAGCTACAACAAATTATATGACGTGAATAAATAAAAATATACAATCCAAAAGTAATATATGTACATAAGTTACACTATCTAATATTATTTTGAGAAATATTGATAATTTTATGTCAAAACGGAAAACCTTTAAAGTAAATATCTTTATAAACGATATGGCTCAGTAGAGAATTTTATCCAGAGTAAAGTAAGCTAAAAATCCCATAAGAAATATTTCTGGTATTGTTTATGAAAGTCGTAATAAAATACTTCTGTGGACAAACAATAAACGAATTATTATTCGATTTAAACATATCAAACAAAATTCCCTATAAGTTAGTCTAATTCAAGATTTTTTTCTATTGAAAAAGCCAAATGTGAACCAAAATCTATCATTCAAAATAATATCGTCAGGTAATTAAAAATATAGGCGCGATTCTGTTAACATAAACACATTTAATAAACAATTGACCGCAATTTTCAGCTCGAATTCTTCAACGAAAGATATTTTATATTTACAGGAAAATGTCATTTTTTGGGCTCTAGTCAATGATGTGCAACTAGAATTAAAAACAAATATTATATTTTATGTCGACCCAAGGCATACCAATTTATATTTTTATCATAACACAACAAAATAATTGTATTTGTTCACACTTCAATGCAAATTATTGAGAGTATACACATGAGCTGACGAGCTTTTTAAACTTTAAAGACCTAAAGCAATTTTGTATTTGTTTTTAAGCTATTGTTTGATTCATTTCCGGTCGTTCTTCCACATGATGGTATTGAACAACAATATTTTGTCTAATTATATCAATGTAAAAGTGCACTAAAGGCCGTCTTACACGAACTACCGAAACGAAATATATTTTATAATTAAAATTATTATATTTTTGCATTCTATAAATTATGTTTGTTTATATATTTCTAAATTATAAGCGGTAAAATTAATGTATATTTATTAAATAAAATAAAATGTAAATATGACTGTGTTGAAACACTTACAAATATGTATTTATTGTGTGCTAATATTGTAGAAACATCTTTTATACATTGCTGCAGTATTACTGTGAGGACGTTTGGCTTGAAAACGAAAACGCGCGTTGTCAGAACTCGACTAAAACGTCCCAGACATTTTCTAAGCATCTAAAATGTTAATAAAAATTGAGGCCAATCTTTGATATATCTATAATACTAAACAAAATAAAATACGCCTGTCAAGCTTCATTATATAAATATTTATTATTGTTAAATGCTTATACTTATAAATGTTAGTAGTATATTTTCTATTCTTATTTTTAGATTTATTTCTCTAAATTTGAAGCCCGTTCTTAACGAGCTTAAAACAACCTAGTTGAAAATAATTATAAATGACTTATAGTTGCAATTTTTTCAATTATTTGAAAAATAGTAATAAATTCAAATATTACTCTGTAAAATCGAGATTGTAACTTTGAATTCAAGAGTTTAAAATAATAAATTCTTGTATAAAAGTACAACAGTATTGTAGGTGAAAAATACTCACTTTTAGACAAGTAAGGTTATTTTTATAGGTCAACAATAAGAATTTCATTATTTTATGATTTCTCATCTGTAAGTGTAACCATGACATTTAAAAGAACGTAAGGAAAAATTTAATAATATAGTAGAGTCTTGAACTAATTTTATGCAACATTTCTACATTCCACAAAATAGTTATAACTTTTATGATATGTCTCAAGTGACTTTGAGGGAAATACATAATTTTTGACTTTTTTTATATTAAAGTGACCAAGCGTCCAGGATTTGGGTTGTCTGTCTCTCACTGAAAACTGTTCTTGAAAGTTCTTCACATAAAGAGATTTAAAGCTTTTAACATTTTCACAAATTGTCAGTTTCCATTACTTCATATTAAATAATTAACGCATGAATAAATAATCTAAGAAATATGTTAAGCTTTGATTGTATTTTAATTTGAACATGTCCCGCATTCCAATAGAAAAAATCTGGTCACATTAGTTTAAATCCACTATACCATTCAGAGTTAATCACAAACGTTTATTAAATAATTAATAATAAATCAAATATAAATTAATATTATCACGCTAATAGATGGAAACTTTATAATAATATCAAAACAGCGCCGTATCTTAAATTTTGGGTGCCCTGTGCAAAAAACTAAAAAAAGATATTAATCAACATGAGTCCAAATAATTTCCCAACTCAACATTCATTTATAAAAATGAAATGTTATAAAATCAGTAATATTTAATTCGATGAAAATGTATGCCGAATCTTGAGTTTTGTGTAATGTAAAAAATTTGTTTTGGAGTTTTTAAAAAGTAAGATTTAAAAAAGGTTTTTAATAAATCTTTTTTATTTGTTATTTATGTTTTGATTTCAATGGGTAAAATTATTTTTCAAGTCACATTTAATAATGTGGTTAAAGAAAAGAGGGAATTATTTAAAATGAAAATGGATTCAGCAATTATCGAAGCAACAAACCAATTTGAAGCACATGGAGTTAATTTAATTAATATTATCACTGATCAATCAATGTTTAAATATGAAAATGATAGTATTATTATCGGTATACGTCGATCAGTTTTAGCGTGAATGTACGAAAAGATTCAAAATCAAAAGAACTTGCCAAAGATATTTGCTTATTTCCCAGTAGTTTGATTCTGGATGACGACATCAGAGTGACGTTTGGTCGAGGCATTGAAAACGCACAATGATTGTCACAGAAACTAATTGTCTAGATGTGCTTCAAAAATTATGCATCGAACACAACGAAGGAAAATCAGAAGAAGTATGAGAAATGAATTCTGTCGGTGGATTTTGGATTTACGGAAGGTTGATTATATAATTGAGGTAAAAGATAATCCTCTAACTCATAAAAGATTGTCACAACCTGTTTTGTTGGGTTAAAAGCTTTAACAGCGAATGATAAAACATGTGGATTAATTAAAGATTGTTATTTTCATGCTTCAAAGTGGTATAACCACATTAAATCTTTATCGGAAGATGAAAATAAATGTAAAGTAGCCCCAAAAGAAAATGATGAAGTTGAATTAATTGGATCGATGATAAAGTTGATGAAGAAGCTGAAGGTGTCGATGAAATTCAACAATTTATTTATTCCTATTGGATCACATCTATCCCACTATATATATTTGTGAATATCAATAAAATATCTGATTCATAGTCAAACAATAAAACATTCGTTATGTCATTGCACAATGAAAAGTAGTCAGGGTTGAAAACTAGAAAAAATTCTTTTTATATATAAAAATATATAATATAACTCCATGTTATATTACTTTTGAATTATATTTTTGAATATAATATGACATTTTAAAATGAATTCAAAATTTTAGGAATAGAAAAATTTTGGAAACTCGATCAATTGCTGATGATGAAAAATTAGCCCAATTAGAGGAGCAAGTAAAAGAAGCGAAGTACATAGCTGAAGATGCTGATAGAAAATATGATGAAGTATTTAAATCATTTCGTTAATTCATTTTATATGTTTATAAAGGTTGCTAGAAAATTAGCAATTGCTGAAGTTGATTTAGAAAGAACCGAGGCTCGACTTGAAAACTGTGAAAGGTAAGTGTATGAATAAGATATCATATTTTTATTTAACTACAGTAAAACTCTTGAGTTGGAGGAAGAATTAAAAGTTGTTGGAAACAACATGAAATCCCTTGAAATATCGGAGCAAGAAGTGAGTATTTTAATTCAATGTTAATATTGTCAATTTGTTTATCAGGCTGCACAAAGAGAAGAAAGTTATGAAGACACAATTCGTGACTTAACCGAAAGATTAAAAGCAGTAAGCTAAAAGTTTTTTTACTTATCACAGTTTTTATACAAATGGCAAAAATGAAGGGTTTTTATTTTTATTATTTATTAAAAATAAGATTGATTTGATGTTATATTATGATTATTAACTAGAGTGATTTTTTGTATTTATAGTATCCATAATTAAAATTTTTAAATATTCTAAATTTAAATAATTTAAAAAATCCTCTTCTCTCTAATACTTTCTTTCTATGTAGTAACATATAAATAATGTACAACTTAATAAATCACTTTAATTAATTGTTATAATTACAATCTTTTTATGGAAATAGATCAACATCTTTTTTTTGAATATCCGCAATTTTTTGAATTGTATAAGAAATTAAAAAAGAACAAAATAAATAAGTATATTTACTTTTCACTCATTTAAAAAAAATGAAATGAAAAGTAGACATATCGTAATTTTAATTCATTAATTAATTAAAATTAAAAAAAAGATTCTTATTGATGAATTCGAACATGAATATAATCAAATTTTCCTGTTAATAAATTGAGCAGTAAAATACAAAAGCCAAAATTACATTTATCTTAGGAATTACATTTCTTATAGCTTAATTTGCCTTTAGTTACCACGTGCACTGGAATAACGTGCTACACATGTCAACTGTAATCTGTATCAAATTTCAGTATGACATGAATAGTATGATGCGTGATCTTTGTTAAATATGCAGTTCTATCAACAATCTATAGCTCCTGACTTAAGTTAAGTTAAAATAGTGTTGGAATTTAGTTAAAAAGTGGTACAAGCGCATTTTTGAAGAACTTATGCTAACTCACTGGTCAAGTTTAACACACGCGCATGTTAATTAATTAAGGATGTGCTGAAAATGCCTGATCTGAATTTGATTGACCAAAGTAAGTATTTGTGGATATCTAGTGAATTAGTCTAACGCTGAAAATCCTTTTATTGGATGCTTTTTTATTGTTATATTAGCAAAATATTTAGAGAAAATAACTCTTTTCAACTAATTTTAAACTAATAAACTGACTTTTTTGCATAAGATTCATAAAGTTTAGAATAAAAATGTTTGCGTCATAATTTCCTAGTAATAAAATGCATTTAGGCTGAACAGAGGGCCACCGAAGCCGAAAGACAAGTTTCCAAACTGCAGAGTGAAGTTGATAGATTAGAAGGTTAAAAGTTTTATGATAGTCAAAATTTACTTTTCTAATTACATTAATTTTCAGATGATTTATTATCAGAAAAAGAAAAGTACAAGGCTCTTAGTGACGAGCTTGACACTGCATTCGCAGAACTTACAGGGTACTGAATATATGTCACTCAATTATTATTTAGATATTGTTTTTCTTTGAAATATTTCGGTAATTATCATCTTTTTATTATAGATGTTAATATCTGGAATACTCGAGTATGTGGAAATATGAAAACTGGGATAATAATATTGTTGTATCGTTTGTTTGGTTGCTTGAGTTAGTTATTCTAATAAAATTTTTAGTCATACCTAATGCCTTTACCCAATATTTGCTTGTCAAATAAAAATTGTTTATTATAAAATGCTCGTGTTATCAAATACAATTTATTCTATTTGAAATTCATTGAAAATAGCATGAAATAGTTAGTAGAATATATATTTTTTTTAATTGCAATAATTTTTTTATTCTTAATAAATAGGAATTTTAAAATTCATAAATAAATAAAGGACTACCATAACAAGAATCCCATTTGATTTCCTGATGAGTACATAAGCCAATATAACTATTGATTAAAACAAATATTAATTAGTCAATAAAAAATATTTTCACTGGTTCATCATGCACGTTTACTTTATAAGCGCCCTTTTATCTTTTCCTGGCCGACTTTATCATCGGTACATAACCGAGATCAGTAAATAAAAATGATTTTGGTAAAGTTTCTCATCTTAGAGTAGCAGTTCTGTCATTTTGTAAGTTAGACCTACTTCAATTTGAAATGAATTCAATTTCTTTTTAAGAATAATTTTGAAGTTTCTTATCTGAACTAGTTTTTATTCTAATATTTCTTGCCTACTCTTTCCTTCTTCTTTCATACATTACATTTCATCAGTTCGATATCAAGTTTCTTCAATTCTACAGCATCACCTCATTAGGTTTTCCAATCTTTTACGCTAATGGTCTTTTCGGCAGACTGTGTAATCATATCCTCATTTAGCATATGCCTTATCTTGACTATTTTGGAATTTATGAGTTCATTTTTAATGCCGATAAAAGAGAATTCGATTCATATATAATGAAACCAAGAGTTTATTTATCATAAAACGTTCAGCAATCTTGATGGTATCCGATCCGTGGATTTCCAAATTAAAAAAGTAAATTCGTTTTTCGGAATTTGATGATATTGTTTTCCCATCATTACCGTAATTGAAATCGTTCAATAAAGACGTGAGTGGTACTTAGAACCAGGTTGAATGAGTTACGTATTGCGAGTAAGAAGACATAAGATCTTCTATGGCTGTCTAGAACCCGAAAATGAAAGTCATCCAAGGAGTAGTATTGAAAACGGTGCTCACCTACTTGGATGGTTTTCGGCCATTGTGTACAGTACCAACGTGACTCATCTCACGGGTACATAACGGTGAAATGAAAAATGTGAACCTGGGGAAAGCTTACGAAATTATTGATAAAATAAAACGACCAAATTATAAGATCAATATGTCAATTCGACATTTTAGAACATTGGGGTGGTGGTAAAGTCAAGGATAGTAATAAATAATACAAACAGCGAGTAAAGGTAGATTACAGTAGCAATTAGTGTATAAAAATTAGCAATTTAAAAATATGAATGGTAAAATAAATATTGGAAATAATTTATTAAAATAGAATAAATAATGATTGATAATATTAGTAAAATAAGTAATAAAAAATTAAATGAATTAAAGGGAACCCTAATGGATATTGGGAACAAATTACGTGACAATAATAAAAGGATATTAAGATAAAAGTAGTAAAAAAAGCAAAATTATCAAACGGTATGATGAGTATTTTGAATGATGAAATAAAATTTGTATTTATATTAAGCATGTAATGATGATGTGTAAATAAATGAAGAACCGAACCGCGTGATAAAAAATAGTGGAAATTAATTAAAAAAGGTAATTAAAATAGTAGAAAACACAAGAATATCACCCCAACAATGGGGATTAATTAGATTAAGATCCAACAATAACAGACAGAGCAATTCAAAAAAGGAGTGAACTCCACGCCAGATGTGAGGAACAAAAGATGAGGACAACATTTGGAAAAGTAATGTTAGAATTGACTAGCCAAAAGAATGGTGGACTAGAGGAAGAAGTGGAGTAATTGAGACAAAAATTGTTGGGAAAGATAGACGAATTGGAGAAAACGCGCGTGAAATACCTTAGTCCACTAGCAAAGACCACATTTTATCAATGCCGAGCCGAAGGAGCTGAAAGACAAAACAAGGAGCTTGAGGCTTAAATCGAACAAGTAGGAAGTGTGAAAATAAAAGTACGAGAGGAACTGGAGCACACAAAGAGAGAACAAATCCTACAAATAACCGAATGGTGAAAAACAATAGGTAGATGTGAAAGAATAATAAACGGACTAAAGAAACAAGCAAAAACATGGAAGCAGAAATACCACACGGTAGCAAAGGAACTAAAAGAGTTACCAGAAAAAATGGAAACCTCTTGACGATTAGAAAATGTGGGAGCAGATAGAAGAACAGCGAGAGGAAATCAGTGATTTACAAGAAAAGTTGAATTTACAAGAAGGAGAGAGGAGAACCTCAGAAAATTCACCATCATCAAAGTAAATCAGCTAACTAAAACGCAAGATATATTGAGAAAACTCAAGGAAGACAAAGAACAAAGCAATTTGCAAATTGAGATCGAGAGACAAAGGTTAGAATGCGCAGAATGAGATGTGAATGGATACAAAATTATGTGTGAACAAAGAGATCTCACGCTGCATCGGCAGAAAGCGTTAAATGGTAGCAAAAAAGAGGTTTTCGAAACAAAGATAAAAGAAACGCAAACGGAAATCGAGAGATTAGAAATCCACGAAAATACTACTATGTTAGAAAAGGAAGTAGAAGATCTCACGGAGGAGGTAAACCAACTATCCTATATGTTAGACTGGGAAATGAACACCACGCAAGAGTTGTGGGAAAGAATAAACACCATACTAAATATCCCACCCATAATTTGGATCACAGTTATACCATTAATACCAGTAGCAAGTGTAGAAGTGCCACTGTTGCAACCTCAAGAAACCCAGATGGATGAAGGATTTGTGGACGTGCAAGGCACATGGGTGTAAAATGAGTAAGAAAGAAAAATGTAAAAAAGCAAAGGCATGTAAAGTGTTGTAAATAAAATGAAAAATGAAAAACAAAAAAATAAAATATAATCTGAAAATGAATAAAAAATTAGGAAAACGTATAAAAACCATAAAAAATCAACAAAGAAAATAGAAAATAACAAAAAAAAATCATGAACATAAAAATTGTAGAAATATGAATAATCAGAAAGAATCAACAACCCTAGAAGTAGAGTCCGACGAGACCACTATCAACGAAAGTGTAAATATCAAACCCTTTCAAAATTGAAGTGGAGAACAAGATTTCGATACCTATGGAATGTAAAATCGAGGAATCAGTAGAAACAGAAAATAACAAACAAGAGATGATAGAAAATATGAAAATATCATCTACTCCGAAAAATAGACAGTGGCTGGGAAGAAAAAGTGGACGAATTAAAAAATTAACCACCAACTAAATGGACAAGATGCGTACTGGAAGATCACTGGAGACTACAGACAAAACGAATCCAAAGAAAATATCAGAGAATAAAGAAATTAAACCTGGCTTATCAAGAACTCGAAAGATATGCAATAAAGAAAAATAACAAATTGAAAAAATTAAGGGAACAAGCGCGAGTGTTAACAGAGAACAATAAAGAGTTGAGAATATTATTGGAGGAAAAGGAAAAGCATATTGTCATGATACCCAAAATGAGAAGTCGGTTGATGATCAAAGTGAGACGAACTCAGAGTAAAATAAATACAAACCCAAAATTGTATATAAAGTGCGTTGAAACAAAATGAATGTCTGTAAATAGAAGAAAAAATGAGTCTGTGGTCCCAAATGAAAAAATTTTGATGAAACTGTAATATTCAAAGAATTATCATGTTTTTCTATACGATTATAAACAACATATAAATTTTTTCGAAATTTAATGTGCTTGAATTTCTTCAAAGCTTTAATCATACTTTCCACAATTTTATCTTTATAAAAAAGGATATATTCTTTTACACCAACACTTCCAGGTTATCCAATTTGCTTAGTTAAACGAACTGCATCTAATCCTTTTTCTTCAATTTCTTTTTAATCTTGTTCATATTGTTTTCTTTCAGCTTTTTTTTATTTCTTCTTCATTTTTCAAAATTTTTTCTTTTCCTACTTCTTTGAAAATACGATTACTTATCTCTCTACAAGAATTATAATGTGTTTTATATCCAGATGTTAAAAACATCCCTTCACATTTATCACATTTGTTTGAATTTTTATCATTTAAATTATTTGTATTTATTAGATGATTTTTTACTTTTTTCATGAGATTTTAATGCTGTTTTTTTTAAAAATATTGATTACAAGGCACACAATAGAAATTTTGACAACCCGTATTTTTCAGAGTGGTTTCAATTTTTAATTTAAAATTTTTGTAATATGATTTTATATTTTATATTTTTAGTTTCCCTACTTCCCTTGGTTATCACTCTTAACAGTGTGTGTGTATTACGTGATTCTGTGTGTATGTATATGTCATATGGTTTATCCCTTTATCCAGGGTTTTACTGTTATTAGGGGAAGTTTCCTAGAATGTATAGGGTTTAGGGTGTTTTAGCCTGTTTTAAAAGCAATTGTTCTTAGGGTGGTTTGGCTCATTTCCATAATTGCCATATTCCGGGTTTTTAGCCAGTTTTAGGGTGACAATTGTTCTTAGGGTGGTTAGAATATTAGGGAGGTTGGGCTAGTTTACCCTTTTCTAACACTACCTTTATATGGATTATGTATATAAAAAGAGGCAGATCCATTTGAAATATACCACTGCGATAACATGAAAATTAGCGACAAGTGCTCACTAAAAAACGGAAGAATGTAAAGCTGCCAACCTAGGAGTATTTCTAAAGACGGCTTCAGTAGTATCATATAACGTAAACCAAGATATGGACTTCATAAAAACGGAAATTTGAGAGTGCATAGTAACTAGCAAAATAGTGACGTTTCACTGAGGACAATATTCGCATTCATCAAAATTAGAAGTAGAAACAGAATTAACAGTATTCGTAGTAACAACAGACGAATGTAAAGGAAAATTCAACACATCAAGGATCATGATTTCAGGAAGAATTCAAGTAGCAGCAAAAGATTGAAAAATAATAACTACCAGAATATATGCGGCCAGTAGAATAAAAGCAGGAGACGGTACATTTAATAGAGGTGAATGCACATTGCTTGAAGAGCTAGTCAAAGGGTTGGTGGTAATAGAAAGCTACAAAGTAAAATTCGAGAAATATGAAAGTTTCTTTGAACTGGACACACAAACAATGAAAAGGCAGTAACCCACCAAATGGGATAGAAATCCACATATACACTAAAATGTTGTATAGTAATATCTATTGGAATTAGATGCTAATTAATATGACCTCAAATTATAAATCAGGGGTTGTCCCACAGGCTCCCATACTCAATTGCTAGACGTTGACTCTCATTATTTTTCAGTCAACGTTGGCATTTTATTTCCTTGTTAGGTCTCCTTGATTTGATTGACGTCGAACTATGTGCTCTCAAGCCTATTTATTCTTTCTTGTGCTTTTTCCCATTTCGCTAGAATTTTCCATCAATTAGAAGCTTCAGTGAAGTGCGAGTAAACTTTTTTGCTGATTTCTGAAATTTATGATCCGTAAGTAATTTACATTTTTACTGGGTATGGCTTGGAATTATTAGGATTTTATTGAACATAAAAAAAGTTTAAAATTATCTTGACAAAATAACAAAAAGTAATTAAATTTCCAAGCAATCCAATTTTAAGAAGTAAATATATTATAAAAGAATTGCATTGAAAAAATTATTATATTTTAATAAAAGTCTTTATTACTTTTAATAGACATATCAAAATACTTTATAACTTATCATGAATTTTCATTTTAGAATATTATAAATTTTATTTGTACAATAATGAAATTCCCGTGTAATTTTGTTTTTTTATTCAACTTTTAAGTAATATTTTGAATTATATTCATTTAAATTTATATCTAATTTGAATAACGTATTTTAATCTTTAATTATTGTAATCAAATAAATATAATTGTTGTGCACAAGATTTTGATGCGAATGAATCAGAGTAAACTCAAAATTAACCCTTTCAATAAAATGGATAGAGACTTCAAATATGATGCTCGTCAATTAATAAAAGTAAAAAAATAACTTTAATTTAATATTGATTCTTAATATTTCAGGTTTTTGACAAAGAATCAAAGTCTTATGTAATTATCAAAGTTTTATTTCGATATATTAGTAATATGATTTTAGATTTTTAACGTATCAGATATTAAAATCAAATTATCTAAAGATCGAGTTAAATTGTACTTAATTAAGAAGATTGAAGAAAAATTAATTCTTGATCTTTGCATGAAACATGCGTTGATTAGTCGAGCAACTGATGTTGCTATTCCGAAAATAGATTCTTGTCGATTGATTAGTGATCCATCAGGCTATGAAGTTTTACTAAATTTTAAAAGTCCATCAATTGCCAGTGAATATGAATCAAAATTCTCAGAGTAAAATTATTCAGTAAATATTATATATTTAATGTTTTATATATAATTAGAAGTATGAGAATGTATAATACTAAATTTGCTAATATCTGTTTTGATGTAAATGTTACCAATTTGGTAAACGATAAATTGAAAGAATCAGCAAATGTTTCCCTATCTGGTTTGACATTAGGTAAAGATCTTAAATCGTGGATTGAGCAAGAGTTTATATTTCCTGATATCCACGTGAGTTTAAGCCCTAATAAAAAATAAAATGTGACTTTTCTTGTTAAACAGATGCCATGTTATATATTACAATTACACGTTGGAGAAGAATTATTAACAATCCGAGGTAAATATTATACAAATAACTGAGGAAATTTTTATTGATCTTATTTTAGATGACGCGACAATACTTCAAGTTCATGAGCATGCTGCTTATAGCCATGCCAAAGGTCACTGCTTCATAGGTTGTTTTTATGAAAGCGTAAAACCAAACTCGACACTTTTGATAGAAATTAATTTCTATAATCACACAATTGAATATGAAAATGGCCAAATTCCGTATTCTATTGAAGAGAAATGGGGGGTCGGTGAAATGCCGAAATGGTTAACGGTTCGTTTTATTATTTCTCTCGGTTCAGATGAAATGGCTTTTATTTATTCCCGTTTTTAGAGATTACTGTCCGATATATACTGCGATGGACCTGACTCTAAGGGGGTTTTCCGGTTGAATGCCAAGGATAGCTCGTTTTCAAAATGGTACAAACACATGCTTGATTGCGACGATTTTATAATTTCGGAAGATATCTTTAACAAAGCTGCTATTTTTAAAGTGAATTTATTGCTTGGTTTATTTATTTTGATTTAGTCGAATTTCAAATATAGTTTTTTTTGAGAAATATTGAAGGAAGTTTAATGACAAAAAATACGAGAAAACAATTAAACGGTCTTTGTAAGAAATTCATGGAAATAAGTTTTGAGGAATTCTTTAAAAATTCTAAAAAGCAATCAAAATTTATCAAGTAGGTTAATTTTTAAGTTTCATAAAAATTTAAAAATACTTGTTAAATTATTTAAATTCATAGAAACCAGTTTTGAATAATTTTTTTAATAATTTATCAAACTAATGTATTATTAAAAATATTATTTTATTTTTAAAATATTTTTTTTAATTATTTAAATAATATTTAATTTTTATAGAAAATGAATTTTATAATTTTTAAAAAATTAAATCCAATGATTTTTGTAATAAATTCATTTTTTATGAATTTTTTAAATATTCTAAATTTATAAAGTAGCTATATTTTAATTTTTAAAATATTATTTAATTTTTATAGAAAATGAATTTTATGGAGCTATATTTTTTAAAAATAAATCCAATTTTTGAAGAATTTTTAAATATATTTTAATTTTTATAATAATATTTAATTTTATTATATTTTTTAAAAATTAAATTCAATGAAAATCAGCTGTAAGGAATTTTTAAATGTTCTAAAAAAATTTTATTTATTTTTTTATTAAAAAAAATTTTTTTGAATTAATTGAGTTTTATTGAGTTTTCCTATATATTTAAATGCTGATAAATATCAAAATAATGCATATTTTTAGACTATTCCAATCTCTCCCAAAAACACATTATTTTTTATTTCAAAACATTCTGGTTGTCCTAAATGCGATAATAGATAGTCCAAATGCTAAAGTTGAGCCCTTTGCTATTGCCCGGGCAATTGCGCCAAGTATTTTCCCTCTGGTCAGGTTAAGTTACTGGGGAAACATATCGAACTTGTTGGAAGCGGCCATTTATCTGACAGATAAAATAGTCAAGCCCGCAGATAAGAAGCGAATTATTGATTCTTATATTAAAGTGAAAAATGAGTCCAATAACATAAAAAGTAAATTTCATTTTATGATTCCATTTCGTATAATAATACTTCAGATGAAAGCCGAAATGATAGCCAAACGTTTGTTGAAAATGATTCCATGTAAGTGAAATTTTTGTTTGGCATTTTGGTATATCTACCGGTTTAGGGCTCTCATTATAGAGATGGCGGGGGGGGGGTAAATGAAACTGATGTGCATGTTTTTAAAATATTCCATAATTTACAAAATCTTAGGTAGCATTTTAAAATAATAATTTAATATTAAATAAATAATAAAAAAGTTTTTCCTTATTCTTAAATATTACCAATCATATTAACTAGTTTATTTTTAATTTCTTCTACGAGTGACCACCTTCCTAAAATACTTCAATGCTTATTGATTGGTGGTACCACCCATATTGGGAAACACTTAATAGATCATAAATATATTGTATTTAATTAAATTGATAACTGAATAAAATTTCTAGGACTTTATCATCAATCACAGAATCGGATAGTAAACAGCAAAATATGATCTCATGTGACAAACTATCGGATTGTGAATTGGAGAAAGAATCAGATATTGAAAATTTTAGCCAAGATTCTATTCTGTCTGACAACGTCTCGTCGTCGGACATTGAGAGCGACTCGTCATACAAATCCTGTGATTATCTGAAAAAAGAAAACATTCAAAATCTTCCCCAAACCAGCTCTGAAAAACAATCAGAAACTGTCGATAGAAATATCTGTGAAATCGAATCGAGCGAAATGATTTCAAAATTACCAAATACCAAAAACATTTGTATGGGAGTAAAAATGAAACAAATCTATAGAAGTTGCAGCAAATTTACTGAATCAGAATTCCAAATTGAAAATGATCACGTCAAAGAAAAATTATCACCTGTCTTGAGAAATGAGAAAAAAACTGTTGGCCAAAGACATAAATCATTAATCCAATCTGATTCGTTAGGGAAAGCTCTCGATCGAAACAATTTTGAATTCAACCAATCAGATTTCAATATGGAAAAAGATAATATTAAAGAAAACTTTTCCCCAGTCTTAAGAAAAGAAACCAAAAATATTGGACAGAGACACAGATCTCTTATCCAACAGGATTCATCGATGAAACCGCTAGATGTCATGTCACCCATATCCAGTAGTTCGATGCCAGTAGAATTCCCAGTAAAAAGAAAACACAGTCGAAAAGCTTTGTCAGCTGTTTCTGAACTCAATAACAATAACAATCACCGTAGCCGTTCTCCATATGTTAAAAAGCTGATTAAATTATACGAAAATAAAAAACAATAAAGTATACCAGATGAATCTTAGGAGAAGCTCATTCTTGAATCATTCTACTTATCAAATAAAATTAATTGTTTAATATTGATTTTGTCACCTGTACCTATTTTGTTTAATACTGTTCTTACATGCATTTTGTGTCTTCATGAAGTTTATTGAATAAATTCTTTTTGGTAAATTTGGTTGTTTACTTTCATTGTTTTGTGTGTGTGTGTGTGTGTGTGTAAGTATGTTGAATTGATATGAGAATCCATACTGTTCACTCTTTTGATGGCTTGATATAATAGTTTTGAAAAGCCTTTTTTAATATTTTTAGCTCAACAACATGGGTTGAAATCACCCGACAATTTATAACCTGCAAAGCAATTAGTTTTGCAGACATTTTTGTTATTTTATTTAAACAGGTAAACAGAGAAATATAATTGCTGGTAAAGAAACAATTTGATTTTTCAAAATCTTTTAAAATGTTGGCGTTTTCAAGATATATACGCGGAGAAGTATACCTGGACATAACAATAATGATGATTGTTGGGCCAGGACTGGATTTTGTTTAAATGAATTTGAAATAGCATGCAAATACAACAATGCAGATTTAAAATCAGACCCATAAACATTAAATAAGCAACATTAAAATGTGAGAAAAACGCAATTAAAAATAAAATCAAAAAACATAAAAATAAATCAAAATAATAACAAATTCGCACCAAGATCAGCACGAAACCAACATAAAAATAACAAGATAACATAAAGATTTGACAGGATAATGAGCAATTAATAAAAGTTAGCAACTAACGAACAAAATGGAATATTTTCAAAGCAAAATATCCTATTAAAAAAGTAAATAAAATGAATTGTTCATTTAATATAGAAATTGACAAAATAAGAATTAGTTATTACAAATAAAATCAAGGTCAAATTTTGTTTAAATGCATCAAAAAGAATACGCAAGGTTAGGGTCACAAAACAGGTATATATACCAATTCATTTTCTCAGAAAAAATTAATGCACATTTAGTGAGTAAAGTCATTTTCTCGCAAACTAATCAGTCGGACTAAGGATCAAAAATCGGTGAAAATTTTCCATAATACGACCTCAAGCATTCTTCTGAGTAAGCACTACTTGAGCGTATGTATGAGAAAATAATTGTGACGTATTCTAAGAAATGCTGGAAGATAAACATTATGTGCCGATTGTGATTCAAAATATATATTTTCTATGAAAAATATTATAGCTGTCGAAATTTTTCCGGCCCACAGCCGAAACATACCGCAAGTTAGTAAAATCCTCATAACAACCCGAGATGTGTAAGTGCAGGTTCATCCGCAAATATCTCGTGCCCATGAAGATTCTGCCGTGCGTAACGATAGAATCCAAACGTCAATTCTTACAACTCATAGGTGTAAACGGAAAATGGAGGAGTAGTCTCTTGACTGTCTCTTCGAAATTCATCTCCAGAAAATTCAACATAAATTGATATCGACTCATCGGCTAACAATCATTCATACCGATTAGTCCAGTGGGCACTTATAAAATCCTAATATCAACATATATAACCTTAGGATCAAATAAAGTAAGTGAGTGTGGGGAAGGAGCGGAAAATCGTTGCAACGGTAAAATTAAGTAAATAAAATACTTGAATAATAGCTTAAATAAATAAAGATAAAATTAATTGTCTAAGTAAACAAAATACTAAAACAAAAGCTTAAAAAATAACGATAAAATTAATTGTCTAAGCAAATAAAATACTAGAGTAAAACCTTAAAAAACAACGATAAAATTAATTGTCTAAGTAAATAAAATACTTTAATAAAAGCCAAAAATGAATAACGATAAAATTTAGCGTTCTAGATCAAAAAAATTGAAATCAGAGATAAATAAAAATACTAGAATTGGTTCGGTAAATAATGGGTGGAGTACTTCATAATCATATAAAAGGACACCATTAAGTAATAAAATGAATAGATAAAACCTTATCGAATTTGAAACCATATAGTTTAGGAGTATAAAAATAATATCGATGGCGTTTACAAGCTACAAAAGAGGATAAATAATAATATCAACGCTAGAAAAACCCATCGAATAAAATAAGTAACGTAATAAAAACAAAAATAAATTTCTAACCCTAGTCATAATAAGCATAAATCCGACGGAATATAACCACAATAAAATCATTTCAGACAAGAATTCAAAATTTCAAATGAGCTACGACATAATTATATAACATATGGGAATACGTAAGTCGGAGCAGAAATCAGGTTAAGTCCATTAGGGCGAGAAACTCCGTGATAGCCGATACATGTACCTTGGTCAACCAACTAGGGTGAGGAGTGGACATCGCTGCGGGACGAATTTCAAGTGCCGATGGGTACACACCGTAATATGGGGTATCTTATGAGCTCGACGACCCGGCCCTAGAAGAGATGGATGCTCCTATGGTCGTCGTAGTGCCAAGACGGCTAATCCCATCAAATATTCTGGATCACAACAGGAGGTCACCTCAACGACAAGAGCATTCATATGCTCGCAACCGACCGATAAACCCATCGAGTTATCGTAACTTCAATAGGCCAAGAAAATGAAAGCCGCGGAAGAAGTCATAATGTAGTTCGACATAAACTTTAGAATTGTCACTTTTGTAGTTTAATCATATTACACTAATAATTAATTCCAAATGATTAACACGTTGATAACTAGCCGTAGCAATCGTAATAAATTAATTAATAAGGAACCAATAGATTCTTGAAACTAATAAGCTTATGTGTAGCCGACGGAATGAAATCTTGCAAATAGCTATTTTTATAAATATTTTTTTGATTTTACGTAAATTTTGTTAATAAGTAGTTTGTTTATAGATATGTATTCACTCAGAACTTTGAGTAAAGAATTGGTGAAGTCCCGTAGAGAAAATGCGGAACTTCACACTCAACTAATCCAGATGAGTCGCGATTTACAGAAAATCCGAGCGACATGGATCAAACCTTTCCGAGCTAAAGCAACCTATCAGAGACTGACCGACGCTCAACGAGGATGCGTGGAAGAAAAACAGCTGGTCCAAAACCAACGGACCCAGATCAGGGGCTTAGAGGTAGCACATCCGGCTTTCCAGGAGGGTAACGCAGTGACCTACCCACTAGTATTTGCTTCAGCCCAGATAGCCTACCGAGATGCAAGTCATTCCACTAAACCGCCAGCGGCTAAACGATCTCAACGACGACCGGAGAAAGCGGAGCGGTCAAATCGTCACTCGCTGCAGGCGATGGAGAAGAATCAAAATTGAAAATCCATCAATAACTGGCTTACGATTTGTATCTTGTATTATCTAATTAAAAATTTCATGCTCATCTTGTGAATTTATTAACTCTACTTTGTAAAATTGCTAAGTTAGAAACGGATAAGTAATCGAAATAGAATTCTTATGAATATTAAGTCACACAGAAGGGACCCAGGTTGTAACTCGCGCGTAGACCTTCTATTGGTAGCGCGTTGAACCCACCATAAGACAAGGCCTTAGCAGTTCTACAGTTAGAGCTCACCTTCAGCGGTCTCATAACTAATGGTTGCAGTTCCAACTTTGCCTAGCAACGGGTAACCATTGGCGGGCAAGGAAAGCTTGTATGTAAGGGGGTCAAGGTTAGAAACCATTAACCCCACATGATGCTTTATATCAGTTATGCTTATATCATTTATATTGATGAACTGGCTAGATTAAACTAGTCGTTAGAGTCTAAAATAATGCTTAAAACTTACCTAAAACTCAAAATTTTCATAAAAAACCAACCTTCCTCAAGAAATGGGAGATAATAAACCAAATTATGTCTAAAGGCTTAACACCTATACAAAATTTCAAAGGGCTATCTCAATCGTTCTGGAAGATAAACCCAAAAATTTATAGCGTTCTAAAGTCAGTAAGTGATGAGCGTAAATATTTATAATAAAAATTTAAGTTTGATTTTAAATTTTGACATGAAATAATCATTATTTTTCAAAATAAATTAAGTGACAAATTTCGCATAAATAATGTGTAATTTTTAAAAATTAAAAATATTTTTTTTAATATTACTATTATTGGACTAGAATTTTGTGATTTGTTTTAAGGTTTTTGCTGATCGATGCTAAAGATAAAATCGATATTATATTAGAAAGTAAAAAAAATTTATTAGACCCTCACGCAAACCAAAATTTTAATAACATCTATATAGTTGATAGGTAAAAAATTTAAAATTTTTGTTTCAGAAATTTAGAAATAAAGCTACGAATGAATTTACATACAAATTTATCAAGTAGGGAAGGTGACATTTGCTTTATCAAATTAATTAGTATAAATTAGATTATATTTTAATAAAAAGCATAGAAATAGATGTTAATCTCATGTTAATGCAATTGAATTTGATGAACTAACAAAACAATCCTTGGTTGAATAATAATTTTCATGAGATATCAGAGTGAGATAAATATATAAAATAATGATGGTAAAGATGAAATAAAATTGTTGGGTTTTAGTACGGCAAAAGCGTCTAGAAAAATACTACAAAATGACACTTAATTTAACCTGGATCATACAATGAGTTTACATTTTCCATGTTTCTAATGATCAACTTTAAATAACGACCAAAAACTGCACATTGAGTCGAAATATACTATGTCTTCATGAGTGGAAAATTCAGAGATTGCTTAAAGCAAAAAATTGGAAAAAAACATGTACTACACTTATCTATTATTAAGTGCCAGAAAATGACAACCTATAAAACATAAACACAAATTGAATCGGACAAAAGAATAGACTTGGAATTTGAATAAAGAAGAGAATAATTAGAATTGAAGTAGTAAAAATTGAAATAAGAGAAATAAAATAAAGGAAGAAATAAATGAAGCTTGTCCGTTTAGTTTGTGTTACCAAAATGTTATAAAATGATTACCTGGGCAAAACTTTCAATGGAGGTTCGAAAATGTAGGGTTTGTCTTGACAGACGAAAATTAAAATTTTTAAAGCGCATAGTCCTCCCCAAAGGCCGAACATGAAAATAAATAAAAAGATAAGGGGTTGTGTTTATTCCAATTGCTTTACATAAGGATATTTTCAAAATATCTTTGTTAGTCGCATACGACTGTTCGCAAATAGAGATGAGGAAAATGTATTCGGCAGTAGATTTTACCTAATTTTCCGAGGTATATCTAATGAACCTGAAATAGCGGATGTTAAATACCGTGTAAATCAGGAATCTGATCTGTGATCGGCAAAAGTTTCGAGTACATTGTAAATAAAACAAATTTTTGTTTTATTGTGAAATTCCGAAACTAGTTAAGGTAATGCCTAAAAATTGTATAATATGTTGGGCCAGAACACAAACGGCCTTGGAAAATGTTTAAATGGATCGGTAACACACATGCAAACATAACATGCAAATTTAAAATAAACCTATTAAAACATCAACTAAACCCTATCAAATATGAGAAAAAAGAGAATTACATATAAAATAATAAACATAAAAATAAATAAAAATAATAACAAAATGCAACAAGATCCGCACGATACAAATACAAATATAACATGAAAACCCAACAAATTCGACCGAAAATTGATAAATCAATAAAAGTTCATGAAAATGAAATTTAAATCAAAAATTTGAATTAGAAATAATTCAATAAAAATTCTAAATAAAAAATTACCAAAATAAATTGAAAAATAATAAAAATAAAGATTAGAATACACTAGAAAATAACAAGGTCGAATTTTGTTTTACTACATCAAAATTAACACGCGAGGTTAGGGACAGAAAATAGGTATAAATACCGATACATTTTCACATAAAATTTAAACATTTCAAACCAATTTTGAAACAAAACTTTTGTTAATTCTTAAAAATCTATTGTGAATTTTTAGGTGAGCAGTATTTTTATTTGGAAACTCTCTCTCCACGTCCCATCCTCGCAACCTCGGTAGAGCTCTGCTTGGATGTCGGCGTGGATGGAGATGTATTTTTATGAAATTTTTTTGATTGGATTGAATTGGTCAAGTAATTTTGTACTTTACTTTTAATATATATTAATAAATATTTATGATGTTAAAAATTGTTTTCATAAAATTAATTAATTTTATTTGTCGAAATTTTTCCGGCCCACAGCCAAAACACATCGCAAGACAGCAAAATCAACATACAATTCAGATTCGTGTAAGTGCGTGGAATATCGCCAATGATCTGTGCCCGTGAAGACCCGGCGTGCGGAACGCAGGGGTTGGAACGTCAATATTATTCCGTATAGAAGAAAGGAGAAATAAGGAAGGGTCTTTTGGCTACTTCCTCGCTTCTCGATTTCTGTAAATTCCAACTAAATTATTCTACATACGGCTCAAAATCATCACACCGAGTAGTCCAGTGGGCACTCATTAACTATAATATAAACATAAAATGCGTCTAAGGCCTATTAAAGGGAAAGGGTACGGGGAATAAATAAACGAAATCGTTGATATGAATCGAAATAACTTAATAAATTCAACTTAACTGTAAATTTTTAGTTTTTAATCATTATCGCATAAATTACCTTAACTGCTAATAAAATAAAGAATTTAATTCTAAATCCGAGATCAGACGCGTTGTTTTTGGGATCCTAGCAGGGTAATCAATGCTTCTTTTCACCATAAATTTAAAATTGTTATGAATTCAAAGGGAAAAACCATAAATTAACATTACTATTGCATAATTGCGATATTAAAACCAATTTACCCTGAATCTACGGTAAGGTAGAGAATACATCCATAAGCATGGCAAACGCATTTTTCAAAATACCCTCATAAGACGACCTTGTGGATGATTGAAATTGACAAAGAAATTAAACGATAGAATCATAGTAAAATGACTATGAATTAAATCCAATAAAATAAAAACCCATCGAGCAGACGATTTTATTTATTTTTACGACAATCCCTCCAAAATTATATAAGAAACTTGTATTGACAGAACCAGTGAAACATCCCTAAAACTTCTGAAAATTATGCGAATTAATTAAATCACTAACCTACTAGAAAACTAAACGAAATTAACCAAGCAGGATAATAAAATTCCAAAACCAGATACAAAAGAAGACCCGTTAGAAAACGTCTACCCTTCCCGAGTTGAGTACGAATTGGTAGACCCTCCAAACTCGCTCGATCATGAAGAGACTCTAACAATCGTTTATAATTCCATAATAAACTAAATTAAGGCTGAATCAACATCAGAATTTCCCTAGAATAGGTTAATAATAACATGATTAAATGAGATAAACGTACCTGAATTGCTCATCTCCAAACAAATCCCGTCATAAATATATGTGATAATATGCAAACTGGGGAATACACTAAAGAAAAATGATGACATTAAATACACATAAATACGAATTAAAATCAACCTGAAATATCGATCGAATGAGGGCTACGATCAACCGGAAACCATGAATCTCATTACATAAACTGAGAACTATCGTGATCATCGAGATTAGATTTCCGTTAGTCAATGTAAACACTTCACCTAGACAATAAAAATCGATTAAATTTCGTAGTCATAAATAAAATTTTCTCACGCGAATGTTCTGGATTAACCGTATTGCAGCGGATGCGCACACCACCACACTAGTTTATATGATTAGGTACGAATACCCATCAGTCAGTCTATTAATTACAATTTTGGAAATATTAATCAAGCAACCACGACGACAGAAGGAAAACCACCAAGGGAATCGAGTTTCCCAACCCAAGGTAACTTATTTTAAAATTTCCACTCATAAATTTTCGCTATTCTTAATTCATAAATTTTAAACATGGATAGTCATTATTGTTTCATAAATTATCATTATTTCATACAATTTAAAATTGATTCCATTAAATTTCAAATCAATAATTATCCCTATCTCATAAATTTTAGGAATTGATAGCTACATGATTTCGTAAATTTCGAATTAATGGTTATTCTTATTCCCCATGAGTCTTAAAATTGACAGTCAGTATTATTCATGAATTTTAGAATCGAGGATTATAGTATTTCATTGATAGTTACTATTATTACCGCATAAATTAAGATGGGTGATTATAGGATTTCAGGAATTATAAAACTGAAAATCGTTTGATTTCTTAGATTGTATCGCTGTTATTGCTTCGTGGATTATGGGATGGATAGTTGCCACTATTTCATAAATTGTAATTTGATAGTTAGTGATATTCCATAAATTAAAGGTTGACAATTGTCTCATCGCATAATTTTTGAATCGATAGTTATTATTTTTTTCTTAAGGGTTAGGATTCGCAATTACGATGGTTTCATAGATGATAAGTTGATAATTATTTCTATTTTCATGAACCTTAATTCAATATGCATTTTATCCCATAAATCATAAATAGATGATTGTTTTCATTCTGTAAATATTAAATTGATTTTGATGTTCATGGTATAAATTTTAAAGCAACCAGTACCTCCCTTACTTAAACCTTAGACGGACAACTAAAAATTTTGTTTTCTCATGAATCCTACATTACCAATTGTTAAGCGACCACTGACGATTTGGGTAGATCTACAGACATTCGTGCGGGATAGAAACAAATGGATATCCGACTCCAAAATTTGGCTACACATCGAAAGTATAGTTGAAAAATTTTCATCCACAACAATTATTGCGTCGACAAACGCCTATAACCCCCATAATAATGAGTCGGTACGGACGATGCCTTGACGTCAATACACAAATTGAGAAATAAAAGACTATGCCGCAATTAATATAAGATACTTGAAACTACGTTATGTCTGTTCACATAATCATAATGATATTTTAGAAAAGCCAAGGCCTCTCGAGTGGATTCCCGCCCATATTGCCGAAGAATGGCGTCGGGCTTGGAAGCGAGCACAGCCTGCAACAAGCCTCGAGGAGCCCCAACCCAAGAGACCGCATCAGACCGCTCTGCAGATGCTTGGAATGGAGAATGACCCCCGTTGGGCGAACGAGCGAGATACCAAGCAGTACCCGGCTGAGGAGATCCGAGATCACGCGCGAAACCTCCTCGCCCGTTGGGAAGTAATCCAATGGCAGGTCGACCTGCAGGTAGTTAAGGCCAGGCAGTACCTTGCCAATGTCGAAGACGACATCTCTGTCGGACGAATTGCAGATATTTATCCGACCAGGCCGGCCCGCAACACCAGGCGACCAGTGGCCGTCATCCCAGGTTGCTCTCCGGAAGAAGGAGTTAGGAGATTTTTTGAAGAACCCTGACTCCACGGATTAATGGAAGCACGGACAGCAATTTATATTATTAGTTCAATTAAAAAATAAAAATTTTGCTCGTTTTATTTGATGATTCAGTAAACTAATTTTCGCAACTTATGTTTTATATTAATCATAATTTTGATTCATTTGAGTTAATAGTGGAATTAAAAGATTTCTATTGCAGCGATGACATCTACACAGCTATTACAAACAGAGCTTGCCCATGCTAGACGAGCAAACGCGAACCTCCTCGACCAGATAGTTCAATTAACACGAGAAGCTCAACAAATCAAGTCTACCTGGTCGGACCCGAAGAGGACTAAGGCCCTTTACCTCCGACTCACTGCTGCTCAAAAGGGTTGGGCGGAAGAACGTCAACTCAATCAAAGCCTTCGAACGCAAATCAGGGGATTAGAAGTCGCCCTGGCAGCTAGTCGGGAAGGGGAGGCGGTAACTTACCCGCTCATCTTCGCCCCTTCTCAGTTGGCGTACCGGGATCCAATCGATAATGCCGCGCGGGCAGTGAACCCATCAACAGCACAGCCAAGTACTCACCGGCCGGGACGCAAGGAGCGGGCCCGACGCAGAGCTGCCCGCCTAGCAAGTCAACCGAATTAAAGATCTAATACCGTGCTGACATCGAACTAATTTACAAACCTCGCGTATTTTAATTGTCTTTTCTGTTATAAAATAAAATTGTATTCGTTATGAAACAAGTATAGAGTAGCAGGTTATAAGATATGAGTAATGTTGGATTATCGTCAAAGGTCGTGAGCATTCACATCGCGTCGCAGAAATATCATCTAGCCCTACTGACCAACATAGATCGGATCTGGAATTTTCACACACAGGGGACATTTCAAAGCGAGCATAGATGTTCCATCGACAGCTCGTTGAACCCGAGGGTTGTCCGAGCAATTACAGTATTAGTAATAATGCTCACTTTTTGTGGACAATCCACCCACTCGAACACATTTCCAACGTTGCCTAGCAACGGGTGCCGAGTGGTAGGCAAAGTAATATTTGTATGGCGTTACTGAGGTAACAATAGGAAAATTCAAACAAATGTCAAAACCCAGTAACCCACCAAATAGCATTTCAAACAGGTAAATTAAAAATTTATTTTGAAATTAATTTAGAAGATAAATTTAATCATGTGATTAATGTAAAAATTGTAGTTAAAAGTGTGGTAAAGACAAATGGTGATTGTGAAGGCGAGATATATAAACTGAATGGAGGACTCATTGGTAAAATCGAAGCAGTGGAGGAGTATTTAAAAATTGAGAGAATTTCAAGGCAAATTTGGATGCTGAAACTGGAAAATTGATTTATTTTTTTCAAAGAGAACTATTGAATATGCTAAAACTAGAATCTATAAGGAGAATATTACATTAATTATGTATTTTTATAACAAAATAGATTATCTTTTTCATCATTGCCAGAAGATTGTGGAAAATACATAAAGTGAAATTAGACTAAATAAGGAGATATTACCGAATCGCATAGCTATATCTATTATTAATCATAATTTAAAAGCTTCTATGTTGAGAGCAGAAGACTGAATGTTGGCTGGAATAATGAAAGAAGCCCTGCACACTTTTAAGTGCAAAGAGCTAGCTGGAAAATTAAAAAATATGATAAAAACACAAATAAAATACTAGTTTCTTTCCGAGTTAAACCGAGACTTATTAAGCCAGTTATTCGAATACTGTCATTACAGATCCGAGCAAAATATTTTGAAATTTAGGACCAGATTCGAAGAAAAGAGTAAAAATTTCCGATAAATTGAAATTAACTTTGAATATTTAGACAAACTAGCATCGCTAAATTAAATTTATCAAACAAATTTCGAGTAATTAAATTGATGAGGTGCAACTGAATGTATTATTAAAATAAAAAAAAGAAGGGAGCCGTATTGTTGGGTCAAGACTGAGTTTGTTTAAATGAATTGGAAATAGCAGGCAAACAAAACAATGTAGATTTAAAATCAAACCTATGGTGGGTTACAGGGTTTCGAAATTTGCTTATCTTTATGGTTGCCCCAGTAACGCCATACAAACTGATTCTAGCTGCCACTTGGCACCCGTTGCTAGGCAACGTTGGAAATGTGTTCAAGTGGGTGGATTGTCCGCAAAAAGTGAGCATTATTACTAATACTGTAATTGCTCGGACAACCCTCGGGTCCACGAGCGGTCGATAGAAGACCTTTGCTCGCTTTGCTCTGTCCCTTGTGTAAAGAGTTCAAGATCAGATTTTTATTGACTACAGGAGATGGAACGAAGATTCGAAGACATAATACGAGTATTCAAGATAATGCCTGTATACAAATGTATCTGAGAGATAAAGTAACTATAGATGCAACTATTCTATTCAAATCAACGAAAACACATAGCATTCATGAGTTAATGGGATAGGCTTGGGGTTGTATTGCTCGACGTCGGGCACGCTCCTTGCGTCCCGGCCGACGGGTATTGGATGGAGTGGCGGACTGGTTCGTAGGTTGAGGACTTTTGTGCGGCATCTGGGACGGGGCGAAGACGAGCGGGTATGTTACTGCTTCCCCCTCCCGACAGACTGCTAGGGCGACTTCTAATCCTCTGATTTGGGTGCGCAAGCTCTGATTAAGCTGTCGCTCTTCCGCCCAACCTTTTTGTGCCGCCGTGAGTCTGTGCTAAATGGCTTTCATTTTTGTCGGATCTGACCAGGTTGCCTTTATTTGTTGTACTTCCCTGGTCATTTGGATTATTTGGGTGAGTAGCTCCGCGTTTGCCCGCCTAGCGTGATCCAATTCGGCTGATATTAACTGCAGGGTCGACATCGCTATAATGAAAGAAAACTTTCAAATTTCTTCATGGGATTAATTACATCAAAATTTAATCATTACAAACATAATTACAAAATGAATCTGATTACAACGAGAAATAAGGCAAATGACATTGGAATTTTCAAATCTTTATGACATTAATACTACAAACTATAGTCTTTGTTCCTTGTCCGAGGAATCAGGACTCTTCGGTGAAATGTCGTTTTCGGCTTTTCCTCAAAGTGGCTACCGGATATGGCCGTCGGGTATCGCGGACCGGTCGAGGCGGATAAGCCTCCGCAATATGCCCGACGCGGATGTCCTCCTCCACGTTCGCGAGGTACATCCTTGCCTTAACCACATTTAAGTCCACTTGTTCCTGCACCCTTTCCCATTGGGTGAGGAGGTTCCGTGCGTGCTCGTATGTTTCTTCAGCAGGGTACTGCTGTCCGGTGAGTCCACAAGGGTCCTTTTCGAAGCCCAACAGTCGCCAAGTGGTGGGGTATGACCACTGTGGTCGAGGTTCATTGAAAATCTCTGTAGTTGACTGTGTCTTCTTCTGACAGTGTTCATTAGTTACTTGAGTGGAAGTCCAATCGAGCGGCATGATTTCTTCTGAAATGATATTGAGAATGAACCATTAAGTACGAAAATTAGAAATGAACTTTATCCAAATCGGCTGCACGGTTTGGGGATTGTGAAATGAAGGTGTGACTCGTTGTGCGTTAGTTATTTGCGGAAGTGTCCTGGTGAAATAATTCTTAATGGATGGTTGGTGAAAGGAAAGCTTTTATCGGAATGCGTAATTGGTGTTGGTCGTTCCGAGATTGTTAACAATCGCAGATTAAACTCTTCCTCAAGCAACCTCGAAAACTTTTCCTTATGACAATTAATACGCTGGAAATCTATGCGATATTCCGGCTAACTTTTGGTTCATAGATTCATTGATTGGCGATCAGTGCAGTATTTGAAGGACGAAATATGACGGTGTATTTAGGGGTCATTCAATGTGAGTGCGTTCAAACCATTATTCTAGTTCACGAGAATAGATTCTAACAGTGCGAAGGGATAACATAATTTTCGAATTTGAATCTTCGCGAGTATTCCTATTTAGAAGGTTCGGAGAGGGCAGAAAAATTGGAAATGTGGCGTAATTCCTTAGGAAGTTAACATCCGATTTGGGTACTATGTTAATATGGGTGGTTATAGTTAATTAAATGATGAAATCTTGTTTATAACTAGGTTATTATTGTTTATTAACGATTTGTAGTTTCGAACCCGAAATAAATTATTTACATAAAAGGGATCTTGTAAATCCATAATTTGATGCGGTAAACATTGATGAGGGTCTGTCGTGATAGGGGTGTGTTTCCGTTATACGGATTTGTGTGGTTGGAAGTCGTCGTCTACGATTAACCGGATTTCCGGTCAAATGGAGCTTTGATTGATTGTCGTCTAGGTTTAACTTGATATTTGGGGGGTAATTGATAATTCTAATTTAGTCTTGATTCTATCTTACTGGTCGATATTATTCGATGTTTATTTCAGGGACGATGTGATTCGCATGATCTCGTTATGAAGTTTCGACGGAATCCATGATTCGATATCCGGTACATTACGCTGACTAGATAATTCGATGCATCTCTATGTCATGGACTTTCCACTCGATTCGCCTCCAGTGGGCTGGAAATCCGACCATCCCACCCGCTTCACCTCGAACCTCCGGAGATACTCACCACTTCTACCACCGGCCTCCTGGAATCTAATTTTCTCGAAACGCTCGCAGTCCTCCTATTCCTACTATTGGATTTCTTATTGTGATTATTACTTCGACATTAACATTTGAACTACATTTATTTTATGAAGATGAACTGGTTCGGGTTCTACACTAGACGTGAGCCAATTTATTATGATTTCTAGTTGGTTTAATAAATTTATGGTCGTTTATTTTAGTTTTACAGGGAAATAGTCGTGATGATTCTTGGTTCTCGAACTGGTTTGGGGTTCTTATCAGTAGTTAAGCAAACCTTCTTTAAGTTAAACGTTATCGTCAAATTAATTTTATTTTGTTTCACGATGAATTAATCTACTCACATCCCTGCTTCCTATCAATATCGGTTTGCTTTCTCCTTTTTAACAATGATGTTAATTTTAACTTCTATGACAGTAGTCTTGTGTTAATAAATTGTCCCCTTCCTTTTAAGCAACGGATATCTACTTTCCATTCACAGATTAGTTTATTTATTTCTATCTTTAAATTTTGGTCGATAAATTACCCATTTGATCAACAATTACTTTATTCTTAACCAATGACTTAATCAAAATTTAATTTAAATTTTTCTCAATCTTTTATCAATGGTTACACTACTTATAGGCAATGAGTTACTTTATTTTTAATACAAGGGTTACTTTATTTTGAATCGATAGGTACTTTAATTTTAAGCAAGGAATTATATTAATTTAATCAATGAATGGTTTATTTTTTTCTCGCTAATTACTTTAAATTTTGTAATGAATTACTTTATTTTAATTATCACATTACATTGGTTTACTCAATGAATTAATTTATTTGTTTTTACCTTTAATCAACTAATTAATTTAATCAATAAATTACTTTATTTCTAATACGTTACTTTAGTTTCAATCAATGAATTATTTTACTTCTAATCGATGAGTTGCATTAAATCAATGAATTAATTTACTTCTAATTGATAAATTTCGTTATTTGAAATCAATGAGTTTAATCAATACTCACCTTAATTTTGATCAATGAATTAATTTAATTTAATCAATGGATTACTCATTTTTACTCAATAATCACTTTAATTTTATTAACATGAATTATATTAATCAATGAATTACCTATTATTACTCAATAATTACTTTAAATTTAATCAATGTATTACTCCGTTAATGATTTTTACTAATTTATTTCGAAACGAAATTTCAATTTAGTTATTCCAATGATTGATTTATTTCAAATATTAATCCAATTTAGTTATATCAATGATTTCAAGTTAATTTATTCCCGTACCCTTTCCCTTTAATAAGCCTTAGGCGCATATTGTGTTTATATTATATTTAATGAGTGCCCACTGGACTACTCGGTGTGATAATTTTGAGCCGTGTGTAATATAAATTTAGGTCGATTTTACAGAAATGAGAAACGAGGAAGCAGCCAAAAGACTTCTCCCTTATTTCTCGTTTCTTCTATATAGATAATATTGACGTTACGACCCCTGCGTTCCGCACGCTAGGTCTTCACGGGTACATATCATTGGCGATTTTCCACGCACTTACACAAATCTGTACTATGTATATTTTAATAACTTGCGATTTGTGTTGGCTGTGGGCCGGAAAAATTTCGACAATTTACATTAGTTTATTAAAAATATATAGAGCAATTTATGAATAATATAAGGTTTATTATCATATTAAAAACAAAATATAAAATTACTTGACCATCAAATAAATTCATCAAACATAAAATTGCATCTCTCCCCACGCCGACGTCCAAGCAGAGCTCTACCGAGGTTGCGAGGAGGTGACGTGGAGAGAGAGCTCCACAATAAAAGCTATTTCTCACCTAAAAAATTTGTCTTCAAAAATAGATTTTTAATCAATAATTCAAAATCAAATTTTGATTCAAAATGGTTTTCGTTTGAAAAACGGTTTGAAAATGGTTTTATGGTTAAATTTAATGTAAAAATGAATCGGTATTTATACCTATTTTCTGTACCTAACCTTGCGTGTTAAATTTGATGTGGTAAAACAAAATTCGACCTTGTTATTTTCTAGTGTATTCTAATCTTTAATTTTATTATTTTTTCAATTTATTTTAATAATTTTTCGTTTAGAATTTTTATTGAATTATTTCTAATTCAAATTTTTTGATTTAAGTTTCGTTTTCATGAACTTTTATCATTTTTATTAATTTTCAGTCGAATTTGCTAGGTTTTCGTGTTATATTTGTGTTTGTATCGTGCGAATCTTGTTGCATTTTGTTATTATTTTAATTTATTTTTATGTTTATTATTTTATATTTAATTCTCTTTTTTCTCATATTTGATAGGGTTTAATTGATGTTTCAATAGGTTTATTTAAATTTGCATGTTATATTTGCATGTGTGTTGCCGATCCATTTAAACATTTCTCAAGGCCGTTTGTGTTCTGGCCCAACACCTATTAACACAAAAAAAAACACCCTAAAATATGAGGAAGAATATAAATAAATATAAAATCAAAAAACATAAAAGTAAATAAAAATTATATATAAATGCATCAAGAACCGCACGAAATTAACATAGAAATAACATGAGAACATGAGAATTAGACCGAAAATAGATTAATTTACAAAACCAGTATTTTAAAGAGTAAAACTGGTTAAAAATAAAATATTTCTTATTGGACATATTCAATTAAAAAATAATAAAAATAAATTATCTATTCAATCCAAGAAAAACAATAAAATTAGAAGTAGATATTACAAATAAATTCGAGGTCAAATTTTGTTTTATCACACTAAATATTACACGCAAGGTTTTGGTCAAAAAATAGGTATATATACCGATTCATTTTCACATGATTTTAATAACTTTTTCATGGTGATAAGCTTTTACCGTTTTTCACTAACAAAAATATTATTCTTGAACAGAAGCGCTTTTGTGTGATACAGGAAGCTTGTGTGAGAGAAATTTTCTTTATAAAGTCAACTTTGTGCAAGAACTCATGTTTAACAAAGTGAGAAATTATTGAATTATTATGATTATAAATGTATTCCTTGTCGATAATGAATTATGATTATGCTTATGAATATAATCATTACCAATGATGAAATATATGTATTCGAGCAGGTATATTATTCTTGTATATTATAACTGAAATTATATCAAAAGTTTTTCTGGCCATAGCCAAGATACCATACAAGACAGTAAATAGACACAATCAACGGATCCGTATAAGTGCAGTTTATTTGCAACGGAGCTGTGACCGTTAAGATTCGCAAGTGGTAAACGGCGAATCTGAACGTAAAATGTTATTCTATAGTGGTGGAGGGAGATCGGGGAACAGGTCTCTTGGCTTGCTCGTCTTTCATCCAACACCAGAAAAATCGACCTAAATTGAATCACACAAATCGGATAAAATACTAAACATCAAGTAGTCCAAAGTGTACACAATCAATACCCTAAGGTCAAATAAAGATACAAGAAGTATGGAATTACTGAAAGTGGTTGCAGCGAAATTCTCTTATTAACATAGAATGTTAAATTTTATTGTAACTAAAACACGCTTTTCCCAAAGAATTAAATTAGATTTATAACTAGAATATAGCAAACAGATAAGTTACAAATTAAAATCAGAAAAGTTCATAATTTTTGGGACAGGCACGAATTAGCTGTACGCTTAAACGTAAGGGACAATTAGAAAAGATACTGATATCTAGATCTATTCAATTAATAAACATGATTTGCAATTTGGATAATAAATTCAATTAATCGAAAAAAGAACACCATTGCTGCAAGGGCGATCTGAACTGATATGTAAATAAAGATTCTTAAACGAATTAGATAAGGCCCCACTTCAAGTTATACAACCTAATAAAAATAAAAATATTTTTAATAACAATAACGCGACTAACGGGGAACCACAGACGGCTCAAAAAATTTGAAGGAGACCATAATAATAAAATTTAAATGAAAACGATAATAAAAATACATAATATAAAATAATATAAAAAAATATATTTAACATTGATACCGACTGAAATGTTCTTACTATGTATGACGGAGAATAGGAATATTAATCGCGATAGAATCATTTTTTTAGAAGCAATAAATCACTTAAGAAAAATTAGCACTAGCAATGGTAGAAATGATAGAGCAGCAAGATTTTGTTGACGATCATAAAATTCAATATTGATAATAATAGAAATGTTTGTCACTGAAATCCATAACAAAGGTAAATCTGATATTAATCTTGATAGAAATGTTTTGCTGACATAAACAACGATAGAAATAATATTGAAGCAGGTTACATTAATAATCTAAGTCAGGATACCGCCAAGCTATGCCACATTGAATAATTATGACAACAATGATAATATAAATAGCGAACAAGAATTACAACTGTGATATGATTATTATACCGAATAATATCACTCAAGAATGATTTTCAATACCGATCTTGTCATAACGTTACCAGACGATAATTATTCAGAGAATACGCCAATCAAACTAATAACAGAAATTAACAATGAAAATTCAACACGTGGCCAGTGACATGGCGAGAGAAGAGAGTGTGCTATATAAGCGCTTTCAATATTGCTGGAATTATTATCAACATTAAATGTGAAAAAATCCGATACGTCAATCAAAAACAAGTAAAGAGTTTCATAGGACAGCCGAGACTAGGAGTATATCAGAAGATCATCAATGCATCGAGTACATCTTCCATGATGCCAGAATTATTGTCATGATCTTCCAAGCACGAAAGTAAGAAACTGTATTATATCATTTTAAAATTTATTTTACGATTATTATAAGTACAACATAAAAAATATCATCAAACATACCAAAACCCATGGCGAATCGAGATCGAGCAACACGCATCGGAACAAAGGAGAAGAATTATGCAATTTGACTCAAATACGGCAGCTCAATGTCGTCAAATTCTCTGGGACTACAGGTACATGGTCACTACGCGGTCAGATCCACTAGGATCGCTGAAAGAAATGAATATCCACAGCATCACCATCAAGAGAAAACCTGGTCGAAATCCCGCCAGAGAGGCCCGTCAAAGAGTCGAATATTATTTGTTCCGTCTAGAAAAAAATAGACAGCTGCAACACAGACGCCGGATGGCCCAAAGAGAGTTATGTCGAATAAATTTCGAAATCGCCGCAGGCATAATCCTTTGCTTAGACACCTATGCTCCAGAATATAATGTCTCATACGAAATCAACGATCCGGCCTAGGAAACTCAAATGGCCCCGTCTCGGGTGGCGATTCCCGACGATTCAATCCACCGGACATGCTGGAGCGCCTAGAATGGCAATAGCAGGGAAGAGATGAAAATCGTTCCAGTGCTCAAGTTAAGAAACCTTGATTCAAGAAACCATAATTCTATAAATTGATGGCATCGTACTGTATTATAAAAATAAAATTTTCTTGGCTGAATTTATTTTTTTTTCATTTAAAATTGTCACTAAAAGTAGTTATTTGTCATTTCTATATTAGTTGTAAAATTAGTAAGATTAAAAACAACTTTCGAGAACTCATGCAAAACTTTTTTGAATTGAGGAACCAATATTTTAGTCAATTTGCTAAATTTAAGTGAAATTCACTAATAATCGTATTTAATGTATAATAATCCTCGACGTAGTCTTATAGTGAAAATAGTTATCATAGTGACATTGGATTATTTTAAAATGTCACGACTGTATTGCATAACTTACATATGTTGAAAACCTAATTAAATTTTTATTGATTTAGTGACGAATCGAAGCTCAGATAGTCAAGAAAGAACTGATGAAACCGAAGATTGTCTCAATCGACGATAAATGCTGTCTACTCTAGAAATTCAATGGCTCAAATCAACATGGTTTGATCCGAAACGAGTGAAGAAGATTTTTCAGGAGTTGGATGCCGCTCGGGTTGCCATGAGAGAGGTAAATCAGCTAAACCAAGCTCAGAAAACGCCAACTCGAGCTTTGGAGGGAAATGCTGTAACGTATCATTTGGTATTTTTTATAACGATGGTCAGGATTATCCAAAGAAGCATAAACCGGGAAAGACCGAGCTTTTTTGATTTATTAATAAACATATTGCGTACCTTACACGAATTAGAGACGATCTTATACTCTAAATTTCCCATCTGTTTACTTAACTTCCTTTTATAATTTGTAAAGCCTTCAGAGTACGGCAATACTAACACATATTTAGGTTGGATTGTGTTCGGATCTCGTTTATCAATTTACATGTAATGGGTGTAATGCCACATACATTGGAGAGACTTCCCGTCATCTCTGTACTCGAGTTCTAGAGCATTGTCGATTGAAGGGTTTGACCAATATTAGTGAACACAATAGAGGCTGTAAAAGTGATATAGGAATGTCTGATTTTAGAATTTTGTTGAGAAGTTTTAATAGTTATTGGGAACGAGTGATATGTGAAGCATTGCTGATAAGGTCATTGGATCCAAAGATTAATGTGCAGAGTGCTGTGACTACGAATGTTTTTAATGTTTTTAAATAGTTTACGTATGTTAAATCATGTTTGTTTTTTTAATATTATTAAAATAATTGAAAATTTTAAATTACATTAATTTTTAAAAATTAGAATATAAATGAAAATTTTAAAATTTTAAATTAATTAATAGTGAATTAAATATATTTTTAAAAATATTTATTTATTTATTAAAAAAAAATTAAATTAATAAAAAATAATTTGTTTAAATTAAATGTTAATTCATAATATTTTTAGTTGGTTTTGAGTACCTGAAGATGATAGCTGTGCTATCGAAATATATCGTACGAAAGGTTTTTTATTGGCGTTATCTTTTAATAATAATAATATTAATAAAAATGATGATAACGCTAGTAATAAGAAAAATAATAATAGTAGTAGTAGTAATTACTGATAAAAAAATGTATATGATAGTGACGTTGATAATACTAACAATAATGATAGGAAACATACTATTTATAGTGGAATAAGGGCAAGAGAGACACTGCGAAGATATTCAACGTAACAAAGGGTGTATAAGCATAGAAAAATCAATAATACGAACAGCGAGAAGAAGGACTAGGAGAATGGATATAATGACAAATGACAGTACTGAATAGATTAACATTTGAATGAGATAGGATAAATATGGCATTTAAAGAATCAAACTCGAACATAAGCCTTCTATCGGCAGCTCGTTGTACCCATGGATTGTTGGTTCAATTATAGTGTTGGGCCAGAACACAGACGGCCTTGTAAATGTTTAAATGAATCGGTAACACACATGCAAACATGACATGCAGATTTAAACTCAAACCTATTAAAACACCAATTAACCCAACCCTACTAAAATGCGAGAAAGATATAAAATCATAAAACACAAAAAGAAATTAAAATAATAACAAAGTGCAACAAGATCCGCACGAAATAAACATAAAAATAACAGGAAAACTTAGCAATTTGACCAAAATTTGACAATTTAATAAAAAATGCGAAATTTCATGAAAATGAAATAAAAACCAAATAATTTGAATTAGAAATAATTCAATTAAAAATGCAAAAGAAAAATTGTCAAATAAAATTCCAAAATAATAACATTAAAGATTAGAATATACAAGAAAATCACAAGGTCAAATTTTGTTTTACTAAATCAAAAAGAACACACAAGGTTAAGGTCGTACTGGTGGGTTACAGGGTTTCGCTATTTGTTTAAATTGTCCTGTGGTTGCCCCAGTAACACCATACAAAATGCTTCTAGCTACCACTCGGCACCCGTTGCTAGGCAACGTTGGAAATGTGTTCGAGTGGGTGGATTGTCCGCAAAAAGTGAGTATTATTGCTAGTACTGTAATTTCTCGGACAACCCTCGGGTTCACGAGCTGTCGATAGAAGACCTATGCTCGCTTTGCTCTGTCCCTGGTGTAAGAAAGTTCAAAATTGGATTTATGTTGACTGTTGGAGATGGAACGACGATTTGAAAACGTAGTACAAGTATTCATGATGATGCTTGTATGCAAATCGTGACTTAGAATTAAATTAACAGTGAATACAACCTATTTATTTGAATCAGCAATGAAAAAATATATATCGTTCGGGAGCTAATGAGATGGACTTGGTGGTCGTGCTGCTCGGCGTCGGGCACGTTCCTTGCGTCCCGGCCGACGATTATTTGATGGAGTGGCGGACTGGTTCGTAGATTGAGGACCTTGAGGCGGCATCTGGGACGGGGCGAAGACAAGCGGGTATGTTATCGCTTCCCCCTCCCGACAGACTACTAGGGCGACCTCCAATCCCCTGATTTGGGTGCGCAGGCTCTGGTTAAGCTGTCGCTCTTCCGCCCAACCCTTTTGTGCCGCCGTGAGCCTGTGGTAAAGAGTTTTCATTTTTGTCGGATCTGACCAGGTGGCTTTGATTTGTTGCACTTCTCGAGTCATTTGGATTATCTGGGTGAGTAGATTTGCATTCACATCTCTTGCGCGATCCAATTCGGTTTGCAGAAATTGGGTGGTTGCCATTGCTGTAACAAAATCTTTAAATTTCTTTACGGACTTAATTAAATCGAAATCATTATTATTGCAAACATAGTTTATAAAATAAATTTATTCGAGAAAAGGAATTAAGACGAACAACTATTAAACGAAAATTTCTTGTTAATCACACACAACATGTCCTTCATCCGAGAAATCAGGACTCTTCGGTGAAATGTCTTTTTAGGCCTTTCCTCTGAGTAGATGCCGGATATGGCCGTCGGGTATCGCGGGCCGGTCGAGGTGGATAAGCCTCCGCAATACGCCCGACGCGGATGTCCTCTTCTACGTTCGCGAGGTACATCCTCGCCTTGACCACGTTCAGGTCCACTTGCTCCTGCACCCTTTCCCATTGAGTGAGGAGGTTCCGCGTGTGCTCGCGGGTTTCTTCGGCAGGATATCGCTGTCCGTTAGGCCAACAAGGGTCCTTTGTCAGGCCCAATATCTGCCAAGTGGTGGGATATGGCCACTTTGGTGGAAGCTCCTTGATCATTGCTGTGGCCTGTGGTATCTTCTTCTGATGCTGTTCATCGGCTCCTTGGGTGGGGGTCCAATCGAGTGGCATGATTCCTTCTGAAATGACATTGTGAATAAACCGTTGAGTATGAAGGAATAAAAGTGAATTTATCCAAACCGTCTGCATGATTTGATGTTCGGTTACCTCGGAAAAATAAAGGAGTTGATTATTATTTCGTATTACGAGCGACGTTGGTTGTTTTTTAAAAACGTTATAGTAAAATAGTTCCTAATGTAAAGACAGCTAAGGGGAGATACTTATAGCATTCGTGGAGTGGGAGTAGTCGTTACTAAATATTCAAGAAAAAATTTATCGCAATCGCGGATCATGATCTTTATTCAACAACAGTAAATTTTCTTATGTTAACTTGTACCCTGAAATTTTCCTCGATATTGACATTTGGGTTAATAAATGTAATATTACGATTAGGACTACCCAAATCTAAATTTTACTAAATTCCGTTGAATCTTTAATGGTTAACACGTTTTAAGCGAAGTAAATATGACTGTTCGTCTGTGGAATTTATGTTGTAAATGTACTCCATTAGTTATCCTAGTTCATGATTCTCCTATCGTTTGTAATGGCTATAATAATTTTAAATCAACGGTACATCATTGCTGCAACTAACTGATTTATGGTCATTTAAAGTTTAATATCAGTTTATTTACCATCTAAAGGCTTTGTATTTAGTAGGGTACAATTACTAAATTTTGATTTATGGATTAGTCATGAATTAAAAGGTTTATAACATTACGAAAATTAAATTAATGAAGGGGATTTATGTAATCTTACTTTGTAAGCTCGGATCCTTTGATAAATTCTTTATAGTCGTAAATTCCATGTGATGCGAATAAATTTTCGGTTAATCAAAACTGACTTAATTGGATATTTGAGGTATGTATTCCGTTATTAGATAATGTCGAGTAAATTTGTTTACTTCAAATCCAATTTATGCGATCCGAATGATTTCCGGTTAGATGGTTCGATTGACGTTTGTCAATGACTGATTTTCTAATTTTAGTGGTGGTCAATTATGTGAGATTTCAACTGTTAACAACGAGCGGACAGTATTGGATTCGGGTAAGGTCAGATGTTTATATTATTTATAGTTTATGTTAAAAAGTTTTAAGATCTGACGTAGGTAAATTCGACGAGAAATTGATTTCACTACTATTTTGAATTGATGTTAGTTTGTCAGGTTAATGTGCTAATTATTTTATATGATTTTTTATCAACTTCTTAAGGAAATACCTGGAAAATTTACTGGAATATTTTGGAGATGGGATCTTTCTAAAACACTTTCATGATGGAATATATTAGGATCTTATAATGTTTGAAGTAGTGGGTTTTTTCAATTAATTACTATATCACAAGGATATTTACAATGCGCTTTGGTTTGATGTTAAATTTGTTCTTGCCGTTTCTAAATTTTGTAATGTTAATGTAAAGTCATGACTCTTTTCTTATTATGTTAATTTGTGTGATATCAATATATATTTATAATCACCTGTTTCGATTTTCTTATTGATCTTATAGGCAATAGTCGCATTAAATCTCGGTTTTGGGGTCATCTTTGGGGTTGTTATCACTATTTTTGCTATAGTAATTTTTAATGAAGCATTACAGTCAAGTTGAATTTATTAAATACACGTATACCAAAATTTTTAATTCTAATTCGTAATATCAAATCAATTTATTTATATCAACGATTTCAAGTTAATTTATCCCCGTACCTTTTCCCTTAATTAAGCCTTAGACGCATTTATGTTTATATTATAGTTAATGAGTGCCCACTGGACTACTCGATGTGATAATTTTGAGCCGTGCGTAAAATAATTTAGGTCGATTTTACAGAAATGAGAAACGAGGAAGCAGCCAAAAGACTTCTCCCTTATTTCTCGTTTCTTCTATATGGGATAATATTGACGTTACGACCCCTGCGTTCCGCACGCTGGGTCTTCACGGGTACATATCATTGGCGATTTTCCACGCGCTTACACGAGTCTGTACTGCATAATGATTTTATTAACTTGTGATGTGTATTGGCTGTGGGCCGGAAAAATTTCGACAGAATGATTTTATTGAATATATAAAACAATTTATGAATATTATAACAATTTATTAATGTATTATAACAAGTAAAACATAAAATTACCATACAATCCATTCCATAAATAAAATTTGCATAATAAAATAAATACCTCTCTCCCCACGCCGACGTCCAAGCAGAGCTCTACCGAGGTTGCGAGGAGGTAACGTGGAGAGAGAGTTCCAAAATATACTATCTCTCACCTAAAAATCTAAAGAATTGATTTGAAAATAGGTTTGAAATAACTAAGATTCAAAATTGATTAAAATGGTATGAAAAATGGTTAAATTTAATGTGAAAATGAATCGATATTTATACCTATTTTCTGTCCCTAACCTCGCGTGTTAAATTTGATGTAGTAAAACAAAATTCGACCTTGTTATTTTCTAGTGTATTCTATTCTTTATTTTTATTATTTTTTAATTTATTTTAATAATTTTTTATTTAGAATTTTTATTGAATTATTTCTAATTCAAATTTTTTGATTTAAGTTTCATTTTCATGAACTTTTATTAATTTATCAATTTTTGTCGAATTTGTTGGGTTTTCATGTTATATTTGTATTTGTATCGTGCGGATCTTGTTGCGTTTTGTTATTATTTTAATTTATTTTTATGTTTATCATTTTATATTTAATTCTCTTTTTTCTCATATTTGGTAGGGTTTAATTGGTGTTTTAATAGGTTTATTTTAAATTTGCTTGTTAAACATTTTCCAAGGCCATTTGTGTTCTGGCCCAACAGTACAATAGGTATATATACCGATTCATTTTTAGATAATTTTAATCGTTTTTCAGTTTTACAAAACTTGAGATCAGTTCTAACCAGTTAATCGGTCTTTAACTAGAATCAGTTTCACCAGCGAAAATCTCTAATTTGATGTGAGTGAGAGATTGTTCGATACTCTCTCCACCTCGAATAAGCTCTGCTTGGATTGCGACGTGGGGAGAGGGAGTTATGATATGATGTGTACGAAGTTTATGAACCATTATGATGTATTATAATGCAAATATATATTTCATATAATAAAAAAAAATTTTTCCGTCAATGCTTCTTTAAAAATTTTTCGGTCCACAGCCGACACATATCCCAAGCTATTAAAATCAAATATACTATCGAAAATCGTGTAAGTGCGTGTATTATCGCGAATGATTTCGTGAACGTGAAGGCTCCGGCGTGATGAACGCAGGAGCTGCAACGTCAATATCATTTCGTATAAGGTAAAAGGGTGAAAGGGAAATAGTCTTTTGGGTGTTTCGTCGGCACTCATTTCCTATAAACTCGACCTAAAGATTATTTACAACTCACGGCTCAAAATCATCACACTGAGTAGTCCAGTGGGCACTCTTAAATTATTAATATCAACACAAACTTATCTTAGGATCAATTTGGGAAAGGGTACGGGAAAAGCGATGTCATTAAATTGTTGCTATGATCTTATGAAAACTCTATTGATTGATAATATGTCCAAAGTCAAGGAGTCAATCTTAATTAAAAAATTAACGTTTAAAATCTTAATAATGACCCACTCAAAATATGCGCGTTTTATTCTCAACTTAAAACGTAGTGAAAATCCAATTAAAATGTGCCCTTTAAACTATCAGCAATCCAAAAATTTTGTGAGAAAAGTATAGACGAAGATCGTGATTCAAAATTTCATCATTTTAAATTATTCGCAAAATACAAAAGTCCAACATAAATATCCACCATAATACGAACGCGCTACACGTATATTAACCTCACTTCTCAAGGGAATTTAATCAAACCCCAAAAGCGAATTACAATAAATTTTAATGTAATTAAAAATATTTGGCAAATAATCACAGCCATAGTTGACAAAAATAAAAAGGGGAAATTGGATATGATAACCAGATTCTGGTTCCGGACAGTAATTCCCAAATTAAATGACTTAATTAGGTTCCAAATTTCCGCAGAGAGCAAATTAACTCGCCATAATTAAAATCAACGTCAACTTTAAGACAAAGTCGAGCCATAAACTTCAAAACTTTAAGCCAATAAGTCGGACCTCACGCTAGACCCGATCACTCAATAAAGTAGCACATCTCCGTGATAGGAATAACTCACCGCCTCCCCATGAAAAAATCTAGTAGATGCCAACCAAAAATCAACCGCTAATTAACATCTGTGGATGATAAAATTCCCAAACAAAGTCCGAAACCATTTATTTATTAAAAAATCTGTAACGTTTTTTTTCATGTGTCGGAAAATGAATAGAGAGACGCCATAATGAATCCTGTGTCCCGTAACGTTCACGCCGTTGTCATCATCAGAAAGTGAGAACCAGTTGATTACTGAGAGTGATATTGATCCTCATTGACAGTAGGGCATTGTTGAGACGAATCATAATTACAATTGTCAGCCACCCGAGGATTATCAATTCCGCAAATCACGTGCAGATCGCCAGAGTGGCCATAGTGAAAGAGAGAGTGAGCCCATGGAAGATAGAAATTGACTACGGATAATAAAGCCCTGAAACACGCAAAAAGGTCATCCACCAAAACCATTAACTACTTATCATAGAGTGCAAACCACCAGTCCCGAAAATCTCCCGGCGATACTTGAAGTCACATGACGCCTAATCAATTGTGGCCAGAATGAAGACATTAACCGACTTGAACACTACAAACAAGCTCTAGCAGAATAAAACCCAACTTAAAATGAGGAGAATTAAAATTAATACTTTCTTGAAAAACTCATGATAATTATTCGCCATAGAAGGTGATCGCAAATGAATTAGACAAATTAGAAATGAAATCGTTGGCAGGAAGATAACTAAGTGTGTGCATGCCCTTTCCTTAAAGATCAATCGATAGGAATCATAATGTGCTGACACACACTTACATCCTGGTGAGAGAAACATGTCACTAATCAGTAGGCGTGCCATGTGGAAATCTTAGCTCGCCAGTAACACGTGCGCACCCTCATCGTTATATAAAGATTAACTTGAATGACATCATCCATAACAATTGCGAAATCGAATATGTCAACAACCCCAAATAATAATAATGCCACCACCGGAGCGATGAGTTCGCGGTATTCTAGTACCCAAGATGATGCATCACGAAGATCTCGGCCCAACTCAAAGGAGCGGTGGACATCAGATGGTGAGACTTAATATTTTTTATCAGATTATTTCAACCTCTTTGAGTATTAACTAGACTCGACAATCCTACAGAACCGCCTTAGTCCATCCCAAGACCTAGAGAGCGACCAAAAATAGAAAAATTGTAAAACCGACCGGACTTTAAACGGAGATATCCTTTGCATTGAGTGGCGAGGTCCTTATCAATATGAATTTTGCCACAACGCGAACCCCGACTCCATCTTCTTTTCGAAATCTCGCCAACAGCCGATTGACCCATGAAACTCAGATATGCTCGTGAACCATGCACCAAATATTAGATAATTAGAATGTTACAAATGGACGATCTCATCCTAATAAAATGTACCGTAAGGGTTTTGTTAATAAAATAAAAATATAGTACCTTGGGTTAAAATGGTTGATAGGTTCTTTCTGCAACATTTTGAAAGATGATAGATCTGATGTTTTAGAGACGCTAGGCTAAATCGTTATTAAAATTGGTGGAACCTAAAGATTCGATAATCTCCTTTGTAAGGAATCTGATATGTAAATGTGATAATTTCCTACTTACCCTGATGACTCTGAGAAACGGAAGACAATCCTTCTTAAAATGACGAACGATTAATGGTTTGATTTTTGTGAAATGTGGATATTGGCTTGAACTATCAAAGTAAAGGTAACTTCGAAAGACATCTTTAATAACATTGTTCATTTTTATTGGGATTCTCAGAATAAATAAATAGATTTTAACTAAGTAGATTTTTAAATAAATAGATTTTAAATAAATAGATTTTAAATGAGTAGATTTTAAATGAATGGATTTATAAATAAATGAATTTTAAATGAATAGATTTTAAATAGAGGGATTTTCCATAAATGGATTTAAAATAAATGGATTCTGAATACAGTTTGGATAATAATTTCTTTGCATTTTTCTCGTTATTAAAACGAATAAACAACTTCCAAGCCGATTCCTTACACTTTGACGAGAACCACAAAATAAATAAATCGTAAGTATATAATTTAAATAATATTGTTACATCCTTCCAAATAGAATCATAAGCATAAGCAAATAACTGTTAACGCTGTTTTGGATGATAACCTCACACTTTCTTTAATAGAATCATAAAAACGAGTAAATAAACGTTAAAGCGGTTTTGGAGGGTAATATTATTTTTTCTCTCGAATAGAATCATAAAAACGGATAAATAAAGGGTAAAACGGTTTTTGACAATAAATTTACACTTTTCCCCAAATAAAATTATTTAAATCCGCATAAACCAGAGTAAGAATAATTTTAGTATGGGTTCCATGTTTTTCTCTTTTCAACTAGAATTATAGAGATGAATGAATAGATTTGATTATCCTTTTAATAAAGCGTTAGGTCTTCCGAAAGAGAGCAGCCAAACAAATAATCAATTTTCGATGATAATTTATGGGATAACAATTCGTTAGGTTTTGAGGTTCAATAAAGTTAAAATTTTTGAGAAACTCCGAATCTAGTGATGAGGAATTTTACGCGTCAATTTAGCTCGGATTTTGATAAGCTAGCCGTCAGCTCGTTCTTACGGTTTTATTTGCCAGTTTTTCTATCTACCATGGCGGGAATAGAAACGAATAACCCCAACCCAAGTAAGCACCGCCTACCGTGCTAGTTTTTCTCCTTTGAATGAGACACGTAACCCATAAAACAATGAGTCGACTCCACTCACACGACCCCTTATTAGACCACCAACCCTATCACTCATGCCTGAATATTGACGTTAAGCCATATAATATATCATTTATCATTACAGAGGACTCGTGGATTGACGCGTCCCGGGTCACACTTCGCTTTCCGGCACATTCAGCTGCACGATGCGGCAAGCGATGTGGGACGCGGGATTCTCAATCTCACCGGTTAGAGAATTCCGCGGAGAGGATCAACGAACTGGAGAAGACTTGGACCTACCTTACGTGGCGATTAAGCGGGTACCCGGCCGAAATCCGGCGCGGGAAATAAGAAGTCAGGCGGAGCACTTCCTCGCCCGTTTGGAAGAACACCAAAGACAAACTGCTCAGCAAATTCGAAAGGCGCAACAACACTTAGATGAAATCAACCGGGATATTGCGGCCGGATTGATCCCGAGTACGGACGGATACGGCCCGCCGTATAACACGTCGTTCAATTTGGACGACACCAGAGTGAACCGACCAATGGAAGCAATCAATGTAGTAGTCCCGCGCAAATTATGGACCGGAAGAGGTGGACGTGCGAATGAAGAGCCAAACGTCCACCGCGAGCATCCATATGCTTGAGGGCCATCACGAGCCAGCTATGACCGGCGCCAGTGAACAATTAAGTCCGTTACTATGGTTATTTCTTAGGTGCATCCAAAATAAATGTTTAGTTAGCTTATTTCTTATTATAGTGTTATATAAAAATGAATTAACTAAAAATGGAAAGTATTAGTTATAATCTGACGCAATAAGACCTAGGTCCTGTTGTAAATTTAAGTACCTGCTATTACTGGCGAAATTAATTTTCCTTTATTGTAGAGATGAATTCCCACCATATCGTACAATACGAATTGACAAAGGCCCAGATAACCATCAAAGATTTCCACCGACAAATCCTGCAACTGACGGCCGAAGTTCAGCTAACAAAAAGCACATGGATGGAACCAAACAAGGCCAAACACCTGTACCAAAAATTAACAATGATGCAGAAGGGTTGGGCTGAGGAGAAACAGCTCAACCAAAGCTTGAAGACGCAAATCAAGGGCTTAAAGGTGGCGCTGTTTGCATGTCAAGAAGCAGCAGCAGTGACCTACCCCCTGGTTTTTGCCCCGGCCCAATTAGCTTATCGTGAAGCCGATTCCACTTCGAAGTCTGCAGCCAAGCCAACTAAACACCGCCCCGGGAGAGCTGAACGGGCTAAACGACGAGCCATTCGAGTAAAAGACTCAAAAGCGTGAATTGTGTGTTAAATGTTTTATTAAATAAAATTTGTTGAATGTCGTATTTGAATGAGTAATATAGTTTTGAATTGATTTAAACCCAGGAAATGAAGTCAATCAGCCAGTTAGTCAGAGTCACTGTTATAACCATCTATCATCAGTAAGGGACAAAAAATGACAAATCGCACGAAAACCTTCTAACGGTAGTGCATTGGACCCAGATTGAGATCGGGCCAGAGCAGTTCCCGCATGGTGCTTAGCTCTGGCGACCTCAAAAACCATGGTTACATTTCCAACGTTGCCTAGCAACGGGTAACTACTGGGGATAGGAAAGATAATTTTCATCTGGGGTCAAGGTTATCTAATACCATAACCCCACAATAGCATTAGTAATAGCGCTCACTTTTTGCGGACGATCCACCCACTCGAACACAGTTCCAACGTTGCCTAGCAACGGGTGTCATTTGGTAAGCGTAAAATATTTGTATTGGGTTGTCTAGGTAACAACCATATAGTTTCAAAAATATCAATATCCAGAACCCACCAGTATTAAAAATGGTAGATACAATATTGCTTCATGGACACGGCAAAATGAATCTGTAAAGAGAAGGAGCACATAAAGTCCGACATTAATTAAAAACATTCTTACTGAATTGTTTTTTTATTGTTTAAAAATTGAAATAAAAAATTGTTTCCTTAATTATTTTCTGCACCCAAAAGAGAATGAGAGATATAAGTTAACTGCTGAATTAAAATGTAACTGTGGAAATATAAAACAAAGCGCAACAAAATGTAATTTGCCATAAAATATTGAGTTGAAACAGAGTCTAGATTTTTGCTTGAATTAATGCCACAAATTAATTGATTAGATACTTTTATTAGATCGTTTGTTCCAACCACATTTAAAACAACAGCCCCTGCGTATACAGTGTACAGGTTAAAGGAAGTGAAATCGGTTAATAAAATTAAACCTGTACTGGAAAAGTGTGGACCAACAAGTGAAAAATTAAAAGGAAAACATACTGGGTTTATCATGTAACTATGTATTAATAAGTTGCAAAAATCAGAAAATAACATTGATTTCTTTTGTCCTTTGCCAGAGTGCAGGGGTGGGCAACCTACGGCCCGCGGCGACGTTTTATGCGGCCCTTTAGACTTTTCACATATTTTTTAAAACTGCGTAAACAAATAATAAAAAGGCAAAGTAAATATTATTTTCCTACATTTCATTCAGGAATAACCTTTCCTCTGTTTTTGTTCTTGTTGGATGTTTTCTTGTACTAGTTGTGATCCTCAGTGCAAAGGTTTATTTTCGATATCGTTACAAATCTTTGTATTATTATATTATTATTATTATCGCCGCAATCGTTATAAAGTTTTTAAAATAATGTTAAATTAACACTAGTATCTTTTACTGTTTTTGTTGTTGGCAAATGTAACGTGTCTGCTGTTGGCGTACAGGGTAGAATTAATTTTGTTTTAATCTAAGCTCATTCATTTAAACTACTTCCTCGACTACTCTTGCATTCCCTAGGGTACTTCCTTTCTCACCCCGACGCCCCACAATTTTAATCTAACCACTGTATACCCATGGGCAAGCCCATGTTAGTACTGTATACAGCAGCCGAGAATCAACAAGCAGGTGAGCCCCGTTTCCAAGACTACTCCTTGTGATAATTTCGTTTTCGGGTTCCTGATGGCCGATAGAAGGACTTACGTCTACCTAACTCCCTTAACTTTCTCGATATCCGTACACACCTTTCCCATCATTCTATGACGAACCAATGCATACGTCCTGCATCTTGTTTTCCCCTAGTCGCTTTAATACATAGCAAAATATTTAGTATAGATCATAGTAAAACGTACCCTTGCCAGACGTTTAGTCACTTATCTATCCGTTATTAATTTAATTTATCAAAGACTAATTTTAAGTATCTAATCAATGAAATTTAAATATGATGATTTAGAAAAAAAATATTTATAAATAAACATTTAAAATTCGGCTTCAATAATTTGTCTAATTTTCCGGCTTTAACTGCCTAATCTACTGAAAATAGGTTAATTTTTCTAACCTAGAAATTTGTTTTAAATCATAAAGTATTTTATTTAAATAACCTGTGAAAATTTAAATTGTTATGTAAATTATCGAAATTTCCATTATATCGGCCGAATTTTTGGGTTTAACACAACCTCATTAACAATTTAAGAAAAAACAAACTTATTTCATCTTTTAACCATAATTGCTTTTTATTCATTAGTATCTCTATAATGGAAACTGAAAATTTATTTTCCTGTTAACTGAGATCTCTTAATTTCGGTTTTACGAGTGAAATAAGAACCTTCCCAACCTACTTCATGCATACATAAGGTTTCATCAACATCATAATACAATCCAACCAAACTTTAGGCATCCATTCATAATTCAATTAATTAGAGAAATTAAAAATCGTTAAGATAATAAGAATTACAAAAAATATACTTTTATTAGATTCATCCAAAATTCTACAAAACGAAATCACAGAAAATATAATTATTAAGTAAATATATAATTAATATTAGGAGAATGGAGTCCGTCCTTCTTTCCACTGGGTGGTCATTCGTTGATATCGACGGGGAACTTTCGTTTGTTCCGGAGGGGTTGGAATGGTATGGTTCCAACCTGGGGAACGGTATGACATAATTCCTCTCCGAATTCGTCCATCCAGCAACTCGCGAGAGTCGGCGATCTCTCTTTCGTTGTCGTTGTGGAGATTTTGACGGGTGAGATGGCCAGACATATTTGCATCTCGTCAGTTTCCTTCACCTGAATTTATAGCATATGTTCTTTCGATCTTTCCGGGGTTAGTGGGGTGTCATCTTTCTTCACAAACTCCGGGTGCTGCTCCGCGACGAGTGCGGCGGCTTCTTCGAGCACTTGCGCAGCATTATTCAAGATTGTGAGGCCTTCGGCCCGGCGTCGTTCACGGCGGCGACGATTTTTGCTGGGATGGTGCTTCTTGCTGGTCCTGGGTGTCTGAGCTGGACCAGCTTGAGTTGTTTCCGGAAGATGGTTCGCGGGATCAAATTCAACTTTAACGCTAGATCGCGACCCGCTAGTCGTTTTACCAGTTCGGCTTCCGTGAATGATGCCACCAATACGGCGCTCTGGTCGTTGATTATGATTCGCTGAGCCCGGTTCTCTGCAATTAAATCCTCTCGGCATCTAGACAGCCGGTGGATTTTATCCTGGAGGATTTTGACCGCTTCGGGAGCGAACCACGTGCCGAGCGTGCGTTCGTGCTCCACGAACAGTTTGTTATTTTTCTGTTGGCATAAGTCATGGTTCAATTGTAATGGCGTGGCATCTGATTTTCGCGATGATTTGGGGATTTTATATCCTGGCTACATTTTGAGAAAAGGAATTTTTGATTATTGAAAAACGTTTTGAGAAGAATTTTCAGAAGGATTTTCTTGAGATTTTCACGACTAAACGAGGGAGAGTTTCATTCCATTTATGTGTTATAGTTATAAATAAATTAAATATAATAGTTAAAAAAAAAATTTTAAAATTAATTAATCCGAAACATTCCTCAAGCATTCTCCATTATATTCATTCCTGGTTTGATATTAATTGTTAAGATGACTTATTTGGCGTTAAAACTAGTAAAATTGAAAATATCCGATGCAGAAAAGAAAAATTCCGAGGCTCCAGTCATTTGCTGAGTTTATGAAAGAATAATTTTTGGTTGGAAATGTTCTATAAAACCATTCCTTACAAAAGGTAAAAATAAAAAGAAACATTCAATTTTTCTGATCCATTTATTTGTTTCTACCGACTTAACCCTAGTCGTCCCTTTTCATATAATAATTCGACAGGTTTTGAAAAATGCATCCCTACCTAAACATTCATTTGAATGTTGTCCCCTTAGCTATGTCGATATTCCCGCAATTTAATCCCTACCGTTCCGACCAACATTGCAATGGCCGCCACGGTGAAGTACGACGGCGTCCTACTCCGCGATCAGTGTGACGAGACCTGACCATACCGGCAGACACCGAAGGGTGGTTGACGACAAGGCAGCACATCAACATCCCTCAAATTCAACTGAGGGAATTGAATCCTGCCAAGCCATCTTCCACAAATTACAACATGTATAAAATAATGTTAAATTAGGGGGACCTGTCGTCGATACTAAAAGTACCGCGACAATCCATAATTAAAAAAGATTAAAACCATAAAAATCTATTCAATAAATTACAAACTCACCAAAATGCTAAAGTTCAAGATTTCAAATTTAAACTTGTAAAGTTTCAAAATTTTTAAGGTTAAATATTATGACAATGGCTATTGTATTTATACTGTTTTCGTGCGTGTTTGCGACCAATCAGAGTATTTTGAGCCTTTTTCGGCTATTTTTCGGGGGTTTTTATTGTTTTAATTTTTATTTTAAATCTTTTATTTTTCTCCTTATTTTTCTCTATTTTTTGATATTATTTTCTTAATATTTCGTGAATCTTTATTTTTTATTGCTTAATCGTTCCTTTTGGTTATTTCTCTTTTTATCCTTTGTTATTTATATTTTGGTCGCCGCTTCAGCCTATGTATTTTCTAGACCTTCTTTTGCAAGGTTTTGGCGGTTTTATATTTTACTTTATTTTTCTATGTATTTTTCCTGCAAAATTTATTAATTATTTGTTTTAATTAATTATGTTATTTTTTATTTTGTTTTATTTAATGTTTTTATTATATTTTTAATTTCTGTTTGCGGTGCGTGCTTGTGTTATAATAGCCATTCTCATAATTCTCAAACATGAATTTTCATGGTTGTTTTATTTTGTTTTAGTGATGGCTTATAGCCCAACACTGCTAAAACTTTACAGTTTAGCAGCTATAGTCATACCTATGTTGGGCCAGAACGTATACGGCCTTGAGAAATGTTTAAATGGATCAGAAACACGCATGCAAAAATAACATGCAATTTAAATAAACCTGAAAACACCAATTAAACCATATAAAATCTGAGAAATAAAAGAATTAAATATAAAATAACAAACATAAAAATAAATTAAAATAATAACAAAGTGCACCAAGATTCGCACGATACCTACACAAATACAACAAGAAAACACAACAAATTCGACCAAATTGAAAAAATTAATAAAAGTTCATTAAAACGACAATTAAATCGAAAATTTTGAATTAGTAATAATTCAATAAAAATTCTAAATAAAAAAATTATAAAAATAAATCAAAAATAATAAAATTAAATAATAGAATTTACTAGAAAATAACAAGGTCGAATTTTGTTTTACTGCATCAAATCTAACACGCGAGAAAATTAGGTATATATACTGATCCATTTTCACATTAATTTTAACCGTTTTTCGAAACTAACCATTTTTGAAAACTAAACCATATTTTCAAATCTTGAAGTCAATTTAAAAACTGTTTTCGACTATTTTTAAACTGTTTTAGAAAGTTATTTTCAGAATACTTTGGAAATCTTTTTTAGGTGAGAAATATTTATGGTGGAACCCTCTTTCCACGTCACGTTCCCTGCATCTCAATGGAGCTCTGCTCGGCGTCGGCGTGGGGAGAGTGGTATTTATGTTATTTTATGTTGATTTTTACAAATTTTGGAATGGTGAAAATGGGTAATTATGTTATTGTCATTTATAATTAATAAATATTATTTACATGAATTATTTTATATGTTTTTATAAATTAAAATGTCGAAATTTTTCCGGCCCACAGCCGACACATAATGCAAGTAAATAAAATCTACACACAAATCAGATTCGTGTAAGCGCGTGGAATATCGCCAATGATCTGTGCCCGTGAAGACCCGGCGTGCGGAACGCAGGGTTGGAACGTCAATATTTATCCCTATAGATGAAAGGAGGAATAAGGAAGAAGTCTATTGGATGCTTCCTCGTTCCTCGTTTCTGTAAAATCGACCTAAACTCATACTACACACGGCTCAAAATTATCACACCGAGTAGTCCAGTGGGCACTCAGTAAATATAATGTAAACACAAAATGCGCTTAAGGCTTATTAAAGGGGAATGGAACTGGGATTAAATAAAATGGAAATCGTTTTTATAGCCAACTTGGATTAGTATTTGTGAACAAAATCAAATTTACCACTCGGATAAATTAGTAAAAATCGGGAAATAAACAATTCATTGGTTTCAAGTAAAGTAACTATTGCTTATAGTAAAGAAAAATTTAACTCATTAAATTATTATACCGTAAAGATAAACATTTGAGTAAAAATAAATAGTTTATAAATTATGAATTACCGGAAAAATAATTATCAAGTAACAATGCGTATCGTATTTATTAAACTCCATTAAATAAAATAGTTACTAAATCGAATCGATGCAATTTCTTGATCAACAAACAAAGTCCTCCTTAATGTAACTCCAGAATTAAAACCAATCAATGTGAATTTGCGACTATAGTAAGTTCGTGGAGTGAAATACAGAGAGTTGTGAATGGAACCTAGTAATTCCTCGATGAACATCCAACCCCCTTGAATAGCAGTAAAATCATGATTCAATAAAAATCCAACAAATCCGTTGAGTGAAAGAAGAACTTTGACTTGTTGATCAGGGAATAGAGTCATGGATCGAATAAAATGGGTGACCAAATTAATTGAAAAATTATATCAATTGTTTAGCTAAATAAACCATTGACTAAAATTACCCCAATTAATCACTTTAAAATAAAAATAATCGAAGGAATTTATTGATTAACAAAAATGATAAAAATAAAAATCAGCAAATGAAAAACCATTACGTAACGATCACCTTTCCTCACGTAAAACATTAAAAATCATCGTCGAAGAGTTGAGCGAAGCGATGGTAAGAGTTGCGTAGAATTCAGCATTAACAAAGTTGCCGTGAAAAATCATCCCAGTAAATTTGCGACAATAAAACCGAACCCTAAAAATGTAAAGATTAATAGCTAGCCATGCAAAAATTAAGCAACTCTAAATATCAATACGACGTGGGTGTTAACACCACCAAACATCGAACAGTGAGAAATACTTATCACTGATTCCCCAGAATATAGTTCCCAGACACAAAAATTCCAATTAGAAACCACGATATAACTATTGTTCCTTAAACAACAAAGTTCGATAATATTCAAGTATAATAAAATATCTCACTCACTTGAAAATTCATGGCCATGCGAATACGAAAATTCATATAATGAACTACACTAGATTCGAACCGACCGGATAAACAAATCTATCCGCCTAAAATAAATATAATGGATTATAAATGGCATGGCAAATAAACAAACCGTTGACACATCCGGCAATTCGCCATAATAATTGAATCATAATTGACATTCAGTTCCTGTCGCCTAACTTTAATTCGTCGATTTACACTATATGTATCGTCGATAACCTAATCACTTCATTTTTCCAATTTTTCGCAATTTACCAGCCATGAATTCCGCAAATATTTTCGACGAGGAGCTAGAGTCCGAATACCCAAACATCACGGAAGATCTTTTAGGTAAATTCTAATTAATTACTATTATCATGACTTTACGTATGCATTCGAGTTATAGGAGCAACCCCAAAAAGGCAGACCTGGCAACACATATTCTTACTCAGACAACCCAAATCCAACCGCTCTCTCACTAAACATGACAAGTTGGACCCTTTACTTTAGATGATCGCTATGGGTCTACCTCGCTACGACTAATTGAGTTAAAAATTATTACGTGATGATTATATCTTAATTCCATTCAAAGTCGCCAACAACTTACAATTCTTGTTAGATGAATCTGTCAAATATCTACCAAAACCATGTTTATCAAAGAGGCCCCATGAAACTTAGTTCTGGCCGAAACATAATAACTAACTAGAAAGTATTTTGATAAATGGTTCATTTTATTTTTGTTTTCTTTAAATATATTTTAGGTTGACGTCATAGAATTATTTATTCACTTTTATTATGCTTAGTAAATTAACTGGTACATATTATAATTCTAATACTATTGATGAACCGGCATAGACGAAGTAAACACAATCATAAATGAAATACAATATTATTTTGCCGAGTACCAAAGATATTTTTGCTTAACGCACCCTTTCGACACGAGAATATCTGCATTACCAAATACCGTACTCACAAAATATGTCCAACATCCCATGAATTGTAATGCATGTAAGATCAAGCTAGTGAGTTTCTCTTTTACAAGACGTGAGAGATTGTGTTTCTTAGCGAACCCTTAAATCACCGTCCCCATCAAAACAGTAGGAGAGATATTGAGTGAAAACATATTTTTCTATTTAGGACACACTGGAACCATGGTTGATATGCCCGCTCACACTGTGGAACAATGGAGGCAGGCCTGGAGTCGGATATACCAGTACCGATATCCTGATGTGCCTGCAGACAACCAATCAGAGGAAATATCGCCGGAGGAATTCATGAAGCGATTCCGGAAGGCGGCGGACGAACCCAATCCGTCACGAGATATTCTAATGCAGGCCCAAGAGCTTCTGGAAGACCTTTTGCAGCATCAGCGACAAGTCGAGGCTGATGTAGCATGGGCCACAGAATACCTGGCCAATGTCAAAGATGACCTGGCGGCCGGACGACTGGCTGACAACTACCCGCCTTCTCCAAGACCGATCCGAAATCTTAAGCGGCCGGTATTCGTGATCCCGGGATATTCTCCTGAAGAGGGGATCAAACGATTCTTCGCAGAGGAATAAACATTATTGATTTGAACATTTTATCGTTGTTATAGTAACATTATGATCGATTTTAAACAAAATTTCTTCTGTCTCGTTCTCTTTATTATTATAGCCCTCATTTTCCAAATATGTTTAAGTAAAACTGCTCATATTTGTATTAGTCGTCATCAAATCCACCCTTACTATTTTAGATGGATCCCGTGAAGTCACTTCAAAATGAATTAAACCGAGCACGACAGACAAATAAGGATCTTCACGACCAACTCGTACAGATGGTCCGGGAAACGCAACAACTCAAGGCGACGTGGATAAATCCCACGAGAGTCAAACCATTATATCAAAAGCTAGCTGCGGCCCAGAAGGGGTGGGCCGAAGAAAGACAATTAGTGAAAAGCCTGAAGACTCAAATCAGGGGGCTAGAGGTAACGTTGTCCGCCTATCAAGAGGGAGCAGCGGTAACCTACCCTCTAGTTTTCGCCCCAGCTCAACTGGCCTATCGTGAAGCGAATCCAATCTCATCTACAATACCGATCACCGTCGAAACCCCTACTCCAATAACTCCCTCAACATCTAGTCGACGACCTGGTCGCAAGGAGCGAGCTAAGCGCCTAGCCGCTCGATCTTCTAACCAATGCATTTAATGGACAAATAAATCATCATTTAGTTATATTGTAATTCCGCATATCTCATATTGTATTTATGTCCTCGTAAGGTTTTGAAATGACGTTATGGAGGGTTGAATAAAAACCACCAGTTATTCTTTCCGTTTCCTCAAACTAACGCCAGTAAAACAGTTAGATAGACGATAGAAATTTAAACGCAAGGGGGCCAAACGATTAAAAGCGAGCACAGGTCTTCTATCGACAGCTCGTGAACCCGAGGATTGTCCGAGCAATTATAGTATTAGCAATAACACTCACTTTTTGCGGGCAATCCACCACTTGAACACATTACCAACGTTGCCTAGCAACGGGTGCCAAGTGGTAGTTAGCATCTTTTTGTATGGCGTTACGGGGGCAACCACAGGATAATTTAAACAAATAACGAAACCCTGTAACCCACCACCTAGCTACTAGTAACGAGTTATTCACTAGTAACTATTCAGTATGTTATATCATTATAGTTTTTTAATTTACTCAAAATGTGTTGATTTTATTGTCTGATCCGGCTTAGAATTCTAGGTTATTGAAACAAAATAGCTTGCGGACCTTCAAACTATTTGAATTTTCATCCGGCCCCCTGCCCAAAAAAGGTTGCCCACCCCTGATCTAGTGATTCAATCAGCTATCATGCACAAAAAATAAAAATATGTATATTAATGAGTTACCCTAGAATTTTCTTTCAAACCACAATTTATTTTAATTTTAGAAAAATTAATAGTTATAATTAACTTTTTAAAATTATTTCAAAATTTTGAATTTCATAAATATATGTTATACTTAGAATTTAATTTATATATTTTGTTTATTTAAAATTTTAACCATTTATAAATAACTTTCTGTAATATTTTTATTTAATATTTAATTAGATTAGTTGAAGTTATTCAAAATAACTGTTGAAAATAAATATTTGAATTTTATCAATTTCTTTTAATCAAGTCATGCATTCAAAACAGGAATTCGGTAATTTTTACATTAATTTACACTAATAATATTTTTGCAAATAAAAATTCTTTTTTAGATGATACTGAAAATGTTAATGAAAAATTTGATAAATTAAAGTTGTTTTGTAGTTCATATAAATTTATCATAGAAAACAAAATGAATTTAGCTAAAGATATCCAAGATTTGAAACACTGGAGAAATATTATTTATAATTCATCGAATAAAATTGACAGAAGTTGTAAATGATGTTTTTCAATAAAAGTTTTCGAAATATGATTTTCATAATATTAAACTCATTAACCACGTTGGATTTAGAATGCTGTGTATATTTGGTTTTAAATAATAATCTGAATTTCTGACAAAATCCTAATTTAAAAATTGAGTTTTTTTCATGCTATTGTTAATTTTCAGAAGATTTTTAAAAAATTGGTAGAATTACAGTTAAGCGTCTGTAATTCTATTTTTTCTCAAAAAAACTTCATAAATTCTTAATTAATAAAAAAAGCTCCAAAACTTCAATAAATTTAAATAGACAGAACCACATAAATTTATTTAAGGTGACAAAGGAGCACGAAAAGTTGGTTGTGAATGGCGAAAAACTTTTAAATTTGACTAAATATTATCCATATTTTGTGTATGTATTTGACAATCGATTGGATGCACATAGTTTTGAGAATGATCGATGGTATGATAAAATAGTGATTGTGGTAAATTAGAAATGCCATTGTAGGGTGCCCATTCATCACTTACAATAGTTGTTCCCAAATGAACACCAATTCAAATAATAGAAAGTAAAGTCTGTACACCACTGTTAAGGCTTGTCGGTGAATTTAAATAGGAAATATTGTTAATCTGACTACAAGCGTGCTTTTAAACAACAGTAATGAACTCCAAATGATATAAAATTTATTGATTAATACACTTTATCTCCACCTTAAAGTTATCTGTTACAGTCACGACTTGGTGCTTATTACGACCCTTCGGGGAGAATAGCACTTTTCGGATCAATTGAATTTCATGATCACTTGACTACTGCGACGGATTTCTGAGATCAGTAACTCTGATTTAGTTGCCTTGACTTCGCTTAATTTCTGTTTCAAATTTCCCTTTTTCTTGATTTCAACTTTATGTTTTCTCTTTAATACCTTCTTCAATAATTTTCTGTAATTTTCTCCTTTCCAATTATTCGTCCAATTTCTCTCTAATCTCTTTTTGTCTCCTTAGTTCAATTTCTCTCTAATAATCTCTTTTTTCTCCCCTTGATTCCAGCTGCGTCCCCAAATAATACTTAATGATATCAAATAGAATTTCCAATACCTTTTTCCGCTAATTCCATTTGGGCCTTTATAATCACTGACAGCTGTCCAGATAAATAATTTTTTAGAGATGCCCTTTCCCGGATTTCCAAACAACATTCCTTCCCTTATCTTGAAAGAGCTTTCGAAATAACGTGCAAATTTTGCTTTTGTTTTTGTTTTCCTAAATTGGCACTCGTTAATAATAAATGAGCTTTAATTTAATTGTCTGTTTTTATTGATTTTCTCTTATTCTTTTCTTGTTATTCAACATTTCTTTTTCATTCCCTTTTTATTAAGCTCCTAAACCACATCTTGATCACTCATCATTGCTTCCTACAATCATTTTACATGTTTATTAATTATTTTACTCTATTATATAGGTATCCTCAACACTTCGATCATGAACAACTTCAATAACCACATAACCAGAACATCTATCAACTGTTCTAAAACCCACTGTTTCATGCGTTTTTCACGATTATATTTGCGTCTTATCAATTTCTACTACAACACCTTCTAAGTCTTCTTCATCCACTTCACAAAGAATAATAAGGTTCATATCAATGTTGGGCCAGAACACAAACGGCCTTGAGAATTGTTTAAATGAATTGGTAATACACACGCAAATACAACATGCAGATTTAAAATCGGACCTATGTTGGGCCAGAACACAAACGGCCTTGAGAAAATGTTTAAATGGATCGGTAACACACATGCAAACATAACACGCAAATTTAAAATAAACCTATTAAAACACCAATTAAACCCTACCAAATATGAGAAAATAAGAGAATTAAATATAAAATGATAAACATAAAAATAAATTAAAATAATAACAAAACGCAACAAGATTCGCACGATACAAATACAAATATAACATGAAAACCCAATAAATTCGACCGAGAATTAATAAATCAATAAAAGTTCATGAAAATGAAACTTAAATCAAAAAATTTGAATTAGAAATAATTCAATAAAAATTCTAAATGAAAAATTATTAAAATAAATTAAAAAATAATAAAAATAAAGAATAGAATACACTAGAAAATAACAAGGTCGAATTTTGTTTTACTACATCAAAATTAACATGCGAGGTTAGGGACAGAAAATAGGTATAAATACCGATGCATTTTTGCATAAAAGTTAACCATTTTTAAAACCAGTTTTAACCAATTTTGAGAAATCAAATTTTAGTTAATTGAAAACCATTTTTCAAAGCGATTCGAGTTATTTTTGAATTTTTTAGGTGAGAATTAGTTTTATTTGGAACTCTCTCTCCACGTCACCTCCTTGCAACCTCGGTAGAGCTCTGCTTGGACGTCGGCGTGGGGGGAGAGGTATTTTTATGAAAATTTTATTGGAATGGATCTGGTAACTTGTATTTTACTTTAATATACTTCAATAAATATTATTAATGTTTAAATTGTTTTATATATTTCATAAAATTAATCTGTCGAAATTTTTCCGGCCCACAGCCAATACACATCGCAAGTTAATAAAATCATTATACAGTGCAGACTCGTGTAAGCGCGTGGAAAATCGCCAATGATCTGTACCCGTGAAGACCCGGCGTGCGGAACGCAGGGGTTGGAACGTCAATATTATTCCGTATAGAAGAAAAGAGAAATAAGGAAGAAGTCGTTTGGCTACTCCCTCGTTTCTCGTTTCTGTAAATTCGACCTAAATTATTCTACACACGGCTCGAAGTCATCATATCGAGTAGTCCAGTGGGCACTCATTAAATATAATATAAACACAATATGCGCCTAAGGCTTATTAAAGGGTAAGGGTACGGGGAATAAGTTAATACAAATTCGTTGATTAAAATAAATTAATACGAAATCGTTGTTATGAAGTAAAATAAAATCGTTGATAATAAGAAATCGTCGATAAATTAAACTTATTAATCTAAGATGAAATAAATTGATAAATTCGATTGAACCCTAAATTTATAGACTTATGATCTGTATTAAATAAATAGGTTCCAAACCCCTAGTAACGTAAAACATTAAATCAAGTCCGACGCAATGCCGCTATGTAATCAAACGATTATTTTTCAATTGATAATTAATATGGATTTAAAGAAAAGGGAAATCATAATTTACTTAAATAATTAACACCTAATTATAATAATTGCACCCCACTCACCCAATAATTTCAGCACAATAGCCTAACCCCAAATCGAAGTACGAGTAAACGCATTTTTCTGAATAATTTCATAGGATAATGGAATTTGATTAAAATAATTGTTGGAGTCGAGAAAAGCAAAAAAAATTTATTCCATTAAACATATCGAAATGATTATTCCAACATTCGCGTAAGATGAACTCCCGAACTCCTATAACGACAACAAAATTGTGCGAAATTAAATTAATTAAAGTACTAACCATTTGCAGAACCTGTTGTACTGATATAACTAGGTAAAATAATTCCCATTGACCTGAATAACATAAATGAGAATTGTTTCTAAAAACCACTCTCGGCAGGCTAAACAGAGATATACAACAATGCCTAAAAGGAACTATTAACGTTAAAAACTGATAGATAGAACAGAGAACTTACCAAATCAGGTAAATGTGATAAAATTTCGAATTATCGATAATCGCCGAAAATCAATAGTCGACCATTGACCATTTCACTCCAAAATGATCATATTTACTGATTCCGACAATTCTGGCAGGATATGCATTCCACCTACGAACAGGGCCAATAACATAAACAATTATAATGCGACAATTGATTTACCACTAATAATCTAAACATTTCCAGTATCCTGAGAATTCGCTGAGACAAATCAATTGTTCTGATCGGAAAGTTTATAATAATGGAATTTTCGCTACATTCGGATGAGGCAACAATAAACTCAGGAATGTCTTCGGGGGGAGAAGGATCGGGAAAATTGGTCTCTGCAACTATTGGTAATTTATTTCGAATTCTATGATATTTATTTCCTTATCTTAATAGTATTAAATGGTTTTAATTACAATGCATCCTATTGATATCATTAAATGATGCTATTTCTAATGTACAATGTTAATATTATTAAACGGTTCTAATCATAAATGTAACATACCAACATCCCTAAACGTTTTTATTCATAACGTATAATATTAATTTCATTAGATGGTTTTGATTATAACGTATCGTACTAATATCCTTGAATGATTTTATTCATAAGGTATAATATCAATATTAATAAATGTTATTTTTTATTTATAGTGTATAGTTCGTAGCCTATTCCACGAAATTAATTAACTCACCGAAACCACGGATAGTAAATAACAAAACAATGTCCCTTTTAACCGCAAACTAATCTTTCGAGTCATTAGCAGAGTAGGAAACTGGGAACTACCGACCCCACGTCCAAACTAAAGTGCGAACCTATTTGACCTTAATCGGGCCCCGTTTTTGAGGTGATGGCAGTAAAGACGTGAAAAGAGATAGGAATTTTTGAACAACGATCCCCGGAAAACCCGTGAAGGAGCTTACGCTTGAATTTGAGGTTCTATTCGATACATCATAATTCGGTACGTAGACGGTTGACAGTAAAGGGCGATTTAGCAAATACCATAGTGTAATGAAATCTTTGTTGGAAGTAAAGAATCTGCGGACCAATATTCGACACCAGAGTACAACAACGGAGTACTAAACATGACGATTTATGAGGGCGTTCTCATAAGCGGATACCCTATTGATGATATTTAATTTTAGCTATCAACTCCACAATTTCCCTCGCAGATCGCTGGAGATGGGCTTGGGCCCAATACCGGCAAGAACGATGTCCGGATTTCCCTCCGTCGACCGGGATAATCTGGGAGGGGGTACGTCTACTCAATGGAGCCCGTCGGAAGAAATTTATCAGCAGGCCCGGCAGCAACTGGAGAACCTGGTGTCGCAACAATGTGACCTGAATTCGCAGGTGACCCGAGCTCGCCAGCATCTGGCGAATGTAGAAGAAGATTTGCTGGCGGGTCGGATCGCTGACTCCTGCTGGCACCCCCACCAGATCTCTCCGGACCAGACCCCACCCAATGCTGCGGCCCGGACCCGCAACACTAAAAGGCCAACAGTGGCCATCTCAGGCTACACACCCGAAGAGTGGGTGGCGAGCCAATTCCCCTAAAGAAGATCCATTTTTTGTGACGATTCGATTTCAATTTTCTATTTGTTTATAAATAACTAAAATTAAATTGGTAACTTGTGATTCTGCGTTATTCGTCTATCAATATTAAAATAAAAATTTGTAAATTGTCGTTAGTTGTTTTCTACCCGATGAAATTTTTCTTCTTATTACACGAATTTTGTTTAAATTAACGCTAATATGGTGCGATCACACCCTTATCATGAATCTCCATACTTAATTTTGTTTGTATTAGCCATGTAACCTACTCGATTATTGCAACAGGAACTATTCCGAGCCCAGCAGAACAACCAATCACTCTACGGACAAATCATCCAACTCACCAAGGAGGTGCAGCAAGTAAAATCTACCTGGGTGGACCCAGCCAGACTAAAAAAATATCCATCTACCAACGCCTAACAGCGGCTCAAAGAGGCTGGGCAGAAGAGCGTCAGTTGAACCAGAGTCTCCGGACACAAATCCGAGGGCTGGAAGTCGCCCTGGCTGCAAGCCGTGAGGGGCAAGCGGTAACTTACCCGCTTATCTTCGCCCCATCCCAGTTGCCCTACCAGAACCAGGCCCACAATTCCACACCGGCCAAAGATTCTCCAACCGTCCCATCCAGCAGTCGCCGACCGGGACGCAAAGAACGTGCCCGCCGCAAAGCCGCACGGCTACTAGACAAAACAATTTTAAATGACTGACCTGACAGATGAACTATTATAATTTTTTTTTTGAAATTGTAATTGTGATTAAATCTAAAATAGTATCTTCTCGATATAATATAAATGGAATGATCGTCGGAAAGCCGTGAATACTCTCATTGTGTCGTCGAAAATAGTGTTCCCCTCCTACTGGTCAGCATGGGTTTTGAACTTCCACACAAGGGACAGAATAAAGCGAGCCTAGGTCTTCTAACGACAGCTCGTTGAACCCGCGGGTTGTCCGGGCAATTACAGTATTAGTAGTAGTGCTCACTTTTTGCGGACAATCCACCCACTCGAACACATTTCCAACGTTGCCTAGCAACGGGTTCCAAGTGGTAGTCGAAGTAAAATTTGTATGGCGTTACCGGGACAACAATAAGTGGTTTAAACAAAATGGCAAGACCCTGTAACCCACCACCCATAAAACATCAACTAACCCTGCTAAAATATGAGAAAGAAAAACAATTAAATATAAAATCATAAAACACAAAAATAAATTAAAATAATAACAAAGTGCAACAAGATCCGCACGAAATAAACATAAAAATAACATGATAACATAAAATTTTACCGAAATTCGACAAATTATCAAAAATGCGAAAATCCATAAAATTGGAACAAAAGTGAAATAATTTGAATTGGAAACAATTCAATTAAAAAATTAAAAAATAAAATTGTCGAATCAAATTATAAAAATAATAAAATTAAGAATAGAATATACTAGAAAATCACAAGGTCAAATTTTGTTTTCTTGAATCATATTTAACACGCAAGGTTAGGGTCGTACAATAGGTATATATACCGACTCATTTTCACATAATTTTAATCGGTTTTTAACCAAAAATCAGTTTTTTTGAAAAAACTTGACTCTGTCTAAGAAGCTCAGTGTTAATATCTTCAATGTGAGTGAAGAAGTGTTTAAAATCCTCTTCCACGTCGCACCCGGACAACCTCATAAGAGCTCTGTTGGAGGTGTCAGCGTGGGGGAAGGTTCGAATGTTATGCCAATTATGATGTTATGCCAAATATGATGTTATGTCAATTATGATACTATGACAATTACAATGTTATGCCAATTATATTTTAAAAGAGATGTTAAACCAAGTTTTACGTCGAAATGTTTCCGGCCCACAGCCGACACATCATACAAGATATTAAATTTACAAAACCCAATCGAACTGTGTAAGTACGTGTATAAATGCCAATAGTTCGTGCCCGTGAAGGCTACGGCGTGAGAATGCAGTAGCTGGAACGTAATATCATTATTCCGTATAGGGGAAAAGGGTGAAAGGGAAATAGTCTTTTGGCTGTTTCGTCGTCACTCATTTCCCATAAACTCAGCCTAAATTATCTTCACGCACGGCTAAAAATTAAAACACCGAGTAGTCCAGTGGGCACTCATTAATTTGTAATATGAAAATAAACGCGCCTAGGATCAATTAAAGGGGAAGGTGACGTAGAAATAAAAGAAAACTAATTGTTGCTGTAAACTTTTAATAATTTTACAATAAAGAATTTTTAATAAAAATCAAGCATTGAAATTGCTATTTAGAATGTAAAGATTTTAGATGAAATTAAATTTAGAATTAAAATTTAAAGATTAAGATTTTAAATGAAATAAATTTGAATCGCTTCAATAATTTATTCTAACGATAAAACTGCGATAAATTCTATTATTGTTCTTAACTCATTTGTTACTCATAAAAATCGCTCTAGATCGATCTTAAATGAAAACTTGATAGCATCCAACTACCACGACTAATCTGCTTCCATGGTGTTAAAAACTAACACGGAAATCTCAAAACTGAAATTCTGTAAATCCGATTGAAATCACGACCACTCCTTTTCCTCTTAAAATTTTTACATCGGAATCATTACTAGTAAGTCGACAAATTTCGATTTTATAGAATAACTAACGCGAATTTTAGAAATAAAATAATAAAATCGACTCTAAATTTCCAATCGGTTCCTATTCATTAATTCAATTGAATAAACTGGACCCTGTGTCGAAAATTACCCAGGTAAATCGAGAGAACCCGTAAACACAGTACCTAAATATTCAGTGATAAAATCCGTTAGAATGCGCGTTCAAAATTCCGTCTACGAGAACCACATCTCACATCCCCAAATAAAACTCATTGGTGGGTTACTGGGTTTTGCTATTTGTTTGAATCTTCCTATTGTTACCCCAGTAACGCCATATAAATATTTTCTAGCTACCACTCGGCACCCGTTGCTAGGCAACGTTGGAAATGTGTTCGAGTGGGCGGATTGTCCGCAAAAAGTGAGCGCTATTACTAATGCTGTAATTGCTCGGAAAACCCTCGGGTTCAACGAGCCGTCGATGGAAGACATATGCTCGCTTTGTAATGTCCCCTGTGTGTGAGAAGTTTTCAAGATCAGAATCATTTTAGTGAGAGCTGAATTTGGTGACGGCGTTCTTAGAGATAGAACAATGATTTCCTGAAGAAGTGAGAATACTCATGGAATTAATGTAGGGTTTTTAATATTCTTCGAGTCTCAAAATATCACTTTTAAATAATTGAACAATCTTTATAATCTAATTAAATTCACAAACGAAACAAGATAAATTAATTCAGTTTATTTGCCAGGCGAGCGGCTCTACGTCTGGCGCGCTCCTTGCGCCCCGGCCTGTAACTGCTAGATGGTGTTGTAGAAGAAGTCACAGCGGGCGTTGGATTGCTTATTGGGTCTCGATAAGCCAATTGGGATGGGGCGAAGACAAGAGGGTAGGTTACTGCCTCTCCCTCCGACTGGCGGACAAGGCAACTTCCAACCCCCTTATCTGCGTCCGGAGGTTTTGATTTAATTGCCGTTCATCGGCCCAGGCTTTTTGAGCGGCAGTGAGCCGGTGATGGAGGGGCTTAAGCTTCGCCGTATCCACCCATGTGGCTTTTACTTGTTGAATCTCTTTCGTGAGCTGTATGATTTGCTCATATAGGGCTTTGTTAGTTTGCTGGGCACGAGTCAATTCCTTCTGTAATAGTTGGATAGACTCCATTACTAGTAATATAAATATTTAAAGGCTTGATATTTGTAAAGAGACTATATTCGTATAAGTTATATTTAAGCAAATAAGGAAATTTTTTACATTAAAATTAAGATAAAACAGTTAACAAAATGACAACCGGTTTATTTATTATAAACATTTACTAAATATTCAAATCTTTGAATAGTTTATTATGAAGAGGTGGTTTAGGAGGAAGGAAAACCCTTTTCCACCCACTCTTCCGGCAAATAACCAGAGATGATCATTACTGGTCGCCTGACATCTCGGATCCGTGTAGTGGTTGGTCAGGTGACTCGTGCGACCGTGCCTCGCTGCGGGTGTTGATAATTGCTGGCAATCCGACCAGCCAGTATGTCCTCCTTGACATTCGCCAGGTATTGGCGTGCTCGGACTACTTGCATATCCATCTGTCGTTGGTGGGCCTCCAGTTGTTTGAGGAGATGTTGGGCTTGCGCGTGGATTTCCTCGGCCGGGCTCCACTCTTCCCATGGTTGTTCGGCTAGCCATCGGTTGTGGTCGTCCTCTGTTGCGTCAGTCAGTTGAGGCGTAGGTGGGGGGGAACTCCGGGCACCTCTCCTGCCGGAAACGTCCCCACGCCCATCTCCATCTGTCTGCGAGCTGGATTGAAATGTAGTCCATCGAACTGGGTTTATCTGCATTATAAATATTCATTAATACAATTATACGTTTATGTTTAATTTTCAATAGCTTCTATAGTGAAGATAATAAATAATAAAGCTACAGTATACTTCATAACAGGGCCATATAATAAAAGATGCGCATAGAAAAACAATATTATAAATGGTCAATATCCATTACTGACATCTGCGAGTTATAAAAAACAGTGTGGGTTAAGGGTATTTCGAAGGTTATACAAACATTACTTTCTTTGAGCATATCCTAAGTTGAATATACTTATCGATCCTACAATTATTAGGCAATCTGCCAGATAATAGATGTATTGAAACGTCACTACTATTGCTTTTAACTTCGATTTCGGAAAAACGACTTGATTAACTACCGAGATTCGCTTTAGGGGGACTCTAAAAGCTCATATTTGGGCGGTAATTTGATCGTTCCCCAAAAATGATTTTAGTGGTTTAATCGTAGGTAATTATTAAAATTTAAGAACATTTGAAAATTTAATAGTTAATTAAACTGTAGTTAAGATCGATTACCTAGACAAAATAAAGGAGATTTACATATAGTCAAGTTATTTATTATCTCTGTCATCAATACTTGCGAATCCTGACGACGCTATTTGAGTTATAGTCAATTGTAGAAACTTCTTCGAAAATCATCAAAGTGTTAATTGGGGTTATCACAACTGTTTCCTCGAAAACTCCTAGACAACTTAGGGTTAGATTCATGTTGAAATTTCTCTCGATTGACATTTCTGGATTACAGGGCTGACCAACTTGCATGAGACGTTAAAAAAAATTCGGTGTACTTATCCGTTTCCGATTTTTCGAAAATTACCGGTGAGGGAATTCTAATGGAGTTTTCAGTTTATTAATGCGGACATAATACTTTAATAATTTATTTGAGAAAATATTGTTAACATGAATCAATTTAAATTGCTCTTACTTATCCGGTTCAAGGTAGATTCCCCGATTTCCGCTTGAGATAATAATCCATTGTCTTTAAAGGATTTATCACACATTTTGTAGATTAATTAGAAAATTCCACGTATTGATTTTTTAGGATGGCGGATGTGCTTGGCACACTGTCGGTCGGTGTGCGGAATGGTGGGTGTTGATAATTCGTCCGATGTCAGAAAATCGACATTCGGATATAATTATTTCATCGACGATTTCATATTTATGTAAACATCCGTTTGGAATCTGCGACTCCATTCATCTTTTCGTGATAAAGATTCATGTTCATATTCGAATGTTGATTTGAATCGAAAAATGGGTAAGCTTCTTTTTTCTTTGGAACGTTAACATCGGAAAACCCGCATTGCGTTATTGTCAACTTCACAATTTTGCTGCGAGTGTTCCCATGTTACTTCCAATTTTCGACATCTCATTTTTTTTATTAATATTTAATCAATGTATTCATTTGGAATTAGACGTTTCGTGAGTTTATAATTCTAGAAAGATCATGAGCATCCTCTTGTCTACAAGTGTTGGATTTTAATTAATGGGTTATATTCCTACCTACTGGATCCTTACGGTGTTACGAGTTTATTTCATTCGATTATTTACCCATCATTCAATTTTCGGAAATTTTGAATCGTTCTATTTTATACAATTATTAGTTTAGTATTCAATGCTAGAACAATGGTGGGAATTTAAGCTTCTGGCGATCGTGGTTTTGTTTGTGATGGTGATCGGGATTGGGGAATCATTCATGATCTAAGAACTTGTTGAATATTTTCGATCAAAATTAAACAGTTTTATTTCAGTAGAAATGGGTATCAACTGTGAATGGGCCTGTGCCGTAGAGTTATCCGTTAATGTCGCAGTGATACAAAGGGCAGAAAGCAGGTGGGTTATCACATCGGTTCAGTTGACTGCTCAAAAGGAGTTGTGTAATTTCCCTTTACAATAAAATTTTTTCTTATTTTATCGGTGTTTAAACTTTTAATTTAATTATTTTAGGCTAATTTATTTTATGCGGGAGCCAATTTCGATTTACAGTTGGCTTAGTAACGACTATCTGTTATAAGGGAGTTTGGAGAAAGGTTCTTCCATTATTTTTCTAATAAGGTATGCTCTGGATTAGAATTTGATTAAATCTACTACTTTACTGGGAGTTCAGGGTAATTCGTTTAATAATAACTTAACATTATTATTTAAATTTGCATTTAAGTTAAATTCATAAGATAAATTTATTTAATTTCATAGCAGTGATTTCATATTAATTTTACTCCCCGTCACCTTTCCCTTTAATAAGCCTTAGACGCATTTCATGTTCATATTATATTTAATGAGTGCTCACTGGACTACTCGGTGTGGTGATTTTGAGCCGTGTGTAGATCAATTTATGTCGAATTTAAAGAAAACTAGAAACGAGGAAGTAGCCAAATGACCCCTTCCTTATTTCTCCTTTCTTCTATACGGAATAATATTGACGTTTCAATCCCTGCGTTCCGCACGCCGGGTCTCCACGGGCACAGATCATCGGCGATATTCCACGCACTTACACGAATCTGAATAATATGTAGATTTTACTAACTTCTGATGTGTCTTGGCTGTGGGCCGGAAAAATTTCGACAAATAAAATAATAATTAATGAAAAAATAAACTGAATTTAGGTTATACAAATATTTATTAAAATATTAAAAAGCAATATAACAAATTACTTGCATACATCATACCAAATAAAAATACTACTCTCCCCACGCCGACATCCAAGCAGAGCTCTACCGAGGGTGCGAGGACGGGACGTGGAGAGAGTTTCCAAATAAACTCTCACTCACCTAAAATAGATTTCAGAATATAGTTTTAAAAAAAACGATTTAACGATTTAAAATTGGTTTTTTGGTTAAATTTTATGTGAAAATGCATCGGTATATATACCTATTTTCTGTCCTTAACCTCGTGTGTTCTTTTTGATTTAGTAAAACAAAATTCGACCTTGATATTTTCTAGTGTATTCTAATCTTAATTTTTATTATTTTCTAATTTATTTTGATAATTTTTTTATTTGAAATTTTTATTGAATTATTTCTAATTCAAATTCTTTGATTTAAATTTCATTTTCATGAAATTTTCATTTTTGTTAAATTATCAAATTTCGGTCGAATTTGTTGGATTTTCGTGTTATGTTTATATTTATATCGTGTGGATCTTGGTGCTTTTTGTTATTATTTTAATTTATTTTTATGTTTATTATTTTATATGTAGTTGCTTTTCTCTCATATTTTGCTAGGTTTAATTGATGTTTTCATGGGTTTGATTTTAAAGTTGTAGGTTATATTTGCATGTGTGTTACCGATTCATTTAAACATTTTTCAAGGTCGTTTGTGTTCTGGCCCAACACCATGAAGGTTTCTGACATGATGAACATACCATACGGAACTATCCGATAGCCTAGGATAGAAACATCATCGGGTATACCAAATTGGCCGAATAAAAGTAACGTGGAAAAAGTTTGCCAACCATCAAACGAACTACCTACCGTTCTGAAAATATCCCAAATAAATCATAATGTACCCTGATCTTGAACAACAATCAACAACAATTAAAAGATTTTATTAACAATAAGCGTAATATCACAGCATTGAAACCATTGTTGGGCTCAGAGCCACAATTCAAACAAAAAATAAAAATTAAAGATAGAGAATGAGAGTGAAAGTAGTGGAACGAATCACTGTACATAAGCACGCACCGCACAAAGATACCAAAAATTAATGAAAAACATATTAATTAAAACAAAATAAAAATATAACCAAATTAAATAAAAACAAATAATTAATAAAAATCATGAAAAAGTAAGACAGCTGCAGAAAGAAACATATTAAAAATAAAATAAACTGCCAAAACCTTGCAAAATAAGGTTTAGAAAAAACATAGGCAGAAGTGGCGACCAGAAAACAGATAAAAAGGGCAAAAATAATATTATCAGAAAACAATAATAAAAGTAAAATTCAAAGATAAACTAAATTATATATTGAAAAATAAAGAAAAATATATAAAAAATAATAGAAATAATTTTAAAATAATTAAATAATTAAAAAGCCCTAAAAATGGCAGAAAATCGCCTATTGGTCGCACACATGCATAAAAATAGTATAAATACAGTGATGAATTTCATTATTATTAACTTTATGCCAATTTTGACAAATCTTGTTTTTCACGAAAACTAGAAAACTTCTATAGTAAGGAATTTGTTTGCATTTTTATTTAATACGTTTCTATTGTAAAGTAATTTTATAAAATTTAAGTTAATGTCTCGTTCACTTCTATGTTAACTATATTCATATTTATAGTCCGACCCCTCTAATCTCATATATAGTATGGTATTGAAATAGATGGTCCATGGGACGGATCTCGGGCCGGCTAGTGGGTGAAAACCCTTAGTTGAGCTCGTGGGTCATGCCTCGTGGACCCTTCGGCAGTCCGCAGTCCGGTCTGGCGATTATGCACAGGACCGCTACGCAGGGCGCTGTTGTATACTCGGGGCGGCTGCTGAAAAGTGGCCGGAACGAGTCGATTTAAAATCAGGGATCATGCGACAGTATAGTTAAGGGGAATTTAAGAACGATCATGAATGGATCGGACAGATTTTTCTTTTTCATTGTCGGATTAAATGATAAGGAATGGGAAGCAGGGCTAAGGCATAAGTACAGTCAAGAGTAAGCAGGGTCTTATAAATAGAATCCAGGTGTAGGAAAACCAAATAAATTAACGGAGTCGTTGTATTGCGTCGCGACGTGAAAACTACAGGGTTATCGCGTAATGGGAGTGACAGCACATAAATACCCTAAGTCATTGACTCGTAGCATTACGTTAACTGCCTTTCAAACCAAGAATGCACGCCAAAAGGAGATTTTTCACACATAGTGAATTAAAACATTATCAAATAAATCGATATAGTACCAAATGAATCAACGACATTAGGCCTACGTATAACAATAGCCGGCACGCATGAGTGAATTATAATTATTTGAATATCGATCGGATATAATTCAATCAAATCACGAGAAATCTACCACGGGTATACCTGATTTACCTAGACAAGACGACTCTTACGCCCCAATCCTGAGTTAAACTATGCTATGAAGTGAGAATTTAACTCCATTACGTTAGATAGGAATAATTAAATTAGCCTACTATGAGTAAATAAAATTTCGTAAAGGTTAGATATAGACATTAAAAGCCGATAATACTATTTTCGTAAAATATTCACCCTCTAAAGGATTTGTAAATGATTTTTCTATTTTAATAGTTGGATAAACTTAATATTTGTGAGTTCATAAGACGACAAATATTTAATTGACCACCTTAATAATATAAATATAAATACTTCCGATTTAATGTAATAATGGAGGAGGAATGTATTTTAATAATAATTCCACAACATATTCACGATTAAATACGATATTCGAAAGTCGGTAGAATCCCAGCACCAATAATGAATGACTTCAAAGGTTTTAATAAATATTCTGTACCGTACTAAGTCCCACCTAGGCCTCAAAATTTCCTGAGAAACTAGAATAATTAGAGGAGATTTTCGACTGAATTTGGCTCAAATTAAAACCTAAGATAAGTACAGATGCCGCGAATAGTGTGGACCCTACCCGAGAACGCCGTACCTATAAGAGTACAAAAGGGGAACCCCGCGTAATTTGTCATTACGAAGAGGTGTAAATGCAATAGAATCAATAATAACAACCCATCTACCAAACGAATATTCTTACGACACTGCCACGGCGATCAACAGTTTCCTGATACTGAATTTTTTTTGATGACCATTATTCAATATGAGCCGGCTGGGTTACAATAACCCCAGTGAGCCTGGCCATACCCGAACACGTGATAATAGTAAAGATAAATTTGTAAAATCCCCCTCGAAGTCCCTCCCTGATGTGTCCATACCACTTTTTACCACCTCACCTCTCAGAGAATCTCGTTTTTGAATCTCTTCCTTTTTATCTTCAGGATGAACAACAATAATCATACCAAATCAAACGATCTACCAAGGATACCCCGTCTCCCCCCTCTATCGTGGCTGTCCGTCATCAATACGAGGAGCTCAAACAGGAACACAGCGAACTCAAGGCGAAACACGAACGCGTAAAGGGCACTTGGGCCTCGCCTAATGTCGTAAAAACATTGAGACAAAAAATTGAACGGCTCACTCGGGCAAGGGATGAGCTGATCACCGAATCCCGAAATCAACGTTTTTTGATCAAGGAACAGGCAACCGCCCTGCGTCGCGCATTTACGGATACTGAGCTCCGAACCCTCGTTCCAGGGAGTATCAGGGCCGGCCAATTGAATATCATACCGGTCCACCATCTTCCCGTCGCCGACGTTTTATCTTCCCCGCCAGTCTCTACAAATCCAATTCCAGAAGTCCTCATTTCCGCAGTCTTACCGGTCGTTCCTCCACCGCACACCGAGGTCGCGGAAATTCCCGTTGCAAATCGGACGCGGCAACGGCCCAATCGTAACCGGCGACGTCGCGATCGACGCCGTCGAGAAGAAGAACTCCTTAGGGAAGCGGGGTCCGCCGAGGTCCCCTGTCAGACCAGTGATCTGCCCCCCCCCCCCTATCAAGAATTTGAATTTCCGGAGCTCGACCCCGACATCTGTTACGCTCCGAACATCATTTTCCGATAACCTGCCCAGTCCATCCACATCAATCTGGTGGATGAGGATCCGGACCCCTTTCCAGTCACTCAAATCCTTGATGAATTAGGGCTCGGTACCGAGGACATCGCCATTCTCTCCGGCGAGGTGTCCAACAACATCTCCTCACAAGAAATAGCGGGTCCCTCGACTCGGCGAGAGGATACTCGCCCAGCCAGCCCTCCGCCATATAGGCCGGCGAAGAGGAGGTATCTCCCCACAGACATCGATGAGGAAGACTAATAGGAAGTTGAAACTGGCCCGAGTGAAATCAAAGAACTGGTGTAGATTCTTCATCCCTGACAACTTGTTGTTAACAATTATGAATAATTTTCCTTTGCCTTGTTAAATTTAATTTATCTATGACATGATGTGTTCCTTTTGTTTTGTTTTTCATGTTGAGACCAAATTAAGTAAATTGATTCATGAGAGATGCGGTGCGAATAAGGGGTATGAAATCTGATAAATCGGAGCGGAGACCTAAGTAGCGTCCATGAATTTCTCTCCGGGATTAAAAAGGCAAGATAAACTAATGAATGGGAGCGTGAGTCCTTCTAACGGCAGCTGATAACCGGGAAGACGAAGGTCCTTCGGGGAGTAGTGTTAGCAATAGCGCTCACCTGCCCGAATGGAATTCGGTCATTGTGTACATTACCAACATGATTTCGATCATGGGTACATAATGGTTATTAAAATCGTGCGACGTATTAGGTAGTTACCCCTAGCCCTAAATAGCGAAGGTCACATGAGTGGGAAAAGTGAATTCTGAAATTCGAAAACTCCTGTACGTCCAACACCATATAACTCGCAATAGATCTGGAAATGACATAGCAAAGAGTCCAAGTGAACCCGCACTGAGCACACAGAGCATAATATCTAGAATATGTAAGAATCACGAGAGGAGTATAAAATAATTCAAACTTAACCTGAGACAATAACCGTGCCAATGTATAGACGAATATCCGATAGAAATACTACGGTATCTAGCGATTGTTTGATGAATGAAATAATAATTCGCAACCTAAGAATCCCGACAAAATTCCACGGATGAATTTCTGAAACTGGAAGTGCTAACATATTATCAGCGATAGAATTATATTAGCGGAGACATTTGACATTTCCTAAAATGTTAATCAATAAAATACAAATACCACAGTTACTTACCAGTAAAAGGGACACACGAACACACCACTAAGAAAATGGTGAGTAGGCCAGCCAAATCGATTCAGACGCGCACACCTACCCGACGTCGAGGAAGTGTGCGTATGCCACAAATTTTCTCGTCCATCAGACACACTTACTCGTTATAAAAGCTAGCTTGGCGAAAAATCCTTCATTGTATTTCACTTACTGATATGTCTAGAAAACACGTACAAGCTTTGACAGAACTTCAAGGGTACGAGGAACCTAACACGGCGAGCACTAGCAAACCTCCATATACGGGTAATTATTCAAGATTTCCTTGTCACGATATTAATTCATTACCGAGCCTTAGCACAGACGTGACCTAGCCAACGAGCCATCGCCAGTGAAGACCCACTAACAAAAATAATCAGGGAATCATGTTACATGCCATAAATATAATCGTTGAGCTGAGTGACTCGTGTTGTTTTGATAAATTTTTGAAGTATCCTACAATGAATTAAATAGTAAAAAGAAAATGCAATGCAGATTAATTGACCCAAGAAATTGTCGAATGACAATCAATAGTTTTAACTAACCCCTATAGTAAGTGTAGAGACCCCAACCTGTTTTTGCAAGTCGTTGGTGGAGGCCAGGAGTTGATGGGGGCAAATCCACGGTGTTATTGGATAAGATTGTTTTTTCGGTATTAGGATTTACCTTTCGATTCACAATCGTAATGAGAGTAAAGTAAATAACTATTGTGATTAAATTAGACATTTATTAAATTACTATTGTGATTAAATTAGACATTTATTAAATTACTATTATGATTAAATTAGACGTTTATTAAATTACTGATATGATTAAATTAGACATTTATTAAATTACTATTAGGAATAAACCAGACATTTATTAAATGAGAGTAAAGTAGTATTGAAATCATGATGGAAGGGGAGTAAACTACTATCATAATTAAACCATTCTTTGACCAACTGCAGTTTGGGAATGAGAGTTAGAATAAATAAATCAAACCTGTGCTAAGACTTTTTATCTTAATAGTTAAAGATATATTTATAAATGGCATTGAGTCAAATGAGTTTCGTGCCGATGGGCGTTTTCCACGGCCGACAATTAATCAATACATACGCCAATAGATATCAGAGGGACATATTATATTCAAAATTAGGAGGAATAAGTAGTAAGAAATTTAGTACTCATAGGATCAAGATCATAAACGAGTATCAGCATAAAATGTTTAAATAATAATTACCTAGTATAAATCTTTGGGAGTCGTAGAAGAGAAATCCTAGTTATTGAGACAAAAATCATCGAATTAATTAAGTATAATTAGAAACATTTGTAAAGATTAAAAAAGGGGGAAATTAAATATTACTCCCTGAGTAAATGTTGGTAAAGTATAATTTATTCAGTACATTAAATAAAAAGTTGATCACTAATAATTCGTTAAACCAAGATGAAATAAGATCGGTTGAGGCGTTGTCTCAGTGATTGTCTCTGAGGGAGGCCTCTATGGAATAACGCCGTATGTGAACTCGGGGCCACTATCGACGAACGGCGAGAACTGGGAAACCATTACTTGAATAGGACCCATGGTCAAGAATTTTTGACTCATGACGTGGATGTACCACAACTGAATAAGTTACATCGACATACCCAGATCCGAGACTAGGCAATCAAAACGAATAAAACGCCAGACATAAATTATTAACTAATATATTTCTTGTTTTCTAGAAGACTCGTGGATTGACGCATCCGGAGTAATAGCCTGATTCCCCGCTCACTCGGCTGCCAGATGTAGGCCGTCGATGTGGGACGCGGGATTTTCTATCTCCCCGGTGGGTGAGATCCGATCCGGCACGCAAAGGGATTCTGACGAAATTGATCTCCCATATGTGGCGATCAAGAGAGAGCCAGGGCGCAACCCGACTAAGGAGATGCGAGGCCAGGCTGAATACTTGCTGGCGCGCCTCGAGGTACATCAAGCAGAGACGAACTGACAAGTGGAATAGGCCAAGCGGTATCTACAGAGGGTCAATGCGGATATCGCGACGGGCAGGATACCTAGCACCGACGGGTATGCCCCGCGATATAATGTTTCATACGAGCTGGATGATTCCAAGCTCCAAGAGCGTATGGCGGATATGAATGTAGTAATCCCACGACGCATCCTGCCGAGGGAGATGCGAGATGAAGGGAGATCCGCAGAAATTCACCGCGAACATCCGTACGCCAAGAATCGATATGTCACGAAGAGGAAGTAGAGACATTATGAGTTGTTACTGAACACATGAATTAAACAAATTTTTTTTTTGAAATAAATCTTGTTACCTTCGCGTTCTGATATTCCGTTATTAAACCATTGAAATAATTCTTGTGTTCTCCGCATCGCGTTAGTTTTATTAGTAAATCAGAAGTTAAGCCATAAATACTCTACGACGACCTAGTAATAAGCAACGAAATAAAAAATTTCCTATAACTGTAGAAATCGTTCTGATTAAAATTTATTATTTGTAGAAATGGAATGGCGTCAATTCCCAATCTTAGAACGGGAGCTGGACAAGGCCCAGGCTGCCAACCGGAATCTACAGCAACAACTTCAGCAGATCACTCGGGAGATCCAGAAGCTCAAAGGAACTTGGATCGAACCGAAGAGGATGAAAACCATTTACCAGAAGATGGAGGCGGCCCAAAGGGGATGGGCTGGAAAACGGCAACTTACTCAAAATCTGAGAACACAGATCAAGGGCCTAGAGACAGCACTGTCGGCGTGCCAAGAAGGGGCCGCAGTGACTTATCCAATAGTGTTCGCCCCGGCACAGCTGGCTTATCGAGATGCAGCATCTATATCCACACCCAAGGACAAACCCAACAAGCCCCGGCCAGGGAGAACTGAGCGCGCAAAATTACGGGCGGCTCAAGTTCGAGATGTGAAATCTTAAATATAGACAAATCACTCTGTGTTGCTTAATAAATGTTTTGAGAATGGTGTTCATAGCGTTACTAGATATAACTCGAGTATGATACTCCAACTTAGAAATAATAGACAATCACAAAAATGAAAATATTTCAGCATGGGACCAAAGGAAGAAAATCGCACATATGCGTTCTAACGGTAGTGCGTTGAACCCAGTTTGAGGTCGGGCCAGAGCAGTTCCAACATGGCGCTTTCAATGCCGATGGTTACATTACCAACGTTGCTTAGCGACGGGTAACCATTGGGGGGCAAGAAAATATTACATTTGGGGTCAAGGTTAATGAAACCATAAATCCCACATCAATATGAAAACAACAGATATTGCTGCAAAAATTACGCCAATCCATCAAAAATAGTTAAAGATTTGATTTCTAAATCACGACAAAATTGCTTACCCGGAATTCTTTAAACCAACATAAAGGTCAACAAAAAACATATCGCAAAGGTAAGTGACTTTACATACTAACACCCAAAACAACGCGATTGGAACTCATCCATAGTTGCGCATATTTATTCAGAGAACAATTGTTACCATAAACACCACATAACTGAAAATCTCGTATTAAATATGGTGGGTTACTGGGTTTTGCTAATTGTTTGAAACGTCCTCGTGTTTACCCCCAGCAACGCCATATAAATATTTTCTAGCTACCACTCGGCACCCGTTGCTAGGCAACGTTGGAAATGTGTTCGAGTGGGTGGATTTTCCCCAAAAAGTGAGCGTTATTACTAATGCTGTAATTGCTCGGACAACCCCTGGGTTCAACGAGCTGTCGATGGAAGACCTGTGCTCGCTTTGTAAGTACCTTGTGTGTGAGAAGTTTCGAGATCAGAATCAGGTTAGTGAGTGTTAGATACGGTGATTGTGTTCCTAGAGATAGAACGACGTTTACCTGACGAAGTGTGAATACTCATGAAATAGCTCCGGGTTTTTAACATCCCTCGAGTTTTAAAACATCACTTTTAGTAATTGAACAACCTTTATAATTTAATTAAATTCACAGATGAAACAAGTTTTAAATCAATTGAGTTTATTTGACAAACGAGCGGCTCTTCGTCTGGCACGCTCTTTCCGTCCCGGCCTATAACTGCTGGATGGTGTTGTAGTAGGAGTTACAGCGGGCGTTGGTTTGTTTATGGAGTCCCGATAAGCCAATTGGGATGGGGCGAAGACAAGAGGGTAGGTTACTGCCTCCCCTTCCCGACTAGCGGACAAGGCAACTTCCAACCCCCTTATCTGCGTTCGGAGATTCTGATCTAATTGCCGTTCATCGGCCCAGCCCTTTTGAGCGGCGGTGAGCCGGTGGCGTAGGGGCTTAAGCTTAGCTGGATCCACCCATGTGGCTTTCACTTGTTGTACCTCTTTGGTGAGCTGTATGATTTGCTCGTACAGTGCTTTGTTAGCTTGCTGGGCACGGGTCAGCTCTTTCTGCAGTAGTTGGATGGGTTCCATTACTATTAATACAGATATTTAAAAATTTATTATTTTAAATAAACTTTATTCGAATACGTTACATTAAATAAATAAGGAATTCTCTCATTAAGACTAAAATAAAATAGTTAACAAAACAAAAAACGATTTATTTAATGTAAACCTTTACCAAACGATTAAATTAGAAAGTGTTTTTTCATGAAAGGATAATTTAGGAGGAGGGAAACCCCCTTTCCACCCACTCCTCCGGAGAATAACCAGATATGGTCATTACTGGTCGCTTGGTGGAGCGAGCCCGCGTGGTCTTCGGCCGGTTACCGGAAGAGGCCTGGCGTGATGTTGGATGCCGGTACCTGCTGGCAAATCGACCAGCTAATAGGTCTTCTTCCACGTTTGCTAAGTACTGGCGCGCTCTGACTACCTGTACATCCACCTGTCGTTGGTGGGCTTCTAGTTGTTCTAGGAGATGGTGGGCCTGCGCGTGGATTTCCCCGGCCGGGCTCCACTCTTCCCCTGGTTGTTCGGCCAGCCATCGGTCGTGGTTATTTTCTGTTGAGTCGGTTAGTTGAGGCTCCGGTGGGGGGAACTCGGGACATCTCTCTTGCCGGAATCGTTCCCATGCCCATCTCCACCGATCGGCAACCGAGTTGGGGACACACATCAACGGTCTTGGATTTTCTGAGCGAAAAAGATTCATCATTATCATTATAAATGGAAAATTTATTTTTAATAAATATATATCCGTTAACAATTCGGTTAAAATAAACCAGTTTACTAGAAAATTTTACCTGAAAGGCAGATTTCCAATTCCACATCTCCGACCTTATCGGGCGACTCATCGGTCGACTTCTCGTTATAGTCCGTTGGTTGGTAGGACATTGTAATTTCTCAGAGCAAAATTCGTTTTGATTATTGATTAATCCACCTTTGTTATTTATAGTCTGGGGAAGAGAAAAAGATAGGTGTGTAAAATTACTACAGTGCTAGAGAGAACTAGTTACTTACTGCGGGTATGTAGTATAATGACGAGCTTATTATTCACCAACTTTTCCGCGAATTATCGATTTATGTAGGCATCAAGTGTCTAATTTTATGTATTTACTAAACTGGTAAATTTTAGAATTTATGAAATTTATCCCCGTGGAATGATCATCGTGAGTGGGAATTTATATTATAGGTTTTAAATTTCTTAATCTCTTGTTTTTAGGGATGATGCCCTAACATGAATACTGGCGAAGCAGTTCGGTTGTCCACTTAATCTTTTCTTTGGAAGGACTATTATATTGACTAGTTATTTTCGGGTAATCTGTTATATGGAAAAAAAATTCTATGAATAAACCTTATAGTGAATAGGCATTCTGTTAGTAACATATCGTATTGAATGGATATTCCGTGAGTAACTCGTCATTTTGAAGGGATAATTTATGGGTAAGCAAATGTTCTATGGGTAGAATTGGTATTTTAGATAAATATGCTATGGTTAAATTATTATGTTAAATAAATATTTCATGGATAAAATTGTCATATCTAAATAAATATCTTATGGGTGAAATTGTCAATCTAAATTGTCGGGCTTAGAGCCAAAATTAAAATAAAAATTACAAAACCAATTTAAACAAAAAGGTGAAAATTGTATAAGTTAGAACAAAATGATTAATGTAGTTTTGAAATTGTCAATATGGCTGCCGTAACATAAGCACTCACCGCAAGAAGAGACCAAAAATAAAATAAAACATATTAATTAAAACAAATTAAAAATATAACAAAAATTAAATAAAACAAATAATTAATTAAATTCGGAAAAATGCCTACAGATGCAAAAATAAAAATATGAAAAATAAAATAAACTGCCAAAACCTTGCAAAATAAGGTTTAGAAAAAACACAGGCAGAAGATGCGACCAGAAAACAAAATATTGGGGTTTAAAAATAATATTTTAAGAAAACAATAATAAAAATAAAATCCAACAATAAAGTATTAATATATCAAAAAATAAAGAAAAATATATAAAAAATTACAAAAATATTTTGAAATTAATAAAATAATTAAAAAACCCTAAAAATGGCGAAAAATCGCCCATTGGTCGCACACAGGCACAAAAATACTATATATACAGCAGTCATTTTCACAATTTTTAGACTGTCTTAGACATTTTTTCAGTCAGGTGACTAATAGAAAATTTTTAGACTTTCTTAGACGAACCGTGAGTCATTCTTAGACAAAATTTTGTATGCCAATTTATGCCAATTTTTCCAATCTGGTTGTAAGTATTGTTTTCTTGTATAAATATATATTTCGAAGTCTTGTTACTTTGAATTTATCCTGGATGGTCGTGGAATCTTTTGGTGCCACTGACAAATCCCCCTAAAATCTTATTTATAATAAGTATTTCAATAGATGGTCCATGGGACGGATCTCGGGCCGGCTAGTGGGTGAAAACCCTTAGTTGAGCTCGTGGGTCATGCCTCGTGGACCCCTCGGCAGTCCGCAGTCGGGTCTGGCGATTATGCACAGGACCGCTACGCAGGGCGCCGTTGTATACTCGGGGCGGCTACTGAAAAGTGGCCGGAACGAGTCGGAATAACATTCGGGAAGTGCGACTTTAGTTAAGGGGAATAAAGTTTTGTAGGGAAAATTTAAGACTTTGTTAGAAAATAAATCAGAAAATCAAATAAGAAAGGTTAGGATAGGTTAAGAATGTAAATTTGAAAGTAGTTTTCCAAAAGTTGAATGATCTAATCTGACAGAAGAGAGGAATGTTTATTGAAGTGATCGCAGAGGGTTTTAATTACTTAAAATCATGGGAAACGTAGCGGGAATTAAGGAATTGTTGATCAAAATTTTAATATAGAGAAAGATAAATGTAAATTAGGAAAAATGTAGTCGATTCCGTGATTGAACAAATGAAATAGGAAATTTGCCGAAAAATAAGGGAGGAACGCTGCCCAAATTTTTGAAGGGTACATTTATAAATAATGGGTAAAGATGATAAATAAGTATGGAAATTGTCGGAATAGACGAGTAAGGACCAGAATATAGAAAAAGAAAGACGTAAGACCTTCCATCGGCAGTCCAGAACCCGAAAGTGAAAATATCATGAGGAGTAGTTCTAGAAATGGAGCTCACCTGCTCATGAATTTTCAACCTCTATGTACAGTACCAACATGGCAATCACCATGGGTACATAGATGGGACAGAATAATAATCTTGCTGGCGTTTAGGGGTTAAATGTACAAAAAACCCTAGAAAAAATTAAATAAAAAACCAACCCCATTCGCCAACAAAATAAATATTTTAAAAATTTAATTTATTACGGTTAAAATTAAATTTATTTACTCTAAAGTACTATTTGAAAATTTTATAAAATTAAATTTTTTATTATGATTAATCTCATTATAACTAAGGATTTTCCATTTTAAGTTATAAATATTCATCTTAACCCTTGAAAATCTATGGGTAAGGAGAAATTTGGGTATATATCCCATTATTTAAGCTTGCTTATCACCTGTTGCCATGACAACAGATTAAACCTTTTCGAATTCCTATGTTGTAAATTTTTGATACTTTTTCTAATAATTTTCTTTTATTTTAGATCTCCTACCGCAACCGGACCTTCCATTGCACTCCATTCCAGCATCAACACTTACTTCCAAGTATGCTCTTTCGTTCATTATTAGTTTTATTCAATTTTAATCTATAGATCTTCCTGAATCAATCCGCAAAAGAAATCACGATATTGGAATTTACTTATGTTGGAATTACTTTTCATCGATGTGGTAATTTTTGTTGTTGAACTCTTTTAATTTAATAAAGTCCTATGTCTTTTTTATTTTATTTTGATGATTTTAAAATTAACTTAAGAAGGTAGTACTGGTGATAACACATTTGATATTAGGATAATAATTTTGGTGTGATAATAGTACTAGCGATAATAATAATAATAATAATAATTTAATAATAATTATTATTTTAGTATTAAAATAATAATTTTAGTATAGTAATGATATTAGTAATAATAACGACAAAAAAAAGATCTTAAAAGGATTAATACTAACGACAAGGATGACAATGCTATCAATTTTAAGTTGATAATCGCAATAATAATAACAATAGCTTTACCGTTAATAATAATATCAAGTTAATAATAATAATAATATCAATGGGGAATTAGTACTAAGATTAGTAATATTAAACATAAAAATAATGAATATAATAATAATAACAATAATAATATTAAATATGAATAAATTTAAATGGTAACTGTAAGAACGTTAGTAGTAATAATGATAACAATAAAATAATAATATTAATAATAATAATAATAATGATAATAATAATAATAAGGTTAATAAGTAGTGTTATTATAAGTAGTATTACTGTGGTTCAGGATTAAAATCGGGTTTTCTGGCTAAGGGTTAAATTTTGTAAGTAGATTTTGTAAGTAGTATTAATGTGGTTGACTTTTCTCAAATTTAATTTACTGGGATCTTTCTTTTTGGGGGTCGATTGTCAATAATTATTGGATTTAAAATTACCAAGTATTTTCCTATTATCGACATACGATCTTATCAATATTGGAGTGAAGCGTTAATATAATTTGAATAATTATGGCATGACATAAATATAAATTAAGCAGGTCTCAAAACGACGGTTATCTGGAAACCTTCTGCGAGGTCGAAATATAAATGAAACACTTTTTATGGTGGTGGAAGTTTTGGTCCTGTAAATTAAGTTTTTGTCTATTCTACAATAAAGAAAATTCACCATGATTCGGTTATTGGTAGGGTTCACGATCGACGTCTTTATGTTCATAATTTTTAATTTATGACGATTACTGGAATCCGAAATTTAGATACGTGACTTTAGTTTAAAATTATTGACTTTCTACCTTTTCGGGGACTGCGTAATATTTACGGTTATCCTAAGTTCGTATTAGCAGTTTAATATTCATAATAATAATTTGGAGTTTTTAGTTCATAACAACGATTTCATTTTATAATTTCCCCGGTACCTTCCCTTGATTGACCTTAGGCGCATTGTGTTCATATTATATTTAATTAGTGCCCACTGGACTACTCGGTGTGGTGATTTTGAGCCGTGTGTAGAGTAATTTAGGTCGAATTTAAAGAAAAACGAGAAACGAGGAAGTGGCCAAAAGACCCCTTCCTTATTTCTCCTTTCTTATATACGGAATAATATTGACGTTCCAATCCCTGCGTTCCGCACGCCGGGTCTTCACGGGCACAGATCATCGGCGATATTCCACGCACTTACACGAATCTGAATAATATGTGGATTTTACTAACTTCTGATGTGTCTTGGATGTGGGCCGGAAAAATTTCGACAATAAAATGAATAACTAATGAAAATAAACTGATTTTAGGTTTGATAAATATTTATTAATATATTAAAAAGCAATACAACAAATTACTTGCTAAAGCATAACATCATATCAAATAAAAATACTACTCTCCCCACGCCGACATCCAAGCAGAGCTCTACCGAGGTTGCGAGGACAAGGCGTGGAGAGAGAGTTTCCAAATAAAACTCTCACTCACCTGAAATAGATTTAAAAGTATCGAGTGATTCAAAATACGATTTTCAAAAACGATTCTAACGATTTAAAAAAATGGTTTAAAAATGGTTCAAAAATGGTTTTAACGATTTAAAAACGATTAAAATTGTGTAAAAATGAATCGGTATATATACCTATTTTTTGTCCTTAACCTCGCGTGTTCTTTTTGATTTAGTAAAACAAAATTCGACCTTGATATTTTCTAGTGTATTCTAATCTTAATTTTTATTATTTTCTAATTTATTTTGATAATTTTTTATTTGAAATTTTTTATTTGACATTTTTCTTATTCAAATTCTTTGATTTAAATTTCATTTTCATGAAATTTTCATTTTTGTTAAATTATCAAATTTCGGTCGAATTTGTTGGGTTTTCGTGTTATGTTTATATTTATATCGTGCGGATCTTGGTGCTTTTTGTAATTATTTTAATTTATTTTTATGTTTATTATTTTATATGTAATTGCTTTTCTCTCATATTTTGCTAGGTTTAATTGATGTTTTCATGGGTTTGATTTTAAAGTTGTAGGTTATATTTGCATGTGTGTTACCGATTCATTTAAACATTTTTCAAGGCCGTTTGTGTTCTGGCCCAACAAATACAACCAAATACAAGCTAAATCTAGGGACTCAATTTCATTTTTCAAATTAAAAATCAACCATTCTTCCAACAAAATATCTTTTTCAGACAAAATAAGTTCGACATCAACAATAACAATTGGGCCACGTTTTCTTCCAGCCATTCTAAGTACCTTGAAAATTTTAAAACAAAAAATAATGTTAAAATGTATATATTAATAATGAAATGGATGAAACAAAATTATGTGCAAAAATTGAAAGTTTATATTTTCATTTATCTTGATCGAGGAAAGGCATTAATGGTAATTATCTGAAGAGCTCGTTAAGTGTAAGTACGATGGAGCATATTGATAAAAACAAAAAGCAGAATATTATGGATTTTATGACTTTAAAAAACAAAAAAAACTTTTAAAAAAATATAAATATCTGTAAGTTTGACAAAGGAAATGGGATAGTTATTCTTGACCATGATGTGTATGTAAATAAGTTGAATGATTTTTTAAATTCTCCTCAGTTTGTGAAATTACCAAAGGTTTGGAAGAATGGAAAATTGCCTCCTCTTAAGAATGAAGAGTTTGTACAAAAAATGTTAAATGATTTTATTGAGAAGAAGCTTTTTAATGAAGAGGTAGGTAAGTCTATTCATCCAATAGGATCACAGCCAGCAAAACTATATGGGCTTCCAAAAATCCATAAAGATGGTGCACCTTTGAGACCAGTTTTGTCGATGGTTGGTACTGCCCAGTATAAAATAGCAAATTTTTATTATTAAAACCGTTATTGTGAATAGAGTTTGAATGTAAGGATAGTTTTGAGTTTGTGACTTGTATTGCACAGTTACAAAAACGAAGTATATATGATTTTATGGTTTCGTTTAATGTTTGCAGTTTGTTTACGAATGTACCACTGGTTGATACAATTGACTTATGCTGTGTGTTGTGGGATGAAAATGATTCTGAACATCACATTTTGGATAGAAGGGCATTTCGTAAACTTCTTGAATTTGCTATTTCAAATGTCAATTTTCTTTTCAATAATGAATGGTATCAACAAATAGATGGAGTCACTATGGGTTCCCTTTTAGCTCCAACGATGGCATCAATATTTTTGGCCAGTTTGGAAAAGAAAATTGCTTCTTTCCAATTTGAAAAACCTTTTGTTTATAAAAGGTATGTGGATGATATTTTTCTTGTATTTGAAAACCGGAAACATATAGAACCGTTTTTGCATTTTATGAACAGTTTACATAAGAACATTGTTTTCACATGTAAAACGGAGAGAAAGTCATTGATTGCGTTTTTAGATTTGTTAATTCAACGCAAAGATAAACAGTATGAGACAGAGATTTATAGAAAACCAACTGATACTGGTCTTTATAATACCAAAGAAAGCTTTTGTGAATTTAAGTATAAGAGAAATATGGTGAAAGGATTGATTTATCGTTCATGGCCTTTATCTTCTACTTTTGCTAATTCCTTAAAAAGTGTTGATAAATTGGTTGAGTTGTTGATAAAGAATGGGTATTCTAAACCATTTTTATTGCTGATGATATAAGAGACTGTTGACAAATTGATTAAAAATCCTAAGGATCCATGTTTTGGAAAGTCTGAGTGTAATTTGTCAAATGAATGTAAATTGAGTGTTGATCTAAATAATAGTAAAAATGGATATAAAAAAATTGAGCCTAAATATGTGTTAGTATTGCGGTACTCTGAAGGTTTTACAAATTATAAAAGGAAGTTAAGTAAACAGATGGGAAATTTAGAGTATAAGATCGTCTCTAATTCGTGTAAGGTACGCAATATGTTTATTAATAAATCAAAAACTCCGGTTGGATTGTGTTCTGACCTCATTTATCAATTTACATGTAATGGGTGTAATGCCACATACATTGGAGAGACTTCCCGTCATCTCTGTACTCGAGTTCTAAAGCATTGTCGATTGAAGGGTTTGACCAATATTAATATTGATCGGGAAAAACTGTATGGTTGAACGACTAATCTATAGACGAGTCCAAATACAAATATGTCTTGTGGAAGGTCACCAGAGAAAATTATAAAAAACAAACTAATTAAAATTATCAAATACTATAATAGAAAATTATAGTCTAAATTTAAAAAAAACGTGTTGATATTTATATTGAAATATAATGAAAATCTTGTATTCAATAAAAGTAACATTTAACAGACGAATAGTTTTGTAAAGTTGATTACCCTAACACTTAAAAATAATTTAACACAATGAGAAAAGAAATGTTTAAAATTTTTTAAAAAAATGATTGACATTTACAAAAATAATTGAAATATAGAAAACAATGCAACAAATATTTATTCATAAAATATCAATCTAAAAATGAGGGCAAAAATAAAAATATATCAATGGTAAAACGGATAAAAGATTTCACTAATAAAATATGAAAAATTAAAATTTATTTAATAGTATCAAATCATTTTAACTTTTTAAAGTTGCAATAAATATTTTTCGAATTGTTTCTACTAGTTTCAATTTCAAAATAAATAATATTAAAATTCAATTGATTTATAATTTAAATTTGAATTTAAAATTATTTAAAAATACGGTGACTATTATAGAGTAATATGTCTCTGCTTGCAATTGTGACTGGTTTATTACCATTTTTGTTAAACCCATTTTTGGTTCATTCTTTAGTAAATGTTGCCAAAGATAAGCCAGTTTCTTATGGATCCATTGAAAACATTAATCAAAAGAACTGGGCCAATGATGGATCTGAAAACAGCAATTGCTTTAAAAGTACGGAGACAGGAGACAAATTTTGGGAAGTGGATTTAATTAACCCGACATTTGTTGTCGAATTAGAAATAAAATCTGATAATTTAGCAAATGAGCTTCTAATAACAATATATGATAAAAAATTTGTAGAAACTAAAAAATCTTTGACTGGCACAAATTGTTCTAAAGGCTGCAAGTTGTCCATTAAGCAAGAAGTACGCAAAGTAAAAATAAGCTTGACAGGAAAAACTGCACTTCAACTTTGTGAAGTTAAAGCTTACGGTAAGCAATAAATAGAATGATAAAAAATAATTTTTTATTTATTTAGGCTTGGCAAAAGAAGTTCAAGGACTTTCATCCCTTAGTCCGGGTGGTACAACAAAAAACTCCAATTTGGTAGAATTAAACAAAATTACTTACTTTCTAATTATTTCTTCGCTGGCTCTCTTAACCAAAAGCATTTCAAATTAAACGAATGTTAAGAAAGTGCCATTTATTTTTATTTAACCTACTTGTGGGAGCAAAAAATTCTTATGTTGATAGAAACTCTTTTTTATTTATTTCAATCAAATAAATATTCTAATATTGTATGTTTTATTAAATGAAAAGAACTTATTTTTTAGCTACATTTGAAAGATTCATATTAAATACTTCCAACATCAAAGGGTCAATATTTGTGGGATCTATATGCAAAAGAATCTGACCATGCTTAGAAGTCAAGCATTGAAGATCTATTAAATTACTAACGATTAAAACAAACATCGAACGACTGTCAATGAAACCATGAGTTGATTCTAAATAATGTTTCAAAAGAACAATATATTTATCATGAATATCTGAGACCTAATAAATGGAGTAAATTGCATTTTAAATGTGAGCAATTAAACTTACGAACTGGCGATCGGTCAATGATAAATTATCTGAGGAAAATAGACAAAGTATCTGGGTAATTGATATAAGATATTCATCCGATCCCATTAACTTCTTAAATGATCTGAAATTCAGAAACAAGAATAATCAAATTATCTAACATCTAGATATTTATATTTCGTAAAAAATACTGCTTATACGGATAAGTTTTATACTAACAAAGAAAAATTCTTAATTTCACAATAAGAATTGAGCCTTCTAGCATTTTGGTATTTTTACTTTAACTCCTTTGGAATTTTCATCAACCGAAAATATTCCAATATTCCAATTGCATAGAAATTTAGAAAATTTATAGAAAATATTGAATTTTTTGTAAAAATAATTTGAAATCAACAATATTTAATATTCATTATTATTGATAGTTTTGTTTAAACTGATGGGTAACTCCACCTCACGTAATTAAAATTCAATGGATATTTTAAATAAAAGTGGGTAACATCAATTAAACAAAGTAAAAAATAGAAAACATTAGGAGAAATATGTAATTAAAAACTAAATAAAAACATTAAATTTGATAAAACCAACAAGTACAATAAGAAATAATATAATACAGTAAGTCAAAAAATTTTGAGAAAATAAAGAAAAACCAAAAATAATGTGACAAAATATAAAAATCGGAGAAATGAAAATTAATTATTTTATAAAAAGTAAATAAATTTATGAAAATGAAAAACTAATTAAATTAAAATATACAAATTTAAGAGAATTTAAAATTGCATACAAGATATATACAATTTTAATCTTTACGTTTATGTTTTATTCTCATAAGAACACTTTCCTGAGATCTATAGCGAAAACATATTTTATAAAACAAATTTTTATTCTTTCATGAATATCATTATTATTATATTTTTAATTGTTGATAATTTTTAACTTCAACTAGCCGTATACCTGTGCTTCGTTACGATTATAATTTTCTAATTAATTAATGTTTTAATAAATTACTAAATTTCATTTTCAGATTATTTATAATTAGCATAATATATATATAGTTACAATATAAAATATAAAAAGAGTTTACCGTTTTCGAAGTTTAATATTGTGTAGCATTACTATTGGTGCTCCCTGTTTGAAACAAAGTCTCGAGTAATTTAAGTTAACGGTATACAAAATCCCAAATAGGTAGCGAGTCGTATTCTCCCGACATAGGCTTCAATGATTCTTCAGATGCTAACTTCATTAATAATGAATTGTCCATAATTACTGCCATGTCATTTGTAAGGGTTTGAATTTCATCATTCAACAATGAAGATTCTTTAATGCTCAAGTTCATAATTCTGGGTCAATTCTGTCAGTTAAAATATTGAAATATCTAACTTCCTAACACAGCTTGTTCATTAAATTAATTTTTCCGTCCTCTACGATGACAGTGAATTAATTTTTTTTCAAAAACAGTCGCCATGAAAATAATTGACAATGCACAGGCAAAAAAACTATACGGCATTTGTAACATCAAATTTGCACCATTTACTATAAATAAATGTTGTACTTTATATCGAGCTATTGAAAAAATCTCTTTTAAGTTTGTAGCTTTGGCAACCATCTAGCTGCAGCGGTTTAGGCTATGGCATAGCCGCTATGCAAACAGCGAAAGATGGCAAACTAACCCACAAACATATTTAGAGTTTTATATATTAGATGATTCAAAGGAATGCATTATTATTTCATGCTCATAAATTCTTTTGCTAGTTTTCAATATTAATTTTAAAATAAGTTAATAACAATTATAAGTTAATTTATAAATTTGACATAACTGTTGGGCCAGCACACCAATAGCCTTGAGAATTGTTTAAATGCATCAGTAATACAGCACGAAAACCCAGCACCAAGATAACTTAAAATACAATATACAACACCAATTAAACACTTTAAAATCTGAGAGAATATAAATAAATATAAAATCAAAAACATAAAAATAAAATTAAAATAATAACAAAATGCACCAAGATTCGCACGATACCTACACAAATATAACAAGAAAACACAACAAATTCGACGAAATTGAAAAAATTAATAAAAGTTCATTAAAATGAAATTTAAATCGAAAATTTGAATTAGTAATAATTCAATAAAAATCTTAAATAAAAAATTATAAAAATAAATCAAAAATATAATAAAATTAACGAATAGAATTTACTAGAAAATAACAAGGTCGAATTTTGTTTTACTGCATCAAATTTCACACGCGAGAAAAATAGGTATAAATACCGATGTGTTTTCACAAATTTTCAGTCTTATTTTTCGGAGGAAAATTTCATTGCAGAGCTGTGTGGCTGGTTGTATGGCTGGTTGAGAGCCGTGCATTCAGGCAATTAACACGGGTAAGTGTTTTGCCTGAACACGATCACTCTCAACTGGTGCAACATTATTAGTTGATTTTTTTCGAAGAGAATTGATGGGTAATTTTTCAATTGAATTTATGTATGACTTTTCAGATCGAATTGATGGATGATTTTGTTTTTTCAAATTGAATTTATGGATAATTTTGTTTTTCCAATTGAATTTATGGATGATTTTTTGAATCAAATTTGTGGGTAATTTTTCAATTGAATTTATGGATGATTTTTTAGAATGATTTATCGAATTAAATTTATGGGATTTTCGAAGTAAATTTTATGGAATGGATACAATGAATTTCAAATGTATGTAGCCGCTGTAATATGCTGAATAAATATTTTATATCTACAGCCTTAGTGCATCGAAACTTTTATTCCAAATGCTATGGTAAATTATTATTTGTTATTTTTTTTTCGGCCCACAGCCAACACATAACGCAAGAAAGTAAAATCTACATAGTACAGATGCATGTAAGTGCGTGGAAAATCGCCAATGATATGTACCCGTGAAGGCTCAGCGTGCGGAACGCAGGAGTTGGAACGTCAATATTATCCGTACATAGGGGAAATTGGAGGGTAAATGAGTAGCCCTTTGGCTGCTCCTTCACCATCCGTTTCCTGTAAAATTGACATAAATTTTTAACAACAATCGGCTCAAAATCTCTAACACCGAGTAGTCCAGTGGGCACTCATTAACTATAATATGAACATAAATAGATCTTAAGGACAAAAGAGGGAATGGGTAGCGGGGAAAATTGCGAAATCGTTGCAACAGTTAAAATGAACAGCCATCGGAAAAAGATTAATCCGAACGACCAAAATCATGAAAAATAATGTTTTTAAATAAGAATTAAATAAATTAATTTGAGTTGAGGCGGAAAATATGGGTGGGACGCTGCTCAAATTTTCCGAACTAATTCAAATACTTAACAAAAATAGTAACGTAAAAATGGAATGCGTAAAATAAGGGCGGAACGCTGCTCAAATTTTCCGAGTCAATGAAAATACTTTATCGAAAACGGTAGAATAGGGATGAACCGTAAAATAAGGGCGGAACGCTGCTAAAATTTTCGAATTTACAAAAATACTTTATCAAAAACCGGAAAATATAGGTGGACTACGGCTAATGTTGTATATCAATAGACAATTTTTAACGCTGAGGAATAAGGACGGATCCCTATAAAATCTTAATAAATATAACGATAATGATCAGGGTAATGGTAATTATAATAATAATAATATTGATAATAATAATAATGATAATGATAATAATAATAATAATAATGGTAATAATAATAATAATCATGGTATTTGTAGTAATGATTGATAATAATTATGATAATGATAATAATAATAGTAATACTCATAGTAACAATAACAATAAATATAATGGTAGTTATAGTAATAAAAATATTAATAAAGGTAATAGTAGTAACAATTAATAAGGGTAATATATATAATAGCAACAATGATAATGCTGGTAATAATAATGGGAAACATTGTAGTTATAATAGGGATAAGGGTGAAAGATATAATGTGGGTGTATTTAACATAACAAAGGGTGTACAGGCCAAAGAATAATCTTCGACATGGTCAACGATAAGAAGGACTATGGGAATGGACATAACAATGAATGATATGAGAGTATAGGTTAACATTTGAAGGAGATAGGAGAATAATGGGACCTAAGAATCAAAAGCGAGCGCAGGTCTTCTATCGACAGCTCGTGAACCCGAGGGTTGTCCGAGCAACTACAGTACTAGCACATGGTACTCAATTTTTGCGGGCAATCCACCACTTGAACACATTACCAACGTTGCCTAGCAACAGGTGCCAAGTGGCGGTTAGTATCATTTTGTATGGCGTTACGAGGGCAACTAGAAGGATAAGCAAGGTTTGAAACCCTGTAACCCACCATAACGTACAATGTGATTATTGGGGTTTGGGTGAGTATCGGGTGGGTACTAGTGAATAAATTGGTGCAGAATGAGTACAATACGAGTCAAGGGAGTCTAAATAGGTTCAAGACTTTGCAGTCAGTGTTAGAGGGAAATAGGGATATCAGGTTGCTTCTTGTTGGATAAATTGGAATCAGGATATGAAAACTGGATATCAAGTGGGATTAGGGTATATTTTATGGTTGAACACTATCATGCGTACACGATGGGATTAAATACACAATTTAATTAAAAATAAAAAGCAGACTAATATATACAATAAACAACTCTATAAATAAAATATTAAAATCCCAATGAAATTCTATCGATTATTGGCATAATTTGATGTTATTAACCAATCATTACATTTGTCTTGGATGTAGTGACGATGATAAGATTTATACTAGGTGAGTGCTATTAATCAATGCATTTTGTTTGAATGTGTTGTTAGGGTTGTGCCTGGGCTTGGTTGATGCTTGCTTAAAGTTATGTATATAATAATTACTAAAATGTGTATACTAATAATTAAAACAATTACTATAAAAACAAAAGTTTACAAGTAGCAATTAAACAATACTAAAAACAATGGATACCTAAAAATAGTAAAATAAATAGATGGATTGATAAAAATAGTAATTTTTAAAAATTTTATTTAAGGTAATTTTTAAATACTAAAAATAAATCAATTAATTAGTATTTAAAGGTTGAAATTTTTGGTTTGAAGGATTGATATATATATATATATATATATATATATAATATTAGACTTTAAAAGGACAAAACTTGATATATACGACAAAAGTGCCTTTTAGAAAATTTAAAAATTCTTAAGAAAAACTCCATCTGTATTTCTTTGTGCATCAGATAGACCATTAAAATGAACGAGTTAACGAGCCTTTTTACTCATTTTACTAACTAATATCGAGAGTCTTATGTAAATGAAATATTTAACAAAAAAACGTTTTGGACGGTCGTATTTAAAAGTTGCGGTGTCTTAACGTTTGTGCATATTCAACGAATAGAAATGGTTATGTGACAAATTCAATATTATTAATTTATTATTTTTTGATAAAAATAATTCATCCTTCATCGGAAGTAACATCCCATTACTACGAGTTATTTCGACCTTCATAAACAGAGGAGATAATAAAACATCATTCAATTTATTAACATAAACATCATGGTCTAAAATTACCAAGCCGTTTCCTTTATCATACTTACAAACGTTAATATCTTTTTGTAGTTTATTTTTTTTGTTAGCTATATTTCCCATTGGGATGTCTAAGGGGCTGTTCATAAATGACGTTAAGCGTCTTGAGGGGAGTGGTTGACACACTTGTAAAGAATTGTGAAGAGCCGTGTTTTAGAAATGTAACATCAGATCAAACATCAACACTTAATTTAGTAAAAGCACTTTATAGTAGTTTATGTTTTTCGAATATATTTTTGTATTTTAAAACAAATGTCTACGAAAAACTCTGTAAATATCAATATATCAATTAATCAAACAGTTAAATGAAACAATTTCAAAACTAAAATTAATTAAATTTACCTGCAGTATCTACCATAATCTTCCTGCAATTCGTACAATCCAGCAGTCTTAATAATTTCTGATGATATTTCTCCTTGAGGTGTGACCCAAACATTTTTATCAATATTGTATTCAACGGCTGATCGAAGAATAAGTGAATTCAATACTGCACCTTTAAGCAAAGCAATCTGACAAGACTAAATAATAAAATTCAAATCCTAAATCATGATTGTATGGATTTTTAAAAAAATATATTTTTTGGATTGCGACGCGTTTCTGGATTGGAACCCACCATAAAAATGAAACATTTTCATGGCCTAATAGATTAACAATATTGAATAAAAATAATGATTTATTTTTATCAGTTTTTTATTTAATTAATTTTTTAAGAAATATGAATTCATCTACAAAATTTAAAAGTATTTATTTATAACAAAAAAAACATAATCAGCCTGAGAAGTTGTTGCCATATTTTAGTGCATATAACGCGCTGGTGAGTCAAATCAACACCTCATATAAAGAGTAAATTTTAATTAAACTAGCAAACAATAATAGATAAACTAAGATTTTTATATTAAAAAAGTTAAATTCGGTAGAAAATTTGAAATATATATGGCATATAGATAAGCTGGCCATCTGCGCGGAATTTGCCGGGACAGTACCGGATTTTCAGCATTTGTCACGGGTCCCGGCCGGGACGCTATTTGTCCCGGAATTATTAATTTAATTGAAATTGTGAACCAAATTTTATGTTTTTCCGAAATAAGGTACCGTAAAGTATTGCTACAATACAATTATGTTTAAATTAGTAAGTCAGACCACCTTAGACCTTTATTAATTCAAATAAAAAATTTTACTAACATTAAAATTCTAAAATTTTGCTTCTTTGGACAATATTTTGATGATAAATGGAAATTTAAGAACCCTTTAATTGAATGAAAATTGTTGACTTTAAATGAGTTAAAATTTTTAACTCTAACTTTTAGCTCTATCTTGAACATCGACAGATGTTAAGCGTATATTCTCGCTAATGAATTGGATTTGGGATGATCTGAAAAGTTCTACAGCTTTATAAAGAACGACATTGAGTTCCTTGATAAAATTCATTCTTCAGAAAAGTATGAATAATAAAAAATAACATCCTGAGTAGAAAAACTATTTTTGCTTTTGTCCCGGTTTATTTTACAAATGTCCCAGATTTTCTAGGAAAACCTCTGGCCAGCCTACATATAGATGATAGAATGAAAAATATTCCGGTATAGCTCGTGCTGGAGCTAGGACAAAATGACACGATGGAAAAACAGGTGAAAAAGTAAATAATCTTTTTTATTGAAATTTAATTTTCCAAGTATTATATAATATAATTAATGTTGATATTAATATGTAATATTTAAGATTTTGTATTTTCTTTAAGTGTTACACTCACACACACACACAGATATATATACATACACTTTTCACAGGTACCGATATTTAAAGGCAATCCCAAAAAATTTGAAATCCGGCTCATACTCAAGTGCTGACAATTAATTTTATTAAACAAAACAAATTAATTACCTAGATAAAGTTAATTTTAATTTGTATAACTATGCTTTTAATTTGAAGACAAAACGAATATTTGCTTCATTGTTACTGTTTCAACAGTTAGTCGTTATTGGTTATTTCACGGAAAAATGCTTTAATTGTATTTCAGTTTTATCTCATTCGTAAGAATTTTAAATCTAAAAAGTACAATTTATTATCATTTTCACCTACAATTTTGTTCAAGCCATTTTATCCGGCCACCCAGTGCGTTATATGTGTTAAAAACAGATTGATTAATAGAATAATGAAGCATTATTGCAGTAAACTCAAAAGTATCTATTAAGAAAATAATGTTTTTTTAAATAAGACACTAATTATGAAATTAATAAATTAAAACAACATTTAATGTAATTAAAGTGTATATTTATCAAGCACAATCAATATGTTTCGTATACAAAGCATAAATAACTAAATTACTTAACATCCTACTTTTTATAAATTCTTTATTTCATATTTTTATATATACAAATCTTAGCTCAATCATTAAGACCCTGCCAAACACTGGTCTACGACCAATAATTTGGAATCTACTTGTTTAGGATTGATCAGAACCTATTCGAGGTCGAAAGGTTTCATATTTCATTTTATGAATAAACACTGCTGAAATTGGCGTACATATTTATTTATTTAAATTATATTTTTATAAATGATTCCTCTATTGACAAGTTATTTTAGAGTTCATTCGCTATTATTATTATTACACCCATACCTCGCTATACAGCCGCTTTTTATACGAGTTTTTGCTACACCGACCTTCTTTAATTATGGGAATGTGTCGATTTACGGCTAAAATGTGCCGTTATACGGTAACAGAAAAAATACTGCACATGGCAAATGACCTTGGTTTTGAAGATTTGGAAGAATGTGATGTGTTTGATTTACTATATGAGGATAGAGAGTCCCTTTCACACGAAAAACTGATCCACTTGAAAACAAAACAAGTTCATGACAAGAAGTCAGAATTACACCAACAATCAACATACAAAAACTTGCCTACTGCGTTTCTTATTTAGAAAATAGCATAAACGTCTTTCTTCAAAATTATCCCGATGTCGAACACAGCAATAAAGTTTCTAGAGGAATTAACTCAACCATTATTTGTTATAAAAAACTGTAAAAAAAGTAGGAAAAAAGGCAAGACAAGAAACATTAGACCAATTTTTTAAACCAGGTAAATCTACTACAGTGCAAAGTGAAGATGATATCACACCTTACTGATTATCCATGTTTGTAATATTAGAACTTGTCTTAAGCATTTTAATTTATGTTTTTATGTAGTAAATGTTTGTTTATGTTTCAAAATTTCAACTTCTGTTTATTATTATGTACTTGTTATGTATTTTTATTTTATATACATTTTCAAATGAAATTAAAAAATGCAATTTAAACTAAAAAATACGTTTTTTTAAAAAAAATTAGAACGGATACCATTGAATATGTATGGGTTTATATCAAAATAACTGATTTGTTATACGACTTTTCGCTTTTTGGCTAACTTCCCGGAACGTATATATGTCATAAGTCGCAGTATAGGTGTGTTATTATTATTAATTAATTTTATTATTATTATAATTATTACTATATCAGATAATTGATTAACAAAATAAGCACTTGCTGCGAAGAAATAATTATATTTTTGAAAAAAGTATCGATTACTAACTTTAATAATCGAAACTTTTTTCAAAAATATATTATTACTTCGCACCAAGGGCTTATTTTGTTATTCACTTATCTGATATATTAATTTATGCTGTTACCAAAAAATCATCGTTTTATTATTATTATTATTGTTATTATTATTACTGAAAGACTAAAAAGTAACTTGTTCTAAAATCGTGAAGTCAGATAAGCATTTAGCAAAGTTGATTAGTTTTCTAACTAGAAACCCACTAGAATTAATCAAATTTATTAAATTTGCATCTTCAATCGCACTAGGTGACATAGAACCCGATTCGAAGAAGTTATCAATGTAAGACTTATGTATAAAGAATAATGTATCCCACTCCTCTTCGGTAAGTAAACGTGCTAAGCCTTCTCGACTCAGCTTGTCATTGATTGATATCTAAACAATAAAATACAAATAAAGTTTAAACAAAAACAGTTAAATGTAATTAAATAAATGTATGAATGTTTTTAAATATTTGATCATGTAAAATTTTGATAAAATAATGTTGTTTAATTTTTAATATTAATTTGAGATTTTTTTATAGCAGTGAATTTTAATTGGTTTATATAAATTTAAAAGTTATTGCAAAATCTTAAAACAAAATACATAATAAAATATTTGAAAAGTAATAATTAAAATTTATAAAAATTAAATCTATATTATTCTGGATGACTTTTTACCTGATGGTGACAGTGAACCCATAGAAATATATAGTAAAACAAGTGTTTGAATAGCTCATTCTTTTAATAAAATCATTGCCATGTTTATTTAATATCAATTATAAAAAATTATAAAAAAAATTTAAATGAGAAAAAGAGAAACTATTCTTAAAATTAAATTATTCATCGACATATATTCCACGGGTAAAGATTTTAATTCCCGTCAAACTCTGAAATTTCAAAATTCCATTACTATAGGAAGCTCCAAACAATAAGAAATTTTTACATATCTTATTTTTAAAATTTATTTTGTAACATTTTGCAATTCTAGAGGTCTTATGACATAAAGTACATCTATAAACCCACTGCAGTGAAGTTACACCCCCTCTAAAACATAAGCTTAATACTTTTAAATAACAAAAAGCAACGCTTATGCATATTTTCTTGTTAAATCAGAGGGTTTTATGATTTTGGTGCTCCGCAAACGTTTCTTTTAATCAAAATTGCTCCGTAACTTTAAAAGGTTTAAAACCACTGATGTAGAGTCTAATCATAATATTAGAAAACTTTTGATAAAATATTACATCGAAATAAATACTGAGTCTTTCATTTGCTGGTGTACTGGGAACCTTTGTTAAGACTGGTTACCAACTCTTACCAAAACCTTCACGCCTCTCCATTTCTAGGGTTTAAATTTCCTTCGCACACCACACAATTTACAGATCATCATCATACACCCATGGATAAGTCCATGTTGGTCATGTGTATAACACGGCCGAATGCTATTCGAATAGGTGAGCACTGTTACCAATACTACTCTTCGATTCGTGTTCAAAGCGTCCGCTAGAAGGTCTTATGCACTTTCATAATTCGATAATTCAAAATGATATCTGGTTTCTTAAGTTTAAGTAACGGAACTTGACTGTGAAGATATCGAATACTAATGAAATAAACAAAAACTATACAATTAGTGTTTTCATCTTCTATTCATTTTCAATTAAATCTTCCCCCTTTCTCCGCCAATTTTATTTAAATTAATTGAACCAATACTATAATTAATAATTATTTAATACCGAATAAGAGATTTATTATTTATTTCTACTGTTGTAAGTAAATCACCTTCCACACTGTACTTGTAATAAAATTTTAATTTAACCTTATTTAATAACAAATTAAAGATGTTAAACATAAGTTTTATTTTTAATTAAGGTAAAAACAACAACAAAAAACTATTAAAATAAAATATGTCAGAACCAAAGTTTTTCGAGGAAATGTCCCTAATACAGATGGAGATATAGATAAAAATGGTCCAGTTGAGGATGATCCAATGGTCCAATGGTAAGGACATCTTCAGAGATATTGATTCATTCATCCCTGTCGATGTCTACGGGTAAGCAACGGCGCTTCGGACATCTCGCTGTTGGATGGGACTCCGATCGGCGAGGAAAACCTGACCTCTGCTCTCGAGGTGCAGTCGGTTCCACAATTGAGACGATCAGTGGCGACGATTGTCCAATAGATTGACCTTCATCCTTCATCATCGCACAAGAAGTAGTGGCGATATTGATGTTGATGGGCGACTCGCGACCGGTTGTATTGATGGTTATCTGTGTCGGAGCGGGATGCGGAAATACGGGTTAAATGGGATCATAGATTAATTCTTCGTCGAAATGGGGAACGGCACGTTCCATGGGCATTGAGTCTAGGATTTCTGCCGACTCCAGGTACCCGTCACTTCTCAAGTTTGCCTGGAGCAGGGCGTTTTCATTTCTACGCCTCAGCCGCCGGCAACGATTTCGGTTGGGCTTGTGCCGCCGGTTGACCTGAGAGATTTCGTTGGCAAGCGCGGAACTGTCTCGGTTATTTAAGGAACTTTCAGCTTTGATCGGCAGATATCGATTTGCTGAGCTGCGATCTTGCTCGGTAGGCGAGCTTGCAACTCCTTTTCAGTAAAAATTTGTCGGAGTGCTGCACTCTGCTCGGATATTGTAATGCGCTGGCTCCTTGTCTCTATTATCAAATCGTCACGGATACTAGAGAGCCGGGTGATTTTCTTATAAAGCTCCTTGGTGGCTTCAGGCGAGCACCAAGTGCCTTTGATTTTTTCGTATTTTCCTCGGAGAACGAAATTCTCCCTTTCAAGCTTCTCCAGCCGTTGGGTCATAGTCACCGCAGACGGAGATGGGACAACTCTAGGAATACACAGTAGATTTATTGTGGTTGAAATGAATAGAGTGATTCCAGAGAAGATTTTCCGCGAATGGTAGAAAATTTAGTAAATCCAAACGATTAATGGGAGAATTTAAACTTGACGGTTTCGTAATTGTTATAGAATTCGCGATTTTTCTTAGCGTTGATCTCGAGTCAAATGTATTCCAATTGGATATACGCGATTATAGGCGTAGAAGACTTTAGCTGTCGATACAGTAATACAGGAACGGAAGATTTAGATATTAAGAAAAAAACTTTTCTAAAGAAAATTACCATTTAAGATTTAACATTAATTAAAATTTAATTAACAATTTATGATGCGTTGTCTAAGTTAGTTAGTACGGTAGGCGGCGATCAGTGAATCGGCCTACAAAAATTTGAAAATGCTTTTGTATGATTTTTGTATGAGTTATTTGCGATTTCTGTATGATGAGGAATGTAATTGGTTTATTATATATCTATAATTCATCTATTCCTGGGTTGAAATAGGGAGCGGATCTACTTATCAACTATTTATTTGTGTAGTTTCTCGTTATTTTATTTTTTAATATTATCCTCCGAAATTCATAATGAAAATGTTCAATGAGTAAAATAGCTCCGTTCGTCCCCATTTAATTATTTAGATAACTTTAATGGGTCCTATCGTTTACTATTCTCATCGTAGATTAATTTATCTCTTACTGGTTTCTATTGATGGAAAAACTTTATATACCTATTTACCAGGATGCGTGTCACTTGAACGCCCCTTAGATTGTAATATTTTACACGAATTTAGTCGACTGATGCTCTCCCTCAATGCCTTTAGCCATGGTAATACGTTTGATTAGATTAATTTTAGAAATTTCTTCTCTATCCCTAGTTACCCGGTCAAATTAAGATTAGAGAGGATTTGACAAAACTTATAGGCTTAATGATCTATTAGTGATCATTCCTAACTCCCTTAGTTCATGGCGCCCTTCCCGAATTTTAACCTGCTTGTCTTGACCGACGTTTCCATCAGCATTTACGAGTTGTGAAACGGTGCCTTGTCGGTAAAGTCCTACGTCTTACGACTAGGCCTCACCACAAATAACCGAGTTGTCACGAGTGCACGGCCAGCATCCACAACTATCGAAAATGAACTCGTTAGCCGGACCAACAGCCTATCCTCTTGAGAGCTATTTCGATACATATTATATAGTTTATTGGGACCTCTCCATAGAAATATATGCATATATAAGCATCCAAAACATGTTTAAAATAGTTTATTTAGCATATGAATTACATTAACATATAAATTGCAAAGGAAAAATAAAACAAAATACAATACTTACTTCGAAAAATAAATTGTTGAGTTGAGTTCAAAATGAAGTTAAATTCAAGTAGAAATTAAGTTTAAAATAATGAATTTGGTCACCGTTTATATAGTTGTTTCATGCATGGGTGCGACCAATAGGCGATTTTTCGCCATTTTAAGGGCATTTTTTAATTTTTATTAATTTTAAAATATTTTAAAATTTTTTATGCATTTTTCTTTTTTTTTGATATAATTCTTTTTGTTGTTATCAAATCTATTTTTGTTGTGATTTTTATGCAATGCTCTTTTTAGCCCTTAAAATTTTGTTTCTTGGTCCCCGCTTCTGCTTACCTTTTTCTAAATCTTATTTTGCAAGGTTTTGGCAGTTTTATTTATTTCATATGTTTCTTTTTGCCTCTGTATGCTTTAATCAATTTTATTAATATGTTTTAATTACTTTTGTTGTATTTTAATTTGTTTATTTGATGTTTTTATTTTATTTTTAGTTTCTGCTTGCGGTGCATGTGTACGTACAGTGGCCATTTTCCTTATTTTTACTTTTTATTGTCTTAACTCACACAACAATCCATTTTTTGTTTTAATTTTAGCTTTAAGCCCAACACATTTATACCCTTGAAGTCTTTTCATTATATAAAGTAAAAATTCAATTTATTTTGATGGAAAATATCTCTGATTGATGACAGTGTCCACTTTCTTTTACCATTAATATTATTTAATAGGATCGTAATCATTTCTGAAAAGTATATATAAATTTATATAATTGTTGGGCTATAAGCCATCATTAAAACAAAATAAAACAACCATGAAAACTCATGTTTGAGAATTATGAGAATGGCTATTATAACACAAGCACGCACCGCAAACAGAAATTAAAAATATAATAAAAACATTAAATAAAACAAAATAAAAAATAACATAATTAATTAAAACAAATAATTAATAAATTTTGCACGAAAAATACATAGAAAAATAAAGTAAAAATACAAAACCGCCAAAACCTTGCAAAATAAGGTTTAGAAAATACACAGGCGGAGGAGGCGACCAGAATAAGAATCAGCAAAAAATAAAAATGCAAATTTAATAAAATTAATACTAAAAAATTAAGAAAAATAAATAACAAAAGAGAAAAATATAAAATTAAATAAAAATCATCAAAAAACCCGAAAAAATGGCCAAAAAAGATTCGAAATTAGCTGATTGGTCGCACACACGCATGAAAACAGTATAAATACAATAGCCATTGTCATAATACCAAAAAACCTTAAAAAATATTTTTGAAAACTTAAAATTTTGAATCTAAAATTTTGAACTTTGGTAAGCTTGTATTTCATTGAATAAATTTTTGAAAGGTTTATGGTTTTAAGTTTTTAATTTTAATCATGGATGGTCGAGGTACTTTTAGTATCAACGACAGGTCCCCCTAATTTAATATTATTCTATACATGCTGTAATTTGTGGAAGATGGCTTGGCAGGATTCAATTCCCTCAGTTGATTTTGAGGGATGTTGATGTGCTGCCTTGTCGTCAACCACCCTTCGGTGTCTGCCGGTATGGTCAGGTCTCGTCACACTGATCGCGGAGTAGGACGCCGTCGTACTTCACCGTGGCGGCCATTGCAATGTTGGTCGGAGCGGTAGGGATTAAAATGCGGGAATATCGACATAGCTAGGGGGAAAACATTCAAATGAATGTTTAGGTAGGGATGCAATTTTTGTTTAAAACCTGTCGAATTTTTATATGAAAAGGGACGACTAGGGTTAAGTCAGTAGAAACAACTAAATGTATCGGAAAAGTGGAATTTTTCTCTTTATTCTTTTTTGTGTTTTGTAAGAGGTATTCTTATCGAACATTTCCAAATAAAAATTGTTTTTTCATAAACTCAGCAAATGACTGGAGCATCAGAATTTTTTCCTTTTTGCATCGAATGTTTTTGTTTTACTAGTTCTAATGCCAAATAGGACACCTTCACAATTAATAGCAAACCATGAAATGTATGTAATAAAGAATGTTTGAGGAATGTTCGGATTAATTAATTTTAAATTTTATAATTATTATATTTAATTTATTTATAAATATAACCCATTAATGGAATGAAACTCTCCCTCGTTTAGTCGTGAAAATCTCAAGAAAATCCTTCCGAAAATTCTTCGCAAAACGTTTTTAATAAATCAAAATACCTTTTCTCGAAATGCAGCCAGGATATAAAATCCCCAAATCATCGCGAAAATCAGATGCCATGCCATTACAATTGAACCATGACTTATGCCACCAGAAATATAATAAACTGTTCGCGGAGCACGAACGCACGCTCGGCACGTGGTTCGCTCCCGAAGCGGTCAAAATCCTCCAGGATAAAATCCACCGGCTGTCTAGATGCCGAGAGGATTTAATTGCAGAGAACCGGGCTCAGCGAATCATAATCAATGACCAAAGCGCCGTCTTGGTAGCATCATTCACGGAAGCCGAACTGGTAAAACGACTAGCGGGTCGCGACCTAGCATTAAAATTGAATTTGATCCCCGCGAACCATCTTCCGGAAACAACTCAAGCTGGTCCAGCTCAGACACCCAGGACCAGCAAGAAGCACCATCCCAGCAAAAATCGTCGTCGCCGTGAACGACGCCGGGCTGAAGGCCTCACAATCTTGAATAATGCTGCGCAAGTGCTGGAAGAAGCCGCCGCACTCGTCGCGGAGCAGCACCCGGAATTTGTGAAAGAATATGACACCACACTAAACCAGAAAAGATCAGAAGAACATATGCTACCAATTCAGGTGAAGGAAACTGACGAGATGCAAATATGTCTGGACATCTCACCCGTCCACAATTCCACAACGACAACGAAGGAGAGATCGCCGGCTCTCACGAGTTACTGGATGGACGAATTCGGAGAGGAATTACGTCATACCGTTCCCCAGGTTGGAACCATACCATTCCAACCCCTCCGGAACAAACGAAAGTTCCCCGTCGATATCGACGAATGACTACCCAGTGGAAAGAAGGACGGACTCCATTCTCCTGATATTATTTATATATTTACATACTAATTATATTTTCTGTGATTTCTTTTCGTAGAATTTTGTATAAATCCAATAAAAGTATATTTTCGTAATTCTTGTTCTCTTAATAATTTCTGATTTCTCTAATTAATCGAATTATGAATGGATGCCTAAAGTTTGGTTGGATTGCATTATGATGTTGATAGAACCTTATGTATGCATGAAGTAGGTTGAGAGAGTTCTTATCTCACTAGTAAAGCCGAAATTAAGAGATCTCAGTTAACAGAAAAATAAAATTTCAGTTTCCATTATAGAGATACTAATGATTAAAAAGCAATGGTGGTTAAAAGATGAAATAAGCATTCTCGGAGGAGTTTATTTTTCTTAAATTGTTAATGAGGTTGTGTTAAACCCAAAATTTCGGCCGATATAATAGAAATTTCGATAATTTACATAATAATTTAAATTTTCACATGTTATTTAAATAAGATATTTTATGATTTAAAACAAATTTCTAGGTTAGAAAAATTTACCTATTTTCAGTAGTTTAGGCAATTAAAGTCGGAAAATTAGATAAATTCGAGAAGCTGAATTTTAAATGTTTATTTATAAATATTTTTTTTTTAAAGTTTCTAAATCATCATATTTAAATTTCATTGATTAGATACCTAAAATTGGTCTTTGCTAAATTAAATTAATAACGGATAGATAAGTGACTAAACGTCTGATAAGGGTACGGTTTACTACAATCTGCACTAAATATTTTGCTATGTATTAAAGTGACTAGGGGAAAACAATGTGCAGGACGTATGCATGGATTCGTCATAGAATGATGGGAAAGGTGTGTACGGATATCGAAAAAGTTAAAGGAGTTAGGTAGACGTAAGTCCTTCTATCGGCCGTCAGGAACCCGAAAGCGAGATTATCACAAGGAGTAGTCATGGAAACGGGGCTCAACTGCTTGTGGACTCTCGGCTGCTGTATACAGTACCAACATGGGCTTGCCTATGGGTATACAGGGGTTAGATTAAAATTGTGGGGCGTCGGGGTGAGAAAGGAAATACCCTAGGGAATGCAAGAGTAGTTGAGGAAGTAGTTTGGATGAATGAGCTTAGATTAAAACAAAATTAATTCTACCCTGTACGCCAACATAAGGAATGAATAGACTTTTAAAAATATTACAAAACAAAACATGGCACAGTTAATTCAAAAAAGTTATTTAAATAATTTGCATACAAAAAATAATAATCATACCAATTTTGATTTTTTTGAAACAGACATTATGACAGTTGGTTTAAATGAGTTTGAATTATTTATTATGTGACCATTGACATTGGAAACATTTGGAATAATAGTTTCTTTTTTTTGAGAGGGAAAGATTTGAATAGAACTATCCGTACTTTTTAAATTCGTTGTGTCATCATTTATGTAATTGGAATTGATAGATCTATCTTCCATAGAAGCAGATATGCAGCTTGAAGATACGCAAGAATTATTAACGACAAATTCAGAAGAATTTATGTTTTTATCTGTAACTTTATCAGAAGATTTATCGTACTTTCTTTTATTAGTATGACCTAAATTTCAGATATAAAATAAATTGTTTTATTTCACTATCACTAATACTAACAAAGTCAATTCCAATTTAAAATATATTCCCAATAAATATTATAAACTTCAAATTTATAATAGAAATATCGAGTGTTGGTTCCATATAGGTCAGCCAAAACCTAACTAGCTATAATTTTTCAATGATTCCACCAGACTCAATAACTTACTCACATCCATGTGCTGTTTATCGTCATAAAAACCAATTAGTTGATACTTTGAATACTCAAAATGTTGACAGTTATAATAACAAATTTAAAAAGAAATTAAAGAAAATAATTTCTTAACGGAGTTTATGCGGTTAGAATTATTTAAAGAAAATACGTTTAAAACAATGACTGATTTATCACAAAATTAGTTTTTAAATTTTAATTCAATTTTCTATTTAAAAATGTTTTTTCAATATTTAATTGTTGTTAATGAAAAATATATCTATTTTCTTGAACTTTTTTTGGAGATGTGAATCATTATTCAATTCTTCCATCCGTTATTTAAACAAATAAACTTAATTAGTCAATTATTTTGATTAATTGGTACTCGGATTATCATGTTCTTTTAACTCAGGTTCTCATGTTTTTAAAATTTATTTAGTTTGCTTAAATTACTTTCTCTATTCAATTTAGTAGTTTTAATTAATTAAAATTGTTATTTACTGTTTTTTGTGTTCATTAACATTGTATTTGTTAATGCATCCACTTCAAAGTCAATTATCAGCTGTAATGATAACTTAAAGGTTAAAGTGCAATAAAATATATTATTTGGATCGATAAAACTAAAATTCTTTGTGCTAAATCGAGATCTACGTATCTATATTAAAAAAGATTAATTCGAAAATATAATGAAAGTTCATTACAAATAACGAAATCCAACATATCCTTTATCCCAATATACATCTTTGTGAATTTAAGCTTCCTTACACAACTTATTTTTTGATTTTATGATTTGAAATTTTTATGGAGGATTAAAAGCCCTATCAACATTCCCCAATATATCGTTTAAATTGTAATCAAAATATAAATTTAATCGATAACTATTTTGTTTCTCTAAAAATGATATATTATTATTTACTAGAAAAAGTTATATCATTGCCTCTCAAATAGTGATGTTCAAAAGTTACATTTGAAGGTACTTCGACAGATGCTTGAGGTAGAGAAGATTGAACTAAAATAAATAGCAGCACAGCTATCATTGATCCGATTAATGTTATACGAGGTAACTGGTAATGATTGTTTTGGTTTATTTATTAAAATGGTTGTTAATTTATCTTGTAAAATGCTGATTTATAAAATTACTTCGCAAAATAAAAAAAAGTTAAATGCTACGTTTTGAAAAATAAATGTCTAATATGTGGAAAAGATGAGCACATATATATATATACACTGTCATTTATTAACAATGGAAAGCCAAAATTATAATAGACCAATTATGTGCATTTATGATGAAAATACTGATGTGTATCGCGAGGAAGAAATAATAGATCATGAGGCTATGCAAGAAAAAAAAGAGAGCAACCCTGTTGCTTACATTTCGTCAATGAGGTTGAACCAATAAATAATAATTTAAATCGAAATGAAAATAGAAAAGATGTGATGTATCAGACGAGTGATGGAAGATAATAGAGCAGAATGAAAGTTGAAATTGATATGCTATGGGATTCAGGAGCTGCTATAACAGTTATGAGTAAAAGTTTTTGGCAGGTTAGGAAAACCCGTTTTAGTAGATACAAACATATTACTTAGCGAGTATTTTCTAAAATGGAAGAAAAACAATGGGATCGATATGGATAAATGTTACTTGGAATGGTAAGTGTCGATTAATAAATGTATTAATAGTTGCAAGAATTCATCCAAATTTTATTGGCGGAATTGATGTTATGACGAGTTTTGATGTAAAATTGATGGAAGTAAATAATATTGATGCGTCAATGATTCTAGAAAAATATTCAACTAAAGATAGAGTGAGGAACTCGCTAAAATGGGTTCAATATCAAGAAATATACAAGCTGAGAGTTTTGATACGAAAATATGGAACATTATTTATGGCTTCGAGATTTGATCTAGGTCACACAAAAATATTAAGCCATGAAATTACTTTTAAAGGGTCACCGATTTTACGACATCCTCGTCACCAACCAATGCATTTGGAACATAAAATTGACGATTGAGTGGGAAAGTTAGTTGAAACAGGAGTGGTAAGCCAATGCCAAACCCCGTGGAACTCTCCGCTTGTGTTTGTTAGGAAAAAATACGAACCAATACGAATGTGTGTGGATTACAGACAACTTAACGCAGTTACAGAGAAATTTACATTTCCAATGCCAGATATACATCAGTTGCTTGATTGCTTAGCTGACTCACAGATATTTTCGTCAATAGATCTGAGACAGCCCTACTATCAGGTAGAATTAGATGAAAACTCTAAGAAATATACAGCGTTCAGTACGAAACAAAGACAGTTTTGTTTTAATCGCATTCCTTTTGGTTTAGCAACAGCACCAGCCACATTCCCAAAACTGATGCATGAACTTCTGAAAGGTTTAATTTTCAGCTGTGAATCTGTTGAATATATATATATATATATATATATATCAGCCTGGCAGCTTATCATATCACAATTTCAAAACTACTGAATAAATCACATTGAAATTTTATATAACATATTAATTTAAAGATAATAAAATTTTTATATCGAATAAAGAACAGTTTGAAAACGAAAATTGCTGTTATTTGGAATTCGAGTAAGAAATAAAACAAAATACTCTCAGATTTTAAATCCCAATTAAACGCTCAGCAAAGAATGTTTAGTTGAACATTATAGCAGGCATCTAATATTGTATAGATATTTTATTTTATTACATTCCTGATTGTAAAATGAATAAAACCATTTTCGGATGATGACTTTGTAAAAGAATGCTTGGAAGTTGTTTGATAAGATATGAACGATGAATGAACTTTTTTTCAAACATAAAACTATCTCGACAGACAGCGTGTTTGAGTTTAGCTGGGCCACGTAAAATTGTCAAAATATGTACAACGAAATTTGAGAAACTGAGATTTTGGATATTAAACTATAAACTATCATCTTTAATCGGTTAATTTGTTAACCAAAAAATATTTTTACTTGTATTGTTTACTTTAATTTTTAAAAGTTACTTTATGTTATAGAATTTATAATAAGTGTACTAAACCCTTAGTTTACCTTCTGGGTTAATTTCATGTCTCAGCTAAATTTATTTGATTTCTAGTGTTTCATAATTTCCTCTAAAGTTTCTTATGAATATTTCTTATTATAAAAATATCATAAATATACATCAAAAGTACAAAAATAAATTTTATCTAAAATACTGTTGGGGTCATTTTTATTTTTGGTAAAGTAAGGGTTTATAAACATACTTGTAATAAGTATATGTGAATATAATGCATAATATAGTGATTACTCATTTAATTACATAGCAACAAATACACGGTTACTTTTTTAAAAAATTAAAGAAATTTTCTATTTCTGTTCTGACCTTTTTATACATTATCAAATACCTTTACTTCGCTGCTATAATAGTTAACATTGTTGTCGACTAAGTAAAGGTGAGTTTTCCGAAGTTAAAATTTTTTTATAATACACTCATTATACGACTTTTCGATATAACGACCTTTAATTATGACATTTTTTCGATTTTCAGCCCAAAATGTTTCGTTAAAAGACCAAAATAAATGCGAAAAATATGTAACGTTTATTTATGTCAGTTAAGTTCAGCGCCTTCAGAGACAGCACGTCACAGATATGCAAGAACACACACATAATTACTTTGCTCCTTGCATTGTTGCTACATTGTAGTCACATAGAAGTTTATGTATACCAAACTTTAATAAGATATATTCTCTATAATATAAGTTTATATGAAAATCAACTAAGTGAATATTTTTTTGAAAAAGGCTGTGCCGAAAATTTGTGAATATCAATATAACATATGATTCATAGTCAATCAATAAAAAATTCTTTATTTCATTGCAAAATGAAAAGCAATCAGAGGTGAAAACTAAAAAATGTACTTTTAATAATATATATGGCAGTTTTGTTATTTTTTTCAAGAACAGTTTTTTATGGTAAAAATGAATTTAATTTCATGTTTTGGTTCTTTTAATTTTGTCAAATTTTTTTCTAAATGTAAATGAATATAAAAATTTTGGGTCCCATGCTACGACCGCGTTAAATCCGAATTCGCATTATGGCGGGGCTCCACTGTATATATATTAGGTGGAGCTTAACATTTTTTTTACAAAATATCATTTTTGAAAGTCTTACTCCCATAATATGTTCCTTATAATATATAAACAATGTATAAAAGTTTGAGCAATAAATTATTTTGTTTAGGGGTATCTCAAGGGCTTCAAAGATTACAAAAGCTTTGAAATTTCAGCAAAATTATGAATATTTATTTTAACAAACAGTCAACAAAAAAAAAGAGTTCATAGTATCAGTTTGACAATATCCAGCTGTACCAGCAAATTCTAAATTTATTGATTTCATAGCTGCCGGGCAGAGCCTATTTCCTACTATCAGGGTACATTCTGCGATGGTCCTCGACAACTTTCAACAGGAACTGAAGCTGCACTTCATCACGGGTTATTTGTCCACTGTACTCCTGAATGAGTGCCACTCCATGTTCAGCGTGGTCATTGACAACCTTTAGAAACTCAATTGTCTCTGCAGCTTTCTTATAATCATCCTTGTTCTCCCATAAGTCCGGATCAACCATGAGAAATCCATCTTGCAGGTCCATCATTTGAATCATTGTTATAGTCTTTGCTGTAGCAAAACCTTCTTTTTTCTTGTTGCTAAATGAATCAAGAGCAATACTTATTCGTCCTCCCATAAGTCCGGATCAATCATGAGAAATCCATCTCGCAGGTCAATCATTTGAATCATTGTCATAGTCTTTGCTGTAACAAAATCTTCTTTTTTCTTGTCGCTAAATGAATCAAAAGCAATACTTATTCGTTTGGATTGAACCTGATCTTCATTTTCTTCATTAAGCATGGCACTCACCATTAATATCCTGTTTACCGAACCGGTTCGACAATCGAACAGAGCTAAGCTAACTATTTCATGTGGCAAGTACCACTAGTAATTGAAAAACTTGTATTATGTCGACTTTGAGATTGCTAAATAGATTGAAGCAGTGACTTCAGCAGCATCAGATCACTGTAAGGAGTATCTTGAGGTGGGGAGATCCAAGTATTCAGGTAGATACGTATTTTCACAATCTTCTGCTGAGTTGTATTCAGTATCAGATAAACTCAGTGCTGCTGTAGAAACTACTGACTGTTTTATCTCGTCCATTCGTTGTTGTCTGGCAACCATTTGCTCCTTTTTAAGATGTCCTTTTTTCTTTAGCAGAAAGCTTTTCATCTACTCCAGCCATCCACCCCCAACGTCCTTTTCTAGATGGGATAACAAATAATCCTTGTCTTGTAATACAGACGACTTAGTCGAGCATCAGCGTGAGCGACATCAAAAAGATCTTCGAGCCTGGAAACCAAGCCGTCTCTTTCGCGAGTTGAGTTGAAGAGGTTCGTGCTTTATTCTTCTTTAGAAGACGCCATTTTTCAAACACCTGCTCAAGCTTGGTTTGACAGTTTTGATGATCTCTCTTCGGGATTCTAGCTTTCTTCCAAAACTTGGAAATTTCTTTGATTGTTGCAGCCGACAACTGTCTTATGGTCCTTCAGTCCGAGATGATGTGGCAGGCAGATGTAATCAATAGTGTAAATAAATAGGAAATACATATACAGAAACATATAAATAAATTGATAAACAAATGATTATTTTGTAACACTTATAATTTTACACTTAAAAAATTTAATATATAACTCACCAATAAATAAGAATCAATAAGGCTTACTATGTTAGCATCACTTGTCAACCAGCAAAAGTACAGAAATGAACTTTGAATTTGTAAATCAATCAATGAATGCAAACAGTTGTATTATGTAATAAAACTAAGAATAATGCTTCATTGCAACCGCAGCTTTAGAAATTCAGAAAAACTTCACCATCATTGAGCTACCCCTAAATATTGTTCAATTGTGCTCATATTTTGTCTGAATTTTTATTTCATAAATAGGAACATAATGAGATGGTAAAAAGATTATACTTCAAAAATTCAAAAATAAGCTCCACCCTTATATATATATAAATTTTATGAATATTCATGAAATGATTTATTTTATTTTTGGAATTAATTCAATATTGACTTAAATTTATTTTGAAGTAATAAAAAGCAAATTAATCTGCATTAATATATATTTTTCAAACATCTCGGGAAAAATCTCCGAATATTTACAAAGTTGTTCATCAAATTCCTATATTATTTTTCTTTAGTTCCTTCAGAACATCAAATATATATTGAAAATACATGGAACTGAATAGCCAGTAAGGCTATGGAGTTATTAAATCTAAATAACAAGTAAAACCAGTTGGTTTTAATGACTCTCCCATGGATTTTGCCGCCCCATTGTTCCAAGATATACTGTTTGCAGTAACCCTTTCCCCAAGATGGAACATCCTCCTACCTAGGGTTAAAGGTTTTATAGGATCGGTTACAATTTAAACTTTTTAATCTGCAATTTCATTTGTTTATTTTCTTCTCACTAACTAATTCAGTGTTTATGCTCGAGAAACAATTGCTAATTTATATTTATAATAAAATATAAAAATACTTATAATAATAAAGAAAGGAAATAAAAAATTTTTACCAATTATATTTTCTTTTTTCATTTGCATTTTGAAACATTTCATAAGTCGACAATAAGTACAGAAACGTCGGGTATTAACTGAAATTTCACAGGTTTTGTTAAACACACACGGTGGAGGCTTTATTAAATTAAACTATGTAGTGAATACATATAAAATATACAGATTTTTTATGAGCATTTCTTCTAAAAAAGGCTTTACAAGATTCACACGTGATTGCACCGAAATTGTATCCCAATGCTTTATCGCCACAAACGGAACAAATTTTGACATTTGTCAATTCTTTAATTTCACATAAATCCGATATGATAAGATTTGTGAAATAGTCATTTTCTATTTCATTTTCTTGAGATGATATCTAAATGAGGTTATTAATGAACTTCAAGATAAACAAAACTTACAATATTTTGAAATTGCAATGAATAGCTGTCACTTTGATCCATTTTACTTTTTAAAAGTTACTTAGTCGTAAGCCTAATCTTAAACAAGTATAATAATTTAATTAATATCTTCAATAAGATGTTAAAAATAAATATTAAAAGAATTTTTGTAATTCATAACAGTTTCAATTATTCTATAAATTAGTGTATTATTTAAACAACACGTCGAAATTGTGATTTAATTATTAAATAATAAAGATCTTTTATTAATATATTTAGACAATTTGGATGTAATCCTAAGTTACTAAACCAATTTGAAAGAATCGATTATACTTTTAGGTTAATTATTAATTACATAATTTCAAGTATGTAGATATTAGTTTTTAAAAATGTTTAATAAATTTAAAATCACACTCAATATACACGTAGTTACTGCATTTGTATGTTGACATTTGAGTTAAATTATTTTTTATCAAGGTCTCATTAATAATACTTATCTAGACGTTTATAGCGGTGAAGTAGTAGTCTGTAATGAAATTATCAGAGAAAGGAGAAAGAAGGGAAACAAAATAGTTATTTTAGATTTATTTGATACGTACATGTAAATCCGGGTTGATGAGAGTATGTGGAGTTACTAATCATGAATTGTAAATAAAAGGTGATAAGTATTGACAAGATTGGAGTTTGGAATCAATATCACCCGGTATCATGACAGAGATCGTTAATCATGTGTTGGGTTTAAATGACAAAATAAAAAAGGAGCTAATGCGTACATATGTTGGGCCACAACGTAAACGGCCTTCAAAATGTTTAAATGGATCAGAAATACACACGCAAAAATAACACGCGATTTAAATACACCCACTAAAACATCAAGTAAACCATATAAAATCTGAGAAATAAAAGAATTAAATATAAAATAATAAACATAAAAATAAATTAAAATATTAACAAAATGCACCAAGATCCGCACGATATCTACACAAATACAACAAGAAAACACAACAAATTCGACGAAATTGAAAAAATCAATTAAAGTTCATTAAAGTGAAATTTAAATCGAAAAATTTGAATAAGCAATAATTCTATAAAAATTCTAAATAAAAAATTATAAAAATAAATCGAAAAATAATAAAAATAAATAATAGAATTTGCTAGAAAAGAACAAGGTCGAATTTTGTTTTACTGCATCAAATTTCACACACCATAAAATTAGGTATATATACTGATCCATTTTCACATTTAACTTAACCATATTTTCAAATCTTGAAAACCACTTTGAGAATTGTTTTAACTATTTTTGAAAATCTTAATTGTTTGAAGCTATTTCGAATTTACAGTTATTTTCAATTATTATCTAGGTGAGAAATATTTATGGTTGGAACCCTCTTTCCACGTCACGTCCATAGCATCTCTATAGAGCTCTGCTTGGCGGCGACGTGGGGAGAGAGGCATTTATGTTATGTTATGTTATTTCATGCTATGATGTTTTTCAATTTATGGAATGGTTAAAAATGGGTAATTATGTTGTTTTATAATTAATAAATATTATTAATATATATAACTTGTTTTATATGTTTTTATAAATTAAAATGTCGAAATTTTTCCGGCCCACAGCCGACACATCACGCAAGATAGTAAAATCTACATAGTACAGATGCATGTAAGTGCGTGGAAAACCGCCAATGATATGTACCCGTGAAGACTCAGCGTGCGCAACGCAGCGGTCGTAACGTCAATATTTATCCCTATAGCTGAAGCGAGAAATAAGGAAGAAGTCTCTGGCTGCTTCCTCGTTTCTCAATTCTGTAAAATCGACCTAAAATCATACTACAAACGGCTTAAAATCATCACACCGAGTAGTCCAGTGGGCACTCAGTAAATATAATATGAACACAAAATGCGCCTAAGGTCTATTAAAGGGAAAGGGTACGGGGGTAAAACAAATTAAAATCGTTGATATAACTAATTAAAATCTATAACGTGTAATAAACTAATCATTGGTATACTAAATTAAATGGAAAAATTATTCAATAAATAATTTATTAACTCGATTAGATTAAATGATTGATTAATAATTAAAGACAAATAACTTCTGAATTAAACTGAATTTGTTTCACTTTTGGAAAGAATTAAAGGAATTTTGCGTAAATATACACACTTTATGGTTAAATGATTGAAACAATTAAAGCTAACGTAGTTATAGATTAGAATCAGAGTTTTCATATATTGGTTTATTGGTTAAATAGTTCCTTGGTTAATAAAAATACATCAATTGAATTAAAGGGCGATGCCGAACAACCAAGTCATTCCGTGATTAAAATTAAACGACTCGAATAAAAGCAAATGGTTCCCTTAGTAAAGATCGAACCAGATTCATGAAGTTACTAGTATGATGTTAATGTTAAGATAGTTTCGTAGAATTAAAATCAAGGTAGAATAAATTAACAATGATGTTAATATTAAGGTAGGCTCACGGAATTAAAATAAAGATTGAATAAATTAGTTGAAGCAATGATATCAATATAGTTTTATAGAGTTGAAGTAAAGGTTGAATCAATTAGTAAAATAAAAGGTAGGCGAAAAACTGAGTAACGAAACCGAACTAAATTATTACAATCATCCCTAAACCTAACTGAAATGATTTATAAGTTTGTGATAAGGTTTTCTAAAAATGAAACAAGTTCAGAGACAGAAAACAGAATACATGAATTACCGTTGAAATTAAATTAACATATTACCGTTGAAATTAAATTAACATCATTATAAAAATCAGCGTTTAAAAATGAGAAAAAACTTTTATTTTAAAAACATACAAATCGTTAACTCACGAAAATGTCGAATGCATAAAAATCCATAAAGAGAAAATACTCCATTAGCATAAAGTTCATCAAGGTTTCGCCCGAAATGTAATGATTCCCTTAAAAAATGGCGATAAGATATTCAAGATTAATTGCAGAATAACTTACCCGAATGGATTTCCGACGAATTCGCCAATCGATAATTCTAAAATGAAATATTGTAAATCACCGGATGCATCTATATAATCTTACTTCCTTTCAACCGTTCAAATCACGATATCCGCCGGAAGCTACGCCACACATACGTCGACGCTTCAGTGAATCGACATCCGCTCTCGCCTTCCGACGATCATTTGGTTATAACATTCGGTAAACAAAATTGATGTCGATATTAGATTTAGAAAATCCACAAATTTATATCATAGGATGTGACGATAAAAGTTGCTAGGTTTAATGACAAACTTTATATCGGGAAACCTAAAAATGAAAGTTAAATAAATGAACAAAATAAAATAAAATGCAAGTTCCAAACCTTTAGAAGCCCTACTTACATTCGATGCTACCCCATCGATATAGCCGCCATCCGTAAAATCAATTCGACAATTTCTTGACATCATCTTGCTTAATTGAATAGAATGAGTTGATCAATAAACTCACCACATGTAAATGTAGTAAATGTAATCTCACCAACATAGTTCACCCGTTTCGAAAGCAGTGCAATCAGATAGAAAGCCACTAGAACTCCATAAGATTAAATCAGATGACACACTCAACAGTGACATAAGCCCTATTTGTTTAACAATTTAACATGATACAGTTAACAGAGATATTAATAAAGCGTTTTAGGCATGCCACACGAACAAAGCATCAGACGAAGTGTAGGAAAGCAGAGTCAGTCACTAACTCCATCGACCACGATGTCAGTAGATCCGATACCTCCATCATGGCAGTATCCGACTGCTTGGAGAATATTAGACGTAGAGAAGGAGCCCTGCGATATCCCAGAAAGACAATACCCAGCGGCAGAAACCTACACAAATGCACAGAACCTCCTCACCCAGTGGGAAAGGGTGCAGGAGCAGGTAGATTTGCAGGTGGTTAAGGCGAGGATGTACCTTGCAAACGTGGTAGAAGACATCCTCGCCGGGCGGATCGCCATCGCCTATCCACCTCGCCCAGTCCGGGATACCCGAAGACCCTACACAGTGGAGGCTCTCAGACGAAGCCTGAAGCGATACTGTCCGGAGGAATGACTTAATAATGACAATCTATGTAGTGGATGATTTAAAATCTCAGCAATTTGTGTGTTCTTTTGTATAATTGGAATTATTTGCAATTTTGTTTAAATGAAATAAATATTTTTTTTAACTTGAGCAATAAAAATAAAACGATCTGTTTAATTGTAGCGATGTCTTCCTTACGAATCTTGCAAACGGAACTGGACCGCGCGAGACAAGCAAACACGGAATTACTCGCCCAGATTATCCAATTAACGCGAGAAATGCAACATATGAAAGCGACATGGACGGATCCCGCAAAGACGAAAACGATCTACCATCGACTCACAGCGGCCCAGAAAGGCTGGGAAGAAGAACGGCAACTCAACCAGAGTCTGCGCACGCAGATTCGGGGACTCGAAGTCGCCCTAGCGGTATGCCGAGAAGGTGAAGCGGTAACTTACCCGCTCATCTTCGCCCCAACCCAACTGCCACAGACAACCACCAAGCCAGCAGAACAGTCCATCACTACAACCAACAACCGTCGACCGGGACGTAAGGAACGTGCCCGACGTCGTGCAACACAACTCCAAAACATCAAGCAATAAATGATAATGTGTTTAGATTGAATAGAATAGTTTTAAACTTAGTTGAATTGTTATTTTGATATAACCGTATGCCAACATCGCCAATTCGTTCCACAGTCGATTAAGAACTAATCCTGAATAGTTACGAGGGACAGAGCAAAGCGAGCACAGGTCTTCTATTGACAGCTCGTGAACCCGAGGTTTGTCAGAGCAACTACAGTACTAGCCAATGGTACTCAATTTTTGCGGGCAATCCACCACTTGAACACATTACCAACGTTGCTTAGCAACGGGTGCCAAGTGGCGATCTGTATCATTTTGTATGGCGTTACTAGGGTCGCCAGGAGGATAAGCAAGATTTGAAACCCTGTAACCCACCACATAGACGATATCTTTATAGACGAAGAACTTCTTCCAGTTTGAAGAAATAAAGACCCGCTCAGGTAAATTTAACTTAATGACAAAAGAAATTGAACTTCCTTCGTTTTGATAAGAGACTTTCATTTTGTTGATGAAAAAATGGAGAATTAGAACTGGGTTTTAATCCACTAATAGACCAGCAGACAATATTAGTGTTGAAAGGAATCATAGAACAATCAAAACGGCAGTCATACGATCGGAATGCTCACTGCAAGAAGCAATTTATTGGTATAATAACACAAAAGTGAATGACTCTTTCAGACACCTTAATAAAAGCCATTTACGATTATGACGTAATACTTCGATTAAGTTAAACGAAAAGAAAGACTCAACAGATAGACAATGGCTTTCAAATTAACAATAAGGTGTGAGTAAATACTATAAGATTCAAAGATTGTGTCAAGGATTTTGTCACCTGTGAAATTCATAAGCCATTAGTGAAGTATTAAATTTTTTGAGAGAGTGCAGTGTGAGCTCTATTTGTCATCTAAAAATGGTTTCTGTATCAATCCTACTGTTGGGCCAGAACACAAACGGCCTTGAAAATTGTTTAAATGTATCAGTAATACAGCACGAAAACCTAACACCAAGATAACTTAAAATACAAGATACAACATCAACTAAACACTCTAAAATTTGAGAGAATATAAATAAATATAAAATCAAAAACATAAAAGTAAAATAAAAATAAATACGAAATGCAGCAAGAACCGCACGAAATTTACATAAAAAATATCATAATAACAAGAAAATGTGACCGTAAAATGACCATTTATATAAAAGTAAAAATTAATGAAGTAAATGAATAAAAATAAAATATTTTTGGCTGAATAAATTTAATTAAAAATTTTAAAAATATATTACTAATTTAAATTAAGAAATAAAGAAAAATTTAATTTAGATAGCACAAATAATTTCAAGTTCAGATTTTGTTTAATCGCAATAAAAATAACACGCAAGGTTAAAGTCAAATTATAGGTATATATACTGATATGCTTTGACAGATTTTAATCCTATTTTTCAATATTGATTTTCAGTCTCACTTTGAGATTTAACTTGAGCAATTTTAGTTTGGTTAATATGCGTGACGGTTAATTTGAATCGCATGGTTGACTTCACTATGAACGTATTGATTAAAAAAATGACGCTGCAAATTGAAAAATGTTATTTATGAACAATGAATTATGATGCTGTGACATGGCAATGTCAATTATGAACTTCCAACAATTGTATGAATAAACGTTTATATGCATTCGAGACTTTTACCCGATTAGTACGGTAATATTTATTTATTTCTTTTTTCGGCCCACAGCCACTCACGCACCACAAGAAAGTAAAATCAACATACAATTCAGGCTGTGTAAGTGCAGTTTATCTGCGAATAGCCTGTGGCCGTGAAGGTTCCAGCGTGAATAAAGCAGGGCCTAAACGTCAATAATATCCGTCATAAGGGAAATTGGGAGAAGGGGAAGTGGTCTTTTGGCTACTCCTCCACCACTCATTTCCTGTAAATTCGACCTAAAATCTTTAACAACAATCGGCTAAAAGTCACTAACACTGAGTAGTCCAGTGGCACTCATCAAATATAACATGAACATAAATAGATCATAAGGACAAAGAAAAGGAAAAGGTAGCGGGGAAATTTGCGAAATCCTTGCAACATTTAAAATGAATAGCCATCGGAAAAAGATTAATCCGAAGGACTAAAATCATGGGAAATAATGTTTTATATAATATAAGTAGTAGGATGTGAGCCCGTCAAATACAAACCCCCATTGGCTTACGTAATTATGACGTAACATTTGACCTCTGCACACATTGTTGCTACCTGGAGGTTGACCTTTGTCCACTAGTTGCTACCAAGTAATTGACCTTTGGTCAGTGACCTCATGATTACATCACTTGACCGCTGGTCAGTACCCACTTATTATGTCACTGGTCACACTTATTATGTCACTGGTCACTTATTACATCACTGGTCACTTATTAAATCACTGGTCACTTATTATGTCACTGGTCACTACTCGGAGACTAGTTACCTAACTGTTATTATGTCACGTAGTTGTGGAACAACACAACTAACTTCTAGAACCTTCCACACACCTACCAACTTCCACACACCTACCTTCTAGAACCTTCCACACACCTACCTTCTAGAACCTTCCACATACCTACCTTCTAGAACCTTTGCTTCTTAAACATTTCACACAACTACGTCTACGACTAAGTCTACGTAGACTTAGCAAAATCACTCACTAGTACTATTGGTATTATTATTATACTTTTTACTTCATATAAACGTAAGAGTTTCGTTTACCTCATAGATTCACGTTACTTGCATGTGATATATTAAAAAATTATATTTAAATGAAATTTTTAATTTTTAATTAAATTATTACATAAAAAATTATAAAATAATCATAAAACATAATAAATTAACATCAATCTCGTCTTAAAAATAAATGTTCAATCTTAAATTATTTAGCTTACTGACTATTTTGTTAGTAGTTTATTACATAACAATTTTATCAAAATAATCATAAAACTTAAATAATTAATAAAAAATTATATTTACATGAAATTTTTAATTGTATTTTTACATAAAAAATTATAAAATAATCATTAAACATAATAAATTAAGATCAAACTCGTCTTAAAAATAAATGTTCAATTCTAAATTATTTAGCTTACTGACTATTTTGTTAGTAGTATATTACATAACAATTTTATCAAAATAATCATAAAACTTTAATAATTTTCATGAAAATTTAAGTTTAAAAGCACTATAGTATATTGATAGTTTATTTAATTAAAATCAAGTCACTCAAAACTTAAATTTGAACACAGGATTTACAATATTTTAAGAAAATTATTCAACAAGTTTAAAATTTCAACTAAATATAAAAAATTATACAAGATTTACTTTACCAATTTCTATAAAATTTTAAATTTACATCAAATAAAATATATAGATTTATATTCTATTAAAAAATTTAATTATTAAAATAAAAAATAATTCGCCCACGATAGGAGTTGAACCCCCAAACAAATTATTACCGACACCACTGATGTAAGAATTTTGAAAATAACTCATTCAAGATAAGATTTAAACATTGGATTAGTTTATGAAAATAATTAATAGGATTATTTACATGTAAATACTTAACCAAATTCTATAAATTTATAGCAAATATACTGTTTCTAATGAAAATTCAATATTTTGATAATAATTCACCAGGTTAGTCGGATACTAATTTACAACTTCATTCGACTCTATAAATTATTAGCGATACCATCAACTAAATTCGTTGTGTTTTTAGTGGTTTTATGAAAATAAGTCACTGGGTTTACAAATGAAAGTAACCGATAATTTCGGACATTAAAGCTTTATGTAGCCAAAACTGTTTAATAACCGTTAAAAATTCATCAGGTGATACCTATTAAATATTTCAATAATTTATGATTCAAACTAGGTATATTATAATACTTTTCGATAAATTTATGGATAAACTATTACATGGTTTGTTATAAAGTTATTTAAAAGGTTAAGAATTTTAACCCTAAATAACGAAAGATAACTTTTAACCCTAAAAGATGAAATATAACTTTGAACCCTATGTGATTAAAAGTTATAACATTATGTAAACCAATAATTACTAAATACCAAGTAAACAAATGTCTTTAATAAAGAGTAGTTGGTAAAAAACATACATATATTTAAAAATCGTTGACAATTTTTAAGTACCTGTTAAAAATGGTTTGAAAATATGAATAAATAGTTGAATTTAAGAATATTAAATTGAAAATCTCTATTGAAATTAAAAAGTATATAAATTTGTTAATCGTCAATTTAAATAAACTCGTAAAATTATTGATTGATTAAATGCAATTGTTAATTAGAAATATTATTGACTGAACTTATTTTTTAATAGAAAGTTATTCTTGAAACAACATAAAAATCATATTTCAATAACTTTTCTTTAAATTAATTTTGAAAAAGTAGAAACCACATACTTGATTTTGATTGACTGTTACTATTGACAATGACATTATTTTGCGATAAATTTAATCGCTAAACTCAAAATACTAATAAATTTATTAAAATTGTTACAGTTTTCTTGAAAATAATTTGAAAACGCACAAACCAAATACTTGATTTTGATTGATTGTTACTATTCCTATTGACAACGACATTATTTTTTCGAAAAAATTTAATCGTTAAACTCAAAATACTAATAAATATATTAAAATTATTACAGTTTTCTTGAAATTTATTTGAAAACGTACAAACTTTTTTCAATAAAACTATTATTAAACTAAAAATAGATGAATAGATTTATCGATATATTTATTGTAATTTTTCTTGAAAATAATTTGAAAACATGTTTTTCAATAAACTTATTATTTAACTAAAACCGGTTGTTGAAAATACTAATAAGTTTATCAATTAAAATAATTAAAATTTTAATGAAAATAATAATTTGAAAATGAAATTATAGAATACTTGATTTTGATTGGTTAATTCTATTTATTACCAATGACAACGACTCAAATTAATTCAAATTTTAATGTTCAAATTATTTTCTAAATATTATTGGTACCGCATTGATAGGAAATCATACTATTCAATCGAACATAATTTCATTAATCTTTTTAAATAAATCAACAAGTCATTTAAAATTAATATAATGTTGAACTTATTGCTAATCACCGACTTATTTAAAATTTATCCGAATCTAATTATATGCATTGTAAAACACTACAAGTAATAATTCTTTGATGCTCCTATTAACATTACAACTTTTACATGCTGGACCAATACATTTTCCTGTAAAATGGTCTAACCTTATCTACTATGTTCTTATTACACAAATAACAATATTCAGAATTATCAAATGAATATTCTTCAAAATTCATAAACGTAGTTTTAACCAATGAAATGATGGTAACTTGTCATATCAGTGAAGTTGTTGATTAATAAGAATCCATCAGAAATCGGCAAATGTTTTTGAAAATGTTATCTTTTGGTAAAATAGATAACGAAACTAGGTGTTTTGACCAGTTTTTGAACTCCAAATATTTATGTTTTGGTAATGTATATAGCGTAGTACCCAACTGATTTTTCTTACATAATTGGTGTTTTTCAAAGGATTTTGGCTTACGAAATCCATTTAAACAATTTCCACACCATTGGCAACAAATTCGAACATTACAATCATTATTTTTATGACAATTCATCAAGGATTGTAAATTAGTTACTGCTGTATAATGATATTTTTCACCATCCTTTATCAATAATAAATAAATTGGATCCAATCCAGTTACTTTTGTTCGGTGAATTATATTTAAATATGGATGCTTCGTTATAAGTTCTTCTCTATTCTAAAAATTTTCGTTAAATCATTACATTAATTGCTAAACCAGGATTTTTCTTCACAAAAGTTGGGATATCACACAGTTTCATTGACATATCGTTAGGATCGTATATCAAGTCATTCATATACGGTAAATATTTTCTTGGTCTATCTTTCTTGATTTTATCAGATTTCAATACAGCCAAAACACTATATATGAAACATAAATTATTGGTATTTTGTACGTTAACTATTACCTTTTTACATATTAGAGCTTTAGGTGTTGGAATATAACTATGTCCAGATAACCTAGATATATTAGAAACTTTGGTTACCCTGAAATTTACTTCTAGTATTCGGTTTATTTTCAAACTACTTCTGTTCATTCAACAATCTTTTCATTTATTTTCTTTGTACCAATTTCAGCGTGATTTGATATACTATCTACTTTGAGTTCCCGATCTTTTTCAAATTCTACTTGGACTCTAAATTGAACTTTTGAATGTTTCATTTCATTTAATATAATTTTTAATTTTTTCCGATGTTCACTTTTATAATTCGATGTGAGCGTAGTAAATCATATTCAATTTCTGGTTCAACAATAATGTCGCTTAACCCTAGTCCAATTTGTAAATCATCTTTAATAAATATTTTTTCAAGTATTTAAGATTTTATGGTGGTTTTTCGTTTCAAACTGTGTTTAAACAATGATTTTTTATCCGTATAAAATTGATATATTACTGAGCATTTCATGTAAAACTCTACATTTCTCTGCGCATACTCAATATTTAGCAAAAATATCTACTTTAAATCGATATATTACTGATCATTTTCATTAAAAACCATATATTTATCGATACAAAGTCAATATTTAGCCATAATTTATTGGTACGGATTGGTACGGATTGGTACGGATTGGTACGGATTGGTACGGATTGGTACGGATTGGTACGGATTGGTACGGATTGGTACGGATTGGTACGGATTGGTACGGATTGGTACGGATTGGTACGGATTGGTACGGATTGGTACGGATTGGTACGGATTGGTACGGATTGGTACGGATTGGTACGGATTGGTACGGATTGGTACGGATTGGTACGGATTGGTACGGATTGGTACGGATTGGTACGGATTGGTACGGATTGGTACGGATTGGTACGGATTGGTACGGATTGGTACGGATTGGTACGGATTGGTACGGATTGGTACGGATTGGTACGGATTGGTACGGATTGGTACGGATTGGTACGGATTGGTACGGATTGGTACGGATTGGTACGGATTGGTACGGATTGGTACGGATTGGTACGGATTGGTACGGATTGGTACGGATTGGTACGGATTGGTACGGATTGGTACGGATTGGTACGGATTGGTACGGATTGGTACGGATTGGTACGGATTGGTACGGATTGGTACGGATTGGTACGGATTGGTACGGATTGGTACGGATTGGTACGGATTGGTACGGATTGGTACGGATTGGTACGGATTGGTACGGATTGGTACGGATTGGTACGGATTGGTACGGATTGGTACGGATTGGTACGGATTGGTACGGATTGGTACGGATTGGTACGGATTGGTACGGATTGGTACGGATTGGTACGGATGGGTATGGATTGGTACGGATTGGTACGGATTGGTACGGATTGGTACGGATTGGTACGGATGGGTATGGATTGGTACGGATTGGTACGGATGGGTATGGATTGGTACGGATTGGTACGGATGGGTACGGATTGGTACGGATGGGTACGGATTGGTACGGATGGGTACGGATGGGTATGGATGGGTACGGAGCTGTGCGGACGGATGTGTGTGTGTGAAATGTTTAAGAAGCAAAGGTTCTAGAAGGTAGGTGTGTGGAAGGTTCTAGAAGGTAGGTGTGTGGAAGTTGGTAGGTGTGTGGAAGGTTCTAGAAGGTAGGTGTGTGGAAGGTTCTAGAAGGTAGGTGTGTGGAAGGTTCTAGAAGGTAGGTGTGTGGAAGGTTCTAGAAGGTAGGTGTGTGGAAGGTTCTAGAAGGTAGGTGTGTTGGTCCACAACTACGTGGCATTATAACAGTTAAGTAACTAGTCTCCAAGTAGTGACCAGTGATGTAATAAGTGACCAGTGACATAATAAGTGACCAGTGACGTAATAAGTGACCAGTGGTCAAATGACGTAATAATGAGGTCACTGACCAAAGGTCAATTACTAGGTAGCAACTATTGGACAAAGGTCAATCTCCCGGTAGCAACAATGTGTGCAGAGGTCAAATGTTACGTAATAATTACGTAAGCCAAGGGGGGTTATATCTGACGGGCTCACATCCTACTACTAATATAAGAATTAAATAAATTATGTCGAATTGAAATGGAAAATATGGGCAGAACACTGCGCAAATTTTCGGAAATAATTAAAATACTTATCATGAAAATATATAATAAGGGCGGATCGCTGCTCTAATTTTCCGAATAAATTAAAATACTTATCGAAATTAGTAAAGTATAAGTGAAATGTTGTTCGATTATTAGTATAATGTTCTCTTGAAACCAAAAAATAAGGGCGGATCGCTGCTCAAATTTTCCAAATTAATTAACATACTTCAGCGAATATTGTAAGGAAAAAGTGCAGTCGGCTCAATTGCTGGTATGATAAATCGATAAAATCGAAAAATAAAGGTGGAACGCTGCTAAAATTTTTCGAACTAACAAAAATACCTTGCCGAAAACTGTAAAATAAGGATGGATTACGGCTAAATTTTTATATAAGAAAACTATCTTATTAAAGCTGAGAAATATGGAAGGATCCATACTAAAAACTTGATAATAATAATAATAATAGTAAAGATAATGGTAATTTTAATAATAAATAATAGTAATTATAATATTAATAATAGTAATAATAATAATAATAGTAATAATAATGATAAATATAAGGGTAATTATAGTAATAAGAATAATAATAAATGTAATAGTAGTAACAATTAATAAAGGTAATACATATAACAGTAACAATGATAATGCTAGTATCAATAATAAGGAACATATTAGTTATAATAGAGATAAGGGTAAGAGAGATACTGCAAGAATATTTAACATCACAAAGGGTTTACAAGCCATAGAAAAATCATCAACACGAACAACGATAAGAAGGACTATCGGAATAGACGTAAAGATAAATGATACAACAGTATGGATTAACATTTGAAGGAGAAAGAAGAACAAGGGGACCTAAAAAATCGAAATCGAGCACAGGCCTTCTATCGGCAGCTCGTTGGACCCATGGACGTTCGGCCAATTATAGCATTAGCAATAGCGCTCACTTTTTGCGGACGATCTACCCACTCGAACACAGTTCCAACGTTGCTTAGCAACGGGTGCCGAGTGGTAAGCGAAAGAATATTTGTGGTGGGTTACAGGGTTTCAAATCTTGCTTATCCTCCCGGTGACCCTAGTAACGCCATACAAAATGATACTAACAGCCACTTGGCACCCGTTGCTAGGCAACGTTGGTAATGTGTTCAAGTGGTGGATTGCCCGCAAAAATTGAGTACCATTGGCTAGTACTATAGTTGCTCGGACAACCCTCGGGTTCACGAGCTGTCGATAGAAGACCTGTGCTCGCTTTGCTCTGTCCCTCGTAACTATTCAGGATTAGTTCTTAATCGACTGTGGAACGAATTGGCGATGTTGGCATACGGTTATATCAAAATAACAATTCAACTAAGTTTAAAACTATTCTATTCGATCTAAACACATTATCATTTATTGCTTGATGTTTTGGAGTTGTGTTGCACGACGACGGGCACGTTCCTTACGTCCCGGTCGACGGTTGTTGGTTGTAGTGATGGATTGTTCTGCTGGCTTGGTGGTTGTCTGTGGCAGTTGGGTTGGGGCGAAGATGAGCGGGTAAGTTACCGCTTCACCTTCTCGGCATACCGCTAGGGCGACTTCGAGTCCCCGAATCTGCGTGCGCAGACTCTGGTTGAGTTGCCGTTCTTCTTCCCAGCCTTTCTGGGCCGCTGTGAGTCGATGGTAGATCGTTTTCGTCTTTGCGGGATCCGTCCATGTTGCTTTCATATGTTGCATTTCTCGCGTTAATTGGATAATCTGGGCGAGTAATTCCGTGTTTGCTTGTCTCGCGCGGTCCAGTTCCGTTTGCAAGATTCGTAAGGAAGACATCGCTACAATTAAACAGATCATTTTACTTATTATTGCTCAAGTTAAAAAAAAAATCATTTATTTCATTTAAACAAAATTGCAAATAATTCCAATTAAACAAAAAGAACACACAAATTGCTGAGATTTTAAATCATCCACTACATAGATTGTCATTATTAAGTCATTCCTCCGGACAGTATCGCTTAAGGCTTCGTCTGAGAGCCTCCACTGTGTAGGGTCTTCGGGTATCCCGGACTGGGCGAGGTGGATAGGCGATGGCGATCCGCCCGGCGAGGATGTCTTCTACCACGTTTGCAAGGTACATCCTCGCCTTAACCACCTGCAAATCTACCTGCTCCTGCACCCTTTCCCACTGGGTGAGGAGGTTCTGTGCATTTGTGTAGGTTTCTGCCGCTGGGTATTGTCTTTCTGGGATATCGCAGGGCTCCTTCTCTACGTCTAATATTCTCCAAGCAGTCGGATACTGCCATGATGGAGGTATCGGATCTACTGACATCGTGGTCGATGGAGTTAATGACTGACTCTGCGTTCCCACACTCCGTCTGATGTCTTGTTTGTGTGGCATGCCTAAAACGCTTTATTAATATCTCTGTTAACTGTATCATGTTAAATTGTTAAACAAATAGGGCTTATGTCACTGTTGAGTGTGTCATCTGATTTAATCTTATGGAGTTCTAGTGGCCTTCTATCCGATTGAACTGCTTTCGAAACGGGCGAACTATGTTGGTGAGATTACATTTACTACATTTACATGTGGTGAGTCTATTGATCAACTCATTCTATTCAATTAAGCAAGATGATGTCAAGAAATTGTTGAATTGATTTTAAAAATAGCGGCTATATCGATGGGGTAGCGTCGAATGTAAGTAGGGCTTTTAAAGGTTTGGAACTTGCATTCTATTTTATTTTGTTCATTTATTTAACTTTCATTTTTAGGTTTCCCAATATAAAGTTTGTCATTAAACCTAGCAACTTTTATCGTCACATCCTATGATATAAATTTGTGGATTTTCTAATTCCAATATCGACGTCAATTTTGTTTACCGAATGTTTTAACCAAATGATCGTCGGAAGGCGAGAGCGGATGTCGATTCGCTGAAGCGTCGACGTATGTGTGGCGTAGCTTCCGGCGGATATCGTGATTTGAACGGTTGAAAGGAAGTAAGATTATATAGTTGCATCCGGTGTTTTACAATATCTCTTCTTAGAATTATCGATTGGCGAATTCGTCGAAAATCTATTCGGGTAAGTTATTCTGCAAATGGATTTGAATATCTTATCGCCATTTTTTAAGGGAATCATTACATTTCGTGCGAAACCTTGATGAACTTTATGCCAGTGGAGTATTTTCTCTTTATGGATTTTTATGCATTCGACGTTTTCGTGAGTTAACCATTTGTATGTTTTTAAAATAAAAGTTTTTTCTCATTTTTAAACGCTGATTTTTATAATGATGTTAATTTAATTTCAACGGTAATATGTTAATCTAATTTCAACGGTAATTCATGTATTCTGTTTTCTGTCTCTGAATTTGTTTCATTTTTAGAAAACCTTATCACAAACTTATAAATCATTTCAGTTAGGTTTAGGGATGATTGTAATAACTTAGTTCGGTTTCGCTACTCAGTTTTTCGCCTACCTTTTATTTTACTAATTGATTCAACCTTTACTTCAACTCTATAAAACTATATTGATATCATTGCTCCAACCTTTATTTTAATTCCGTGAACCTACCTTAATATTAACATCATTGCTAATTTATTCTACCTTGATTTTAATTCTACGAAACTATTTTAACATTAACATCATACTAGTAACTCCACGAATCTAGTTTGATCTTTACTAAGGGAACCATTTGCTTTTATTCGAGTCGTTTAATTTTAATCACGGAATGACTTGGTTGTTCGGCATCGCCCTTTAATTCAATTAATGTATTTTTATTAACCGAGGAACTATTTAACCAATAAACTAATATATGAAAACTCTGATTCTAATCTATAACTACGTTAACTTTAATCGTTTCAATCATTTAGCCATAAAGTGTGTATATTTACGCAAAATTCCTTTAATTCTTTCTAAAAGTGAAACAAATTCAGTTTAATTCAGAAGTTATTTGTCTTTAATTATTAATCAATCATTTAATCTAATCGAGTCAATAAATTATTTATTGAATAATTTTCCCATTTAATTTAGTATACCAATGATTAGTTTATTACACGTTATAGATTTTAATTAGTTATATCAACGATTTTAATTTGTTTTGCCCCCGTACCCTTTCCCTTTAGTAGACCTTAGGCGCATTTTGTGTTCATATTATATTTACTGAGTGTCCACTGGACTACTCGGTGTGATGATTTTAAGCCGTTTGTAGTATGATTTTAGGTCGATTTTACAGAATTGAGAAACGAGGAAGCAGCCAGAGACTTCTTCCTTATTTCTCGCTTCAGCTATAGGGATAAATATTGACGTTACGACCGCTGCGTTGCGCACGCTGAGTCTTCACGGGTACATATCATTGGCGGTTTTCCACGCGCTTACATGCATCTGTACTATGTAGATTTTACTATCTTGCGTGATGTGTCGGCTGTGGGCCGGAAAAATTTCGACATTTTAATTTATAAAAACATATAAAACAAATTATAAATATTAATAATATTTATTAATTATAAAACAACATAATTACCCATTTTAACCATTCCATATCATAGCATAAAATAACATAACATAACATAAATGCCCCTCTTTCCACGTCGCCGCCACGAAGAGCTCTATAGAGATGCTATGGACGTGACGTGGAAAGAGGGTTCCAACCAAAATATTTCTCACCTAAAATGAATAATCTTCGGATAGTTTTTCAAAAATAGCTTAAATAAATTTCAAAATAGATAAACTAGTTTGCTTCGAAAACGGTTTGAAAATAGTAAGTTTTCAAAATGGTTTTAATCAGTTTGAAAAATGGTTTCAAAATGGTTTACAAATGGTTAAGTTAAATGTGAAAATGGATCAGTATATATACCTAATTTTATGGTGTGTGAAATTTGATGCAGTAAAACAAAATTCGACCTTGTTCTTTTCTAGCAAATTCTATTATTTATTTTTATTATTTTCCGATTTATTTTTATAATTTTTTATTTATAATTTTTATTGAATTATTGCTAATTCAATTTTTCGATTTAAATTTCACTTTAATGAACTTTAATTGATTTTTTCAATTTCGTCGAATTTGTTGTGTTTTCTTGTTGTATTTGTGTAGATATCGTGCGGATCTTGGTGCATTTTGTTAATATTTTAATTTATTTTCATGTTTATTATTTTATATTTAATTCTTTTATTTCTCAGATTTTATGTGGTTTACTTGATGTTTCAGTAGATTTATTTAAATTGCGTGTTATTTTTGCGTGTGTATTTCTGATCCATTTAAACATTTCTCAAGGCCGTTTACGTTGTGGCCCAACATTTGTATGGGGTTGTCTGGGTAACAACCATATAGTTTCAAAATATCAACACCCAGAAACACACCACTACTCTGGTTTTAGACCATTTTTCATCATTTTTGAGATAACGTGTTTGCAGTTTTACAGACTTGATATGTATGATAGTCAATGTAGTAGGTCAAAAATTTTCTTACAATGTTCTTTTAACAACCTTGGTTCAACATTTATTCGGCTGCTATCTAAAAATAAAATGTAATCAATTGATATTCGAAGTTTACATTCTTTGTGTTACAAAAATTATTTATAATGTTGGCATGATACTTTTCCTCCAAATCTCAATTACTTATTTTTTGTTTATTTGCACAATTTGCGACAAAATCATTTAAATTATCTTGTTCACTTTCATATCTTTTATCTTTGACACGCTTTTCAGCTTTAAAATAAAAAATATTATCATTTAATCATATTATGTAAAACTTGCATTATTGTGATTTTCATATTTAATTATGCTCTTATACACCAAATTCCACAGAAACACAGAAAGGAAAAAAAATCAATAACCTTATATTATAGAAACACACAAACTCAATTTCATGCTGTTGTTTGCATGTACAATAACTGTACATTACAAAAACTACATGCAAACTTTTTATATACAGAAATGAAACGATAAAATACACTACTATAAAACAAATTTCTAGACAGTTTTTAGAAAAAATGATGGCGGCGAAATTTTCGGAAAATAATCCTGAATACTCTACTGTGAGTTTTCCTGAAAATTAGGGAATATCATTGTTATTTTTATTGTAAAGTTAAAATAAATTTAATATTATTATTATTGCTATTGTTATTTGTTATTATTATTACTATTTTTATTACAATAATTATTATTATTTATTATTGTAAATAAATTTATTTGCGAAGCATTTAAAAATAAAATTACAAAATATTATTTAAATTAAGATACAAATCGTTTGAAATGAACACAATTGAAAAATTACATGAATTCATGCCAATTTATAGTTGGCAATTGGAGATGTTTTGAAAATTGAAACAACTGAAATTATGACCGAATTCATTTGAGGCTTTCAAAGCATTTGATTGCGACAACCTAAAGAAATCAAAAGTTAAATTGTATTTCAAAGAAAACTGCAAATTGATGATTACCATTTATTTCAATTATAAGGCTGAATTAAAAAAAAATTTAAATTACAAATGCTAAAAAGTTGATAATTTTGCTAATTCTTTCCTTTTCTACTATTGGACCAATCTTTGTTTTATATTTAGCACAAATTTTCAGTTCAGCTTTATCATTTGTGTTTTTATAGTCTTAGACATTTTATTATCGAATAGATTAATTCTGTTTTTGCAATTTTTAATCAAAGAGAAGAGAAATAAGTGTGGATTTGCTATAGACAATTAAAACTTGAAAAAATTAAAAAGAAATAAGGACATCATAATTTTAGATAGCTACATAATTTTCAAAGTTTTTTAAACAAATTACTGTCTTAGTATGGTTGTTCGATCAAAATTTTGTTAAATTCATTTTCTAAATAGAATTTTTGTTTTATTTTTTCGTAGTCATTAAATAGCAAACACGTATAAAGAGAGTTGAAATTTTTTTACCGAAAATTTATTAAATAACACTACTTATAAAATATCAAATAGGGAAATTATTTAGTAAAAAATTGCTAAACATATGAAAATATACTAATAAATCTTTTCTAAACTGCTCAATGTGACCTAAAAATCACAAATTTATTTAAAAAAAAAATTAAAATTCTGAGTTATACTTAACTGAGAAGTAATAAACTGTAGAAAGAGAAAAAATCTGTCAATAATAAAAATTAATTTGAGAAGTAAATTTAACATATTTAAAAATGAGTAGAATAAATACAGTAAGCAAATTTTATTTTATTTATTATCAAAAAGAATAGCCCGTGCCGGCACCGTGGCGGCGTTATCAATTTTGATCAAACTAATGGACATAGGCACCCACAGAAATAAATCCAAGGGGGGGGCAAAACCAAAACAGAGATATATACATAAAGCTTGATACTTATTTTGTAGTAAAAAGTTGTGTTCTTTTATAGTTAAAATTAAAATTATAAAAATAGGACTGTTTCAACATTTATTTTTATTCATACCAAATATATAATGAGCCATATATATGTACATAGATGACTTGTACAGATAAAAAAATACGCAGCTTTGTTATACAAATAACTTATTCTATAAAAAATCTTTGGTTTAATGACATATAAATTGTTGACATATCTTTGATTGAACAACAACAAAAAAACAGAAAAGCAAAAACAAATAATGAATAGTATGGTTTTCTTTGAATGACAGTAGCCAAACTCGCAAATAAAAAACAATCTTATTGCCAATATTTTACTTAACTCGTGAGGTAAATATGTATCTACATATAACACTATATAATAAGTGTCCTACTGGTCCTAATATTTGGGGGTTTTTAATACATACCACAATAGGGCCTCCAAACTGTGCAAGTTTCAACACAATCTGAAATTTACAATTCGAAAGCTTCCCTTGTAAGTTCAACAAAATTTATTTGAACTTTTTCTGTAATGTCTATAGTTAACTCGAAATCAAAAGAATCAAAACATTAATCGAAAGAATGTAGCCACTTTTAAATAATTTTAAAATTTTACTTAAATCCGCAATTCAAAATAATTCTTCTAGACATAATTTTTTAGAACCCTTAAATTATATACTGATTAATAGTAAAGTAATTTATTATATTTACCTGGTTACCTGGTCCTAATACTTCAATATGTATAATGTATTTCATTCAAATTAGTTAGAGTTTTTTTAAATTGAAAATAACACTAAATAAAAAACAAAAACGTATGCACTTCTTCAAAAGATGAAAAATAAATGATGAATGAAAGAAATTTGTTTTATAAACATGTTTTATTATTAATCTTAGGAAAAATAATTTTACGACTTCTAAGAAATTGGCGCGCTTAAGACAATAATTCTATGTGTATGTGTGTGTGGAGAGCAGTGCCGCTTATTGTTATTATATAGGATCATTAATCCTATATACATAGGATCAAATATCTACAAATTTGATAAATTAAGAATTACTTTGCAAAGATACAGTGAACCTAAGACGAACATTAGATTATAAAATTTTTTTTCGATTATCGAAAAAAAAATCTTTTATAGTAGAATTAAGTAGAATTTTCTAATAATATTTTATGACCTTATATTTTATATTTAAATAATCTATTTTTTTTCTTAAAAACCGCTAATTGGTATTTATTTCCAGAAGCCAGGGGGGGCAACTGCCCCCTTGACTCTTCTTGCGAGCGCCTATGCTAATGGACATACAATCCATTGTTGTACATTAGCAACACCTAGATTTCTTGCAATATCATTAAAATAAAAATTCATTTAAAATTATTTTTCCTTTATTAAAGAAAAAATTGACTTTTACAAATTTCAACATTTTAAAATTGTCGAAATTTGTCAAATTTTTACTTTAAAAATGTAAAAAATCATTACCCATTTCATTTAACCAAAATATTAAAAATGAGTTTGAAAGTAATATTTTAACAAAAAAGATTATTATTTTCAAATAAAAATTCATTGATGCAGAAAATCAAACTGATAACAAAAACGGATTAGTCGCTCAACATAGACGCAATCAAACAAAATCTGTTATTATAAAATAATTAAAATAGTACAAATGTCAGTATATATCTCAGTTCGAGTTTAATACAATTTTGTAGAATGAAAAGAAATAAACTAAAACTCAGTTATATAACTGTAAGAGCATTTTCCGTTGGAACGCCCGTCATTCTGGTTAGAGCAAAATTTTCTTTAAGAATTTCTTTTGTTTTTTCATTTTTCATATTTTTAAGATTCCTGAAATAATGATAACTTTATTTTAAACAAATCTCAAATTAAAATTTTGTATAATTGTGAATTATATAAAAATTTTAAATATTATTTATTGCACTTAAATATTTTTGATAGAAAATATCTTAAAGTTACTTATTATTCCAAAGAAAAATTTTTTAAATATAATACAATTAAATATTAAAATAATAAATTTTATTAACTAAACTTGATTATTTCTTTATTAAACACTAATAATTTATATAGAGGTTTTTTAACTTTTGGTTGGCATGCCTTTAAAATAACTGACACATGAAATACTTTTAAATAAATAAATAAATATGAATAAAAATATATATTAATGAAATAGAAATGATATGACTACGAAAGAAAATATTTCATAACAACTATTTGAGATAATATATTAAGAAGATGTTATAATATTTAAGTTTTCTTTCGGAATTGACATAATGCCATTACGATTTGTGAAACGCTCTATTTTAAGTTTAGGCATAATTTTAGAACGGTCCTTAACTGATTCTTCACAATAATAGTATTTACCTTTAATTGAAATTTGTCACCTGATTTTCAATAATGCTTCAAAAAATATTTACCCCTGGTTAATATATACTTCTATGTATGAAATCTTCCTTTAAACACAATAGCTATTGTTTAGAATTTACAAAATACAGGAAATAAAGTATAAAAATTATAAATTATCAAAAGCAATTATTAATTGTGAGAGAACACTAAAAGCCAGATTGAGAACTAATTCAGATCGACAAATCTTTGATAATCCCAACAATATCTAAGAAGAAGAATTCTTTTTTATTTTACTTTCAATACTTTCTTTCTTCCTTACACAAGGTTAAGATCCGAATTTCTAAAATTCCACTTCATATTTATACTATCTCTTTCATCTGCTCATTTAAGCGCTCTGACATTCAGCCCCAACAATAAAATTTAGTTTAATCAAACATAATCCGATTTTTTAAAACTAAAAAAAATTATTTTAATATTTCATTATTTTCCCACAAACGTATGTTCACTTATTCATTTTTTTATAGGACTTCCTTACAATTTCTTTGGTCATTTAAAAGAAAGTTTTTAGAATTTATTTTTTGGTTCAAGCTTATAAAATTCAATATGAATAAATAATTTAACAAAAAATACCCTTACATAACTTAAACTCTACCTATTTTTTACAAACAATTAATATAAATACGATTGTAATATTTTCATTATAAAATTAATATTCATTATTTTTATTTGTAATTTTAATGATTTGAAAAAAATATTAGATTTAATTTGGCCATTTTCTACCAATGAAAAAAGGTTTTAATGCTAACAATTATATGGAATTAAATTATAGACAAATAGATTGCAAAGTTAGTTTTATTTTTGTATCTAATATTTAAAATAGCCGAATATTGAATAATTATTCTACGATTTCGGTAAGATTTAATATAAATTAGAAATTTTTAAATTTATTTCCTTAAAAACTAAAATAATAATAATAATAATAATAATAATAATAATAATAATAATAATAATAATAATAATAATAATAATAATAATAATAATAATGATATAAATAAAAATATAAATATTTATAGGATTATAATCTTTTAAAAAATTCTAATGAAATTGCATGATTTAATTATAATTAATCATAGTAAAAAAAAATTAAGTAAAATATAAACTATTATAAACAAGCGTTATTAAGAATACCTTGTTCATAATCTTTTCTAGAGTTTTACACTTGATGAATATTATAAATTAATTTTTAAATACGTTTTATTAAACTTCTTATTTTATTCATTTTAAACTTCAAATTTTATTATTTTTACTATAAATAACGAAATAATATTTATCATTTGCAAAAAAGTATATGCATTTAAGAATTTCATTAAAACGTTTTCCATATCCTTGCATGCGTAATACGCAGGTTTATAATTAATATAGAGAGTATTATACCGATACATGAGAAAATATCCTTTGATATTAATTTTTGTTAATAGTAATATTAGACATCATTACAAATTAATTTTGCTACCAAAATCCACTTAATTTTTACTAAAAAGAAAATGCAAAATACAGATATTAAACGGAAGCGTCTGTGTATAATATGTAGGTTTCATATCAATTTTATATTTAATATAACAAAAAGATATAAGAAAAATTGAAAAATTGAAATTTTATTTGATAATGAAAATTATTTAAAATTATTATGCTTTTTCTGAAAAGAAAGAAGAAAATGAAAATTTATGACTAAAAGTATATGTGGCTAAAATAGTTTAAAAATAGTTGAACGATCTAAGAAATTTTTATTTCATTTCTTTTGCCAAGTAGATCTTTAAGAGTGATTTCAAATAGTCTTCCAGAACCATTATGATTCTAAAAATCAAGATTTCCCGAACCAAATCTGAAAAATCATTTTTGTCATGCATTAACTAATAATATATCAAGGACTTATATGTTTCGAAACGTCTTGCTTAAAAAACGTTGTTTACTTAGTCACTAAGCTAAGCTGATGTCTTAATCTACAATTGCTGACGAACTTCCTTTTATTATTAGATTATCTAATATGGATTTATCTAATTTAAATACATAGTTTTTTGAAAAGGATGTCTTACTTACCTGTTGAATTGAATACAATGAGATTTTCCTATTTTTGGTCAGAGTCAAAGAGCGTCAAATTTCGACATTAAAGTAAACATGCAATGTCTCGCTAACAAGTTGGTGGACGCACGATGTTGAACAACATAAGAAATCATGACAAATTATAATAACTCATTAATTTGCAAATTAAATCGCAACACACATTATACTTTAATAAGTACACAAAATAACCATGATTCATTTTCATAATTATACAATTAAGTGAAGTTACATATAAAGTGGATAATGAGTATTTTTTCCTGTTTAGTTCTTTCGATTTACCGCATTTAAACCATACCGTCCGAGCCAGTGCCTCATTATCTCATGCCTTAAGTCGGTCCTGTGTGTAATACAAAAGACTGTTTCCAATAAAAACGCATTAGGAAGGCCTTACAAATCTTATCATATGAGCTTATATCTATTTAAAGGATGTTATGAATATAATCAAATTTCGAATATATATATATATATAGATTAATTAAACAATTATATATATTTTTATTATTACGTTTATTAGTCAGATATAAAGGAAAAGCGGTAAAAGATACAAATCATTGCAATTTGGAATGAACATTTGACTATTCAAGATTAATACATTCTTTATGTTTAAAAATTATTAAAGATAAAAAGAATTTTTTTTTGTTAAATATATTTAACGAAAACAAGTAGATGCCAATTGACCCAAAGTTTTATTTTTGAAAATTTAAAAATTAAAAAAATAATTAATATATTTTAAATTGAAATTCTTAAAAGAACTGTTAAAAAATAATTAAACATTTTGAATTATTTCAAGCTATTTTTGGTTTCCCTTTATATTTAATGAAATAAATTTAAAGCTTATATTTTATTAATGATCATTAGAACACAACACAGATTTTGACTGAAAATTTTAAAACTGATTTTATAATTAAAAATTAAAACTTTACAGGTTATATTATTGTAAAAAAGCGATTTAGATGAAATAGTCATTTGCATTTCAGTTAAATACATAAAGATAGATATAAATCGTGATTTTTGCTTTAGAATATTGAAAATGAGTATAAACTAAATAGAATTTACGATACATTAAATGATATCCAGTGCAATTCCCAATAGTATACTAGTTTCGAGCTAATAGCTCTCATCAGTACTGTGCGGAAGGTGCTCATATTTCTTTTCGCGCCAGTTGAGTGTAAAACAGTGTCAAGTTAACATTGTTATACACTCATCTTGATGCACTGGACATTAAATAAGTTTGCAAAGTTTGGCTTTAAGGCAAGAAAAAAGATGAATCTTTATCTTGAAACCTACTTTCACTTGAAACCATGGTAGATACAATCTTACCTCTAGAATCAGACATTAGTGAATAAATAGAATTTGTTAATTAATAAAAATAAAATCTCAAACTTTAATTTTATTTAAAATTTTGGTTTTTCTACAATAATAGCACTTAATTAGATTAAAAATCAATTATTAACTTATTAATAAAAATTACATTTTAAAATTACAAAAAATTAAATTTTATAATTTTAACAAAAATTATTAGGTAAGTTTGAAATTATTAATTTGAAATGTATTTATTTTTTTAATGATATTAATGCTATTGACTAGATTAATACAAAAACTTTTAAAAACAAGTCTAAGTGTCTTCACTTAAAGACATTCAGAATCATTGATTTATGAAATAAAATTATTATTAATTATTCAAATACAAAATTCAAACAATCCCAATTTTAAGTATAAGTATAAATGCAAATATAAATTAAAAATAATTAAATTAATTATCTTAGCTTTATTTATGATATTTCTTTTTGTTGAGTTCATTTTAAAATATGTCTCTAAACTAGTTCATTGTTTAATCATGAAAAATAAGTTGTTTTAATAATTCACCCATTAAAACTACAATTAGTTAAAAATTTATAAAATTTTTTTGAAAAGAAACAAAATACATAATAATATAAATGATGACTTTCAATTTAATTTATATACAATAAACATCTGGTAAAAATTCACATTTAAGTTAAAATATATTTTAATAAATTTGAAATTAATATGCATTTGAAATTCATCTGTAACAATTCATTTCCAATTATTGTAATAAAAGTATTGAAAAATATTTTATATTTCAAATAAAAATATTAAATTAAACATCGACGCCATTTACACTGATATTAAGTTTGATGAGTTGTTTTAATGCATTCCTATTAATATCTTTACCTTAAAATCTTTGATCATACATTTGATACCAATTCCATTGGATCAAATTAGATTATTAATTGTGATCCAGTTCAATAATTAATTGTTTTATACAAGTTTTTATACAATATCTGAGTTTGACAACTTTTTATTTTTTAAATTTAACTAATAGCAATAACAATATTAAATTTCAACCATTTTATATTTAACCAATAATTTAGTTATTTACACAACAATATTAATAAATTTCATTAAGTTGAGTAATTTTACAAATGATGTGTTGATGATATATAGACTATAATATATAATTAAATGAATAATTACACAAAAATTTTTATTAATTATTAATAAAAATAAACTTAAAAATAAATGAAAGGAAAAATATTTATTTACTTTTACTTATTAAGGTAAGCCAAACATAAACGTCTTCAAATTTTTCAAACAAACAAAAGCATAAACAATTGTAAAGTATTTTTGAAAATAGTTTCTTATTATTTTCTTACAATAATAAATTTGACTTTTTTAAAAAAAAGCACTTTCAAAAAATATTTTAATTTAATAAACGTGAAATCAATAACGAAATAAATCCACATATCTCAAATTAATATTAAAAATTTAAATTTAAATTATTTTTACTTAATATAAAATTATAAAGATAATATTAAAATAAAATTTTTTAAACACAAACAACAGTATTTTATCACAATTTTACAAAGTCAAACTTTTTCGAAACATTCAAAACATTCGTACTCTTAGCATTTTGTACATTAATCTTTGGATCCAACGACAATTCTTATTTTTCGTTCGAATTTTATTAATTTATATCAGTTGGATGTTGTTGTGTTTTTTATGAAAAATGATACTGCATTTAATCTTTGTAATGTGTTCTTAAATGCGTTTTGTAGTATTTTAATTGTGTTTCTTGTAAGTATAGTACTGATTTATGTAATTTTACCAAGTGTTCGTGATAATTACTGCTTTTGTTTTTGATATTGTTCATTGAGTCGTGTTCTGAATGATCCGCGTGTTTCCCAAATGTACGTTGTGTAGCATCTTGTGGATGTGAGATGATAAACAATATTTTTCAAAAAGCAAAAACCGTTTTTGGACGATCAATAGAGATCAAGGCCTGATGATAGAGATTTTAAGGATTTGCGCAGTTGTGATTTCATAAAAGCTTATGTGGCGAACATCGGGCGAGTGTGCACTGGTAAATCAGTATTGCGGATGAAGAATCTGATTGCATCGCATGTTTTGTTATTTAAGAAAAGGAAGCGAAGATAAATTATTGGTTTGCCATGATGTTTCTTTTATGTGTTGAGACAATTAGAACCATATTTTTTTAAAAAGAATATTTTCACGACATTTATTTGGTATCCATTTTTTGAGAGTTTTTTGTTTTTCTTGTATGAGAACAGTTTCTTATCGCTCTTTTTCTCTCTTCAATTAGTAACGCGATTTTTCATTGGAACTAGACTTTCCCAAGGGAGTATGTGTCCAGTGTGTAGACTTTTGGTGTAAACATTTGGATTCCTATTAAAAAAAATTTGAAAAGAAAATAAATTTATTTTATCTAGACATCTTATTAAAAAAACATAATATACAAATTTTATTTAATAATTAAATCTCAATAATGGGAGACTAAAATGCAGAAATAATAATTTCTCTGCGTTTAATAAGGATATAAATAAAATAGTATTTAATATATAACATAATAAAATTGATATACATATTTATAATAAAGATACATAAATTATTACATTTATCTCACAGCAGGTAGTTTCCATTTGATTGTCTTATACAATACAAAATATGCTTTATTCCGGCTAGAATAAATAATCTTAGGCGATAATGATATAGTTTTTAATTATAAAATATAGTATTTTTCTGAAAAAAGCTTATAAAACATTGAGGATATTGAAATATGTTTAGATAATCAGGTATTATAAATAACAAGAAATCATCAGATATAAAACAATTATTATAGAAATGTAAAAAAAATACAAATTAAAATTAAAAAGATATTTAGTCAGGAGGGCTGCAGCCCATTCGGACGAGCCACTACTGAATTAGACACTTAATGCAACTGAAATTAAATGAAAACTGAAAGCATATTAAATACAAAAACAGCCGCTGCTCTAGTGTTAACTCAGAGGGTTCCCCACTTTGTTTACATACCCAAATTTTCTATTAAATAGTGTAAGACGCACATTTTTAAATAATAATAATAATAATAATAATAATAATAATAATAACTATAATAGTAAAATTTATAGTAATAGCGTTGATGCAGATATAAATACTACAAACATAAATAGTTAACCTAAATTCAATGAATGTTTATTAAAATATATCAGAAGTGCTCGATTTCTTCCACTTTGCAATTCATTTCTTCTAGGTTATGTCTTAATCACCCAAAAGATCAACGAGAAAAGCAAGATTTTGAATAGAAAACAAACAATCATTGAATGATGCTTTATAATTAGGATAAATACAGAGGAATTACGCAACAATCTGATACAAAAGCTTTATATACATTTAATATATATATATATATAAATTTATTTCTTAAGAATGATTAAAACAAATAGTAGCATAGTACGTCTATTTTACCAAGGATGGTTAAATTTGAAATTCTTTTTCCATAATAGATTTTCGTTTGTAAAAATTATAACATTATAATCATTTTAGTTTATGTGAATAATTCTGGAAACGCTTTTTTAAATTAATGATTTTTTTTAGTCACGAAGATTTTATATATAGACAAAAACTTTCATTCAGTTGGTGTGTTTAATATGAACTAAGAATTTTTTGTAAAACTTACCTAGAAATATTATGCTGGTCATATTTATGATTTATATTTTACTTTGTCTTTTGAATATCAGTTACTTTTGCAAAATTTTCTGAAAAAAATACTTAACATACATAGATATGTAAATTGGTTATTCATTAGTTTAAATGATATAATATGCTAGTTTTATTAAAAAGGGGATGTATAAATTAGCCTTCTGTATGTCAGATAATGAACTGCTATTAAATTCTTCGAAGCCATATTTATAAACCCATTTGTATTGTGTAAAAGTTTTCATTTTAAATAAGCAATTGTTTGAGATTGAAGTTGCTATAAAAAAACATTATTATAAATTACTTTATAAATTTCAAAAATAGCTTACTCACATTTAAAAATATTATTTAAAAAAGGGTTCTTAAATTTATACTTCATATCGTTTGTAAAAGTGAATTTATAGTTCCCACCTCATATCTATCTAAAAAAAAAACTTACGTTTTCAGTAGTATATGTATATGAGAACCATGCCCCGTAGATATTTGGCTTGAAAAAAAACAGAGACACCCCCATAAAATTTTTTTTTCGGGGGAACGGGGGGGGGTAATTTTTATTAATTATTTGTTTTAATGAATGAAATTTTTTTAAATTATTTGTTTTAATTAATGAATTTTTATTTAATATAATTTTTTGTTTAAATGTTCAAATTTAAAATTTTTAAAAAGTATTTTTTCTTGATTAAAAAGCCTAACAAATAAAAATTGGCTTAAATCGCCTATGATTGGTCGTACTATAGTGAGGAGTGTTTTCGAATAAAATTGGCTCAAACCCGATTAAAGAACCTAAAAATATCGAATAAAAAGCCTAAGTATTTTTTCATACTTAAAAACCCATAAAAATAAAATTGGCTCAAAGTCAATAATATTATTTATTTATAATTTATTTATATTATTATTAAATTAAATTGTTTGTTTTAATGAAGTGAATTAAATAATTATTTTTTATTTTCATTTAATTATTTATTTTATATTATTATAATTATTATTTTATTATTATATACATTTTTTTTATTTATTTTTATTTTTAAAATTTAATTGTAAGTCTATTAATAATTTTTCAATGTAAAAAAGATAAATCATCGATAAATTTTGAATTGTAAAAATAACAAACTTTCAATCCATACAAATATTTTTATTGACAATAAAGATTAAATAAAAAAGATTAATTTTTATTTCAAATCAAAAATATCCGAGTAATATGCTTTACGCATTTCGGCCAACAATATATGGATTGTTTGGTCACGTTTGAAATCGTGGCAACATGGACATCCATTTGAACATTTTACTCTCATACTATCTTTACAAACAATGCCATTTGCAACACATCGGCCACTAGATCCCTGAACGTTGTCATAGTGAATCTCGAGAAGTTCTTCAATGTTAATCCATGTAAAATGGTAAATTTTTGTTGCGAGAAACTCTGGTACGCAATAACTCAACGTATTTTTAATTCTTGGATAAAGTTCCTGAATTTTCTTTAAAATTACTTCAAAGAGATAAACTAAATAATAAAATAAAATACATATTTAAATATACATGATTTACCTTTTGACATTTTTTAATACTTAATAAATTAAACAAATTCAAACAAAATATTTATTAATTTTTTAAAATATTTATTTCTGATTTAATATTTTCCACATAATCATTATAATCCAAGGATTTTATTCCGAGTATTACTACTTTCCTACTTGAATATATATTGACACATGATGGAATATATTTTCAATGAGAAAGGTGTTACAATTTATAAACAAAATTGAAATCTGAAAATAATTACTTGAAATGACGTTTAAAAAAGTTATTGTTCAACGTGATAAATCAACAAAGAAAAAAGTTACAAAGAAAAGGGTTACTAAACGTAAAATAATAAAAACGAGTAAGAAGATTGTTAAAGATAAAAAGTGGATTAAAATATAAACAAAACAACTAGATGAAAAATGTATTTAATATGAAAGTTGAACGTAGTCTACCATACTTTAATGCCTTGATGAAGGTTCCTAATAATAAAAAAATGAATATTTTACAGAATTTTCCTTCATTTGTTATAGATGATCTAGTTGAAGTTATTGTTAATGTAGTTCGTGGTAATGTAAAAATTACTAAAGTTGAAAAACTTGTATTACAAAAACATCGTCGTCTGATGCGAAAAATAATATATAAACAAAAAGGTGGATTTTTGGGGAATTAATTCCAATAGTATTATCTGCAATAAGCGCAATTTCATCATTAACTTCTTAATGGGTACCGAGAATTCATTACCGGATAAACATAATTTAGATTTAAATATTTTGACAACTTGTTGTAATAATGAAGGAAACATTAACCAAAAATCGAAACAGAGTGAAAAAGCTCGAAAAAGTATGGACAGACCCAAAACATCCCGCTGGTTTTGGTGGTGTAAGAAAACTGACAAAGGAAGTAGTTAATTCAAAGAAAGAAACTCAGAATTGGTTATCTGGGCAAATGGTGTACAGTTTAAATAAACCAATGTTGAAGAAATTCAAAACCCGTAGTTATAAAACAATGGGAGTTGATGATTTATGGCAAATGAATTTGATGAAAATGATACCATTCTCTAAAATTAATAAGAGATACAAATATATTTTGACATGTGTTGATATATTTAGTCGATTCGGTCGTGCTATTCCAACAAAAACTAAATCGGCCAATGAAATGGCTGAAGCAATCAAGGAATTATTTATTGATGGCAAGCCTCGTAATTTACAAACTGATTTGGGTATGCAATTAAATAAATTAATTAAATTAAATTTATTCTTTAGGTAAAGAATTTTATAATAGTAAAGTTAAAGAAATTATCAAATGAATAAATCATTACTCTGTATTTTCTCAATTTAAAGCTGCCCACGTGAAAAGATTTAATCGAACTCTAAGAGATCGATTGAAAAAATATTTCATATATAAAGGAAATAAAACTTGGATAAATGTTTTACAGAAAGCAATTTATATCTACAATTATTCGCCATATAGGGGTTTAAATGGAATGCGACCAATTGATGTTTATTCAACGAATAATATGGATAATTGGATATTACAACAATCTGATTCTATCATTAAAAAGCCTAAATATAAAGTGGGTAATCACGTTAGAATAAGTAAAATCAGTGTTTCTCCATTCATCAAGAATTTCGACAACAATTGGAGCGATGAAGTATTTCAAATCTCAGAAATGGATACGAATCAGAATCCTGTAATGTTCTTTACCAAAGATGAGGAAAACAATCAAGTTAGTGGAAAATTCTACGAACAAGAACTCCAAGTTATAGAAGCCCCTACTGTATTCAGAATTCAAAAGATATTAAAATCCAAGAATATTGGTAAATATAAACAATACTATGTTAAATGGCATGGATATGAAACTCCAACTTGGATATCTGAAAATCAATTAATAAAATAAATATTATGAAAGAAAACCAGTTTTATATGATTTTACCTAGTAATAGCTGTCCTCTTATTTTTACTAATAAGGAAGCTAGTAATTTTAATGTCGAATTTCAAAATCATATTTACTTGGATGGTGAGTGGAAGTTGCTTTGATTGATTTTACTTTTATGTATAAAACATTTCCGTTTTATAGTAATTCGTACCTAAGTTATGAAACGATGAAGAGTGTTACTGAAATAAAATATTTGAAAATAAATAATCAAAATGAAACTTATGAATTAATAAATCCTAAACATACCCCTGATGTGGATGTTTTTATTGAAAAATATGAGAACTTGGTTATTGTCTGTCCACATGTTCCATTTAAAGTAACATTCCCTGACATTCAACATGCGTTTAGTTTTGGATTAAAATCTATATCCGTCATTAATGAAGATGATCATTGTCGATTAAAATTACCAAAATTTACAGATGATGGTGTTATGGAACCATTCGGGATAATTATAAGTTATGAAGAAAAAACAATATTTGAAAAATATTTTGAAGAAAATTTACTCATAAACACATTATCTGAATTACAAAGACATTTAATGTCATTTATTCTTTCTCCGTTTAAAGAACTAAAAATTGAAAACAATGAATTGGTTAAAATAAAACTTGCAGATAAAATTTCAAAAATATATTTTGACAACAATTTAATCAAAACCTTAGGATTAAATAAACAAACTTTTAGTGATAAAGACATCGTTGGTAATAAAGTTCCAAGATTATTACATCATCATCAACAAATGTTCATTTATTCGAATATTATTGAACCAACAACCGTTGAATATGTTAGAGTTCTTCTATTAAAATCTATTTGGGTTAAAAACTATGAACAAGGGGAAATTGTGCAATTAGAAATGAAGAATCCTATGTATTTACCGATTTCAACTTCAACTATAAACAACATTGAAATTAATATTCGCGATGATAGTGGAAAATTAATTAAATTTAGTAAAGATACCAAAACACATTTATCAATACACTTTAGAAAAATAAATGAATAAAGATTTTTACATAAATCTACCGAGTAATAGTTGTCTTCTTACTCATCCAAATAATAAAGCTGATAAATTTAATGTTGAATTTCAAAATCCAATTTACTTGGAAGGTGAATGGCAAGTTGCTCTGACCAATTTCACTTTTGTATACAATAATTTTCCATTTTATAACAACTCAAGTATTAAATATAGTAAGAGCACATTACATACAAGTTATGAATATTTTTACTATAACGATGCAAGGAATGAATATACAATTAGTCACGACTCTATATTTTATCTAGTATACATTGATGGAAATACTTTAAATATTAATTGTAAATATTTTCCATTTAAAATTTCATTTGACAGTATTGCAGAAGCTCAAAAATTAGGATTAAATAAAAAAGAAGTCAACTTTGTTGAAAACCTCAGTCAAATTAAAATTCCTTCAAAAAATCGTAAAATAAAGTTTGATACAATTCGATTAACTATAAATTTTTTTTATGATGTCGAGTATACAAATAAATTTGAAGAAAATTTAATCATTACTAATTTATCACAAATAAATGATCAATTAATGACATTTTAAACGCATCCATTTAGATCTTGTGAAATTGAACAAGGAAGATTAGTCAAAATTGAATTGGAAGATGATGCCAGTAAAGTTAAATTTAGTAAATTCTAGGCTCAAAGTTTGGGATTAAGTGAAGAATCATATTCAGAAAAAGTTATTGTTGGATTACGTTTACCAAAAATTTTGCAAAATAATCAACAAATGATGATCTATACAAATATCATTGAACATTTTCTTGTTCGTGATGTTTTGATACCTCTATTGAAATGTGTATGGGTTGAAAAAAATAAAAAGGATGATCTAGTTCAAATTATAGAGAAAAACACAATGTATTTGTCTGTATCGTCAACATATATAAACAATATAGAAATCAATATTCGTGACGATAGTGGAAAATATATATTTGGTAAAGAAGATAAAACTTTTCTTACATTACATTTTCGTAAAATAAATGAGTAATCCTGACATTGTAAATTTTTATAGTAGTAGTCAATCTGGTGGAGAATTACCATATTTTATAGGTAAACAATATGGAACCGGTTTGTTGAAAACAATAGGTAGATTTGCATTACCTATTCTTAGACGTATAGGCAATTTTGGTATGAAAACGGCAAATGACGTAATAAATAATAATTCTGATTTTTTACCTGCTTTAAAAACTAATGCAATATCTGAAATTAAATAATCTTTATCTAGTGTTATGCAAACTTTACCTAGTGTTATTAATAAAGTAAGTGATGTATTTAATCATGAAAATGAACAAAAAGGAGGGACACTTAAACGTAGAAAGATTATGAAGAAACATATAAACAAAAGAATGAGAGGATTTGGAACTATATTTGAAAAATGATTAGTGCAAAATCTGAATTATGTCTTTTTGATAGACATTCCCCTCAAACCGTGATTGAACATGGTTCATTTGAAGATATTTTCCCAATGAATTCAATAACTGATGCTGGTACCTCTTCGATTCAATTTTACATTAACGGATCACAAACAGAATATTTAGATTTGAACGATACTTTGTTATATATTCAGTTGAAAGTTGTAAATAGCTTAGGTGAAAATATTACACAAGAAGCTGACGTAACAGCAAACAATTTCCTTTTTCAAACTCTTTTTAAAGACGCTGAATTAGTTTTTAATTCTACTAAAATTGAAGGATCAAATGATAGTTTTGCACACAAAGCCCTAATTGAAACTATTATAAATTATAATCAAGATACTAAACATACATCTTTAGGGGGAATGAGTTACACTGAACATGATCTTATGCAAAAAACATGGATTGCAAAATCAAAAGCATTTTCATTATGTTCACCAATCCAATTTGATTTCTTTGATCAACCAAAATATTTGTTACCAGGTGTTAGTGTCAAAATCAAATTAATGAGAAAAAAGTCTGACATGTACTAAATTTTTACCTAAAATAATATTGCTAGATTCAAAATTAATGGTTAGAAGAGTTCGTGTTGAACCTTCTGTTTTAGCAGGTCATCAAATAGGTTTTGCTACAAGAAATGAAATTTATCCAATGCGAAGCAGTTGATGAATTTTCTTTACCTATTGGATCTTCTTCTTTTTATAAGGAACAAATATTTGGTGATAGACGATTACTTAATTTTATCCTTGTAACTTTCCAGGGAAATAAAAGATTTAGTGGTTCGTTTTTAGATACATTTACTATGTTTGATCACTTTAACGTTAAGTCAATAACTTTAAGTAAAGGAAGTGATTATCGTGAAAAATATAGTCAAGATTTTGAAAATGATAATTATAGTACTAGTTATATGCAAAGTATTGTTAGGAATATGGGGTATCTTAATAAAAATTTGAATTGTGGTATCAGTATGTCAGACTTTAGAAATAGGTATCCATTCTTTACATTTGTATTGACGTCAGATTTTGATCTTAATCAAAGTCAGTTACCACAAAGTGGAAATTTAAGATTAGATATAAAGTTAGGATCACTCCTAACAGAATCTGTTACTGTAATTGTATATGGAGTTTTTGAAAAGAAAATTCCAATTACTTCCAATCGAACAGTATTAGTTTGAACTATAAACCAGATTGAGATTTTTTAATTGTCAAGTATGAAGTAAGAAATTTTATTAATTATATATTTTTTAATTATGATTCTATTGGTAGAAAATTATTGGGAAAAGAATTTCTTGGAGTTTTCCCTCTAGATAAAATTCCATATATCGATGTTAACAAAGGTTTGATTGTAAATACTCAATCGTCTAATCTCAGTGGTGAACATTGGCTTGCAATTTATGTGAAACCTTATAAAATAAATGTATTTGATCCAATGGGTTTCTATTATCCCCCTATGTTAATTAATAAACTAGAATCAATGTTAATGCCAATTGAATACAATCGAATTCGTTATCAAAATCCAATGACAAAAACATGTGGACAGCATTGCTTAGTTTAGTTAAAAACAATGAAAAATAAATGAATTTATTGAATAAAGTTTCTTTTCAAAATTGTTTTTTAATTATAATTGTAATTAAAGATGAATTATGCAATACGTATTACTTTTAAAGGATTAAGTTCAGAGGATTATATGTATTTAAATGATTTTGATGTTATGTAATTAAGTGTGTTTTATAAACTAAATTTTAATTGGTCGATCATGTAACCACTTACATCTTTGTTAATATATAACTAAATGCATTTTTTAAAAAATTCACTTTTATCAAATACCAAACTTTAGTAAGTTTTTTATCATATTTTTAATTATTTTTATTTTTAGAAAATGGAATCCGTCAATAATATAATTAAAGATTTAAAATCATTAATAAAAATGATCAACAAAAATGTTCAAAATGATAATACTCCGAGTCGCAAAAATAAAACAGTAAAATGTAAGTACTATTAAATTTTTACTATCATATAATAATTATAAAATGATAATTAATTATATTTGAATAAAATTTAATATTAACATTTTATTAATTTAAACACAATAAATTCAACATAATATGATAAAAATAAAAAACTAGGACGAATAAAGTTAAATAAATTTCATTTAAATACATTTGGCTTCAATAATTTTCCAAATTGGTCGAATAGTTTGGTTTCCTTCTTCATATCCTTGAATTCTTATTTTAATCATAAAATGTTCATTTTCTTTTTCATTTTCATAATTACATTCTTTTTCACAATTCATAAAAGTGAATTGTTCATTAAAACTAATATCTTTGTTGATTGCTATTAATAACTCTGTTATATTTTTTCGATCAATTTCCCCAATTTCACATACTTTCATATTATATAGGCTTTGTTTCAATGTTGTTGGTTCCTATTAAAATTTATTAATAATATTACTTTTAATGAAAATAATTACTCTAAATGAATATATGATTGGAAATTTTAAATATTTCATTGAATATTGTAAATACATTACTGGTGAATTTCTGCTTAAACTGATAGCATTTACGGAATTTTCCTCGAGAATTAACTTGACAGCTTCTTTTCTAACCGAGGTTTCTATAAAAAACAATTAATGAATAATTACATAATATGAAAACCATATACTTTTATTCATTTTATGATTTTAAACTATTTTAATCTACTTATATAATATTTACAAAATAAAATTAACCAATCAAATTCATTTATTCATTGTGTGTAAAATTAATTTAATGTTTATATTTTAGTGATTTATTTTAATGATTTTTAATGAATTATTTTAATGATTTTATGATTATATATTTAAATTTTTCTTTTATTATAACAGGTAACCTTTACCCAAATTTTTGCAATTCTCCTCAACATGATGGAAATTGTGATACGATTATGGAGAATTATTATTCTCTTATCTATAACCACATCACCTATTTTATTTGTCCCACCTGTAAAAACACCCATAAAATGAATTATACAGACTTTTATTTAAGCCATAAGGAACATTTAACACAGTTTAATTGTAAGAGAAAATATATTTTTAAATTACCATTGAGTGATAATAATAATAATAATAAAATAATAATAATAATAATAATAAAATAATAATAATAATAATAATAATAATAATAATAAAATAATAATAATAATAATAATAATAATAATAATAATAATAATTATAATAATAAAATAATAATAATAATGATAATAATATTACAAAAAAGAAAAGAAAAACAAATAATAATAATAATCCACGCTCTTCGAAAGTTCCTAAAATTATAGATACTATTATACTTTCTGACTCTGACGAATCAAAGATGGTTGATGATGTAATAACCATTTCCGATTCAGATGATGTTTCTGATGTTTTACCTGTTGATACTCCTTCTGTTATTGTTAACCAATATGGTGGCTCGATAGCACCTATTGTTAACTTCGATTAAAACCAATCACATGCCATTGTTAGAATGGATGTTTCGAATTTAAATTTAAAGTTAATTAAAAGATGGAGAATTTCAATCTTTCATCATTTCAAACTCTGCCAGAATAATGAATGATTCATTTTTAGATGAAGGTGCTACTCTTCTTGACGAAAAAATAACAATAATTAATGACAAAGGTAGTAACTGGGTTATAAATAAAATAAATTCATTTTGTTCTTACCAAGTTTTCACAAATAAATCGGTTGAGTGGTCATGGATTTATTCCAACACCATTATCGTTATTAAATAAACATTGTACTATGAATGTTGCTAATTCCGATAATTTATGCTTCATTTACAGTATTTTAGCTATTTTAAATCATGAAAATATAAGTAACCATCATAGAAATGAAACATTTTGCTATAACACATCTGAACCTGACTTTTCACATTCAGATTTACCTATGAAACTTTGTGACATTCCAAAATTTGAAGCTAAAATACAAATCTTTCCATTAATGTCCTTACGTATGATGAAAATAATTTAATTAATAATTTTTATGTCGAAATAATTCATCGTTCTAAAGTGGTTGGGGGACAACCTATTAATTTAATTTTATTAGAAAGCATTGATTCTTATCATTATATCGCTGTTACTAAATTAGATAGGCTTTTAAATTATAGGAATCATTCTTTTACTGATACTAGAGTTAAAAAGTATATAGACACTAACACACAACTTAGAACGCAATCAACCAATGACTTAAATAAAAACTATTATAAACTTTTAAATAATAGCCTCTACGGAAAAACCGTTGAAAATCTTAAAAAACGAATTAATTTAAGGTTATGTAATTCTGCAAACAAATTAATTAATTATTGCTCAAAACCAACTTTTCGGAAATCATTTAAAATCGACAATGATTTGGTCTCTGTGTTAATAAATAAGGAATCGGTGTGTTTAGATCGACCGAGTTACATTGGACAAACTGTACTAGATTTATCTAAACTTAGGATGTATCAATTACAATATATAGAGTTTTAAAAATATCGAAAAGAATTCACTTGTGAAATTAATATAGTTGATGGGGACACCGATTCCTTATTTCTAGAAATTAAGAATTGTAAGTTAGACATACTTTTATCTGGTTCGTGATAATCTCCTCGATACTTCAAATTATGACCCAAACATCCCTTGTATAGTAAGAACCTTGATTCTGTCACAAGAATAAAGGACTTAAATACAAGGAGTGGGTGTTCCTTCATCCAAAATATTATAGCCTCTTGTCTGAAGTTGAAAGTATCAAAGCTAAGGGTATAACATTGAAGGGTACTGACTTAAAACATAAGTCATACCTAGATTGTTATAACAAAAACTAAATTTTTTCGGTACCACAAATTCGTATTACTAGTAAAAAACATCAATTATTTACAATAAAACACAGTAAAACTGCATTAACAAATAAGGATGATAAAAGGGTTTGGGTGGGAAAAAATATAAGTGTAGCATATGGTATTATAGGGGAGGTGATGTGGTTTTAGGTAACAGTCCGGAAGAATTTTCGGAAGTTAATGAAGAATATGAGGATTATGAAGAACTTTGAATGAATAAATTATTTGAAAATATTCTTTCTTTTTTCATATTTTTGTTGATGTTTAAAATTTGTATGTTTTTAAGTTAGTATTATTTTATTTTATTAAGTATTAAAAAATGTCAAAAGGTAAATCATGTATATTTAAATATGTATTTTATTTTATTATTTAGTTTATCTCTTTGAAGTAATTTTAAAGAAAATTCAGGAACTTTATCCAAGAATTAAAAATACGTTGAGTTATTGCGTACCAGAGTTTCTCGCAACAAAAATTTACCATTTTACATGGATTAACATTGAAGAACTTCTCGAGATTCACTATGACAACGTTCAGGGATCTAGTGGCCGATGTGTTGCAAATGGCATTGTTTGTAAAGATAGTATGAGAGTAAAATGTTCAAATGGATGTCCATGTTGCCACGATTTCAAACGTGACCAAACAATCCATATATTGTTGGCCGAAATGCGTAAAGCATATTACTCGGATATTTTTGATTTGAAATAAAAATTAATCTTTTTTATTTAATCTTTATTGTCAATAAAAATATTTGTATGGATTGAAAGTTTGTTATTTTTACAATTCAAAATTTATCGATGATTTATCTTTTTTACATTGAAAAATTATTAATAGACTTACAATTAAATTTTAAAAATAAAAATAAATAAAAAAAATGTATATAATAATAAAATAAAATAATAATTATAATAATATAAAATAAATAATTAATTAAATAAAAATAATAATAATATTAAATAAATAATTAAATGAAAATAAAAAATAATTATTTAATTCACTTCATTAAAACAAACAATTTAATTTAATAATAATATAATTTAAAAATAAAATAATTGACTTGATTAAAACAAACAATTTAATTTAATAATAATATAATTTAAAAATAAAATAATTGACTTGATTAAAACAAACAATTAAATTTAATAATAATATAATTAAAATATAAATAAATAATATTATTGACTTAAACAAATAATTAAAGTAAATAAAAATAAAAAATTCATTATTTTTTAGTCTTCAGGCAATTTGAGCTAATTTTATTTTTATGGGTTTTTAAGTATTAAAAAATACTTATGCTTTTTATTCGATATTTTTAGGTTCTTTAATCGGGTTTGAGCCAATTTTTATCTAAAATACTCCTCACTATAGTACGACCAATCATAGGCGATTTAAGCCAATTTTTATGTTTTTGGCTTTTTAATCGTGAAAAAAATTTATATTAAATAAAAATTCATTAATTAAAACAAATAATTAAAATAAATTTTTTCCATTAATTAAAACAAAATATTAAACATTTTTTAAATCCCCCTTCCCCCGAAAAGTTTTTTTTATGGGGGTGTCTGTTTGTTCTTAAGCCAAATATCCACGGGGCATAGTCCTCATATTACACTACTGTTTTCATTTTATGTTATCCAATAATAAAAATTTTTTTTTTTAACAATTTCACTTCTTTTTGAAAAGAAACAGCTTAAGGATTAATTACCTGTTTTAAAATAATAAAAAATAAATTAATTAAATTTTAAACATATTTACCTACATATCAATCTGTCATTTGGATAATTCTTTTCAATATTATATATTATCAATCAAAGGTTATCAAAGAAAATCATATAAAGATTTTTTTTAAATGTTTTGAAAAGTTTGGACAACAAAACTTTACAGTCAATAAAAATAAAAATTTTAATAAAATTTCTAAATATCTAAGTATCTCAAAATGGTGTTAATATGAGTTACGATTTGTGCCAGATAAAGCTTATGAATTTGCCTATTGTTTGCAATACAATAAAACAAATAATATACAATTAAAATTACTAACATATTATGTTCTAATAAATACTAAAAATAAACAGATGCATTAAAACATAAAAATACTTTTATTTATGTTATTGATCACCACTTATAGAAAGATTATTATAATATTATCAATGCTTCTGGAATTTTACGGGAAATTTATACAATTCTTAGTCACTTTAAAACCATTTCAGCTGTTCCAAAAATATATATTTTGAAATTTTCTTTATTGTTTCACTATTAAGATACTCTAAAAAAAGTTAAAATTATTACTAGAATTATTATAAAAAAGAGTAAATATTTAACTATTAATTTCTTTAATTTTCATTGAAAACAATTGCATCGAAAAGTGATGTTAAATAAATATAGATTGAGCAGTTGTGAAAAAGAGCGTCCTAAAAAATGTTTTAAGATTTTATATTTGCAAAAATAAAAAACAAAAGTTATATTTACAAAATTAAAAAAAAATTTATTTTAAAAGAAATATTTAATGAAATTATTACGTAATATAGATAAAAAAAGATTCCAAGAAATTAAAATATTATAAAAATATAGCATAAATTAAAATAGATTATTCATAAGCAAACGTACTAAATCCTTGACAATTTATCATATCATACATGAAAGGGACTCTGTAAAAAATTCGTTGTAACCAGATTTTTGAAATCTGAATATAAAATATGAAAAAAAAAGTTTAAAAAATTTGAAAATTTGATTTTTTTATACATATATTTGAAACAAAAATGATTTTTTTATTATAATTACTAACGCCACCATTCTGCTGGCACTTCTGCATCAAACACAGTTGACACAATAGATAAGGCGGCTCTAGCTATGAAAAGCAAAGATAAATATCTTGTTTTCAATGTAAATTTAAGTTTAAATTTTAAACACTTTAAAATAGTATTACTTTAAATAATATAACTCTTTCAGAAAATATAGTTACCGAATTTAATTTTAACGTAAAAAGAGGAAAAAATTCTCTAATATTTATGATATTTTCAATTGTCCTTAAGCTTACGTCTATCAACAACTGCTATAAAACTTTGAATATAAAATTGCTAATTTCATTCAAAAACTTTCTATTAATTATGTCTACGTTTTCGTCTATTGAGCAGTCACTTTATTACTATTGGGATTACTGATTATAAATTGTTGCGGAAGGTACTTAGAGATCAAACGTTATAAGTCATATGTTTTGCTGAATATGATAAAATGTGTCTGTCTTGACTAATTAGTTACTTTAGTAAAATAAAAATAAATCATTATTAAGTTAAATACAACAGAGAACGGTTTAATTAAATATATTTAAAAATCTTTGGAAGCATAATATAATTCTGTAAAATTCATGTTAAAATTAAACTGATAAAAAATTAAATAATATTTAGATAGTTTAAATAGATTTTTAATAAATATTTTAAATAACCACTATTAAAATTTAATATTATTTGGTTAATGAAAATAAATAAAATAAATTGGAAACAACGGGAAATTGACCAATCAAAAATAAATAATTAATTATGTAAAATAAATAAAACATACGATTAGATTTAAATTTTAATATTTCATGATTTACTGCATCAACATTTGTAAATTATTTTTATCGTATAATTTATATTCTTAATAATAATGAAAAATTAAAATATTTAATAACAAAATGATTTACATTAATACATTTAATTTCTATTCATTTTTTATATAGATGGATAATATTTTATATAAAAGAAATTCAAAAGAATAAAAAATAAATATTTCCTAATTTTAGAATCAATGATGTAGTAAATATAAGAATGTCATCTACAAATAAAGGGAAGATGTAAACGAGACGTTTTAAAGTGTATAGATATTGAGCTAAAAGTGCTACAATGAAAAATGTATTCAATGCTCCATAAATAATATTTCAAACATTTAAGGTGGGACACCAGAAAAAACTAAATAAATTGTTGCGAAGATCAAACGTGCTAACTATGGAGGTTAGAAACAATATGTATACAGAAGACAATTTGAAACTAGAAATGAAGTTTCACACATAAAAAGGGACTGAAACAATGGTAAAAAAGATATAATTTCAAAAGATGAAATTCAAAAAAATAACAGCTAAAAATAGAGGCTTAGATTTCAAAGGAATTTCTAGAAGACAAAAATTAGGTTTTCATTGTATTGTTGATATAGAAATCTTGAATTTGAATGCCTGTGATTTTAATGATGATTTAAAATAAAAATTATAATTGAAAATTAAAGGAAAACACACATTTTACTATACATTTGAACAGATTAACTGTCATTATAAGCTAAGAAACCAACCAAAAAATTATTGATTTTTATTTAGATATTCAAGCCATTTTTTTATATTATAAAAACTTTGTAATTTAAATATTAAAAATAAAAATTTTACAAACAAACAACAACATTTTAACTTATGCTAACTTTACCTATTACACTTGTTATATTTCGAATTTTCTGTGTGTCTGTGTGAGGTTTGGATTTAGAATTTTTGAATTTTTTTGGAACTTTTAATTATCTTTAATTAATTTATTGGTTTTTTCGTACTAAAGAAAACCATTTCTTAAATGTTTTTTGAATTTGGCAAGTTCAAGAGTTTTTTTTAACCAAAAATTTGGAATTTTTAATTATGAAATTAAAATAAACGTGATTACTTTGTTATTTTCTTATATGGAATATTAAAAATGCAACGAAAATACAGATTCGTAATTTTTCAAAATTAAAGAGAGAGATAAATTGATCTTTGTGACTCTAAATATTTTACGGCTGATTTAAATTAGGCTTATTCGGAGAAAAAATGCTTATATTCTGTTTATAACAATGAATTATCCTAAAAGAATAGCCAACTGGCTTTTGTTGTTCTTTATTGATTCCAAATAATATAACAATTAAAGCTAAAATATTATATGGTAGCTCGAAAGAAGGTTTAAGAAAATAACTAGTTTTGCTGAATGAAGCTCCATTGAATGCCAAGGCGAATTGGGAAGACATAATTCAAATGATAATTGAGACAATGGATTCACCAGATATGATGTGTCAATTCAAACATTTTAATCCTCGTATGCATCTGGTCAGGGAACAAGTATCGTTTTAGAGTCTGGAGATGAAGTTTCAAATACTTTACCAATTTATGATGGTTATGCGTTATATTATATTCATATTCATATTATATATATTTAACACTATCTTCTTCGGAAATGTCTATTATTAAGTAGAACTAGAAGACGAATAAAAAGGAAAACCAAATTTTCAATAAAGGGACAAAATGAACAATACTGTTATTCTGAAAATTTATGTTCAACTTAAATTTTCTGTCAAAATAATGTTATGAAAAAATAAAAAAATAAGAATGTTGAAAATATTCAATATTTTAGAGCCTTCTTAAAATAAATTGCAAATCAATGTTTACCAACCTAACTAAAATATTTCTTACAAATGAATAAATAGATAAAATAAATAAAATACACAATGCTACAGAAACCTTTTTAAATATAAAATAAAAAATTATGAAATTATAAAAAATTGTTAAACGTTTTGAAGGTTTTATTTGTTTTCATTACGACTTTATATTCATTTTTTCCAATGTAAAATAAAAATACTTTCAAACAGCAAAGCCAACAATTTGTATTATATAGAAAAAAGATTTATCTATAGTCGTTATGAAAATAATGAAATTATTAAAGAAAATATAAACTTTATAAAGGTGAATAAAAACTAAATGATTTTTTTAATTGGAAATTTGATTTGAAAATAATTTGAAAATATTTTTAGTGTATCTTTAAATATTTAATTTGATATTTTCAGAAATTAACACTCACGATCTGTAGTAAATAATGTGTCAAATTGTTTTTTGTTTGACATAAAGAACTCAGGCTTCGGTTAATTTTATGATTCCAGCAGATTTTATAAAAAACAAAAGAACATTAAAAATTACAAATTTTTTAGTTAAAAAAAGTAATATTTTCAATTAAAATTATTTTGACACAATCAAATATAATTCAAAAATAAAAGAATATTGAGATAAAGGTCATAAGATAAAAAATTGGTTAAACTAAAGACAAAAAAGTAAGTAAAGATAAAGTTATAAATTTCTTTTCTAAAATAAACTTTATTTTGTAATAATATATAATAATAATATATTAATTATGTATGCATGTTAATAAACACAAATGTGTACTTTTATGCCTTTCTCATAGTATGAGTAAAATAATTTGCAATGTTATTAGATTTTTATACTTTCACATTATTTGTAATTAATAATTAAGCTGACCAAACTGTTATTAATCCAGCAATATTTTAATGACAAGTTAAGGAAATTTCTGGTGCCCTCACTAATTGATGCCTTCAGTTCTGAAATGTTTCAAAGAAAGTAATCGCAACCTTCTGAACCCTCCAGACTGATAACAGACCTACCAAATAAATATACATATATACAAAATTTCGGTTTTCGAAACTGCGTAATCGGCATCATAAAGCAATAAAACACACCAAAATCAAGTTTCTATTACTTATAAATCATTGCACAAACAATTCTTCTTATTTATTAATATTTAAAGGAAAAATCCACCTATTTAATTTAATTTAATTTACTTTAATTTAATAAGTTAAAGAAAGAACCAACTGATTATAAAGAAACAAAACATTTAATAAATTAATTTTATTAAGCAAATTCACTGAATTTATTTTAAATATTTATTTTTTAAATAACTTCTGTAAATAAATAATTGTTTTTATAATGGGTGTTTAATGCAGCAGATGGAGAGAAATACAAGAAACTTTTAATAAATCAGGTTAGACCATATTTGTTCGGTGCTTCCAATTAGTACTAAGACTTGACAACAAATAAGCGAATGATTTAATTCAAACATTAAGAAACAGACAAGCAACATGTAAAGGTTTATTAATTAATGACACCAAATAAAATATATATTTGGGCTCATATAGCAAATTAATTACAATTGTTTTTCATTTAAAATCATTTAATAAATAATAATAATAATAATAATAATAATAATAATAATAATAATAATAATAATAATAATAATAATAATAATAATAATAATAATAATAATAATAATAATAATAATAATAATAATAATAATAATATTTAATTGATAAACAAATAAATATTAAGTTAATGATCGAAAAAGTTCTCATTTAATAATTATTTTTTCAGAAAGTCTAATCTATGTTATCTATATTATAGGAATGAAAGTATGGCTGTTTGTTTGCCTGTCCGGTCAGCAATTTACCATATAACGTATATACTAAATAGAAATAATATTTAAAACAATATAACATTATTTTCTGATCGCTTGAGTACTGTTTATATTTTTCGATTGTTTGTGTTTTCTGAATATTTTTAATTGTTTTTATTTTCTGATTGTTTGCGTATTATTTAATAAATGATTTTTATTTAGAAGATAAATTCAAATGTCAGAGATTATGTTTAAATATAAAAAAATATTTAAATGAACTATTATAATAAATGTGAACTCGAAGTTCGATACAACAGCTAGTCTTATTATATAATTATTAAACATTTAAGTTAAGTTGGTACCAGTTTATTTTATAATTATAATAATAGTTATTATTATTATTATTATTATTATTATTATTATTATTATTATTATTATTATTATTATTATTATTATTATTATTATTACAAATATCATCATTATAATTAACAAACAAAGAAACAGCTTTCGAATATTAATTTTACTGCCAATTTCTAACTTCGTACAAAGGAAGTTAAAATTCAAATTATTTCCGTTATTGCAGAAAACTACAATGACACTCACTAGAACAGAATTCATTAGATTCCCCTACTCAGTGGAATAGGTAATGCCAAAATATCTAAAAGATTACTTAATTATTTCAAAAACCTTAAGAAAACTATTTCAGAGTGGTTAAATAATTATTTAATTTTATGAAAGTTTGATTTTTACCATGAATTTATCAGAATTTTAAATTTGATCCAATTAAAATAAGTAAAAAAATAAAACATAATTTATTTCACTAGAATTATAAAAATAATTTATGACAATCCAATATTGCTTCAGATTCAAGAAAATTATGATTAATTAAAGATTTCTATATAATTTGCCCTTTTAATTTTTAAAGTAGTCTAATTTAAATAATCAAATTAACTTATAATAAAATATTATAATTAAATATAAATATCTTTAAAACAAATAATACTTTACGATATAAATTAATTACGTCACTAAATTCATTTCTTTTTATGAATAAAAATAAATAATAAACTATTTTTATTATTTAAATTCAGTAAATATAATATTAGTTGTACAATATAAATTTATTGATAAATTAAATATATAATGCAACATTACTTGTTTAGTTGAAGGAAATTTAGCCAATGGTCACTTTATTTATTTCAATAAACTTTAAGACAAAAATAAATAAATAACATTGACATAAACAGTTATCGTCATTATTATCATCATATGTCTTATTTTCATAATATATTTTATAAAAATAAATTATTTGTTTGAATACGAATTAATTGTCGGAGTGACTTGACACCTGACTATTGGAAATTGTCATGATATAATCTGTACAATCATTGTTTTCTTTATAAGCCTTTTATTTATTTAAATCAAGTTGTTATTCAAAATAAATTTCCAGCCCTTCTTTACCTTTTTCAGTTTAAAACATTACATTTAAATTAATAAAATCAGGTTTACGATTGGCTTGAAATTGGTTTTGATGGGGACAGTCAAACATGGAAAAAATAATAGTAATATAAATTAAAAATTGTTGAGAAATTATGTATCAGCCATAATAATTGATATGAATATTTTAGAACCGTCCATAAACAAATTTGTCTACAAATGTGATTCCAATGGGAGTAAGTGTAGCAATGGAATCAGAAAATTATTTCACTAATAATTCTCAAATAACTCACCAAATCCAACGCAATTATTTACTTTTGACGTTGCTGACTATTCCTCTTTTAACAATATTTGGTAATCTGCTAGTTGTGATCAGCGTTGTCAAAGAGCGAAGCCTACGAAATACAACCAATTATTACATTGTCAGTCTTGCTGTTGCGGATATTAGTTTAGCTATTTTGGTAATGCCATTGTGTACATGGTTAGAGGTTGGGGCATTTAATAAATTTTGTTATTTATACTGTAATTTGATTGTCTGTAAATTTCTATTAATTTGATTAGTAAATAAATGAATCTTAAATAATAAAATAAAAATGAAAAATTTTAGGTTACAGGTAATGTTAAGAAATTGAATGATCTATGCATTTTCGTGAACGTTTCAAATAATGTTTGACGACTTTTATTATGGGTCAAACCCTCTGTCCCCTATAACAAATATAAGCTAAAAATAATTTTTTAGGTAAGTTAAATTAAGGTAAATCCTTTGATTAAAGGAATTTTAAGATCAAGAAGTAGGTCATAATTGTATATAATTAGTAACAATAAAGTAGGTGATATATTTAAAAAAAACCTAATATAGTTTATTTATTAAAAACCAATAAAAATCTTCCAAAAAATAAGTCAATTAAAAAGTTATTAAGATATGAAAATTATATATTTAAAAATAAGAATATTTTTATAACGGTTTTGAAAAACAGTGAACTCAATTTCAAATAAAGGAAGTTCTCAGGATGAAAAAACAAATCTTTCCTTTTTAATCTTCAGTTTAGCAAAACTATTATATCAGTAAAATAATTATATAAATCTAAAACAATGAATAAATTAAAAAAATTTCAGATCATAGGTTATAAAAATAATAATAATAATAATAATAATAATAATAATAATAATAACAATAATAATAACAATAACAAAATTAATAATAATAATAATAATAATAATAATAACAATAATAATAAAATAATAATAATAATAATAATAATAATAAGTGATAAGGTCCGTTTATCGGTCGAAATATTTCATATTTTACCAATAAACACTGCAGAAAATGACTGAAATTGTTATTTATTTACATTTTAATTAATTAATTAATAATAATAATAATACTAATAATAATAATAATAATAATAATAATAATAATAATAATAATAATAATAATAATAATAATAATAATAATAATAATAATAATAATAATAATAATAATAATAATAATAATAATAACATTATTGAGATATTAGTGATGTTTTTCTAAAACATCATTTTCCTAAATAAACTTTCAAAATCATTATAATATTTCAGAAATATTCAACAGCATCTGTTGAATAATATAACAATATTAACGATGAAACACAAAGTAAATTTTTAAAATAATTCAGTCATAATGTTCTGAATGAATAATCTCAGTTAAGTAAACAAATTCATAATTATGTTGCATATTAAAAACTAATTACTTCGTTTGTTGTCTTTCTCCATTAAATTAAAATGACTTGAGAAAATCTTTTAACTATTTTATTCAAAGCTGAGCTTGGAAAACTGTTTTAGAATCAGAATGCGTCGACATAGTAAAACACATTTAACGTTAATTGTCACATTATGTGATGTAGAATTTATTTTTCATTAATATTTCATATATATATATATATATATATAAGAAATAACTCAGTCTAAATGTGACTTTATATTGCTCACGAAGATTTGTTTGAAATAAAGAAACAAAAAGCACATATACATAAAATTAAATAATACTATGAAGCATTTTATGAATGAAGATTAAAATAGTAATGCAACGAAAATTTTTAAATTAAATAAATAATTTAAATTTATTGTTTAAATTAAATACAAAATGTTGTTTCATTATTTTTAACTTATTTTTTTACTTTTATTTTTATTTTATAAAATATTTTTATTATTATTAAACTTAAAAATCTTTTTTTGTGTCGGTTGCAGAATTATTTATATAAATAGAATTTAAAAAAATAAAAAGGTAAGCCATTTTTAGTCAATTTTCACTCTATTTGAGTGAAAGAAAAAAGAAATGAAAATTGAAATTCGAAGTTTCTTCAACATTATCAATCAAAAATGCAAATTATTAATTAGTTTAAAAACAGAAAACATGTATACCAAGATTGTTTCTGTTACATAACTATAATAAATTATAATATCTATTCAAGAACATAAGTACTTCAAGATATTTTATGGTTTAAAAATGTTTCTTTCTTAAAAGCTTTGTTTACTATAACTTTATTTACTAATCTGTGAACAAGATGTTTAATTTACAGAAAATAAGATTTATATTTACTTCATTTTGCAAAAATATCCATATTTTAGGATTTCAAATAGAGCTTTCTGACAATAATCGAATAATTTTGTGTTTTGATTTTAATTTGTGTATTTTCTCGGCTACGCTAATACTCTTTAACCTTAATCCGTATCACTTCTCTTGCTACCCTTTTCTCTTGTAATAACCATCAAATTTCCAAGTTACACTAATCCAACGTTAGGGGAAAGATAATAATAATAATATTTTTGTTAATTATTACCATTTGAAATATACAATATAATAAATAGAGGATATAAAAATGAAAATAATACATAACTTATTTTTAATGTAATTAATTTATAATCCATTTATAATTAATATTTTTTTGTAATTTCTTTTTCTAAAATAATCATGAAACCTACTGTACTCTAAGTCAGTCCTTTGAAATAAAAGAATTCATATAAATTTTTAAAAAATTAATTAATATTTAATAATTTATTTAATTAAAGACACATAAGGACATTAAAATATGTTCGGATTTGCAATTGCGGCAGAAAAAACGTAATTAAATTCATTAAATATTTTATCTAAAATATGCAATAAATTATAAATTAAGATTTTAAATTCCAAATAAGATTTATTCAAACAATCTGAAACAAGAAACATTCTTTTAAAACATATTAATAAGTAAGACATGAGATTTCTGTGTGGTAATGAAAGATCATTCTGCAATGATTGCTTATTTACCTACGAACCTGACCTAAACTTCTGATTTTTATTTACCTTATATTTCTAATTGAGGTCAAAATGGTACGTATAATTGGAAATAACAAAATAAAAAAAGTTAAAAAATATAATAAAAAACTTTAAAATATATTTTTAAAAATTTAGGTCAACAGTGGTCACTGGGAATTTAATGGAATTTACTGTGACATTTTCATGATGCTTGATGTAATGTTTTGCACTTCATCCATTCTAAATTTGGCGGCAATTAGTATTGATAGGTAAGAAGAATATATTTCAATTTATTATTTTGAGATATAATAATTCGAAACATGATAATGAAGCTTTTTAAATATAAATTATTGAAAGATTTAGTTATTATAAAAATAATAACATTGTCAGGATTTTATTTAAATTAACATCATAAAATCAAATTTTTTAAATGAATAAAAATTTATATAATTTCTTTAATTAATCTAAAATAAGTTTAGTTGACAAGAAAACTATCAAAATATATACGTTTGTTTTAATGGCGATTTCTTATATTATTATAAAATGTACACTTTTCATAAGTTTATATATTTACTATATGATTACTGTAAATAAATAATGAAAATTCCAAACTGTACTTGTTAAAACTTTCAAATAATTATTAAAAACAAAATTTTAACTTAAAATACATTTTTTGGCATATCAAGTCGAAAATAAATTTAGTTCAATAAACTTCACACAAGATTTACAGGATTGACGAGAGTTAAAATAAGATAATTAATAAATTCAACGATAATTATTTAGAACATACATTTTAACATGCATTTAATGAATATTTATAGTGAAGTTTCTACTGAAACAAAATACTTTTACACTAAAACAAATTTTCCGCATTAGGTTGTTTAAATAAATTATTTGTTTAAATTTGTAAGTTGTTTTTAACTAAAATGTCTGAATTTAAAATTAAAAAAGAAATGCTGAAATTAATTTTTAACTTTCAAATTATTCATATTTTATGGATTTTTAACCAAAGAGTTTTTAAGACTTAAATATGCATCTATTATTGTAATACTTCAAAAGCAATCATGAATAAACATGATATAAACATCTAAATTAGTGGAATATAAGTGTCTCAATATTAAACTGTAAATATAACTGAAAAATGTACACAATAAAGTTTTATGAAGTCAGGAAATACCAAGAGTGGTTTTAGTTGTTATTGTTAAAAATCATAATATTAATAATTTTAGTAATAAAATAATCATTTTAAAAGGAGCACCACTTTACAATGTAAAGAGAAAACCGTCACTTGATAAAACTTTTTTACATGTAAAAAGGCCTTAGACAAAACGTCACAAAAAATGTAAAAGATGCGATGCTATTTATATATTTTATTTGCAATAAAAGGTTTAAGTCTAATCTAATTATACAAATAAAATATACAAATCAAATTTCAAACATTATTTAAACATAAATATTAAATTCAAAATTTAGTTATTATTAAATTATTTAAATCATTTTTATTTAATATAGTTTTTATATAATTTAGATATATAGCAGTATCAAGACCTTTAAGCTATTCAAACAATCAAAAATTCGAAAGAGTTTATGCAACAATAGGCATAACTTGGCTTTTATCCTTTATCATTGCGTTACCAATTGCGTGTGGTCTCAATAACATAAAAAACAGAAGAGATGGCGATTGCAAATTTAATAATCCTTCTTTCATAATTATATCCTCAATGGTATCCTTCTACATTCCGTCGGTTATCGTGCTAATTTTGTATTATCGCATATTTCTTATTATTCGAAAACAGGCTCAAGCAAAAATAAAACGTCAATGCGGAAAGATCTTTGAAAATATACCAACAAACAAACCAAATCCCTCCCCTTCAATATATGACACGAGTAATATGAGTCTAAAATACGATCAAAAGACAACAAATCCAAGACTAAGTGATGAAAATCAAGATTTAAATTCTAAATTTCACTATATCGAATGTAACATTTTGTGCAATCCTCTAGCTGTAAATCATGACAATGACACTGGAGGAAAATCTGTGGAAGTGACAAAATCAAAACATGAGCAAAATCAAGAAAATTTTGCATTATTAAATGAAACTATTCACACTAAGAAATCAAACAAGTTATATTTCAAAAGATTCTGCAAATATTTTCCAAGGAAAACTAAAATTAAAGATGTGGCAAATCATGAAGGTGATTCAGATGATGAACAGGAATCAAATAAAACTTCCAATTTGAGACTCACGTTACAACTTAGTACATTTCACACAGCTAATCTTATAAAAAGTACATTAATGTTACCCATGAGAAACAGAAAAAAAGATCAATCTGAAAAGTATTTGGCGTCAAGAGAAAAAAAAGCCATAAAAACATTAGTCATTGTGTTAGGTATGACATTTTTGTTTGAATCTGTGTTTTAACAAGCAAATAATAAATAAACAATAATAATTATTAATCAAAGGGTGAATGAAAACTGAGCATATAAAATGTGAAATATATTAAACAACAATTTAATATTCTTCAAACGTTTTTTCTATATTCAAGAAGTTTTTGACTATTCTTAAATGATCTTCTGCGCTTAGTAATATATGCCAAATAAAATAATATATACTCCTGATAGAACGTAATATAACAAGTATTATTTTTTATGCCTTTATATATTTGCAATGTCAATAAACCTAATTAATGCGATGTGTAATATAAAAAAAAATATTAAATATTTATAAATTTTTTATTATATTTTTTTGGAATTATCTGATATAGTGAAAATGTAAAATTTTTCATTGGCTTTAAAAATAATTAAAAAAATTCTATTTTAAACTAATAGAATAATTATTATTAGTCAATAATCCAAATTATAATTTAAAATAAAATTGACAATACATACTATATTTTAGTAATTTATAGTATTTTTATACAATTATTTATTGAAATGTTGTTAAAATGGGAAATTGTAAAATTTCCAATAGAGCTTTTCATTTTTAGATGTTAATCTCATTATAATCATTTTCATTTTAAACTAAAGCAAAACTGGCCTTTAATTTTCCCATTTAATTCGATGTAAATTCCTTGATATGAGGTTTTATTTACATAAACGATATACCACAGAATCATAGTTCAACTATTTCTATACTTTCACTGATATTTCTTCATTTTACTTAAATATTCTTTTTCATCCTTCATATACCGATATAAAATTAAATGTAATTTATTGCTTAGAAATAAAAATTATTTAAAAATGTTTTGTTTTAAAAAATTAATTCAACATTATTTTATATTTAATTTGCATATTTTAATAATAAAAATTTTAACATAAACTTTCCATTAATTATTTTGGCAAAGATTACAAAATTAAAAAAAAAAACTTTTTTATGGATTAACTAGAAAAATTATTGAAAATTCTGAAAAAATAAATTGATTACAATGCTAATGCAAGACCAATTTTAGTTTTTAGAAACTAGCTAATTTCCAATAAAAAATTTATTCAATAGTGCAAATAAAATTGCTATAAAATATATATCTGTAGAAATATTTGGTAAACATTTCAAATTTTATGTAAATATTTTTCCACATTACTGAAAACATGATACTTTTTAAAGAACTGCATTATTTGGACTATTCAAGTATTTGAATCTGTACATGCAATCAATTAAAACACTTAATATTCAACCTAATATTCACTTAATATTTTCATAAAAGATTTTATATCATTTTTAAATATCATATTAAAACTTTTTCAAAATTGGTCTATTACTTTCATCCGTGCTCTTACTATTCTTTTACAGTATTCTTCTTCTGATTTTTGCTAAGTGACCCTTAATCTTCAACAGACTTTTCAGATTTATCTCTAGATCTATGATCTGCCTTACCAAGATCACCTCAACGTCAATCTTATATCAATTTTCATATTTATTATTCTTTGTTTTCAAATAATTTTTTAATTTATTTTATAGTTAAAATTAAGTAGATGATTTATAATATTTTTGATTCTTTAAACAAAAAATAATAAAAACTAAATAAAATATTAAAAAAATATAAATATATAAAGTGCGAAGATGGTCAATTGTTTGACACCAAATGATATTAATTTCATTACTAAAAACACGTAAAACGCCTATCTTGAGAGTGGATTATTACGGAAACAAAAATCAAAGTATATAAAATGTGTATGAAAAATAATAGATATAAAGAATTGTTTGGGATATAATATAATGAAATGAATGAGTTACAGTTTGGTGAAAATTAATACATATTTAAAATAAATGTATTTAATTAAAATGTTAATATAGCAAAATTTAATCATGTAAAAATTTCAAAAACTTGATAAATTTCTAAGAAAAATAGTTAATTTTAACTATAATTGTAATTATATTGAGAAAAATTGTTATCAGGTTGTGTTTTACATGACAATTTATGTCACTAATTAAAATATTGTAATGTTAATTTAAAGATAATATTTGAATTATTAATATAAATTATATCAAATGATATTATTTTAATTAATTACTTTGCAAATTATTTCTGTAAAATACCCTAAAAATGTCAAAAATAAAATTAATAATAAAATTGATATTATTATTATTAATATTAGTAATAATAATAATGATAATAATAATATTATTAAAATTAAAATTTATTAAAATTTCATTAAAAAATTAAATATTTAAAACTTTTTTAAGCTTTAACAATGTTTACAAGTAGACACAGACGTTGAAGTCCGTTTCCTGTAGTCTTTTAGAAAAAACTTTGCAATTTTCTAATGACATAAAATATTTAGGAATTAATTTGTGATTTATTAATTAACAATAGTTCGCACTATGTTGATTAAACTTTTTAAAATTCAACGTCTTATCGAATAATTAAAATTTTATTTCAATATTTTCTTTATTCTTTAATATTTTCAGTAGACATAATCTTAGAAATATAAAAAAATGTAAAAATTAAATTGCATGTATTATAAAAATGAATCACAAATAATTTTAATTTGTGATTGTTTTTGAATCATGTATATAATTTTAAAAATATTTGGATAATAATATTATTGCTTACACTTTGAAAAAATAAAAGAAACAAAACCTATTTGTTTAAATAATGTCAAGATTTTAAACAATGTAAAAAATATTCTGATTAGTCTTGTCTAAATTAGTATTTAACACTATTCCTCAAAGTGCATTCAAATGTTTTATTAATTTATTTTTAATTAATTCAATGAATCAAATCAAAGGAAATATATAAAATAAATTTTAAAAGAGATTTATGGTTTACAGATTGCATAGCTTAACTGTAGTTCTCAACGTCCCGCAATGAGTAAATAGTTTTAAATATTTATTCATTGCTTGCACAAAAATATGAATCAAACATTGAACCAAATAAAAATATAATATAAATAGACAAGTCTAACCTTAATTTTATCTAAGGTTAATTTTTTATTAAGTGCCCCCAAGGATTTGTGGAGTATTTTTTAATTATGATTAAAGTTAACTAAGTTCCTGCTAAAAACTTTACTTAATTAGTGAGCATTGCAAAATTTTAAAAGTAAAAACCTCTATTCTTTAATCAATATTTCACAAATTTTAGAAAATTATGACTTAATATAAAATAATATTTTTAAAATAAAAATAAAGTTAAATATAATTATATATAATTTCTTTTTTCACCAGCAGTTGGCAATTTTAGTTTTGAAAAGTTTTTAAAAATCAATAATCCTTTTTATTTTTGATCTAATGTAAAAAGAAGAATCATCGAGTTTTTCACCTCAAAAAAGGATTTCAAAGAATTAAATCGTTAGATCAATTAAAATAAGTATTATATATATATATATATATATATATATATATATATATATATATAAAGGTTGATTCTAGACAATACTGCTTTTAATTTTAATTAATAAAATATGCTAATAATAAAATCAGATATTAAATAAAAGCAATCACGCTTTATCAAAAAAAGACTTTAAAAAAATTTAATATTTTAATAATAAAAAAATATTTTAATTAAAGCTTTACTTAAAAAATGTTCTTTCAACAATTTCAAAATTATTTTCTATTTCAATTTTGTTTATTTATTGTATTTCCAAATTACATGAGATAATTTAATATTCATTTTCATTTTTATTTTGTAAGTTTTATTTCGCTTTAATAACTGAATAAAGATTTTTTAGACATTTTTTTAACACACTCAGCATGTAACAGCTATTATGATTTACAAAATTAAATTTATATTTTTTTATGAATTTTTGAAAAATGATAATTTAGTTTTTGCTTTGAATTTATTTCATTGATACATTATATAATTTGAATAATTTTGTTGAGATTTTAAATGAAAAGTTCCATGAAAAAGGTTTTTTGACTCTGACTCAACTTTAAATTTGCATTTTTTTTAAAATCTGAATATTTAAAGGTTTAGAAAAAGATAAATTGTTATAATGTAGTAAAGATTTCCTTTAAAATAATACTTTAACAGTTAATATATATCTTTAAGTTTTATGACGATTTTATACGCCCTTTCGTCGACTCCAGTGCGCTTGTCTTCGAATACTATAAGTTCTCATAAGTCAACTTTTCTTGAGTTTCCTTTAAACGTTAGGTAAATTTAATGTTATTATTCTATTTTATTCTTTTGCTTTTAAATGCCAATTTATAAATATATCGGGATTTGTTAATTAATTAATTATTATTTGCATAAAACCGCTTCATATAGATAAAATTAGTTAAAAAATATTTGTTATTTTCCCCCAAAAATGTGTATTTTTCAAACAAATATTTTTTAATTTCTTTAACTCTAAATTTCAAATTTGCTTTGATTAAACAGTTAAAAATTAAAAATGACTTGAATTACAAAAAATATTCATTTCTTCGTGGTTTCTGAAGTGCTGGTCTTGAAGAGCGATTTGCATTGATCGGAACAAGTAGTAATCTGATGGGGCATAATTTAGTGAATAGGGAGTACGCAGCAGAGTTTCCCATTTAGGTGCTTCTAACGTATTTCTTTTTCCGACATGCAATCGAACAATATCGTGCAGAAATATCAGTTTACGCGGTTTGTTGGTTGGAATAGGACGTTTTTCGTTCAATGCATGGTTCAAATGTAATAATTGTTGTTGGTAACATTTACCAGTAATAGTTTCGTTCAGCTTTAGGACATCACTCCTTTTTAATCAAAATGTTCAAAATTTGCAAAATGTATACTATTAGTTAGTGATTACACAAACTCAAATATTTCAAGTGTTGTACAACAATGTTATTTGAACTCATGTGTCTTTACTCCTTTCATATATATTTTAATACTCATTATATCTTCATAAATATCATTATATACAAGTTGTAAAACTTATTTTTTTATTTCAATCAATGCTAATAAATTAAAGATGTTTAATTTCTAATTTTTAAAATTTAATATTTTTTGTATTGCTTATAAAAACAAATTTAATATTACAAATTAAAATTTAATAAACTGATAAATTCTTTTATAAAATTGAAAACATTTACTTATATTAATAAATTAATTTGCAAAATTAAATAATTCTTTAAATTTCTTATGCATATTTCTAATATTATTAATTTGATTTAAAATTCATGTAAAATAAAGTATTTTTTACAAATATTTAGTGAAAATTTAAAGTTTGTCTAGTATAAATGCTTAATGAAATGAAGTGGTAATTTTCAATCATTTTGAGAATTTCCGAATCAGTTCATTTTGTTGTAACACTTTAACAAAGATTTTCAGATTAATTAAATTTTTAAAGAAATTGTTAGTAATAAAACTAAATGAAATTTATTTCCATAAATAATAAAATTTGTTTTAGGCTGTATATAAAAATTAATTTTTTTCGAAAACGCAAAATTTTTGATAAATAATAATTAAATTACTAAATGAGTTTTTGAGATCAAAAAACATATATACTTTCAAATATATAAATCTAATTTAACTACCTCCACTTTTCTTGAAACATTTTTTATCATCTTGAAATTTTCCCAGAACTGAATTTTACATTCAGTCAAGCAAAGCGGTTAGGCGCCCACAGATTGTTTCATTATTATACATTTTATTTTTTTTCAATATAATACATTTTATTACATAAGAATCATAAAAAATGACTATATATCCCTTTGGATCACTGGACACTACTAAAGTACATGATTAGGGGTCACGTAAATATGACTTTAGTTTGTATTAAATTCTCCGCTTCGTTAAAATAAGAAAAATTAAATTGATAGTTAATGATGCATTTATTTACTGATGTTTATTCTCGGAAGATGTAATTTAATTATATATTAAATAAATGATAAGATTTTGATAATATATTTGGCAACAAGACGCCGAGCACAAAAGGTGCAAATATTTTTTGTCTTTTATTTGTAATACTAATTTTACAAAAATGTGCTTTACTCTCAATAAAAGATCAATCGAGAATCGCTTTAGTGACAAAAATTTCCAAACAAGATAAAAGTAGTAATGGATTTGGTTATATAAGTTATTAACAAAATAATAGCAAATCGCAATATTATCCATAACTTTTTTAAACTTCTTATTGAAACTGATTGCCAATATTATGATCTCTTTTAAAATTGGCTCTCAGAACCTAACCTACCATAAAGAAGTGAAGTTTGTTCTAGGTCCTAAACAAATGACCTTGAACTATAAAATCCTAATTTGCCACGAAATGTTATTTTTTGGTGTATATCACCTCCCATACAAACATATAAAACAAGAACCTACAATAAAAAAAAATCAAAGTCATTTTCAAAGTAATTTATTTGAAAATAAATTATTAAATATCCTTTCCATGAAATTAAAAGTTTTTCAACAAATAATGTTAAAAACTCACTATGAATTTAATAAGAGATTTGTAGAGTTTTGAAAGAATAAGATAACTATGTCTTTTTAGAACTCGTTGAATTATGTTAATTTAAAAACAAACTTTATATTTCTGTTGATTTTCTGCCAGAAATATTTTTAAATGTTAATTTTATTAAAAGTATGTCAAGAAAACCAACCGAACAATGTGATATTTTGGTCACCCTGGAAAATGAAAGTTTCTGGTGCCACATTTGAGTAAAAACTTTATTTTGTTACTTGAAAATATCATTTGTTTATTATTTTTGTTTTAGTGGTACGATAAAATTCTTTAGTGAAAACGAGTGAATACATAGTTTAACTACAAAATTTATTTGATGAAAGTACTAAATATAAAGTAGTTAAAGTAAAAAATTCCTCTTTCAATCTCCAAATTTATTTATATATGTAGATTTTCTTAATATAAGTTAATTCAAAAAAGTTTTACACTCGAAAACGATGTCAATAATATATACAATGAATTTAAACAACTGTTATGATAATCTTCATAAAGTTATTGTACAGTTTACAAATGTTTAAATACATTCAAAAAAATGTTCAATTTCTACCAATCGTTTCATAATTTACTAATTTAACTTTCTTCAAACAAAAAATTTTATTAAAATAATATTCCAAATTCGACAAACAAAGTCGTTTGTAAAAGTTAAACAAATCCTGTGTCAATAAAACAAATATAATATTACAAAAATATGATAAAAATATATCCAGAAAAAACAATATATATATATATATATATATATATATATATATATATATATATATATTTATATTATAAATTAAATTAAATTTTAAAAATATTTTAAAAAACATTTTAATGATATTTCTATAAAAATTTACAGTCGTATTCTTAATATGCTGGGTCCCATTCTTCACACTCAATGTGACGAACGCCATTTGCATGAGATTCAACTTTTCCAATCAAACCTATCTATGCTCACTAGCTGATTCGAAGACGGCCAGCGTGGCGGTTTGGCTAGGCTATACAAACTCATGTGTCAACCCAATCATATATACTATTTTTAATGGAGAATTCCGTAGATCATTCAAAAAGATCTTGAGATTATGAACTCATATTTAAGAAAAAAAACATGCGTTGAGTTTTTGATGAAAAATATAAAAAATATCATTAATTTATTTAATTAAAATTTAAAATTGAAATTAGACATTTAAAACAATTTTATTCATGATAAAATTAATGAAACTTTAACTGAAGAAATCACTAACATTATACTACTTTTTGAACAATGATATTAATTCATGAGTTTCTTTTCTTCTCTATGCTTTGTACCGGCTAAGTTTCGTTACTGTTATTGTACTCGTATCATTATTTTTTCTACATTCTTTTTGGATATTTCGAGGGTAGGGTAGGTGTCTTGGAAGACAGACATTTGAGGAAACTGTTGATATTTTTAGAATTTTTAAAATGCTATCAAATAGAGAATAAAAAGTTAGAAAGAATGACATAAATAAGATTTCGAAAATATAAAAATTCAGAAAATTAGAAAAGAGGAGGAGTGGAGAGTGGGTCTCTGTGACGACACGTTTTTTAATTCAATTTTCAGATGATTAATCATTTTAATTGGGACTTTGTTTAGTTTATTTCATTCCTGCATTCAAATAGTCATATTTTGTGAGCATTGGGAAACCCATTTAATATTGTAGACATAGAATCCGATTAATCTGCCTGGGTGTTTGAGTGAAAATCGTATTGAAAATTCTTGTAGCAACTTGAACCTTAAAGGATCGGGTCTAATACCAACATGGCTTATATGTAGAATTTATCAAGTTCAGAAAAAATATTCTGTAAACTAACTCTTTTGAATTATACATTCATGGTATAGGAAATGGTTACTAAAACTTTAACTCCTCAATTTCACAAAATGGTTTGAAAAGTAAACTTTTAATACATTTTCATTTATAATTTTAGGTTCAACCTTCGGGAATTTCAAGAAATAACTTTAAGTAATACAAAGCCACTGGAATTTTAAAAAAATTGGAAAATAGAATTCAAGTACCATAAATGCTTCCGATTTATTAATTCAGTAGTAATCTACCATTTTCAAGTATAAGCAAAAACATGCATTCACTTCCCAATGCTTAAATGCATATTATTAGATTTTTGTCAGAATAACTGAATAAATTCAAAACACATCCATTCCAATTCAAATCAGCTAAATGATAAACGAGTTCACAATTTTCAGTCGATGGCGAATTAATGTATTTTCTTTACAATCCCAAAGTTGTGACATAAAAATTTTGAAATGATCATTTGAGATTTCAAGATTTATATAACATATTTGTGACGAATAACATATACATGTGGGATTATATCATTTGCCATTAAAGCACTATAAAAATAACTGATTTTTTTGTAAGTCTTAGACTGAATGGCCCGAATGTTTAAAGCATCAAATCCGATTATTTGTAAATTCAAACTTTATTTATATGACAATATTAAAACAAGAGGATTATTTTGCGTATCTAATATCATGAAAAAGAAATCAACAAACACTTCATTTTACAAACATTCTATTATGTTAAAGTGCTTGATTAAAGTATTTGATTTTACGTTACATTAAATATTTAAATCTTTAAAATGTTGACGGCCGAAAAAGAAGACTTGAGAGTCCACTGTCGTTTTACACAATTTTAATATTTAATTCTATGACACCGGTGGTAAGCGCCGCCTGTTGGCCAGGTTAGTGCGGGCCACCGGTGGTACGCGTTGGCGCGAATGCGTTAATCCTGTCTATTCTTCTAAATTTCTAAGAAAATATTCAAATGATTATTTTTACCCTACACTGCACAGTGATGTATATATTCATCACATATTTTTCCGACTTTAACTTAAAACTTACACATTGTTAAATACATATTACATGAACAACCATAAATAATCCGTTTTTCCATCAGAGGGGATCATGGCCGAAAGCTGATGTTTTGTTTAAAACTTTTCCCGTATTCCTTGCATACGTTTACATACATTTACAAACATTATTACTAAAAATAAAAAATTGTGCAGTGTAGGGTTAAAAATGATTTTTGTAATTTCATTGCAAATACTTGCTTTTTTTTGGAATAGTTTTACAAACTAACAATATTTTCTATTTGGTGAGGCATTTCATCATTTTGCAATTTGTATTTTCGTTTAAAAATTAAAACAAAGATTGCCGAACACTTATGATAATACCTTTGACGACTTCCATTATCGTAAAATCATTAATCAACAAGCAAAAAATAAAACACAATATTGTTTAGTTTCTCAAAAAATACTTACACAATCATTAACTTATTTCATAAAATTTAATTAGATTTTAATTAAATAATCTTTATTAATTTGTTGTACTTTTTACAATCATAAACAATACAAAAATCAATTAAAATAGAAAATAATAACTTTGCTATTCACAGTCCATAAAAAATTGAATTGATTTTATTAATTTAACACCAAAATTTAAAAAAATATAACCTAGTCAACAAAATATTTAATTAATATCAAACTCAAAAAAATCAATCTTGAAGTAGATTTAACAGAAAGAGTAAAACAAAAATTTACAAATTATTTTCTTTAATTAAAAAAAGTTATTTAGTCAATTATTGATAAATAAATAACCTCATAATGTTTGTAATTTGCAATATAAACCGTAATAAAATGAACAAAGAGTTTTACCAGAACACATATTTTAAAAGCTTTTTCAAAGAAATATTGATAAATAAAAATATATTCTAACTGTAATAATAGAACATTACATTTAATTAATTTGTATTTAATTAATCAAGTTTTAGTTATAATGAAAACATAATTTCAAGCCTTGTTCAGGACAATTTTAAGAAAAGTAAATTACAAAAAGTACAGTAAAAATTATAATATTTCGATAATTTAGCAATTATTTAATAATTTTATGATATTATGTGAAGTAAATTTTGTGAAACCTCTATCCTTGATATTTGTTGGATTGAGATTGAACATACCTTGGAAGACTCCGATGTAAATCATCTAAATTTTAAAAACTAATGAAAAAAAAAGAATAGAATTACTTAATTGAAAATAAAATAATTGCAAAAGATTTTGAATTTTCTTTCTAAAAGCAAATACATTGACGATTTCACATATATAAAATGAGAATAATTACTTGCGTTATTTTAAAGTAAAAACCTTTGTCGATAAAAAGTTAAAATATATAATTTTCAGTAACATTAAATTTTGTTTTATTATTTTTGTTCAAGATATGTACTTGAAACATACTGAGGAAAGATCCTATTAACAATAAAAATAATGATCTATAGTCTGAAAATAAAGATAATGAAAATTGAAAATAATATTTAGAATAATTAATGGAAAGATAAATTGTTTAATTAATTACACTTTACAGACCAACTTTAATTAATTATTTTTACTTTTATAAATTTGTATATCGAGTATTATAAAAAACAAAAAAAATTGTAAAAATATTTACTAAAAAAATAAATTTTATGTTTTCTTTTAAATAAATTGAACTAAAATATTTCATAGCATTCATTCTACACAGTAACTACTCATTAAAATGTCATAAATTCAATCGGAAACCCCATCAATCATTTCAAAAATCTAATTTCAATCATAATATCTTGGGTTTTTAAAATTTTTAATCATTTTAATCATATAATAAACTAAATGTGAATTTCAAATGTTTTTTATTTTTAAATTTAAGCGGTTTCCATAAGATTTAACAAAATTGAAATGAATACATTTATTTTACTTTTAACAGTAATCAATTCTGCTAAATTTATCGTTAATAAAAACAAATTTTAATAAAACAAACTTAAATAAGTAATCTCGAAATTCTAATAAAACATTTCACGGTTGCATTTTGTTGTTTATATAAATGCATTCCAAACCTTTTAACATCGCGGTACTTGAAATTTGAAACAAATAATTTAAAAATACTGTAATTAGTTTTATTTAGTAAACCAATAATACATGTATAAAATATTAGTATAAAAGGTTGTGTGTATTTGGATATGAATGAAATAATTTTTTAAATATATTATTATTATATATTATTTTTTAAATATTTTACAAACTGTTTTATAGTATTTAAAATCTATAAAAATTTGTTGTTATTCATTCGGATCATTCAATCTGGACAGTCCTGAAGGTGACACTAGTTTAAAGTTGGTATTGAACCGTTTGTCTGCTAACTATATAATATATATATATATATATATATATATTTTTGTAACCTACAAAAAGATTTCTAATCGTTTTAGAAAAAATTAAGTGGGTGTCCTGGAGGTGACACACCTATCTAGTCATTATATATTGTTGGGCTTTTATATAGAAAGTCGGTGCTTAGGTCTGACTCCTTGGTGTCCTTTAATCAATTCAATTAACTTAACACAACAAGATTTATTTCAAATTTATATCTCACAACTTTCACAAAAATCGATTCTATTCACAATACTCTATACAATTACTCTGCACGATTTCACAATTTTTCAATGCCTAGGGATACGTCTTCCAAAGAGAGATGTCCCTGTCTAGTGCGCAAGAATTCAATTTGTTTGACTGACTGATTTATCTTTAAGCTTATTACTTCCTTTGCTCAGCTCTCTGAAATATTCTCTTCGACCAACTGGCAATTTTGTTGATCTGCCTTTTCCTTTTATACTCATCTCGCAAATCAAGTCACCCGTAAACTAAATTGGTTTTGCCATTTTTGACATCTCTCTGTCCAAAACCAAATTAATTATTTCTGGGCTCCCGAGGTTTCCATTTATTCACAATAATTATTTTGGTGGCGGATCCCCCTTCTATCCCGGTTTCCTTCTTCAACCAATTTCGTTTTCCATAATTAGAAAATTTGTTGGCGTTCCGGGTTTCTCACACTGTTCGGGTTTTCTGTTGGCTAAGGCTTCCCATTAGCTCGGGTTTTCCATTAGCCAAATAATTTTTAATTAATTTCTATTTTCATTAAATATTTCCTTCTGGGGGACCCCCAATCGATTGAATTTTATTATATTTGGATTCGTCTCTTCATATTGCATCCGTCCATACCCGTTTCCTCCGATAAATATTTATTTTAAAATTTTAATTGATTTTGCCTTTTTAATTATTATTTCGAATATCATTGTTTTTATTGATTTCCCATTTTACTTTTGTGAACTTTGCTAACCCCAGCAATATATATATGTATAATATTTGTAAACTGATCTTCATAAATTTTAAAATTTAGGATTTTTTAAACATTCATCATTTTATTTTACTTTAATTAATATAGATCAACATTTTGTTTTGCATGAATAGTGTATATGATAAAAAATATCAGTGATAAATTAATATAGTCATGACATACTTTGTAATTTCAAAAATCATTTTTGAAAGAATTAACAAATAGTGAATAAAAGTAGAAAATCAAATTAAACTTTGATTAAAATCACTTTAATTCAATAATGTATTAAACAATAAAATAATATATTAAAACAATAATTATATTAAAGTTATTGATGCCTATCTTATAAATCAAATAAAACTAATAAAAAAAATATTGAATAATATCACTTTATTCATAAGCAAAATAAAAAGAATATTTTTCCGGTTTGACTATATCATAATATTCAATTAATAAAATATGAGTTGATATTCAACATGAAATGCATTCTAAAGTGCATAAATTTGTTTTTCTAAATTATTTTTTTTTGAATTGTATGTCGATTTATATGAATGAAAAATTTATTTCCTAAAATCTATTTTTCTATATTGCGTTTTGTACAGATATGATTTGTTTCTAATAAATAATTTACGTCTCACTTCTATTTATAAAATACATTTGAAGTTATTTCATTTCTAGTACAAACCTCATAACAAAATAATCAAAAATTCGTATTAAAAAATAAAACAAGCTGTGATTGGAAAATTAAATAGCAGTTACATCTGCCATGAATTATTATAATTGTTATTTAATTCATTTGTTTAAATCTGTCAGATTAAACATTTCTGAAACAAGTTTCGTATTTTACCACAGTTTTATTCTATATTCAATATCTATGCAAAATAAGTAGGCAGTGGAAAATTAAATTACAGTTACATCTACTTTTTTTAGCAGAGTTTTCAATGATATAATAAACCTCATTTGCATATTTAATAATAGCTGCTTACTTATTAATAGCATAGCATTCTTAAAAACTAAAAGTATATCATGAAACATTTTGTTCCACTTAGCACGTCAACGTACACGAATATGCTGTACGAATGAGTGTTAAAAATATTTATTAGATTGTTTACTGAATTCTTAGATCATCATTAGTGCTCCTCTCTCGATACTCTAATATAATTAAGTAGGAAGGCTGTAAGTCAATAATACTGTTAGGTTTAGTTTCCTACCCTTGACTATCCATGTCATAGACGACCTATTTTTGACATACTTTTATGTGAGCAGCCACATAGTAAGCCAATTTCTGGCCCAACAGACAATACCTGTAAAACATGTCTTATCTAAATACTAATTTCGAAATAATCAAATTTATTAAATCAAAAAGCTTGGCTTCTATAAGCAACAGATGCAAAACTATCACACCTCAATATTCTCAAAGATAATCTTCAAGAATATCTTTTCTGGCTTCTTTCATTTTGAAAAATTTATTGAAATAAATAAAGTACATACAACTTTTTCACATAAATTTAGTTTGAGTAAAAATTTAATAAAAAAAACATATTTTGATATATTGTTATAGGAAACTCGCTATATATTTATAATGTCATTATAAGAGATAAAATCACTGTGTTTGTCCTTGAGAAGCACGATTAGAAAAGAAATAGAAAAAAGGATTAATTTTTTTTTATCAAGACTTATTTTATTTTCTTCTATTTTTGGAGAAACTTATATAAAGTATAAATCCAAGTAAAGACAACATGAGTGTTATAATTGAGTTTGACTACTAAAAATATTAGATAGCAAACATCTCAATTAGAAAAACTCAATCTAATTACTAAATTTGGTAGATAAATATTATGTTTTTATCTATCAGAAATTGAAAACAGAAATGACTTTTATTGATATTCGATAATTTAAATATTCAAATAGAAAATCATGGAAAATATTAAGATGTGTAAAAGAATTTTATGTAAAAAATATGAAATATATTATATTGAATTCAAATGATTTCTGTTCACATTGTATTCCCATAAACTTAATTGACCAATTAATTTATTTTAATTAATTAGTAAAGTATCATTATTACATGATTAGCTTTAACCAGTGAAATTTCACATAATACAGTTATATAATTAATATAAATTTTGTCATGAAAATGTTGATTTCCAACTTAACTATACTAATATGTATCTGTAATATTTTTGCTATTCATAATTATGCCGAAGTCAAAAAATATGGATTACCTTCAGGACGTAAGTACAGTAAATTTATTGTGTATTTGTTGATTATTAAAATTTTTAATGAAATATATATTCTACTGACAATTGTCAGCCGGTTGTAATTATTTTATATTAATAAATAAGATTACAACTATTTATTTTAAAAAAATTATATAGATCATTTCAATTTAGATATTTTTATTATTTACATTCTTATTTGTACAAAGGAGTCTAATTACAATTATTTAAGAAAATATGGCATTGAAACAAATATATTTATATGATTCATTAGGTTGACTTTATGATTTTTTAAAGCTATAAATCTATTCTGTATATTACGAAATAGCATTCATTTATAATGAGTAAATGGTCTTTTATTAATATAAAAATAAAAAATGCATGTTGAAATTCGTGATTTTTGAAATATTGTTTGAAATATCAAATTTGTATAATTTTTATGATAAACTACACATGTTAATCTTTTGAATTAACAATAAGAATATTTGGTTCATCTCTGTCAAACATATTCAAGTTTTTAGCAAAAATAAAATCGTCGTTAGTAATAACTCTTTAATTCAACATTATAGCATCTATTTTTATTTTTATACTTATGAGTTTGATGCTAAAATTGGTAACTTTCCTTCCAAAACCGCATCTAATTTTTCTGATTCAACCTTCAAACAAATAATTACCAATTAAATTAGAAATTTTCATTAAAAATAGTTTTAATCTTACCGTGATTTTTAAGTTGCTATTCTTAATAACAGTTTTTAATTTAATTTAATTAATCAATTTTTTATATTATGGAATTTCTTATAAAAATTCATTTGTATTATTTATTAATTTTTTCCCATCATTTTTTGGATATCTAACATGGTGGATTTAATTATGGCTCGTTCGTTTGATTATTTCAGAATTATGGTCATTCGTTTATTAATACAACCATAACTTAAGCTTTTAATATTTTTTTCCGCCACAAAGGATGCCTGTTTTAAGATGGTGATGTTGTTGAACCATAGTATTTTATTAATTCTATTTTATTTTTATTTCATTTAAATTTGTTTTATTTATTCTTTTAAACTTTCTTGTGTTAATTTCTTTTATTTGGTGTGAGATAATAAATTTTAATTGATCTTGGAGTGGTTTTCTTGCTATGTATTTTTAAAGCATTGATTAATTACAATTAATTGATTAATTAAAAATCTCAAGAAATAATAAATTTCAATAACCGTTAATTACAAAACATATAAACAAAGAATTCCAATCGATGCTAGGGCATATTTTGTCTGTCCAGTTGTTACTGTTGGTGGGTTACAGGGTTTCGCCGTTTGTTTATCTTTATTGTTGCCCAAGTGACACCATACAAAATGATTCTAGCTGCCACTTGGCACCCGTTGCTAGGCAACGTTGAAAATGTGTTCAAGTGGTGGATTGACCGCAAAAATTGAGTATTATCGCTAGTACTGTAATTGCTCGGACATCCCTCAGGTTCACGAGCTGTCGATAGAAGACCTGTGCTCGCTTTTAAATTATTTGGTCCCTTTGAGTCTAAATTTCTATCGTCAATCTACCTGTTTTACCGACAATGGTTTGGAAACAAAATGGGTTAAAATTTTTGATTGTCGTCTTGATTGTTCTATCGTTCTAAGTTTTTATGTCCTTTTGATTTTCTATCGATTATGTATTAATTTTCGTATTTTAGGATCCATATTTGGGTTTTCTATTCGTAATTTACGCCTTGGATAAAATTAAACCTTATCGCCAATTAAGTCAATTTTATTTTAGTCTATGATGAATTAGTCAATAATTTCCTATTAACACTTTTCACACTTGCTTAATCATGATATTAATTTTTCTTTAAAACAATGATGTAACATTTATAGCAAGGACTTCTCATTGATTCATTTTAGCGGATTGTTAAGGTATTGTTAAGCAACGGGTTTGTACTTATTTTCCATTTATTTATTTTTTACCTTTAATCCATTGATTAGTTTAATTACTTTATTTTTAATGCATTTTATATTCAGTCAACGAGTTATTTTTACTGTTAATCGATGAGTTACTTTACTTTTAATTCAACGAATTACGTTACTTTTAAATGAAAAATTTCATTATTTGTAATCAATGAATTTAATTACTAATCATTTTAATTTGAATTAATGAATTAATTTGATTAAATCAATGCATTACCTGCTCTTACTCCATGATTACTTTAATGTGATTAAAATGAATTATACTAATTTAATCAGTGAAATTCTTTGTCATTACTCTAATTTTAATCAATAAATTATGATAATTTAAATCATGAATTACTTATTTTTACCCAATAATTACTTTAATTTTAAGCAATGAATTACTTTAATCAATAGCCACTGTAATTTTAATCCATAATTTAATTTAATTGAATGAATGAATTACTTATTTAATGATTTATTTCGAAACCTAAATTCAATTTAATTATACCAATAATTTTTATCTAATTTACTTCAAATATTAATCCAAATTAGCTATATCAACGATTTCAATTTAATTTATTCCCCGTACCATTCCCCTTTAATAAGCTTTAGGCGCACATGGTGTTCATATTATATTTACTGAGTGCCCACTGGACTACTCGGTGTGGTGATTTTGAGCCGTGCGTAAAGTAATTTTAGGTCGATTTTACAGAAATGAGAAACGAGGAAGCAGCTAATAGACTCCTTCCTTATTCCTCATCTCTTCTATACGGGATAGTATTGACGTTCCAACCCTGCGTTCCACACGCCGGGTCTTCACGGGCACAGATCATTGGCGATATTCCACGCACTTACACGAATCTGAATTGTATGTTGATTTTATTAACTTGCGATAGGTGTCGGCTGTGGGCCGGAAAAATTTCGACAAAAGTTTAATTAATTTTAAGAAAAACCAATTTTAAACATCATCAATATGTATTAATATATATTAAAAACAAAATACAGAATTACTTGATCCATTCCATTCAATCAAAAATTTCATAAAAATACATCTTTCCCCACGCCGACATCCAAGCAGAGCTCTACCGAGGTTGCGAGGATGTGACGTGGAGAGAGCGTTCCAAATAAAACTAATTCTCACCTAAAAGTAAAGCTTCGTAGTAAGATTTTAAACAAAATTCACAAAATTTTAGTTCAAAAAATGGTTAACTTTATGTGAAAATGGATCGGTATTTATACCTATTTTCTGGCCCTAACCTCGCATGTTAATTTTGATGTAGTAAAACAAAATTCGACCTTGTTATTTTCTAGTGAATTCTATTCTTTGATTTTATTATTTTTCAATTTATTTTAATAATTTTTCATTTAGAATTTTTATTGAATTATTTCTAATTCAAATTTTTGATTTAAGTTTCATTTTCATGAACTTTTATTAATTAATCAATTTTTGTCGAATTTGTTGGGTTTTCGTGTTATATTTGTGTTTGTATCGTTCGGATCTTGGTGCGTTTTGTTATTATTTTAATTTATTTTTATGTTTATTATTTTATATTTAATTCTCTTTTTCCTCATATTTGGTAGGGTTTAATTGATGTTTCAATAGGTTTATTTAAATTTGCATGTTATATTTGCGTGTGTGTTACCGATCCATTTAAACATTTCTCAAGGCCATATGTGTTCTGGCCCAACATAAAACACTCGGGGGTCCATAAAATTGCGACCCGCAATTTCAATTGTCTTTTCAAAATGATATCTACATTGTCATTTTCAACATTCACATTCATAAAAATATCTACGGTAAGGTTAATCATCAAGGTAAAGATGGACTTAAGGTCCGGCTACTGTACATAATCAAATGAAATCGGATAGTTCAGTTTTAGTATCACTGTGAATCAGTATGATTTAGTAAAATCAGTTCAAATCAATGTAAATCAGTTATATTTGGTTTCGAATGAATGACTGACGGCTTGGGTTTCGCTTTCGAGTTGGATTGATCTTGAGGGGTGATTGATGGAAATATGCGAGAGTTTTGAAGTTTCGTTAGTTTGATTGATGTTTCAATAGGTTTATTTAAATTTGCATGTTATATTTGCGTGTGTGTTACCGATCCATTTAAACATTTCTCAAGGCCATATGTGTTCTGGCCCAACATAAAACACTCGGGGGTCCATAAAATTGCGACCCGCAATTTCAATTGTCTTTTCAAAATGATATCTACATTGTCATTTTCAACATTCACATTCATAAAAATATCTACGGTAAGGTTAATCATCAAGGTAAAGATGGACTTAAGGTCCGGCTACTGTACATAATCAAATGAAATCGGATAGTTCAGTTTTAGTATCACTGTGAATCAGTATGATTTAGTAAAATCAGTTCAAATCAATGTAAATCAGTTATATTTGGTTTCGAATGAATGACTGACGGCTTGGGTTTCGCTTTCGAGTTGGATTGATCTTGAGGGGTGATTGATGGAAATATGCGAGAGTTTTGAAGTTTCGTTAGTTTGATTGATATTTCGGATCTGGTTGATCATTCTTCTGAATTTCTGGATTGGGGTATTTTGCCTTTGTTGGTTTTTCGTTAGGCCGAGGATAAGACAGCATATTAAGAGTATCATGTTGGATGTCATACTAATTGGTAGTATAAGTTCTATTGATAAGGTTGTTGTACTGGGTTCGCTTTTCTGTTTGACTTGTTTTCCTGGTTGCTTGGTGATTGATAGGACGATTTTTTGGATTTCTTGGATTGGTTTGTTATAGGATTCGCTTTGGCTTTCTTTTGGATTTGTCTGGTAATGATTTCTTGGGTTTTCTTTATCTCTCGATTCTCATTTTTTATAGTGGTTATTTCATCGTTGTTCTTTAATAGGGTTTGTACCATTGCTTGGGTTTTCTCGATATTCTGTTTCAATTCGTCCTTGTTCTCTTTCGTGGGGCATTGCATGCATTAGAGGTTTATCTGTTGACATTCCTCGTTGTCGGGGTTTCTGCAAATTTCTTTGAAATCCGCGCAGGTGCTGTCTTCTCTTCTGAAGGGTTGGGTTTTCTCGCATTTCTCCAATAGGTTCTCAGTATTACACTCTCTCATCATTATTATTATCATTATCCACAGTTTTGGGTTCATGACTTCTATTTTCGATATATAATAATTAATTTTATGTTTATTTACAAGGTTGTTTCATTTATTTACAGTGGAGTTTGGCCCTTTTTACTCTTTCTCTTTTCCCATGGTTAAGTGTGTTTCGCACTCCTCTTTAATTCTGTTTTCTGGAAATCTCATTATCAGGACTTGGGCTTTTATTAATCGCTCGGTTATTTTTGGGAGTTCTTTTAGTCGTTCTTTGTTTTCTTTAATTATCCTTTGTTGATTATGGATTTTTATTTGAAGATTCCTTTCCTTTGTTTGTTTTCTTTTGAGTTGGCGTTTATAATTGACTCGTTTGGTTGTCTGTTTTTCCAGCTTTCGTCTCGCTTCTTGGAGCTGTTCTGTTAATGCTTTAATTTCGTCCTGAGTTTGCTGATGACTTTCTTTTATCTCTCTGGCTTCTTTACAACTATCTTCTAGTTGTATTACGTATCTTTGTTCGCTTTTTCTGCTGTCTCTCATTCTTTCTGCTTCAGTTTTCCAATAGTCTTCCAGGACTACACGAGTTTTTATCTCGGCCAATTCTCGTCTTAATCGTTCATTTTCTCTCTTTTGCTCTCTGTTTTCTTCCATGCTGGATGTTAGTTTTCGTTTTACTACATTGACTAGCTGTTTGGATTGTATTAGCTGTTGATTTATCCGGGCGATTTCTGATTCTTGTTCCTCCACTATCTCTTGCCATTATTTTCTTTCGGCTCTCCACCTTTTACTATAATACCTCAGTGGGTCTTGTTCGATGGGTTGTACTAATTGAATTGGGCTTGGTATGCATTCTCCGTCTTCTAGATTCATTTGGATTTCTGTTTCATTCGAATTCATACTAAATATACATCGATTACAAATTTTTGTTTTTATCATTTTTATTATTTTTATTGTCTTTTTACACTTTTTACACTTTTTTCTCCCTTTACTTTACATTATTGTTTCGTCCGTCTCCCCGAATCCTTCATCGGGTTCTGCGGGTACTTGGGTTGGTATTTCTGTTGGATATAACGGCATGAGCAGGATTGGTGGTCGGTTCTGCAAAGTATTTATCTCTTCACGCAAGGTGTTTGATATTTGTATCTCTTCGTCTAAGAGATAGGCGAGGTATTCTACGTTTTCTGTTAACTCTTCCACTTGCGTTTCCAATCGATGCGTGTTTTCTAACGCTTTTAATTTTTCAATCTCTTTTCTCAAGTTCTGCTCATTTTCCTCATACCCTTGTTTTATCGTTTTTAATTCCGCTCGACTTGTCCTTTCAACTGCTCGTTGACTTCGAGTTGGTATCTCAGCTGAATTTCTTTAAATACCGCAACTCCTCGATGTCCATTCACATCCTGTTGGAGTTCTATTATTTTCTCGTTTAGTTGTTGGTTTTGTCGTTTTTCATCTGTAAGTTGATTTCTCGTTTCTGCTGCTCTCTTGTCCATTTCGTTGAATTGTTGTTCGTATTCCTTTTCGTGTCTTCTGAGCCTTCTTATTGTGCCTTGTCTGATTTTCTCCTGAAATTCTAGTATTCGGACCTGCTCATTCAGTTCCTCAATTGTTTGTTTCTGCACTTCGACTTGTTCCCAAAGCTCCCAATCTTCCATATTTAATATCTTTTTGGGTAACAGTCTTATCTCTTTCTTGGCTTCTTGAAAGTGTTCTTTCCATTTTCTCGCCTCTCTTTTTATTGCTTCTTCTTTGATCTCCGTTTTCCGTTGTTGTTTTTGTTTTTGTCGGTGCGCTTCGTCCTGCTCGATTTGCATCTCTTTTACTCTAGTTTGTTGCCGTACTATTTCGTGATCTTGTTTTTGTATATGCTCCCATTGCATCGCATTCTCGATTCTCGACAACTTATACTTGTCTTTCCACTTTCTTGCTTCTCCTGTTGCTTGGATCACCATTCTTTCTTGTCTGTCGTCTTTAGGCTCTCTTATTTTTCTTGACGGTTTTGGCCCTTGATTTCTCAGTTTGTTGATTTCTATCTTCGCGTTTTCCCATTTGGCTTTATAGGCTCTTGTTCGGTCTTCCTCTTCGGCTATTTGCTGAATATAATGTCTGATACGTGATTCCCAATTACTTCTCGATCGTTCTCTATCTTCCGTCCATTTGGTTTTCCAATGCAGTGCTTGACGTTTTGCCCATTCTTTGGCTTGTTCCATACTCGTCCTCTTGATCTTCTCTATTCGGTATTGAGTGCTAATTTGTCCAATTTCTTTCTGCATTTGCTGTATGATTTTTATAGTCTCCTCTCCTTCTTCTTGTATTTCTGCTTCTTTATCTTTTATTACCTCTCGCAATCTTTCTATTTCAATTTGTTGATCCTGCTTATCTTGCTCTAGGGCTCGTATCTCTTTCCTTTGGTTTTTGATTCTGGTTTGGTTCTGCATAAATTCCTTCATCAGTTCCTCTTCTCGCTCTTGGTATGTTTTCTCCTTTCCTTCTGGATAAGTTGTCCTTTGTTCTATTTGTTTTCCCCACTTTTCTCTCATCATTTTCGTTTTTAAAGTCTCTTGTACTAATTCCTCTTCTGCGATTAGTAGCATTTCATTAGTAGTTGCAGCGTTCTTTGTCTCCATAGTTCTACTTCTTCACTTGCTACTTTTATTGATTCTGGTTGATCTTTGATTGCTGGTTTTGACTCTTCAGCCTCTTTTATCGGTTGTTTTTCTGTCTCGTTCAGGTTCATAATTGTTTTCTGAATAGTAATATCGATTATTCTCTCTTTTCAATCATATCAAAATTTTATCATAATTTACATCATCATTTACGTCGTATCTCGTATTTTGTGATTTTTGATTTTTATAATTTTTTGTTTTTACATTTATCTTTATTTACATCTTTTTACACATTTGCTCTCATTTTCTATTTACTGATCAGCGAAACGGAATCCTTTGATCCGCCCGTTGATCGGCTTTCTACACACTGGACATATATCGACTTTTAACCCACATGCTTCACATGTGACCATATGTCCGCAGGGAGTATAAATTATTTCGACATGTTTTTGCCAACATGTTACGCATTGGTGCTGCTCCAAAATAGCTTCTTTTATCATTGATTTGTCCCGATTCTCTTCAAGTTTCTCGTGGTATCGTTTGATTGCTCGGATTATTGCTTGTGTCGAGTCGTACCATTCCAAATTATTAGCTAACCTTTCCTTGATTATTTTTCTCATTTTTTGAGTTTCTACTCCTGATAATAGCATTATGGTTCTCGTTTTTGGTCGATCTAAGATATCTTCTACTTGCTGGTTTGTAACTATTATTTCTATGTTCTTTGACTCTTTTTCCTGTTTATACATACACTTTCCTTTATGTTTTAGCTTTTTGACATTCTGATCTGGTATTGGCTGTTGATTTTTGCATCCTTCACACATTATTCCTCTTGCTGTTTGGCAATATCCTTGACTTGCAAATTCTGCTGCTTTTGGGTTTCCTTTGAAAGTTTTAATTCTCTCCTCGAATGTTCTCTTTATAGTTTCTCTTTACCATATTAGTTCTGCTGGATCTTCGAAACTCTTTATTATCGTTATCTTTTTCTCGCCTCCCTTTTCATCTTTGTCTACTTCCAATTGTCGAAGTCCTTCCAATCTGTTTATCACTTGGTTTCCGACGTCGATATTAATTCTAAATGGGCAGGTTGAAAATTTCCTCAGGTGTTCTCGTTTTGCCGTTTCTCCTTTCTCCCAATGCGAGAGTTTTCCTTGACAATAAATACAGGTAACTTCCTCTGGTAGTTCGGGGGTTCCTGAGAAAAAGAATCCTTGTGCTGCCATCTCTTTACTTTGTCGGTCAGTAAATACTTTATTGTCTTTGAATGTTAGGTATCTTTGGTCTTCTTTTCTCAGCTGTTCGTGTTTTACTCTTCTCTGTTGAAAGTAAATTACTTTCCTCATTTTCCAGGGTCGTCCGGTGGTATCGAAACTGGTATAGTGCTGAATTGCGATTGTTAAGGTTTTGATTTTTTCCTCTTCTTCTGGTTTTTTCCATAGTCTCGTCCATATCGAATCTGGTCCTTCTCTCATCTGTACTGTCATCTCTTCGCTGATTCCACTTGCCATCTAAATATCGTCATTATTTTTGAGTTTTTTGTTTTTCTGATTTTTCTGATTATTTGTAATTTTTTGATTTTTATTTGATTTTTATTTTATTTACATATACTTACACTTTCTTTTTCTCTTTACAACGTCTTGTCTGGCTTCTCTACTTCTAATTTTATATACAAATTATCTTCTCGCAAGAATCCTTCTCCTCTTAATCGTTGTTGCGGATAAAAACGTGGTGTACCGATTGCCGTATTCCAGTCGGTTGTTGGTCTTCCCATCTGTGGTTCATTTCCTGTTCTGATTGGGTTACGATAATCCTCTTGTCCTTTCATTGTTTATATCATATTTTGTTTGAAAGGCCATGTTAATAATTCATCATAATCTCCTCTTCCTACTCTGACGAAGACACTGATATGGGTGCCTGTTGCATTTCCATCTCCATTCGGAAACAGTCTAATGCCCAATTTGTATCCATTCTCCCAACTGTCTAGAATTCTCTGTGTTCCATCTTTTGCTCTCTGGAGCTTTTCTGCGAATTCAGTTATTTTCCATATAAATGGTGTTGTAGTATGTTTTCTGGCTACAGAGCTGGTTGTTTCTAATTCCTTTATGCTGTTGGTCATCTGTTGCATTTTCTTTTCCATTTCGACCATTTTCTTGAGTGTATTTCCTTGGCTCTTCTCAAAGTTCCTTCTGGACTCTAATATTTCTCTTATTAGTGCCTTTTGTACATCATTTTCTGTTCGTAGGCTTTTTACTTCCCATGCCAACACTCCTATCGTTTTCATCATGGTTTCGGTATGCTCGATACTGTTTTCTATCATGTGCTTTTGCATTTCCGCAATTGCTAGTTGTGCTTGACAATTGAATAATTTTAACGGGCATTTGACTGGTTTGCCGATACATTCGTTCCAATGTTCTTTTAATTTGACTTTATCTTTCCTGTCGCAATTGTTTGCGCATATTCCTTCGTATAGATCGCATATTTGTTCCTCTTTTGGATTCCGATGTTCCATTTCTATTTTTATCCATTCGTCGATAGCTCCGCAGAATTCGCATTTTTCTTCTCTCTTGATGCACACTTTATGGTGTTCTTCCATAGTCTTTTTCGTTGTGATGGTTTGACATTTTTTGCATAGTATCTCGTTATATTCACATTCATTTGTGTGGCTTTCCGCTTCTTTCTAAAGTCCTTTCCATTTGCATTCCTTTATTCGGCATTGGACTAATAGATTATTGATTTCTTTGTTGGTGGCTTTATCCATTGTTGTAGGATCTTCATCTCTTTCAATCGTTTCGTCGCATCCAGCGCATTTTAATGTTTTTGTTTCTATCACTTTTATCGTACAATCTGTACATATTCTGCATTCGCATTTCGTTTGTCTTGCTCCAATCAGTAATTCTTTGCACTTGCAACATTTTAGTCTTTCTTTTATATCGTTCACCACTCTAATTTTTGCTTTCATTATTCGTCTCGTAGCTTCGGATGGATTCTCGCTTCCTCTAATTCTCTCTATGATTGTCTGCATATCTACAAAAATTTTCTAATTACTCGACGTTGTTTACTTCTATTGTTTTATTTTTACATATTTACAAGGTACGCTTTATTTTTACTCTACTGTTGAATCCGGTTCTGGGGTGAATTCTGGCATCGATGCTATCCATTCCACCCAACTTGCTGGATCTACCGGCTGTTGGTTGTTACGTAATCTTCTAATTTCGTCAGCTTGCCATCTAATTTGATCTGCTAATTGTTCATTTATTCTCTGCAATTGTAATATTGTTCTCTGTTGCTCTTCCAATCTTATGGCTTATTGTAAACCTCTGTTCACGCTTTCTGTTAATACTAGGTGAGTATTTGTCCATTGAGTTTGTGCATTGTTTGTTATTTATGTCATTAATTCGCATTGTCGTCTCCATGTTGCCTCGATTCCTTGATCTTGGTATATTCCATGATCCAATTTTACGATTTCTATGGGTACATTGGCAGCTGCTGGTTGTTGAATTCCTTCTACGAACGGTGGTATTCTGACTTGGTTTTGTTGATTTGCATTATTCGGATTCATCTGTATATATCATTAATTCATCGGCATTCTCTCTGTTTGATTATTGTCTCTGACGCATTTTGTACAATATTTATATAAATATACATACTATTACTACTATTATACTACATAATATTTTACACTATATACAACGTCTCTTCTTTGTTTTACACCATCGTTTCCGGAGTTTCTATACGTAATGTCCGTATGTCCCCGTATTTCTCATTCGTTATTTGGTATACATCAAATTCGTTTGACCATTGTTGTGCTTCGATAATGGGCGGTTCTTTTAACCAGAGTCCGCTTGTGCTGGAATTTCCTATGATTTCGTATTCCTCTGTTCTTTCTGCATCGTATTGTCCTAATTCAATATCATAATTGAATTTCTCTACTGCTGGCCATAATCTTTTCTTCGTTGGTTTCTTTCTGCATTTAGTAGTTCTTACTAATTGAATTATTATCAGCATTACTACGCTGCTTACTACCGCTGTTGTTATCCAGATCATTTTAGTCATATAATTCTTTTCGTTAGGCTGCATGGTTGTGGTTTCTCTTGCGTTGGTTGTCTCCATTATTCTTTTCTTTTGGTTGTACATTTTTAAGTGCTTTCTGGAGTTGTAATGCTTCGTGAATTGAAAGGTGGCTGTCGTCCATGAGCATTCCTTTTTGCCATGTTTCGTTTTTTCTCTCAGATGGTTTTTGTTATAGATTGATCTGTCGCGTTTGACTTGGGTGGTTTCTTTGTTATCGTTCTCCAATGTTCATGAGTTCCCTTTTGGATTTTTATTACATATTTTCCAAGTTTTCTTTTCGTTGGGATGCGATACTTTTGATTTTTTATAGTTTTGCTTATTTCGCATTGGATTCTTTTGTTTACTGTTTCATTTCCTTTGGGTTCGTATACGCAGATTTTCGTGATAGGTTTTTCACCTGTGTTCTCAATTAATATTTCTTCTTCATCTGCCGCATTTGACTCTAGGTTTATTATTACCGCTTTGCTTTCTCTGATCTGGCGTTGATACGGTTCCTCTCTTGTTTCTTTTTCTGGATGCTTTCTCGTAGTTGATTCTAGTAACTTTCTTGTTATTGATTTCCAGTAATCATCTCTTCCTTTCTGAACGTGTACTATATACTTTCCACGTTTTCTTTTTGTTGGAATGCGGTATTTTTGATTTTTAATATCTTCATTTGACTGACATTTGATTCTTTCATTCTTCGTTCCGTTCTTTTTAGTTTCAAATATACAAACTTTTGTAATGGGTTCTTTGCCCATATTTTCGACTATTATCTCTTCTCCACTCTTTGGGTTTGCTTCCACTTTTATTATTATTTCTTTATTTTCTCGTGCTCGACGTTGATATGGCTCTTCTTTTGGTGTTGTGAATTTTTCTCCCAGGGTTTTGGCTAGTGTGCAGGTTATTATTATGTCATTGTTAGCACATATTATATATCCCGCATTGCCCTCTAGACTATCCCATTCGCATTTTTTTCCTGCTTTCATATTCATTTTCCAACAATCGATAATTTTATTTTGTATACATACTTATTCAATTGTTTCTATTCCTCTGTTTAGTATTCGTAATTTGCCTATCCCTGGCTCTACCTGGATTCTTACGTTTCTATCTTTTGTAGCATCCCTACATACATCTTTGGTAGTCTGACATGATGATGAGTTTTCGGATCGTATTTCCATCTTTCCTGGTTTTCCTATTGAGTCGAATTGACAACTTATGCTTGTATTCATCGTCAGTTGTAAGCATATTCCTTTACTGGAAATTACTTTATCGTTTATTGTTCGTATTCTGAACGATTTTATTTCCTTTGTGATGTTTTCGTCGGCTTCCGTTAACTTGATGGACGTAATCAATATCATTATTTTCTGTAAAAGGGTCGGTCGGTTTTGATTTTTTCTTTGTTGTAGTATCTTTTTATTATGTAACAGCATCCCTTGGTTTTGTTTTCTCTCGTTGTTGTTGTTACTTGATTCTTGACGTTCCTTGTTGGCTGGTTCCTTTTTCTCTTGTTGTGCGGATTTATTTTCGTCCCTAGCATTTGGTTCAGTATTTTGATCATCTTGGTTCTTGATGCTGTCACCACCTCCTTCTCCATTATTATTTCCATCCGGGGTTTCCTTTAAAATGTCGTCCTCGACATTTATTACTTCAATTATTTCCTCGTATACCTTTATTATTCTTGCTTTTATATCGTCCATCTCTTTTATCTCTTGTTTGCTCGCTTGAAATCTTATTTTCTTTCGATGCCATCTGTGTATTATCATCAATAGCTGTTCCTTTCGATCTCCGATTCGTATTGCTTCTTTTGGATGATTGGTGAATTTTAGTCCTTCCCATTTCAACATTGCTTTTATCTTCTTTGGGAATGGGTAGTGAGCATATATTGTTTCTTTCAGTAGCACGTTCCGGTTTCTTACTATATAGTTTAAATCGAATACTTTAAGTGATGAGCCTTCATAGGTCCATTTCATCAGATTGGCTGCTGCTTCGTCTTGTTTGGCGTCGATAGCTTCCCACAGTGTTTGAATTGTTTTTCCCATCATCTCTCTTTCTCTTATTATCGCGTTGGTGGTTATAAATTTTATTGCGCTTGCTTGTCTGGATTTCAGTGCATAGTGTATTACATTATTTTCTCCATTGTCTTTTTCTTTGAACGATGATCATGTTTTAATTAGTTCTCTCAGAACTGTTGTAGAAACATCTGCTGCAACTGCGAACAATAATGGTGTTTGTCCCTCTTCGTTTGGTATATTTGAAGTGTGTCCGCATTTCTGCATAAGTTGAATTATGTCTATTATCCTATGGGTGTTTCTATGTTGTACTGCAATATGTAGAGGTACGTTCCCTTCTACATCTGCCATGGTGAAGATCATGGGTATACTTTCTTTGATACGATCCATTTCTGGTGGACTTCTAGCTTCTTTAGCATAATCCATTGCGATTTTTCCCGCCTTGTTTACTATTCTCATCCATCCTTTTCCTTCGACCCATTCTGGCATAATTTCTCTGATAGCTTTCGCTATTGCATCCATCTTGTCTACATTATCTTGGGTCGCGTTTAGAGTTATTTTGGATTCATCTGGTTTAGGTTCCTCAGTAGTATTATTTGATGTCGCTTCTAATTTTCGACTCATCGTTAGTCCGTTTATACTCAGTTGTTGAGTTTGTGATCTAGTTTGCATACCTCGATTCTCTGGTTCCTTTGTTATTGTTCTCGGTATTGCTTTACATTTGCTCACGTTTACGTAAATAGGCCTAGTGAGTGGGTTGTTGACCAATTTAACTCGAGCGTTATTCTCGTTTACGTACATTATTTCATATGGTCCTTTACCACTTCTTTGTAATTTTCTGGCTACTCCTGGAATAATTTCTGGTGTTGCAATTATTACCCAGTCTCCGACCTGAAAGTTATGTTCGCGTACGTCTCGCTTTTTATCGTGCAGTTCTTTATAGCTCTCTTGATTAAATCTAATATTCATACCTGCTGTTTTCCAGATCTCTTGCATCCGCTCTTTGAATCCTGTTACATAATCATCAATTTCCATATACTGTGATATCGGCGGTTGGTATTCTAAGTCTATCGGCATGTTACATTCCCTGCCGTACATTAATTTAAATGGGCTCATTTTGGTAGCTGAGTGTATCGACATTCTATAAGCCATAAGGCATAGATTTATATATCTATCCCAATCTTTTTGGTGTCTGCTTACATAATTTGACATCATTTCGATTAATATGCCATTGAATCGTTCGGTTTGACCATTTGTTTGTGGATGGTATGGTGATGTTCTCAACTTCGCAATTCTGAAGTAATTTGTTACTTCCTCTATTATTTCGCTCATAAAGTTGGTTCCTTGATCGGCTTGGTTCCTTGTTCTGGCTTTTTGGTCTGGTATTGCGAATGCTTCCGGAAATTTTGACAAATAATCTGTCACTACCAATATGTAGATATTTCCATCGTTGGTTACTGGTAATGGTCCTACTACATCCATTGCGATCATCGTCATAGGTTCTGGTGGAATTGGCATTGGCTTTAGCGGTGCTTTCAATTTACTTCCTGTGCTTTTTCTGGTTGCACATATTAAACAATTTTTTATCCATCCTTTTACGTCTTTTCCGATATTTGGCCAATAATATTTTTGGCACAGTCTTGCTTCCGTCTTTTTTGCTGACATGTGTCCTCCCAGCTTTCCATCGTGGTATTGCATCAATACCTCTTTTCGTCTACTCTCTGGTAAACACATGAGTCGTTTCTCGCCATCCATTAATAATAACCATCCCTTTTCTATGGTATATCGATGTCTGTGTTTTTCCATATGCTCTTTTAATTTACTATTGTTGTCGAAGATTTTCATATCGGTAGTTTCCATAAATTCGATTATTGTTTTTAATTCTTCATCTTCTTTCTGCTCATTTCTCAGTTTTGTGAAGTCGATATCTTCTGCGATGATCATACATATTCGTCTCACATCGTGATCCATTAATTCCTCAAAAACGAATCTTGACATACAATCTGCGTTGGCGTTGGCCTTTCCTGATTTGAATTTTATATACGGCGAGTATTCTTGCAACTGCATTGCCCATCTCATTAATCTGCTAGAGGCTTCTTTGTGTTGGCCCAACCATACTAATGGTTGGTGGTCTGTTGTGATATATATCTCGTGACCCCATAATAAATATTTCAAGTGTTTAATGGCTTGAATTATTGCTAATGCCTCTCTTTCAGTCACAGAGTAATTCTTTTCATGTTTCTTGAATGTTCGACTGTAATATCCAATAACTCGTTCTCTTTTCTCATCATCCCATTGTCCTAGGACTGCTCCAGATGCATATCCACTTGCGTCTGTTGCTAACAAAAACGGTTTCTTAAAATCTGGGTGTACGAGTATTGGTGCTGATATTAGTTTGTCTCTGAGTGCTTCAAAGGCTGTTTGTTGTTCCTTTTCCCATATAAACGGGGTATCTTTTTTGGTTAATTCTTGTATTGGTTTTGCGATGGTTGCATAGCTCTTGATGAACTTTCGATAGTATCCACATAAGCCTAAGAATTCTTGCACTTGTGTGACTGTTTTTGGTACTGGGCAATTCTTTATCTTTTCGATGTTTCTTGGGTCTGGTTCTTTGCCTTTTGCCGACACAATATGTCCTAAGAAGGTGACTTTTTCCTTTGCCCAATCGCATTTGGAGGGTTTCAATTTTAATTTCCATTGTCTCAATCGAACGAATACGTTTCGGATATCCTTTAGATGTTGCTCGAAGATACTAGAATAAATTAACAAATCATCAATATATACCATACATTGTTTGATGCCATGAGTTACAAAGTTCATACATCTCTGGAATGAAGCTGGTGCGTTAGTTAATCCGAAAGGCATTTTCTTAAATTGATATAGATCTTTTCCAATGGTAAACGCAGTTTTCTCTCTATCCTCCTCTTTGACCTTTATTTGCCAATAACCACTTTTTAAATCTAGCGATGTAAAATAAGCTGCTCCGTGTAGCGTTTGTAACATCTCATTTATATCCGGTAATGGGTATGTATCCCGTTTTGTTACTGCATTGAGTCGTCGATAATCTATACAGAACCGTTGTGTTCCGTCCTTCTTCTTTACCATGACCACTGGGAATTGCCATGGCGAACAACTTGGTTCGATTACTCCTGCGTCTAACATCTTTTGAACTTCTTTTTCTGCTACCGATTTCTGAGCTTCTGCCAACCGATATGGCCGTAGTGTTATTGGGGTATCGTCTGTTAATGGTATCGTGTGTTGCGTCACATCGCTTGTACCGAGATCTAAGTCGGATGCTGCAAATATATCTTTAAATTCCATTAGCAGTTTTTGTAATTGTTCTTTCTCGGTTTCGTTTAGTAGTTGACTGTCGATTGTCCATAATTCTTCCTCCGTTCCCTCGGTTTTCGTTGTTGGGAGTTCAATATCCATCATCGGTGTTAGTTTTCCTAATCTTTCGTTTTCGTAAATGACTTTATCTTCCTCGTCAAAATTTGTAATGTTGATTGGAATTTCACTGTTGTCGTTTATATACACTATCTCTCTGGCTAGCGGTAGTTCTTTCTTTTTCTCAAATTTGTGGTTAGGTTCGAAAATCATTTCACCTCTGGTTTCCTCGTTCACTTTTACGTAACAAATCATTTGTGTGCGCCCTTGCACTACTATTTTCTCTGAGAATCGTACCTCTGATTTCAGCATACATATTCGTCCGGTTTTATCTCTCAACTCCATCGATCCTAGATCTATTATTATTTCTTTTAATAATTCTGGCATGAGATCTGTTCCAATTATACAATCTGCGCTCAGTCTCCTGATGACTGTTAAGTACGTATTGATTTTCACATTTTTATATTCGATTATCGACCAGATTTTCCCGATGACTGCTACTGATTCTTTGCTGCAGGTTATTACATCCATGTTAGCTTCTTCTATACATGGCCATAATCTTCCTGGTATTTTATCCATTTTTATTGCTGAGATGTTTGCTCCGGTATCGATCATTGCTTTAATCTCTACCCCATTTATTTCTATGGGTACCGTTAGTGTTGGTCCAGCTAATGTTTGCAACATGGCTATGATTCGAGTTTCTGGGTCTTGATCTACACTTCTTGATCTTTGGCTGGTTCTTGGTACTAAGTCTGCCCAATTTGGTTCGTATGGTACTGGATAAATGTTTCGTAGTGTTGTTGGTCTTGGTATTGGTACGTGTCTTTCTGCCGGCGTGTTTCTCTCTACTGATGTTGCTGCTTTCTTTAAACATTCATATACTGGTGGTGGATGATTGTAATGTCCACTATGTCTTGTCTTCCGGTTTTCCCATTGTTTGAGTTGTTCTTGAGTTAGCATCTGTGTTCCTCCTTGGTTTTCGTCATTGTCGCTGTTATCGCTGCTATCATCTTTGAAGTTCATCCATCGTTTCCAGTTGCTCGTTTTCTGTCGCTTCATTCTGGTTTTCTCGGCTTCTAATCTCATTATTGCTTTGAATTTTCGTCCAACTTCTTCATCGGTACTGTTCATTTTAGTTAGAATTCCTACCAATCTCTTTATCTTGTGAATATCTTTTGAGTGTCCATGTAACACCATGGTTTTTGCCAAAAACGGTAAGAATCCTATTGCCATTTTGCAGTTGATTTTTCTCTCTCCTTTGTAAATATCGAAACATGCTAACATTTGTGTTAGGATCACTCTTACGATTTGAATGATGAGAATTATTCCTAAAATTCCTGCCATCATTTGTCCGAAGATTAAGAATCTTCCCCACATGGCTTTCATCATATTTGCTGTAGCATGTTGAAAATGGTCTGGTGATAACAACAATTCGTAGTTGGGTTTCTCTCCATAGTTGTTACCTCCCGTTATCGTTACAATATTAGATAGTATGGCTTGTCTTTGTGCTGGGAATAATAGATGTTCTCTGGCTCGTTCCAGATCTTTTGTTTGGTATATCCCACTCTGTGATATATCCACTGGTTTGAATTCTGCTTCACTGGCCAACTCTGTCAGTCCAAATATTTTTGGTGGTGCTACTATTACTCGAGTTGGAAATTGTAACCAACTTCCATCTCTTATTTCGAATAATGGTCCGTATACATTACTGCAACTGAACATATTAGGTACAAATTTCTCTGGATTTATCATCCTTGTTACTGGCTGCGCGAATCTGATTTTTCCTTTATGCATTATTTCTAATTCATTTATGCATTTATCTCTTGAGATTGTTGAATTTTCTGGCAATTTTGCAATCGTCTTTTCACATTTGTATGTATACATAACCTCTCCAACGATTCTCCCAAAATATCCTTCTTGGAGTGGTAGTAATGGAATTGCGTTATCCGGATTTGTGATTGCCATTGCCAATTTTGTTTTTAGTATTTCTCTGTTTAAGATACAGTCATTTTTAACTAGGTCATAATATATTTTCTCTGTTGATGCCAATCCTTTATGATATAGGAAATCCATCTTGTTATTTATATACAGATATAGTTTTACATCTTTGGGGTCTATCTGCGCTTTTGCATTTGGTATTGCTGTTCGTGATGAGAATATTCCTTTGTAATTTGTGCTGGCAACCATTTCGTCACACTTACTCACCATTCGTCCTTTTATGAATCTCATTCCGATTGTAGTATCAGTTGATATTACTACCGTTGGCGTGACCTCTGATCCGATAGTTGTGGTAATCGTTGGTTTTCCGATTCTTCCAGTTCTCCGTAATTCGTCCAGCGCGCTTTTTTGTGTGTTGGTATCTGTTTCACTGTGCACTCGTCCTTGCACTTCATCAAATATTGCGCTTTTTAATAAGGTGAGTCTACAAGTTCTGGTATCGGCGTGATATACGATCGTTGACATTCCCGTATTGCATGATCTATCTGTTGCCAGGCATTGAGGGTACTTTTTCATTGCTTGCGTGTCTGGATCAAAATATCCTTGATATTTCTCCAACTTTACTTGGTAACTTTCAATCACTACTACTCCTTTGACCAATTGATTTAATAGAGTGTACTCTCCTCCTTGGCATGTCCCGTCTCCAGCCGTGATTCTTCCCGCAGCGTATACTCGGGTAGTTTTTATCTTTCCTTCCTCGGCTGCTACATGCACTCGTCCAGCTATTGAGATGCGTCCTGTCGTGAATCCTTCCTCACATTCGCTCCGGGTTATCGAAACCACTGTTGTTTCCGTCCCAGCTTCAATAATTGTTGAATGCGAGTGATGTTCGCAGTGAAATGCCACAATTTTCCTTGTTACTGAACATTCCTTGATTTCCGTTTTAATGAAGTCTACTTCTTGATATACATTATATGATACTGCGGTTGCTGTTGTCTGCAATTTGCCAGGGTTTGCAGCTTTGCACTCTTCTGTTTCTTTTAATGAGTATTTATCACCAATCTTTATGTTATCGCAGTCATATACTACAAACGGTTCTACTCCTTTTATGCACATCATCCATATGAGTATTGTAGTGATTATCGCATTCATCCCTTTTCTGGCTGTTTTTGGATCGCTTGCATTAATCGTTGTCTCGAATTCTGTTAATAACTCTTTCAACTTTGTTTGCATCATCTCAGTTTGATCATCTTTACTTTTCAAATTTATAAAAACTTGCCAAGATGAATGGTTCGATTACTTTCCTGGTAATGTCCGTTATTGCGAATTCATATCCGTTTGGGTTATATCTTGGAGTTCGCTTTCTGTATATCACTATTGTATTATACATCAGGTAGGCCATTCCTACCAAATATCTATTTGGGTCATCTGATCGTTTCGTTAAATGATTTATTATCAGTAGCAATTCCTCCGGATCTTTGGTTGTAGTTCGTACTTTGTTATCCATTATCTTGTTTATTATTGGCTTTATTGCTGCCCAAAGCTGTTTCGCTTCTGTTCCGATATTATTGAGTCTCAAATTTTTCTTTATTTCTGGATTTGCTAATCCCAGCATATCGGTTATTAATCTGTTGATCCACTTTGCTCCTTGTTCTTGACCTTTCATTTTTCCTTGTAACTGTTTTGTCACTTGGCTAAGCTTGTTTAATTTCGTTGTCAGTTGATCCATCTGCATTTGCTCTTTGGTTTTCCTTTCTGGAGATGGTTTGTCAATTTTCGGTCGTCCTCTGGATTTCTTTTCCATTGCCGTACCCGTTTCTTTTCGTTTAGGTTGCTCATCTGCCGTTTCTCTGGATGTTGTAGCTCCTCGTTCGTTTATCCAGTTATCCCATTCGTCTCCTGTTGAGTTTCGGCGTCTCCTTTCTTTCTTTTTATTTTCCTCTTCGGTATCTGGCTCCATAAGTTCAACTGGTTGTCTTTGAGCGCATACTAGTTCGTCTAGTTCATCTGTTATCATGTCGTTTTCGTTCTCTGTCATGAACAAATCTCTTGATTTCGGTATTCTCCGGGTTGTTTCCTCATCCACAATATCATTGAGATCATTTAGTATCTCTTCATCTCCTGTTGTGATGACGATTACCTCATCTGCTGCAGGTGAAACTTCCGGCGTATTTAGACTTTCTTGTCGCCCTATTGGCGTTTTCGTTTTGATTTTTCTTTTGTTGAGTTCTCTACCCGCAATTTTTGCTACCGTTAATATATTTATTTACCCCAGTTGCATTTGCGTAACCCTAATTTCGAGATCGTCATCTAATGATCGTCCTTCGTATTGTAAATGAAATGGCAATTCATACGGTATTTGCTTTTTTACTTCGCTTACCTTGGCAGTGATATAAAATTCTCTTTCAATTGGTTCGAAATCTGGCGTCATAATTTTTAAACTATACTTTTCTATCGTTTCGGCTGCCCATTCGGTGTGTTTCCATTTTCGGATAATTTCTCGGAATTGCTCTGGATACCACGCATACATTCTCCGATACTCCTCTATTTCCTTTACGATATTTCGCAGATTCTCTACTCTGTTACAAGAATCGATTATCCATTTTGCTAAGTCCGTTATAGCTCGTCTTTGATTCTTTGCTCCGGTTCTCAATATCGCTGCTAATTCTCTGCATTTTTCCGTTTCTGTTAATCTTGTTAATCCTTCTTCCACAGAATCATCTATATCTGTGGGCAAATATCTTGTTCCTGGAATTCGTTTTTCGAGTACACTGATTCGCGGTCTCGCTTGTTCTTGTTGGATTCGCAATTTCATTTCTCGTTCCGTTTCCACTTCGATTGTAATATATATCGTATCATCTTTTACGAATTGAGGTGTTACATGTTTTTTCAGTAGAAACTGTGGTACTCCTCCTGCAACATTTTCAGTGGATTTTGGCTTCTGACTTATCATAGATCTTGGATCTACTCCCAATTTTTCGCTGTGTCGCTCTTCCCATTTTCCGGGTTTAGCGATTGAAATTATAACTTTTCGATTAAATGGCCACTCTAACTTTCCGTCATATCTGCCTCTTGCTAATAGAAAATACACTGATAGATATTTTCCTTTTCCTACCCCGTCTCCGTTTGGGTACACTCTCAATTTCATCCGGTATCCTCCGATTTCTGTATAGAACTGATGGCTTGTAATACCGATGATTTTCTCTTCCTCAGCCGATTTTACTTTTTCGGCCCATCCGCCTATTTTCCATGTGTATGGGGCTAATCGCGCTCTATCGTTTATTTCCTCATCTTCCTCTGGTTGCCATTCCATTTCGTTTATCATTTCCTCTGGTAAGTTTTCGTATGGTTCATCTTCATATAACTATAAGGTTGTTTCGTTAGCTGCATCTTCTGGCGCTTCTCCTGGTATGTATTTTCTCCATTTTTGTTCGGTTTTCTCCATTTTCCATTTCCACTCTTTTGTCTTTTCGTCGTACACTCTTTTCCATGGTGTTGATCGGCATCGTGAGTCATCTATAGGTTGTAATTTTGTGCTTAACTTCGCATCTTGTCTCCATAACTGGTAGATGGTTAATATTTGGTCCATTTTTCTTTTCATTTCCTCTTGAAATTCTTGGATCTGTTGTTCCTTTTTTGTTGTATTTTTTCTCTCTGGTTCATCCATGGCTATGATATTAATGGTTTGTCCGTCTTCCCATATACCTAATTCGTATATCGGGGTTCGTTCTCGCGGACTTATTTGTCGTTTGTAGTACATTATTGCCACGTCTTCTACCATGCCGTCATCACTACTTTCGATTATTGGTTGGATAATTTCTCGGTTTATTCGTCGGTATAATTCATGCATTTGACAATCGGGGTCTACTAATATTTCTTTTATTTCATCGTTTGGTAATTTTATCTTTATCTTTATTGGTTCGTCTCCCCTCATGTCTCTTTGATGTTCTCCATATTTGGCTATTAATTCATCTGTTCTCTCATTGTCGAATCTTATAATATCTGTGTCTCGCACAGCTTCTACAAATATTTTCATTGAAATCGGTCTGGTTAACGATAGTCGGTTAATATATTTTCTGGCTTGATCTATTGCTTGTTCCGTCATTTTAATCTGGTTTTGCCTCATTATCTTTTGTCTCTCTTTTTCTAATATAGGTTTTATTTCTTTGATATACAATATTTGAATTTTCTGCCATATTTCTACTGTCGTTTCTTCGGTTTCACCTTTGTTTAGTGTTACCACGTTTATCCCGTTTGGCCATATTAGAGCATCCGCGAGGTTTATCTCTCGCTTTATTTTCCTTCCTTGGTAATATAGAGGTCTATTTTTATAACTGGGTCCTAGCTTTTTCACTACCCAATCATACAATTCATTTGTGCTTTCGCCTCTTGTTGCTATTATCTGTCTCGGTATCTCTGGAAAATCAATGATTACCTGATACTCTTCTCTATCGTATTCTTTCAAGTTTTCTTGGTACTTTTTTATCATATCTTTCCATGGTGCCGTGAACGTACCGTTATCTTGTTGATATCCTTTCGCAATTAATTTCATTATTCTGCTATACATTGTTGTATCTTTGAGGTTTAGGAACATCTGATTTCGATCTACTTCTTCTACAATCTCGTTAATTTCTTTTAATATTTCAGTTTCATCTTCTCTTGGCACGTTCGTTTCCATTTTAATTCATCTTTACACGGTTTGTTTTCCTCACATGATTGAAATATTTCTCCGCCCAGACTGCTTATTTCGCTTTCGTCTTCGTCTGTTTGATCGTCTGGTGTTTGTCTTAGCATATTGATTTGTAGTTGTTCCTCTTCTTTCATTATCTTAGCTGGTCCTTTTGTTTGGAACCATATCTCTTTTATTCTGTTCCCAATTTGAGCTTCACTCCACGTGGGCTTTTCTTTTCTGACTCTTGTCTCTATTTTATGTAGCAATATCCTCTGGATTCGATTTTTTGTTATTATTGGTTCTGATATCTTTTCTTTTTCTTGTGACGTTGATGCTTCTTGCTCATCTTTTTGCAGTTCTAATCTTGGTTCTTCCCTTTCTTGTGATAGGGCTCTTTTTGCCAACACTTCTATTTTTTGGTCTAGTGCTTATTCTTGCTCTAAATGTTTTAACGCTCCGTCTATTTTTAATATTAGTGCCTTCTTTTTTAGTTGCTCTTTTTCTTGCTTTAGAATTGTTTCTTTTTCTTTAAATTGATCCTCCTCTTGTTCTAGAGCTTCCTCTTGCTTTATTTTCTCAAGTGCACTGTCTATCTTTTGTGTTATAATTTCTTTTTCGAGTTCGTCTATCTCGTACATTAATGTTTCCTCGTTTTGATCTTCCGTTATCATCATTTCTGCTTGTTTGATCTCTTAGGCTTCTGGTCCGTCTGGTTTCTCCGTTATCACTTCTTTTAATTGTCGACGTCTCTGTTTTTCCTCCTCTGCAAATTCTTTGATGGCCTCTATTTTTTCCATCGTATTTAATTCGATTGTTTTCTCATTAATTATCATATTTCCTCCCCCTTTGTTCTCAACACACTGCTCCGCAGTGTGAATTTCATCTGGAATTTCCATTCTCATCATATTAATTCTTTTCGAGGTTTGTTTTCGATTTTCCCATCTTTGCTGGATTTCTTGAGCTTCCTCTGTTTGTAGTCTCTGCCATTCAGCTTGTTGTTGCTCTTGATATTCTCTGGTTCGCAGCTCTTGAATCTCTTCATTGCTTCTCATTACATTGATTCGTTGTTGTTGTATATTGGCGGGCATCTGTTGCATCATCTCTTTTAATTCCATGGGCATTCGTTGTAGCGTTTCTCGTAGCATGTCTATTTCTTGTATTACGTTAATTTGTGGATTTCTCGTAAGGTTATTTGGTCTTGGCTGATTTGACTCTCCTCTTATGTTGCATCGCCTTGCGATATGTCCTTGTTGACCACAGTTGTAGCATGCCTTGCTATCAAGTTGTCTACATATTCTCTCAGTGTGCCCTCTTCTGCCACATTTCTGGCAGTTGTGATTCCGGAAACAATTTTCTGATCGATGTCCCATTTTTTGACATGTAGAGCATTTTTCGTTTGCGTTTGGATTGGTCCTGAAATTATTATTATAACTTACTTGATTATTACCTCTATCTTCCGGATTTCTCGTTGCTGGTGGTTTGAACATTTGCTGCGCTCTTGGAATGAATTGATTCATGGCTGGATTGGTATTGTTGTTTTGATTGTTGGCATTGACTGTTGGAGTTGTTGGTTCCGTGGCCAAGACTGCCACTTGATATCCCAGTCCCAGATGGGCTTCACATCTGTTTGCGATTGCTACTGCTTTATCTAGTGTTTCTGGTGCCAAGCATCCAAGGTTGGCTCGTATATCTTCTCTTTTAATCCCTCTTATGAAGACGTCTACCATTTTATCTTCGGGCAAATCTGCTTCTCCGAAGGCTTCTTTACACAATTTCTTTAATTCACAGGCATATACTGCATTTGATTCATCTCGTCTTTGTTTTCGATGTAGGAAGTCCAATATCTTCCTATTTCCCTTTTTCTCTATTCCGAATATTTTACTAAAAACTCTTTAATCTCTGTCCACGTTGTCAATTTCGTTATGTCTCTTGCTTCCTCCACAAATACATCTTGTGCGCTCCCTTTTAAATATAAGGGTAATCGTTCTTTTACTTTTTGATCTGTCCAGTGGCAGATATTTTTATACACTTCAAATTCCTTTATAAATGTGTCTAATTTATTGAGGCTGCCGTCGAACTGTTCTCCTCTAAACTTTTCTCTGAATTCTCCTACTGTTGCATTGTTGTTATTTGCCATTGTATTTGGATCCGGAATTGAAGTTATGTTGGAATTTATCGACGTTGTCATGTTTGGATTGTTGTCTGGATTCTCTTCTTCGCTACCTGACTCTATCGTTGCCAACTGGTTCTCGGTATTAAGAAGTTCGTTTTCTTCGCTACTGTTAAATTCAAAATCGGTCAATCCGCTATCTGTACCGGTTCCTGTTGCTGCTGTAGTTGAAGCCCCTGTATTGGCACTTCTACTGTTGCGAACTCTTTTCTTTTCTTCTGCTTTTAACAAACTCTTTTCTTTATTCTCTTTACTTTTGCTTCTCGTACGGTTGCTGATACTATCAATGTTTACGGTTATACGCTTGCTTGACTGGTTTTATCGTTTCTCTTTTCTTGCTTTGGCTGCTTTAATATTTCTGGTTGAGTATTGGCTCGTAACTACTTTGACGTTTTTTTCCTAAATTCTTTTCCGTTCGATTGTTCAAATTTCTTTTTTTTTTTCACTCTACTTTGTCGTTTGCTCTGAAATATTTTCTGCTTTGGTTTGATTTGAAATTGGCTTGGCTTGCTTTGTCTGGATATTGATTCCTAAAAATAAATGACACTCCAATATTTTATACTCTATACTAATTTCTCCTCCGTTTACTATACTATATACGTTATCATCCCTTGTTCGCCTTTACCGAGGTGGTCTTCTTTATCTGACTCACCCCCCTCATTTTAAGTCCATTTTTAATTATCTATACCTCGTAATAATTATCTATTAATCTCGTATCAATTATCTATATGGTCTTACTAATTATCTATATAGTCGTATCAATTATCTATCTCATAATAATAATAATAATATAAAATCATCATATTCGTACTCTCATTCATTCCGTTAATTATTTTTCCTATGTCTCCCAAAAAAATTCATTTACTTAATCCTCAGTCGCTGGCGCTCTATGCCCTTTATCGTTTCCGTTGGCTCTTCGGCCTTCGGTTTTTACTCTTTTAACTGGCCATCTATGACCTTTAACATCTATTATAATCTAATATCTATTCTAATCATCGGAGTTGAGTTTCATCAGTGACTTTTGGGTATGTTTGAGGCCTCACACTGACTCTCAATCCATGGCGTCTTTTGTCAGCGCATTTTTCCGGTTACGCTTTACTCACCGCCACTCGGATATTTGGTACTCGGTGTGGGATCCGGGTTGTTGTACCAAACTCCTCGCTGGGAAAACTAAAAAAACATTCCCTCGGTACTCGGTGTGGGATCCGGGTTGTGTACTTCGGAGAATATAAAAGTATGGAAATGCCTAGACGTTCAATCAAGTTCCAAAAGCGGTTTACTTGACTTCCCGAATAGTGAAAAGAAAAGGAAGCGATTAAATATGGGCGCGGAAAATTTTCTCAATAACTATCTACTATCTGCCCGCTTCTCCCGTCAGATTTCCCGGCTCAATTCGGCCGCCCTTATCTGACCTTAGTAGGTCCTTTTGAGTATGAACCATTTACCGGTTAGTTCACATCTCACCTACCGTTTGGTCCTCGATACTCGGTGTGGGATCCGGGTTGTGTATCGAGTTCCGCCCAGCAATAAAAAATGTTCATTCGATACTCGGTGTGGTATCCGGGTTTTTGTATCGAACGGCTCAGCACCACCAGTCCCTTGGCTGATAACAACCTGAACACGACAGTCCGTAGCTGTCCTCTGGTGCCTCACCACCAGCTAGGGAAAAAATCATCTCTAGGTACCTTTAAACAACAAAACTATTAATTCTCTATCTCGTGTACACTTTCTCTCACCTCTCGGTCTATCTCTTCACTCCCCCATTCAAAATTTGTGGTAATCTCATCAACAAGCTACCCAAAAGAGATGATCAATCTCTCGCCGGTTGCTTGCTGACATACGCGACTTGGCCTACCAGTTCCTTTTTCAGTAGGGTTGATCAAGGTTTCCATCGGGTGAGCGTACTATCATTTGACAGCTCAGGTTAACCATTTTTCGTCGTCCTATCTCAATATAATATCAATAAAACAAAAAGAATCATACATTAAGAAACTCGGTTGTCAAAATTTTTCCGTCCAATATTTTGTGTCTCTGTGCATGTGTTTTAATTATTTCCTTAATTCGGCTTTCATGTATTTTATTTATTATTTTTATTTATCGTTGTCAGGTTATTTTATTTTATTATCCACGAACGCTGCATATTTACTTTTACGCTGTTTTACACATAATAATTTATCTCGCCATCTGATAATAATTCAAATAATGAACGATACGTATTTATTTTATATCATCATAACAATTTTCGATTCATGGAAAGTAAACAGTCAATCTTTCCTTTATTTTTCGTTGACATAACATGCAGTGCGACTCTTGTGCGCATCCATGACAGTAACTCAGGTGTCCACAGGGTATCACCATTACTCGTGCTTCTTCTATTTTGCACGCATAGCATTCTAAATAAGCCTTGGTTTGCTCTTTCAATGTTGTTGTAATCTCGTCTTCGATGTTTTCGACTTTTTCCATCAACTTGTTCCAATTTTTTCCAAATTCGGTTATTTCAAATCTCATGAGTAGAATTTCATATATTCTTTCTGTTGTCACTTCTTTATCAATATCAATCAATTTTATTAATATGCAGAGTTCGTCGGAGTACAGGTTTGAAATCGTTGCTATATCTTCTTTAGCCCTTTTAATTAATTTTTGTTTATTAATTAGTTCTTCTAGATTATCGTTTTCGATGTTTAGGATGCACTTCAGTTTTTCTATTATTTTTTCTGGTTCCATCTCTAAAATATTGAATCTTTTAATTGCTCCTTATACTTGTTTAAATACTAATTAGTTAAATTTAAATCCATTCATTAGGTTTTTTAACTTTTTAATTCATTTTATATTTTAATAATTGTAATTACTCGTTGCAATTTATTTTATTATCGTCTACTTCTTCTACTTGGTTCTATTGCTCTCCCTTGTAGTTTATCGTTATTCCCCTTACTTACCCCATTTCATTTTATCCCGAATTTCGCCCTTTTAATTATATGTTGTTTACTTATGCGTCTTGTGAGTGTCGTTGGTATCTTACTGGATGTTGTGTCGTCGAGTAATGTTGAATATCTTGGCGCCGATCTCTATACAACTTTCAAATGATATCATATCAGTTTTGTTTTCTTGGGACTTTGCAAAATGATCATTGTATTCTCTCGCTGGTAGTTGATTTAGTTGTTTTAATTGTAGTCAGTTTGGTCGTTTTTCATCGTTTATATCATCTCTCCAGGGTTTGGCAAAATGTCGTCCCGACATTACTTTAAACATTTGCTTATATTTCCTTTGGTTCTTTGCAAAAACAATCATTCTATCCCAGCTGAGCCCCCAAATTTGTATGGTGGGTTTCAGGGTTTCGCCGTTTGTTTATCTTTATTGTTGCCCCAGTAACGCCATACAAAATGATTCTAGCTGCCACTTGGCACCCGTTGCTAGGCAACGTTGGAAATGTGTTCAAGTGGTGGATTGACCGCAAAAATTGAGTATTATCGCTAGTACTGTAATTGCTTGGACAACCCTCGGGTTCACGAGCTGTCGATAGAAGACCTGTGCTCGCTTTAAAATTATTTGGTCCCTTTGAGTCTAAATTTCTATCGTCAATCTACCTGTTTTACCGACAGTGGTTTGGAAACAAAATGGGTTAAAATTTTTGATTGTCGTCTTGATTGTTCTATCGTTCTAAGTTTTTATGTCCTTTTGATTTTCTATCGATTATGTATTAATTTTCGTATTTTAGGGTCCATATTTGGGTTTTCTATTCGTAATTTATGCCTTGGATAAAATTAAACCTTATCGCCAATTAAGTCAATTTTATTTTAGTCTATGATGAATTAGTCAATAATTTCCTATTAACACTTTTCACACTTGCTTAATCATGATATTAATTTTTCTTTAAAACAATGATGTAACATTTATAGCAAGGACTTCTCATTGATTCATTTTAGCGGATTGTTAAGGTATTGTTAAGCAACGGGTTTGTACTTATTTTCCATTTATTTATTTTTTACCTTTAATCCATTGATTAGTTTAATTACTTTATTTTTAATGCATTTTATATTCAGTCAACGAGTTATTTTTACTGTTAATCGATGAGTTACTTTACTTTTAATTCAACGAATTACGTTACTTTTAAATGAAAAATTTCATTATTTGTAATCAATGAATTTAATTACTAATCATTTTAATTTGAATTAATGAATTAATTTGATTAAATCAATGCATTACCTGCTCTTACTCCATGATTACTTTAATGTGATTAAAATGAATCATACTAATTTAATCAGTGAAATTCTTTGTCATTACTCTAATTTTAATCAATAAATTATGATAATTTAAATCATGAATTACTTATTTTTACCCAATAATTACTTTAATTTTAAGCAATGAATTACTTTAATCAATAGCCACTGTAATTTTAATCCATAATTTAATTTAATTGAATGAATGAATTACTTATTTAATGATTTATTTCGAAACCTAAATTCAATTTAATTATACCAATAATTTTTATCTAATTTACTTCAAATATTAATCCAAATTAGCTATATCAACGATTTCAATTTAATTTATTCCCCGTACCATTCCCCTTTAATAAGCCTTAGGCGCACATTGTGTTCATATTATATTTACTGAGTGCCCACTGGACTACTCGGTGTGGTGATTTTGAGCCGTGCGTAAAGTAATTTTAGGTCGATTTTACAGAAATGAGAAACGAGGAAGCAGCTAATAGACTCCTTCCTTATTCCTCATCTCTTCTATACGGGATAGTATTGACGTTCCAACCCTGCGTTCCACACGCCGGGTCTTCACGGGCACAGATCATTGGCGATATTCCACGCACTTACACGAATCTGAATTGTATGTTGATTTTATTAACTTGCGATAGGTGTCAGCTGTGGGCCGGAAAAATTTCGACAAAAGTTTAATTAATTTTAAGAAAAACCAATTTTAAACATCATCAATATGTATTAATATATATTAAAAACAAAATACAGAATTACTTGATCCATTCCATTCAATCAAAAATTTCATAAAAATACATCTTTCCCCACGCCGACATCCAAGCAGAGCTCTACCGAGGTTGCGAGGATGTGACGTGGAGAGAGAGTTCCAAATAAAACTAATTCTCACCTAAAAGTAAAGCTTCGTAGTAAGATTTTAAACAAAATTCACAAAATTTTAGTTCAAAAAATGGTTAACTTTATGTGAAAATGGATCGGTATTTATACCTATTTTCTGGCCCTAACCTCGCATGTTAATTTTGATGTAGTAAAACAAAATTCGACCTTGTTATTTTCTAGTGAATTCTATTCTTTGATTTTATTATTTTTCAATTTATTTTAATAATTTTTCATTTAGAATTTTTATTGAATTATTTCTAATTCAAATTTTTGATTTAAGTTTCATTTTCATGAACTTTTATTAATTAATCAATTTTTGTCGAATTTGTTGGGTTTTCGTGTTATATTTGTGTTTGTATCGTGCGGATCTTGGTGCGTTTTGTTATTATTTTAATTTATTTTTATGTTTATTATTTTATATTTAATTCTCTTTTTCCTCATATTTGGTAGGGTTTAATTGATGTTTCAATAGGTTTATTTAAATTTGCATGTTATATTTGCGTGTGTGTTACCGATCCATTTAAACATTTCTCAAGGCCATATGTGTTCTGGCCCAACACTGTTAATCAATTAAACAAACAAATAAAAATAGAAAAATGAAAATTTAAGTCATTTAACCTAGGAATATAATAATTATCACTATTTTTTTTATAAATTTCAAATTATAAAATAATGATCCTATTAGGTCACAAAAAGTTTCTACATCTTATACGATATTCCACTTATATTTGGGTTTTGAGAAGGATGCCATATATTTCAAAATTTCAAGTCTCTTTCAAAGTGCAAATAAAATTATTCAAAATTTTTTAAAATTTACTAATGTCTAAAAATAGAGAAATTTAAACGCCGACAATAATTTATGATGTTAAATTTTTTTTACAAAAATTTCAAAGCCAACGAAGTAAGATTCATGAAAGAATATAATTTAAACAAGCTTTTATTAAGATTTCAATTGATTTTCAAGTGACTAAAGAGGAATTTTCTTTTTTGAAAATTTTTTTAGGTTAGTTTCACAATTCTAATTTTAACAATTTTTAAAAAAATATTTCTTTTAATTATCTATACCAAATACTAACATTATTTTTACTAATATACATTTTATTTAATTTTCATATAATAATTGTATTATTGTTATTAATCAACTAATATTCATAGCTAGTAGGTATTAAATTAATTTAAAAAATTAAATATCGCAATTAACCTAATTGTTTAATAATTTTAAAATATTATGCATGTTTAATGAAAACAATAAAAATGAAATATTATCGTCCACGGAGAAAAATTAAATGCTAAATTTAAGATTAGAATTCAGTAATTTTAATTTTTTTTGAATCCTAGAAGAAGTCAAATTTCATTAAATTAAGATTTAAAGAAAAATTCATCTTTTGGAACATTATTTGTAGTTGCTCATTGTAGACATTGATTTGTTTAAGTATCAAGTATAAATTAAAAATAGCGTTTTTATTGTTTGACTATGAATCAGATGTTATATATATATATATATATAAATTCGGAATATATTACCATTGTTTTTGTATTTGGATACAATTCTTATATTTTATTTATCAAAATATCAAATAATTCATCGAGTGCCACCACAGTATGGTACGCATAGTTTGTCGTATAACTGAAAATAAAGTCCCATGTTTCAATATTTTTTATATATTAGCCTTTTAGTTTAAAATATTATTTAACCAAATATCGTTATGGCCAAACAATAACAATGCATGTACAATCATCGAAGAAAAAGAAATGATCCATTATAACTTGACATAGTAAAACAGAAAAGTATACTTATACACAAATGCGGGACAATCATATAATGCTTTAACCAGGTATCTAGCGTGTCGTGTATATTTTCCCGTTATATTGTTTCCATACGGCTAACTTCGCTAAGAGGCATATTTTTTCAATGCCTACAATACTGGTTAGATCTAGTTTAAGATACCTTGTTATATAAATATATGCATATGCTTATTCTTAACAAAACGCTAAGTTGTCACTTTTATTCTCACTGGTTATGATATAGCTATTTTCGTTAAAAAATTAAGATATTCAACGCAGAATTCACTGGCGAGGTCCAGACATATTTTTATACTCAGACACAATTGAAATTTTTTACGTACACTATTATTTTATATGTAGTTTTTATAGTTTGATATATAAATATGTACGTACGCCAAATATTTCTTTTTTGTGTCTATTTAGTGCAAATACTTTAGTGCAAATACTTTAGAAATGAAGAAGAAAGCCAAGTGCCAATTATATAAAATAGAGGAGTAATTGATGAAGAACCGGAACAGAAAGATAATATTATTAAATTTGTGAGAAAAAAAGTAATAAAAAACAATCATATTAATAAACATAATAATATTGTGAGAATTATAATACTAAATTTGCAAATGATAATAATTATAAAATGATCAAAATTATAATATTAAATTAGCGAATAATAAAAATAAAAAATTAAAGTAATATAAAAATAATAATAGAAATCTGATAAATATTACAGATTTTTATTTTACATTTGTTGTATTACTTATAAAATACATCTTATTACAAATAGATTTGATAAACACAGATTACTAATATCAATTATAATTTTTCAGCTTTTTCTTAAATACATGGATAAAATTATGTTTTAAAACAAGGTTCATAACAAAGGTTCATAGCAATACAAATGCATAGTTAACAAAGACATGAATAATTAATACATAAACGATAAATCCTTTTATTAATTACTTTTAGAAATATAGTTGCACGATGAAAATACTAGGGTTTTGTTGCTCCACAATATACTAAAACTACGAAGTTATGTTAATTAGAAGTAAACATGTGCTCGTTAAATTTATAAAATATCAAGCTTTCAGTTTTGACTCAACAGTATTAATAATAAAAATAATTTTAAACTTTTAGGTAAGAATAATAATAGTTATTATATTATTTTGTTTTCGAAAAATAATATTAATAATTTTAATGATAATATTTTGTTTTAATTACAAAAGATTACATGAGTACAAATACCCACAAATACAAATTAGCCTATAAATATTTTTAAATTACAATTCACTCAAAAATTAATAGATTATATTATAAAAGAAAATTATGCTTTGCTGGAAAAATGGGGCAGATTCAAGGAACTAGAAGATTAATTAGCATTCGTAAGTTGATCTACAAGTCATCGAGATTTCGGCCTTTACTTATAAGGAAAAATGCCTCTTGTCGTATAATTAATTTTCCTTCGTTAAGATTCATTCTTTAAATTGCACGAGGCACTGCATAATCTCCATAAATTGGTACGTATGTAATACACCATCTCCAGAATCAAGAACGATACACATTATACGTTCAGACATATAAAGAAAGAACGGCTTGAATTGAATTTTGGACAACAGCAATAAATTTAAATTGAACAAAAATATCTTCATCGTTTGCTCATTGTCAACACTAATGAATCCGTATCCATTCTTTGATTTAAACCATTTTACGTGTCCAATAACTTGAAATTGAGCCATTAATTACATTTGTAAAAACAAACAAAGTTTTAGAAAGAAAAATGTATTCTACATAAAATCTAATTCGTCAAAAATTCAAATACTTCTAAACCCTAACGTTTAAAAACAAAATGTTGATCAGCAAAACATACATAAATTCCAAAAGATCCAATAAACCTAATCAAATCCAATTCCACGATACGCAATAAAAAACTCGGTAACTCGATTACATAAAACATTATCTAAAAACTCGCGTCTGTGTGCGCACACTATTCATAAAACTCTACAATCGCCTACACAGACGAAACAAACATTTCTTGTTTGTCAACCAGAAACAACTGGATGATTACTTTTTACTCCGAAAAATTTACTAGAGATATGTTAATACAAATATTTTGGATTCTAGATCTTAACACAAATTTACCAGATGCCATCTTAAAAACACGAATTCGCCAAATAGATCATTTTCATGAATATTTGAACTCAAAATTATCAGATTATTTTCGTCGAAATAAAAATATGTTTATTTAAGAATCGGTGGGAAATGGGAAAATCAGGGCAAAGTGGGATAAATCACCTTTCACTCGAATAAACCCATAAAATTGGGTATAAGAATTTATGTTTTGGCAGATTATAGAAATATTACATCTGATCTGCCATCAACAGAAACACCTGTAACCTGCATAATACCCGTCAAATTATACATAAAAAATCCATCTAAAGAATGATGGCATGTGTTCACTGATAGGTATTATATTAACTCAAAGGTTTGTTAAAACAAAACTCTGATTTCAGGATTTTCGGTCCACTTTACTCCTCTTTTGAATATTGACCGGTTCTTTTAACAAAATATTGATTTTGTAAACTTAATTAATTTTTACCTAGATTTTCAATTCATCGTTTAAAGTAAACTGAGAAGTCAGTCAACATCTATAAATTTAAACAAAAAATAAAAATAAATGAAAAATGGATTAACCCGAATTTCCTCAAACAATTTATTAAAAAAGTTAATAGTGTAAAAATATTAAAATATTTCTTTAAAAATAATTGAAAGCGAAATAATTTCATAAATAAATTTTGTATAAATAAATTTAAATTTTTAATTAAAAAAGTAATTAAATTTTGACAAGATCAAGAAATTTTGAAAACCGTTTGACATATTTTTTTAATTTCTAACATTAAAAACTTTATTTAACCTTATAATGGAAATAATTTGACTTTAAAATGTTGTTATAAAACTAAAATAATTTTAAAATAATATTCTAACTGAAATTTATATTTTTATAAAGTTAATGAAAATTTGAACTTACTTTTAATTAGTAAGTAATCAATCCATATTTGTGAATAAATATAAATTTTATTTTTTATTCTATTCTAATTATGCGAAAATATAAAATTGATGGTTTTTTACAAATTAAAATAATATGACTTGTACAGTTTTAATTATAAACAAATCCTTTAAATTTTATTTTTCCGACCGACTTAAATATTTTTGATTTGTGTGGCATTTGTTCTATATTTATAATTTATTGTAATCTAAAAAATTCTAAGAGAAAATATTTGACCTTGAATGAGTTGAAATAATCTTGAGGTTTAAAATACTATTCTGAAAGTACAATTTCTCTACGAAAACTGAATGCTGTGATTGACTATTCAGAAAATTATTTAAAACAAAATTATAAAAAAAAATTTTAAAAATATTATTCATAAGGTAATATAAATTATATGAGAAGGATCAAACGATATTAGTATAAATAAAGAAAATTTGTTTAAATTTCAGGATATTGGAAAAAAGAGACATAAGTGTACAATATTTTATTCTAATGATAAATCTCAATTACACCCTTTTATAGTTCTTCGTTGTGTTACATCTAAAAGGGAGTTTATAGATTTTCTAATCATTGATACATAATACCTTCAGATACACAAGCATACCAGCATTCAAACACAACCATCAGACATGACAAATAATGATAAATATTAAAAACTACAAATTTAACTAATTATCCAATATTCCTTAATTATCCGTCCTTACAAACATGCTAGAATTGATCAAAAATAAACTTCATCCTTATTCTCGAATTATCACAGAATTAAATTATTGTCGGTTAACTCATTATTCTAACTTTTAAATTATTTTAAATTTTAAAATATCCGTAAAAATAGCCTCATAGTTACTATGTTATAATATAATATTTAAATCTAATAATATTCCTTTCTGTTTGATCTTAAAGAATAACAAAGTTATTTGTGAAAATACATTTTCTGTTGCATGATGCAAAAATTTATCATAGAATATTTGTTTAAGTATATAATAACTTTATTTACAATCACTTTATTTTTCATTATTTTTTTTACAATATTTATTCCACTAATTCACCGATATTTTGATATATTATCAAGAGCTCCATAATAGAATATTACTCTTTGATACATATTTCGTGATTATAATGAGCTCTAAAAAAATAATATTTGTTTTATTTATGTTTGCTTTTATACATTAATTATAAGTTTATTTATATTTATTTAAAACATTTAATTTTTCATTATATCGATAATTAAAACACCGAACAACTCAATAAAACAAAATAATGGATTCTTATTATTAAGTAACGATAATATTTGACAAAATAGAAAAGTATTTTGCGGGCATCAAGAAGCAAAACGTATAGTAGATTTTGAAAAAAATGATGAGAGATTCTTTCAACATTTTAAACGATTAGGTTGCTAAATAAAGAATGTCGTTTTCTGCATGGTTGAAATGTAAAGTATAATATTTGTTTAAATACTTCAGTATTTACTTCCATATTGTTTCAATTTAAACCTTGAATCCAGCTCAGATTTGATAAATATATTTTTTGTTTATATCGGTATTATTTATATTATTAAAGGTAATTAATAAATGATGAAAAGTAACCTTTATGAATATTAAATAAAACGAAAAGCATCAGATAAAGCTCGCAATATGAAAGAGGCATTTGACCCGAATAAAACTAACAAATTTACTGTTCAACGATGGTTCACACACTTTAGAAATGGCCTGTGTCATTACCTTCTTCTTCTCAAAGTCAAGGGCAAGGTCATACTATATAATTGGTCAAGGTCATACTATATACTATATAAATTGAAGAATACCGGTAATACAATATTTCAAAGCCATTTGAGACCTAGGTTAGTAACAGATTGAGTAATCGCCATTTAAAATTTTTATTTAGTTGAAGTGGTCATCATTTTGAATTTATGTTATTTTTATGTTTTGAAGTTTTGTATAAATGATTTTATTTCAGTCAAACCACACTATTTTTAGGTTAATATTTAATGAAAAATCAAACTTTGAGCTCAAAGTCATGATTTAAAGATACTTGTGGTTGTTTTGTCATTGAAAGAAGTTAGGGTGGTATTAGATTTTGAATAGAAAGTAGGGCTTTGATTAAACAACAACATTTTTAGGTTAAATTTGTATGAAAAAGTCAATTCAAGTATCAAATTCTATGGATTAAGGGTCAAAAGTCGTCTACTCGTTACTAGTATTTCAAAGGGGACAGAATCGAATTTTAAACAAAAATTCAGTGGTTTGTCAAAAAAATCATTTCTAGGCTAATTTTGTTTGAAAAGTCAACTCATGACTGTTTTATAAATTAAGGGTCAATGATGCGTTTAGATTGGTCTTGTCGTGGTTGGTTTTTAAAGTAAACTTTAGATTTTAATTAAAATGGTGAAAAAGGGTGTTGACATTGTCTGGCTTAGATTTATGAATAAAAAATGTGAGTGTTCTATATAACGCACAAGTCCAGATACTAAGGGACAATAGGATAATATAATTGTTTGATTAATACCCATAAATTAATAATGAAATATGTTATTAAATAAAAATTGACTCGGTTATGGTCTTAAATGTTACATAAGCACGCTCCGTAAGCAAATATCTAATAAAATATATAATGTAATAAATGTTATTAAAAATACAAAATGAAATTATTAACAAATAATTTGACTTTAAAATTTTAGAAATTGAGTTAAAAATATGAATAAAGCAACAGCCATATTTAAACAATTTGTATTTGGTTTGAGATAGAAAAGACAAAGAAAACCGGTTTTTATATAAAAAAGTGAAAATTGCAATTTATGAAAATACATTATGAATCACAGCAAATCTCAAACAAAAAGATTTAATTTTTTTTTAATTTTGATTTAATTTATTAAAATCTCTATAATGTTTTTATTAAATTTAACAGAACGTTTTATTTCGAAGATATTTTTTCTATAAATTTACATTAATAATATTATTCTGCCATATTATTTATTCTTTACATGTAACAATGCTTCATTTAACTCTATAATTGTAAATGTCGTGACAATGAAGAATTTCCCTTCTAACACTGTAAATGCAATGACGATTATTTTACTATAATCAGTTTTAGTATAACTTTATATTTCCACATCAAAACCTTCATGATTATAATATTTATTTGTAATTACTTTCGTTGCATTTGGCTCATGAATTCACATTCTGATTTATTGTTTATTTAAACTAATATAATAAAACAATTATATAAAATTATTTACAATTAATAATTGGATTCTTTATCTCTAAAAATATTGCAAAATAAATACAAATTTACACATTATTTTCAAAATTTTTTATGATATCTTAACTAATATTTTAGCTGATTATTTATTTCATTTAAAGTTTTTTATTTAAATTACAAAACAATGAATTTTATCCGAAAACTAAATAAAGATAAATGATATTGTAAACGAAAGTAGATGTTGGGCTATAAGCCATAATTTAAACAAAAATGAGAGAATTGTGTAAATTAAAACAAAATAGCTAATGTCGTTTGGAAATTATCAATATGGCTGCTGTAACATAAGCATACACCGCAACCAGAAATCAAAAATAAAATAAATAATAATTAAAATCATTGAAAAGACTTCAGATGCAGAAATAAACACAAAACCAAAACATAAAACCACCAAAACCTTGCAAAATACATAGGCAGAAGTGGCCGCCAAAAATTTAAATATCAAAGGGTAAAAAGAGAAACAATCAAAGAGTTAATATTAAAAAATTAAAATTTACGAGAAATTGAGAAAATAATATCAAAAAATAGAGAAAAATAAAATATTTAAAATAAAATAAAATCAATAAAATCCCCCGAAAAATAGCCGAAAAAGGCTCAAAATTCTTTGATTGGTCGCACCTACGCATGAAAACCATATATATACACCAAGCCAAGTTGAGACAAATCACCTATAATATAAAAGAAAAATCAATAAATTTATAGTATATAAACACACCAACTCACCTTGAGGTTGTTTGTAAAATAGTCACTGAGACAAACATTACACTATAAAAAATCAAAAAGAATTAGAGATATAAAATAATGCACATTAACACAACTCATAATAAAACATGCATGTAAACTTTTAACATGTAATCAACAGAAGTTGAAAAAACCCCTATAATAAATTAATTTATAAACATTTTTGAGATATTTTTAGAAAGAAAATGGCGGAAAAAATTTTAAATTTTGAGGTTTTTACTAGGAAATTTCGATTAAATGAGGATGTATCTTCATAAGATTTACCCTAAAAACTAAAATTAATTTAATATTTCAGACATTTCTGTCGAAAACAACAAAACCTGAAAGCCGAAAAAAAGCCTAAATTGTAAATTATATTAGTAAGTTTTAATAAATAATCATAAACCCAACTATTTTGTGTACATATTCGAAAATGTTTTTCAAAAGATGTATAAAAAAATAAAATTATTTAATGAAATTAATAATTTTTATAACTTCAAAAATAATTTAACTCACTTTTTTTGAATAATTTCTGAAAAATAAGTTATCATAAAATAAATCATTTCGTGAATATTTATAATCATTATTAATAATAATATACATGAGCTTGTAGATCAAAAGTTATAATTATAAGTTTGAATAAAATTTTTTAATTTCCTTGTAAAATTCAATAATAATTCAACTCTTAAAACTTTATAACTTTAAAAAATAACTTACTTTGCCGTCATTTCAGAAATGGGTGAAATCCATTAAATTTTCACAAAAAATAAATTCCAATAAGTTGATTTATGTTTCAACTTGCATTATAGCGAAACTTATCTGAACTTCCCTTGGTGTAATACAGCAGTCATTTTCATAATTTGAGACAGAAAAATTTTTAGACAATTGTTTAGACAATTTTTATGCCAACGTATGAAAAATTTTCAAATTTGAATGCTTGACTGACAAACTTGTGGATTGTAAGTGTTGTTATTTTGTACAAATATATTTTTCGAAGTTAATGTTTTGTTTAATTTAACTTATTCTGGATGGCCGCGATGTCTTTTGGCATCTCTCTGTACTTCCTCCTAAATTATTTATATTCATTTTATATATATTAAGTCGGTGGAAAATGGTGAATCCGGTTTTCAATTCCTTAAGTTGAGTTTGAGGGACGTTGATATGTTGATTTATCGTTTTCTACCCTTCTATGCCTTCTGGAACAGGTCAGCTTTGTACTGATCTTGAAATTAGGACTTCGCTGGACTTCACCGCGGCGTTCATGAAAGGTGAATGGAGCGGTAAGATGGTAAAATGTGAGAATATCGTCATAGTTAAAGGAACAAAATTATTATATGTTTATGTAGGGAAATTAAATTTTTATTTAACTCCTGCCGATTATTATGTTATCAAGAGCACGACTAGGGATAGAAATTTAGGTCAACAAAAGTATAAAGTAGGGTTAGATCATGTACATTGTTTGATAATCATTACGGTGGAAATTAAAATAAAATGATACATTTATGTATAGATCTATGATATGATAATATAGAGATGTACGAACGGTGGTAACTGTGGTGTCCATAGGAAAGCAAATATGAGTTGTTAGTATAAAATAAGTACATTGTAATAATGTATTCATTTGAATTTACTGTCGGCTAATATTTGTATGAAATAAGGAATTTTCCATAAAATAAGGGTGGAACGCTGCCTAAATTTTTGAAAGATACCTTAATAAATAAAGAGTATCGATTACAAATTGATATGGGAATTGTAGAAATAGATGAGTATGGACAAGGGTATAGAAAGAAAGAGACGTAAGACCTTCTATCGGCAGTCAGGAACCTGAAAGTAAAAATATCATTAGTAGTAGTTCTAGAAGTATATAGTGGTATATAGTGGTAGAATTAAAATTGTGGGGCGTCTGGGTGAGACTGCATAGACCCTATGAAAAGAAGGTTATGATCGAGAGGAATAAAAACGTGATATCGAATTATTTGTGCCTTTGTAATTTTGTAATCGATTGTATTGATCAATAAGTGTATATTGTCTGGAATTCATTATTATGATTAACACTGCCATTTCACGACAAATAATAATTTTACCGCAACAATTTTAAACTTTTTTTAAAAAAGTCAATGGAATATATCTTAGAATATAAATGTTATAAAATTAAGTTGTGATGGGTCTTTGCGTAGTCAACTTTTCAAAGAAAATCACAGTATGAATTCCATGTGTAAAAATGCTCAAAACATTACTGCAGAATTCCGGTACTAGCAATACAAAAATTATGTTTGGAAATCCACGTACTAAAAATGATAAGGCATCATAACAAATTTTTTGTGATGTTTTTTTTTAACAAGAATGAAAACTGGATAAAAAACTTCTTTGAAAAAAAATTGAAAGATTTGGAAGATTTTTTATTACGTTTGATTTAAAACAAAGTAATTTATGTATTATATTCATGGAAGCTCTATTCTAATTATGCACTGTGAAAAGCACATATAGCACAATATATGAGCTGTATTTGGGTGTAATAATGATATAAATATATAAAATATTTTATAAAACATTATAATCATTTAGTTATGTTATTATAAATATGACTTAATTTTGTCACTTGTCTGTAACATATTGTTGAATAAGCTTTTCGTAACAAAATCTTTATACCATATATATATATATACATTTTTAATAAAGGAGCAACTTTACAGTTTATACAATTTAACTTATTTTGGCCTTGTAAATAAAATTAGATTACAACTTGATTTTCCAGATGTTGAAGACTTTCCTGAAATATAGAAAACAAAGATTTCAATTTTTAGTTTGCTTAATCCTTTTATTATTCAAAGAAGACAATATTTAATGTATTTCTTTATAGAAATATTGGAGATATTACTCGTTATACAATAAAGATTTAGATCAGTGTTTTTGAATCAAAGTACATACATTAAAAGTTTAAGGACTAAGATCATAAACTTCTGTTAAAAGTCGTATAAAACAAAACATCTCTTCCAAATGAATACTCCGATGAGTATCCTTTTTTTCTTTCTTCTCATATTTGATAGCTCTCAATAATTTTGAAAAAATTCTTAAATGTTATATACAGTGGATAGAAAGAGAACAAATTAAAAAGCGCCAAAAAGTTTGATGAAATTGAACGAAAAACATCTGTTAATTAATTAAAAAAAACCCAATTTAAAAGTATTAAAAATTAAAAAGTGTATTAATATTATTTTAAATTACGTTTGAAAATATAATATCATTCATTTAAGACAGTGAATTTATAAAATTCTGTAGGATGATCACACAACTTTACATGTTGGTAATAAAATTAGTAAATGTTTTCTTAGAGTTTAAAACAAACAATGATTAAATGACATTAATGAATTGAAACTTAAAACAACATATATGAAATTTATTCGATTCCAACATCCCCGAATTTTGATATTTAAATCACTACTATATATAAAGGTTCCAAAATTTCTTTCCGAAAGAATTCAACGGATCACATTTTAATATATAGGTTTTGATGCACAAACAAAATGAAAACAGACCCCTTTAAAAAATGAACAATGGATGGTATTATATGATTGTTTATATTTTGAATGGGACGTCTAACAAGTTCTGGAGAATGAGATCTTGAATTTCTAAAATGAATTAGAATAAAAAGGTATAAAATATATATAAAGTTTTTTTAATAAATAAATAGATAGACTTTTCTTTAAAAAATGATAATAAAAAAATTTGTCTTTATAATCTGCTATCTCCAGAAGAAACTATTGACATCACAAAATCAGAGATTTTCGTGTTAATAGATTTCATGATGAAGGGGATTTCAAACGAGAAGTTTTAGTCTTATCACCATTTTTCGTCACGGTTCAGTGAATTTAATGAAGAATAACATTGAAATCAATTACTGTTTCACTGCTGACTTTAATAAAATGTGTCCTTAAATATTTTTTTCCAAATTTTTTTTTCTTTAAAATTCTTTACATAATTTTAATTAAAGTATTTAATTTATCTTAACACAAATTATATTATATATATGATAATTTAAATTAAATTTAATTGAAATTGATTAGAATTGATTAGAATCAGGATTTTTAAAAATTTTTGTTTTAATGAACACAATTTTAAGATCGTGATCAATCATACACGTTTTACTTACGTGAAATAATATCAATAAATATTCCATTTCTTACATAAAATCAACAATAAATCCCAAATTTTACCAAATTTCACACAAAACTTGATTGACATTTTATTAGGAACTTTAATAGAATTATCTCAAATGTAATAAAATTTAAGATAAAATGCAAAATAAACTGTTTAATTTGATTTTTGAATTCTTACCAAAACTGGCATTTTTGTTAATTTATTAAACTTTAATTTGTCTCGACAAATAAAATAAAGATGGATTAGCTAAAGAATTAAAGTGGAAAAGAATTTTAAATATCCATACTTAATTGCACAGTTTAATTATAATTATTATATTTATGAATTTTACCATTTATTGTTGTTGCTTTTCTTTATCTTTTGCATTAACCTATTATAATTATTATTATTATTATTATTATTATTATTATTATTATTATTATTATTATTATTATTATTATTATTATTATTATTATTATTATTATTATTATTATTATTATTATTATTATTATTATTATTATTATTATTATTATTATTATTATTATTATTATTATTATTATTATTATTATTATTATTATTATTATTATTATTATTATTATTATTATTATTATTATTATTATTATTATTATTATTATTATTATTATTATTATTATTATTATTATTATTATTATTATTATTATTATTATTATTATTATTATTATTATTATTATTATTATTATTATTATTATTATTATTATTGAGTAAAGAGAAATAAATCAATAATATAATAAAATATAAGTTTTGAGAATGATAAAAAGTACTTAAAAACTAAGTTTGAGTTTTGAAATATAGCATTTAAAAATTGTAATCAATTATTATAATTTTAAAAACGTAGATATAAAATTATATTTTAAAAGATATAAAAAGCTAAATTTCAAAAACACATTTTTTTGAAAAAGTTTGCAGAATTTGAATTCCAGCTGTTTGAAATATTAAAATTAAAGTCTAGAACAGTTGTTATAATATTTCAAAATAATGAATCCAGAAATTTGTTTAAAAAATTATTAACAAAATTTAATTTAGTTTGAATTTTAATTTACAAATAATTTTATTTATATAAATAACAAAACTTTTAACGATGAATTAATATAACCTATCAAAATGTACAATTAAAATTATTTCAACCAATGAATAAAATAAATTGTTCGATTGAGTTGACTGTCTCTTTTGTTGGTTCCAAAAGTGTACAATCTTCCAATGTCTTCAGAATTCTCCCTTAACTTTTTAGATATTTTTTTAGATAAGTTATATTCCTTATCTTTCTTAAAACTAAAAGTATAATTCTTATGTTACTTCTCTATAATATTTGAATTATCTCTATAATAAAAGCCCCATAAAAATTTTATTTCACGGAAAACACGGATGTCGTGTTTTGTTTGATTGTTTTACAATTATTACTTGTTTTTTAATAATGGTGACGTGTTTTTATAATTTTTTAAGAGTTCAACTGGTTTTAAGATATGACGAAGCTTGTCTTTAACTATGAGTATTGTTATTTTATGATCATATCCTCATCTAAGCCTAAGCTATGATAATAAACACTCGTCCATATTTTCATTTGAAAACTAAATTATATTCTTACTCATACATTTATAACTCATAAATCGGCAAAAACTTACTTTCCATGTACCTCTCTTAAGCCGAAATACTCAGAGGGTTTTATAAAAAGATTCTAGTATTTCTAAAGCATATTCTGAAATCGCAGTGAACAATAGCACTTATTCATGAAGTTATTAATATCACACTTGACATGTTTTTTGAGCTAATTCATTTTACTAGGTCATTAAAAAAATATAATTATGACACTGCAAACCACTGTGGTCGTTTTTTTCAAGAAATTATTAGGAGAATAGCCATATACATAGGTGAGATTAACTATAATAATTTCACAGACGGAAATAATTTTGAGAAATATTTTTTTGTCATTCTAAAATTAACTTTAAATCCTATAATTTTTTTATTTTCCCTCTTGTTTACACAACGGTTTTTCTTTTTCAAATTAATTAGTATTGTTTTTATCATATTTTTGCCAATTATCTCTTCCAAATTTATTTCTTTTTTACAAACTAGCATTGGTTTGTTTTTCAAATTTAATTATGTACTTTTTTAACCTTTTTTTATATTTTCTTTCAAATTTATACATTGCCATTTCGTTTAGGTTTTATTCAGTTTTGTTTAAAAAATTTCAATTTTACAACCCAATTAATGATTATGAATTTAGAATTTAAAATTTGTATTTTATTGATAATTATTGTTATTGTTCTGACAACAATTAATTAATGAGCATATATATTTCGACATATAATTTTTAAAAACTGTAATTTATAGGCAGATCAATTTTAAAAGAAATGTTTTAAATAAAACTACTGCGAGAAAACGATATATAAAACCAATGTATTTTTTTTGAAACAAATTAAAATCACTACTCATAAATCTCATAAAATATAAAATATTTTTTAAAATTTTTACAGTAATATCTACACTGGGAATATGAAGAAGAATTTACATTTCGAATTTGATATCAATTATTAAAAAGGTAACAAAATCTTTGGGAAGAAAAATAATTAAGAAAAGAGGTTATTTTAAATCATAAAATAAAAGATTTCACCAATATTATCTCATATAGATGCTTGTTGTCGATTATTAATAATTTCGGAAGCTGAGAATTCGGAGCGGAAATTTTAAGCAATAATAAACCTTTAAACAGTTATCATAAAAACAAAATAAAGGATTGCAAAATATTTATAAGTAAAATTTCAAATTACATTTAAAAAATTGTAATAAAAAACTTTTTTGTTTATACGCAAAGGTTCGAGTGAAAAATTAGACAACAATAATTATTGAATAATTAAATCTAATTTCCAAAAATATATTTCCAAAAATTGTATAGGTTATTATAGTCGGCGTCTTAATTTCTAGATTATATTAAAATAAAATGATGTTTAATATATAAATAATGCAATTTAAAGGTTTGAAAATTCAAATGTTTATCAGAATAAATAGAAAAAGAATTAACGGAAGAGGTAGATAATTTCAGATATTTACTTTGTCAACAATCAAATGTCTAAAGTAATTGAATTAAAACAAAATTTTATTAGAAATTATGAGAATTATATATATATATATATATATATATATATATATATATATATATATATATATATATAATACAAAATAAAATTTGATGTCATATTGTTGAAATTATTTTTCTATATTTATGTTCAAAAGAAATATAAATTATTTCAGTTATACAAATTATATACCTCAGAAATATTAAACTGTTATTATATCGAGTTTAGAAATTAATTGCTCTAGGCTTCTTTTATATCATTTATTAGAATTGAGTCAGAAAGAAAAGCGATAATACCGAATGTTATCTAGAAAATGAAGAAATGGAAAATTTTCGATCAGAATCATTTAGTGATCAAAAACTAAATGCCAGGAAAACTGAGATATCCCCAATTATCACAAATATAATTGGAAATTTATTTATTCAGTTTTGTAGAATTAATTTTAATGGATTTTTTTTATTAACTTCTCCTGTATCAAATTGAATTAGAATTTCATTTATATAAATCTTTAATTTTATTCATTTATATTTGTTATTATCAATCTCTACATTCTTTCTTTCAGACTAGATCAATAATGATATTTATTTAACATGAAATTTAGCCGCATAATTATTCAACATTAATTTTTATTAGTATATATTAACTTTAATATTGAAAAATATACCTAAAAATATATTTGTTTTTGACATTTTATGTTTTGATAAAAAGTAACCCGTATTATTTTGATATTTTATTAAAACAGTTAATTAATTTTGGTTTTTTGGCATTTATATTAATTTTTAAACTAATTTAACTTACTCATTTAACTAGAATTATGAAAATATTGCTTGTTGTTTCTTTTTTCATATTAATAAATAATCAGTTAAACAAATAAGGAAAGTAGTAGGGTTTAATAACTTAATTATCCTCATTCATAATTTAATAAAATAATATATTGGTTAATGTTATTGGTTTGAATAAAGAAACAATTTGAAGAGTTGTAAAAAGAAGTAATAATGTATTAAGTTCTTCGGAAAATACGGGTAAAAATGTAATTACATTTGTTCAAAACTGTAAAATTAACTTTTTATAAATTAAGTCACTGCCTTAAATATCTTTAAGTCTCAAAGTAAAAGTTAACATAACTAAATTTGTCAAATAAAAGATGAAACAATTAAAACTAAAATGTAAATAACTCAATATTAAAATTATTTGTAAATTCTTCATAATTTTAAAAAAATTTATGGAAAATGCAAATAAATAATAAATATATAAATACGTAACACAAAAACGTCTTTTGTGAATTAATATGAACGTTTCTTTGTGATATTTTCCCAAAATAAAGTAATATTTATTGAATTTATTAATGCATTTTTTATAATTCATTTTAATAACATAATTGTGAAATAAAGTATGATTTATTTTGGTAATAATAATATTAATAATAATAATAATAATAATAATAATAATAATAATAATAATAATAATAATAATAATAATAATAATTTCTACAAAATTTGACTATGAATCAGATTTATTTAAGGTATTCTCGAATTTTGGGCACAGCCTTTTTCAAGTGATTTCGATCATTACTTATTTATTTAAAAAAGTAGGAGTAAAATTTAAATATTTTGTATTTTATTTTGAATTTTTTGGTTAAATTTAATTTTAATTAATATTGAGTTTTAAATTTACATTAGTTGAATATTGATGGTTTGTTTGTGTTTTTTGATAAAAAAAGTTTCTGCGGCTTGTCTTTGTAATATGGTTTTGAACGCGTTTTGTAGTATTTGGAATTTTGTTTCGTGAATTAGTGGTGCTGTTTTGTGTACTTTTTCCCAGTGTTCATGAGAGTTACTGGCTTTGCTTTTAATATGTTCATTGAGTCGTGATCGGAATTTACTATGTGTTTCTCCTATGAATATTGCGTCGCATTTCATGCAAGTAATTTTGTATATTGTTTTTAGAAAAGCAAAAATATTTGTTAGGCAAACGGCACAGACAATCTTGATGATCAAGGTCTGATATTTGGGGTTTTTGAGATTTTCGAAGTTGTGATTTCAAAGTTGCTGAGTGGTGATGGTTGGACGAATATTTACAGGTAAATCTGTGTTGTGAATGAAAGATCTGATTACATTACATGTCTTATTGTTTAAGAAAGGGAAGAGTAGGTATATTATTGATTTGCCGTGTTTCTTTTGTATGTTGTGATTTTTGCTGTTGTTGTTGTTTTTTTGAAGCTGTATTCATTTAAAAAATATTTCTCTACGAATTCTTGTGGATATCCATTTTGCAAAAATGTGGAATTATCTAGGGTTTCTTTTTTTTTTTATGTCAGAACAGTTTCTTATTGCTTTTTTCTCTCTCCTATTTAATAATGTTATTTTTCGCTGGAGTGGAACATGGCTTTCCTAAGGTAGAATGTGTCCACTTTGTAGATCTTTAGTGAATAGATCTGTGTTGAAAATGAGTGTATCAGAAACTTGAGAGAAACTTATCCAGGTATCTAAAAATTGAATTTTGCCTTCAGAGTTAGGAAGTTCAAGAGTGAATTGTATATTTGTGTTAGTGGAGTTTGTATCAGATAAGATGAGGTTGAGAGGTATCGTGGAGACTATGAAGATGTCGTCAATGTATCTTTTCCAGAATAGGATTTATCCCCAAAAAAAGCGCAAATCTTGGATTCTATATGATTCATATAGATGATGGCAAAAATCGTTGAAAGGTTGTTACCCATAGCTAAACCCTGAATTTGTTTGAACGGTTTTCCCCGTATTAAGACAGTGTCAGAGTTTATGGCCAGTTTGATGATTTCAATGAAATCCTTTTCAGATAAGTCTGCGAAATCTGTTTCCACAGTATACATAGGAGAAACACATAGTATATTCCGATCACGACTCAATGAACATATTAAAAGCAAAGCCAGTAACTCTCATGAATACTGGGAAAAAGTACACAAATCAGCACCACTAATTCACGAAACAAAATTCCAAATACTACAAAACGCGTTCAAAAACACAATACAAAGACAAGCCGCAGAAACTTTTTTTATCAAAAAACACAAACAAACCATCAATATTCAACTAATGTAAATTTAAAACTCAATATTAATTAAAATTAAATTTAACCAATAAAATCAATATAAAATACAAAATATATAAATTTTACTCCTACTTATTTAAATAAATAAGTAATGATCGAAATTACTTGAAAAAGGCTGTGCCGAAAATTCGTGAATACCTTAAATAGATCTGATTCATAGTCAAATTTTGTAGAAAATATTATGTCATTACAAAGAAATCAGAGATGAAAAGAAAAAAACTCCTTATAATAATAATATTATTATTATTATTATACTATTTTGGTAAGGATACTTTTTCAATTAAATTTAAACATTAATCATTTGGAAATAATTTATAAAATAATTTTAATTTTATAAATATCATTATCGGTAATTCTGAAATCTTTTATCCATTATTTTTTATAAATTCTTTGTGGATATTGGTATAAAACAACACTGGAAACAAATAATTAACTAAAATAAAATCCATTAATTTACTTCAATGTATTCTTTGTGACAGAAAGTCGACTGTTTGTTTAAATTAACACTGCGGTCAGGGAAACAGAAAACAACCCAATTTCAGCGTTACATGAAATAGCTAATTTTATAATGAAAATAATCATGCAGCATTAAAGTCTATCATTTAAAATTATTAAATTTACAGTTGACTGCTGATAGAAAATATTCCAATAAAATGTCATATTTTTTTCACATCAAATTGACAAATGTATGAGTTTGACCACTAGCAGAATCGAATTTTTTTCACATAATCATTTGAAAAATATTCAAAATTCATTAGGTCATGTTTGTCAGTGAAATCATGGTTTTTTATTTATTGAACCAAAGAAATAATTTGATTTATAAAGCAATTAAAGTTCGAAAATATTCACATTTGTTTGTTTGAAGTGAGATAACTACAACAGCAGTAAATGAAAAAACTAATTGCACCAGTTTTGTAAATTTTTTTTTCGTATTTTTAAAATATTCAATATTGAATTTGCTTTTATTAAATATGTAAAATATTACATAAAATATATAAAAATATATATAAACATTATGAATATATTTTAACTTTCACGTATCAAAGGAATGTTTAAAGAAAATATTTTTAATAGTTTCTAGTTTTTGTAAAATAAATCTTGTTTTAAATATATTAACAAGTTTTGTACACTGTAATTTTGCTTAATGTTTTTTGAAGAACACATTGGATCGCGCATTTATGTTTTTTGTTATGAATAAAAATAGAAATTTTGAAAATCTATCCAGATTTTAAATTTTATTGTTTCAATGGTCAAATTTTTAGAAGATCTTAAGTTAACTTAAATATTATTCATTTTAATTTTAATTTACTTTTATTTGAAAAACTATCCATTAATTCTTTAACATTCTAAATTATAAATTCTGACTAAATTATATCATCTTTACACCTAATGGTTTTTTGTCTTATAATGTATGTCTATTATGAAAATTTATCAACTTCTATTTAAGTGCCTGTCTAATAGCATCGTTCATGAATCTGGTCATGCTTAAATCACTACTTAAACATTCTTTTAATTAAAATTTCCGGTGATCTCTTACCTATTCAATCGTAGCCCATGTAAAATCTGTTTAAAAATCTCAGAACGTAGAGTCTCTGTTTAAGAAAAAGTAAAAAGAAAACGTAAAAATCTATTTTAACAAACATTTAGGTTTGGCATATTTTAATATACAACATATACTACACTATAAATTAAGCTTTTAAATATGTTTCGCTAAAATTATAACAGATTTTATAGTGCATTTTTGTATTCAATTATTCAATTCTTATTATGACTTTCGAAGCAAAATAAATATTTTTCATTTGCGACATTTGTTTTAATTGAAAAAGAAACATTAAAAAAATGTTTGATTATTTATTTGATTTCGAAGATGAATGTTGTCTGTATAATACAAAATACCTAGTTTAATCTTACTAAAATATTATTTTAAAAATTTTATATTTACTTCTATTTAACCTTGTTATTTTTTAAAAAAGTCAGAAATAAATGAAAAAGCATTATAAATATAAAAATAAATTGAAAAGATTAGTAATTTTAAAACAGGACTCAAGTTTTGAAAGAACTAAATAAGAAATAAAATAATCCAAAATTAGCATTGAAAGGAAGGAAATGCGTAGTAATATGTCAAAATTTTAGTTTCATGATCAGAGTTTATTTATAATTTTTGATGGTTGTGTTTAAATGTTTGCTCGTCCTTTTTCCTTTTCTTATTATTATAATATCAATTCATGTTATTTAATTAATTTTTCAAAATCAAATTTAAATAAATAGAAAAAAAATGTGTTGGTTAGGAATTTCATCAAGAATGTAGATGATAAACTCTAACTGGAAAAAATATTTTAGATATTTTACAACAATGGTTTTCAAACTTTATTTTTAAATAACCACCCGGTGAAAAAATCGAATTTTTGTGTAAGATCCTCCAAGATCAGAACAATAACAATAGAAGAGCGTAATTATCCATTTTAATTATGCTCGGGGAAAAGTAGCCCTAACCAGAACCGCTAACCCTAACCCTGATCTGGTTTGAAAACCCTGCCAACGCCTCGTGTACTACTAAAAATAATGACATAACATGAAGCATTTAAGTTTTCCTTTTAAGATCAAAATCTTATACTAATTAAAACCTGTGGCATTTATAGACTACGGAAAATGTGAACATGAAACAGAGGTTAGAAAATAAAATTTAATTTTTGTTTTAGTCAATGGCACCTTTTATAAACATAAACAAATAAAAAGTTACAATAAAAAACTATTTATTAAACTGTTAATATTGGTCGTCACCTGTTTTTATTCAAATGATTTGAAAATGTCTATTAAAACACCTGCAAACATTGAACGACGAATAACTATCTTTATTTACTTTTCTGTTGATATTTATTGTCTTTTATTTTCAGTGATAACACATCGAAATTTTACAGTACCAAAAAAAACAATATTACTTCAAAATAATTGCATTTGATGATAACTGCGTGGAATTGTCTAAAATTTTAGAGGCATTGGAATTTTAATTCTAAAATTATGTAACTTATCATTCAAATTAAAAATCTATATTTTCAAAATAAAAAATGTAATAATTTAAAATTTTGATTTTTGAATTGTGATAATTTAAAATTTTAATAAGTTTGTTATTAAAAATTTTTTTAAATCTTAAAATTTTTTGAATATTTTATTTGGCTTTATCCCGAATTCAATGATTTTAGCAAGTATTTCAATCTCATGAGAATTTCTGAAGCTGAACTAGGAAGTTCAAAGGAAATCATTGATCATTTTTGTTTTATCTGTAAATCTGATATAAAATTTTAATAAATTATTTTTTTAAATTTTTGAATATTATTCAAGTTTATACATCATTGGACAAAATCATATGATAACCCATTTTCTTCACTAAAATTTCACAAATCATTGATATTTTGGTATTTCTAAATACAAACATTAACTCATTTCAGAACAACATTTGTGCAATTATTATGTCCTTCTTAGCAATTTATTTCAAGCAGATATTATTTTTGAAAATCTTTTAATTTTCTAGGGTAATTGGGTTGATTTTGTGATAAATTGAAGGTTGAACTGTTGACCCAGAGAATATAATACCAATACTGACCATTTTCAATAGTTTTGTTAAAATGCTAAACCTATAACATAAAATGCTTATAATAAATATATTTTACATCTAATACCCATGAACCAAATTATTAAATTGCCACTATAGACCAGTATTATAAAAAATAAAATTGAACAGATAAAATAGACAGATCAGCCGCAAAAAAGTTTTGTTTATTTAAATACCTAAATTAATACTTTACATCCCATATTTAAAACTTTGACTTTGAATAATTATGATTATCACTAGCTGAAACCCGTCAAAAATGACGGTCTTTCTCTGTTTGATGTTTAGATTTACATTAATTAATTATTTTTATTTTCTATTAGTCTAAAGTTACAAGCACATTTTTTCTAAAAAGATATTTTTTATTTATTTATGCCTTTAGATTTTACAAAAGCTTTGTCTAGAATATAAATTATTATTATTGCTACTGACAATTGAAAAATAGATCATTAATTTATATAATTAAATCATTACTAATTACTGACGGACGTTAGAGACATATTACTATAATCGCAACTATTAACATACATCAAAATACATTGATAAAAAATTCAAATTACTTTTATCTTCTGTTCAGATATTATATCAATCGTTTCATTTATTCTAACAAGAATATTTGGCAGATTTTTTGTTTTAATGCGCTCGATATGTAAATAGATATAATTATAATATAAGGAAGAAAATTATAAAGAAAAAGAAAATCAAAAAGATCTTTTAAATCTACATGCTTTAAATATCAATGAAAATTGAGATTTAAAAGGTTGAATAATAAATCATACTGATATTAATAATCAAGGATTATTATATCTAGGTTCAATATCTAAATTTTGTTTTATTTATTTAAAAATTTATTTATAAAATATTTTGAAAAATTTAAATTAAGTCTTAGTATTTATTAAATAAGAATAACGAAAAGAACAATAATTATAAATTTTTGTATTAAATATCACGGTAAATTTCAAATTTATTTATGAAAAAAATATAAATGTTTGTCAGAAGTTTTTGTCTTTTGTTTTTTGATAGAAACAATCTAATTTGGCATTCAATATATTAAAGCCTTTTTTACAAGGGTTATTTGTTTAAGTTTGTCAATGATAGACAACGCAAAAGATTTTCGAAAAACTTTTTAAGATTTCCATAAGAATTTTATCAATCAAAAATTATCTAATAAATTCAAAAGAGTTTATTTTCATTGATAACAATGATATTATGTTTCAAATTTGAAATTATCACGATGCCAAAATCTTGATTTTAGCATGTCAGTCTAACTAAACAATTTAAACAAAAAAATAATTAATTAGTTATTAGTTGAAACCAAATTACTCTTAAATTAATAAGTAGTGAATTTTATTCTCATCGTTAAAAAATTAAAATTACTGAAAAAAAGATAAATTTTTTTTGCATGAAACGAAAAGTTATTTAACTGGAATAGATTTTAAAACGATATTGGTAAAAACAGGAAATTATAATTCTGAAAAACTAGGCTTGATCTGATTTGACACGAGTACACCGATTTCATTAAAGTATTGACTGAAAAACTGATAAAATCATAAATTATCAGCATCTCAATAAAAATAAAAGATTTAATTTTTGTTTTATTATTATTTCGTCAGTCACCGATTATTTTTTTGATGCAGCTGCATCAGTGATCCTATTTGGTCTACGGTAAATATCGAACAGATAAATGCTACTTGGATAAGATTCAGATCACTTAATTATCGCTGAAGTGAGCTGGGAAAATTTATTGCAGCTGAGATACAGTGAAAAAAGCTTAACCAACAGAATGGAGTTTAATTTGGTCTGAAATGTTTTTATCTTTGTAATTAACAGTGTCAAGTGAAATAATTTCACAAACGAAAAATATTTTAATGATATTTTTGTTGAAAATAAATGCAATTAACTTTTATTAATTTCACAATTCATGCATATTAGTTTTGACTAAAAAGTTTTGTTTTAATTATACTATATATATGATCAATTGTTAGTTCTTTATTTACTAGTTAAATTTGTTTACAAAGTTCAATTACCATCTAAAGAAGTATTTGTCTGCATGAAATTTTTTTAATAAATATTTCAATCTCGACGATTAAAGTTTTATTTGAAAGAAAAAGAAATAATATAAATTCCAGAAAATATAGACACTTAATTTAGTGGTTGTATTGTCTAAATCGGTTTGAGGTATTTTAACATTCTATGGAAATATTAAAAGGTAAAGCAAACACCAGTTCAGATACCTCACTACTGATCCAAAAAGAGCAAATCTGTTCCTTAGTCATATTGTACCAATGAAACTCTAACGATAAAATGCGTTTTTTAATAAATTCTAGCAAAAAACGTAATATTAATTTTAAACATTTTATTACGGTGTCATTTTATTAAAACAACTTTCGAAAATATTAATTAAAATAAATCAAAATTCAGTAATAAAACAAGAGGTATTATCTTTAATTTTTCTAATCTTATCCCGCAACATATATTTATTATTGTGGTATCATTTCAACAAAAGACTGCATTATGGGTTTGTTTAGGATTTCATCCAAATTCTGGTTTTTATTGAGACAAAATATCTCTTTCATTCAACAATTAATTTAGGAATCTATGAAGAGTCATCTAAGGGTTGACAAACTCTCAAACGGCTACTTTGAATTAAATTTCCTTTTCAAATTTTAACAAATTTCAAATAAATAAATGCAACCTCTGTGTTACCCTAAATATTTTATTCTTTTACGAGTCTCAACCAATTTTGTCTTTCTGAAGATCAAGTAAAGAAAAATGCAATTGAAGTTTTACAAAATTTATTTTAAATTTAAAAATAATAAATTTTAATTGGATTTCTTAGCTTGTTTAGCTAGCAATTTGCATTATCCTGATTCAATGTTGGATAAACACTCGCATCTTACTGTCAATCATCTCTATCCGCTCATTTTTCATTTTTTCAAAAACATTGTTATCATAAAATTGAATTAAAAGATAATAATGAAATATTTAGTGCCAATTTAAAACCATTTTGCGTCATTCAGTTTGCGAGAACTTGTTATAATGGATGGATAATAAATTTTAAATTTCACTTAATAAAAATTCAGTTTATTTGAGGTTTTTTTATTAGGTTGATATTAAAGCACTAAATAAAGTTTCCTTTAAAGAATTTGGAAAAGATATAAGATAATTCAGGATATTTCGATAATAGTTTATTAATTTATAGTCAGCATTATGAAACTAGACTCAAAGTTAATTTATTTAAACACTCTTCTTTCTAACCTTGTGTAAACTCAAAAATGTTGAAACAATACATCTTTACTATCTCGTATATCTATAAATAAATCTGATCTTGAATTTCAGATTCTTGCAGACAAAGCTAATGCTGTTGTAGAATTACCATCTTTAAATTACTTCACAATTTCATCTTTCGTGTCAGCCTATCTTTTCCTGTCAGTTAAACTTTTAAATTCATAATAAATGACAAATTTCAAATAAAGTTCTTTCATTATTTTCTAAATGAACTCATTGTTATCATTTTAATATTTAAAACAAAAAATGTAATAATTCTATTGAACAATTTAATTATTAATTAATTCTTTAATTAATTTTTTTGGTTCATTTCATACATTATTTTATACAAATATTATGTTTGCCGTTGAAAATGTCACTTAACAAAACATGTTGTGCAGTCACAAATGTCAAAACTGAATTCCATTAAATTTATTTTGTGTTACAACAAATATTAAAATTAATATGTGAAAAGTTAGCGGATTCAGTTTATGAAAACCTTTTCCAGCTAATATAAATATATTAATTTATGGTCGGTTCAGAGAGCGTTTTAATATATCAGAGAGCAAAACAGTATACTTAGTACACAAAACTCATGAAAATAATACAGAAAAGTCAAGTAATCTAAAACAACATTTTCAAGTCAAATACAAAGTGAACAGTGACAATCAATTCACCAAATATATATAAAATTGTCTTGAATTACAATAAAAATAATTAAAAATCCTAAATGGCCAGAATATGTGTTATATTTATCAAAGATCTAATTTGCTCTAAAAAATCTAATATTAAATAAAAAATAATTAGAACATTTAAATATATACTTCTGCAACATACTATTACAATATAATTAGACATTCTCACGGTCATCATCACTAAAATTGAAAATCAAACTATATATTCTGTGATTAATAATAATAATAATAATAATAATAATAATAATAATAATATTAATAATAATAATAATAATAATAATAATAATAATAATAATAATAATAATAATAATAATAATAATAATAATAATAATAATAATAATAATAATAATAATAATAATTAAGAGTAATGATAATAACTTTCGGATACATTTTAAGTAACTTAATAATTTAAAAAAATAATTAAACCATTCAGCAGTTTTTATTGATTGAAATTTTATAACAATAAATAGGTTCTGTTTATTAAAAATTTTATTTGTTGATTGTTTACAAATAACATGTAAAGTGTTACAAATTTAAATATTTTTAAAAATCACATAAAAGTATTTTTAAAATTTTCAATCAAAATAAATGTTTTATACATTTCCCGTTAATATTTTCAGAATTAGGAGGATGCTTTTGAAATATATAAGAAAGGAAAATTTCCCTGCATCATACATTGGACAATTTGTTTCAGATATAAGTAATCACATTTAGAAGTCAATAAATAATGAAAATAATGATTCACGTAAGACATAACTTTATCAAAATATTTAATAAATTAATTTTTCAAAAAATAAATTCTAAAATAGAACTTAAAAGAGATTAATAAACAGATTCACTTTATGTTTGAAAATCCAGAAAGCATATAAGAAATAAAAAACCTTTTGTACGATATATTTCGATAGCACAGCTATCATCTTCAGGTACTCAAAACCAACTAAAAATATTATGAATTAACATTTAATTTAAACAAATTATTTTTTATTAATTTAATTTTTTAATAAATAAATATTTTTAAAAATATATTTTAAATTAATTTTAAATTTAAAATATATATTTTTTTTTTATTGGCGTTATCGTTTAATTAAATCGTTGCCAAATTTATTTAATTATATATAAGAAATAATAAGAAATATTTTACAAATGTTATTTTAATGTTATTTTGAATTTAAGGTAAATAGAAAAATTAAATTAAAATAAAACAAAAAATCAAACGAAACATTCAGCAACAAAAAGCAAAAACGTTATCTAATAAATCCTATATTAAAATATCTTTTAAAAATTATGTAAGAATTATATAGTCATTTCTAAATAAAATATACTATAGTGAAAAAAAACATTGATAATTAAAAAATAAAGAGGCTCAGTGAGATTGAACGAAGGGAACAAAGAGGATACTCAAAATTGTTTTAACTGATATATATTTTAATATAAAATTGTCAACAGGAGTTAATGTGGAATTATTTCTTTCCTATTGCTACAAATAATTTAAACATTGTATTTAGCAAATATACAGCAAAACTATTAAAAATGTTAATTTTATCGTTGTTTATATATATTCTAATAGAGCCATACTAAAGAATTGTATTCAATGATAATATTCAATTAAGATAAAAGTTTTATAATTATTTTGGATTTCGAAATGCAGTTTTATTACTGATAGAAGACATTTTTTTAACTTTTTCAAATAAAATTTTTTAAAACTTTTTTTCATACGTATCAGCAATGTTTACATAAATATAAAAAGATTCTTTATCCAGAATTCTGCCAAAATTCACGACACATCGGGAAAATGCCACCGCAACAACTTGCGTAATGGGACTGTGCGCAACCACGTGTTATGTAACTTCCATTGTCATTTAAAAAAGTTATTTTTGTGTCCATATGTATAAAATTTTACATGTTCTTTAATAAAATAAATTTTAATTTTTAAAATATGAAATATTTTTTTTTAAAAAAAAAATATTATTTAAAAGTCATCATTAAATAGCATTTCGAAGAATTTAAGATCATTTTCTAAAAAATATATTCATTGAAAATTTTTTTTAAATTAAAAAATTCATATAAATAAATATATTCATAAAAAACACTTCAAAAATACGATGTGTATTATTAAAAATATATTTATTTTAGATTTTACAACTAAAATTTATGATGATTAGATTTGTATTAATAGAAATATTTTCAATATTTTTATTGTTTACTTAAAAAAGGTAATAATTTATTCATAAATAGCTTTCAATGTCATTTTAAAATTTCTGCACTTTTCTAATAAATTTCCCATATATTGTTTGAAAATTGTTGAAAATTGTTTTTTTTTCTACATTTATAAAAATAGATTTGAGCCTAAAATTAAATTAAAAACAAGAAGTGGTAAAATCTGGAAAAAATAAATAAATTTCAAAGACAATAAAAATTTAAGTAGTTAAATTTCTTTGAAATCCTACAATTGAAATTTATCCTATAAAATGTCAACCTCTAAATTGAATCAATTCATTTAGGAGGATCTTAAATATATTTATTGAATTTTGTTCAATTGCACTAAACGAATGCTCTGCACGACAGGAAAAAAAGTACTTGAGTAAAGAGATCTACTCATATTTCGTACAGCAATTAAAGATTTCATTGTTCTCAGATAAAATTTATAGGAAAACTGTTTAGAAAAGCTTCATTCAATAATTTTATATTTTTAATATTTTTGCGGCTAGAAAATCATCTTGATAAAACAAAATATAAATTAGTCAAACTAGATATTTAAATGAATAATAGAGATCCAATGAAAATAATTAAAACTTTCAAATGTGATATTTTTAAGCAAATTAAAACAAAATATTTTAAAAATATATATGTGTGTAAATAAGAATTTTAACCTGATATTTAATCTTGAAATTGTAATACCTAAATAGAAATAAAATAAATGAAACTTTGAGTAAGAACAGGAAAATTTGATGACAGAATAATCAGCAGATACTTGACTAGCTCATAGTCTACAAGTTCCTATCTTAGTAAGATTTTTACTTTTGGGTCCACTTAGATATCAAGTCTATTAAATTGAAAAACTTAAATAGTTCATTTTTAAATATGAAAAATATGTCTTTAAACCGATTTGAAAATATAAATAGATGACATACAATTTAAGAAAAGCTTTGGTAGTTTAATTTATTAATTTATGTTTATTTTGTTTGACCGATTTGTGTTTTCTTATCAGTAAACCTTTAACATGTACTACAACATTTGTATAAATTTTTATATATAATATAATATTGAAGGTAAAAAAAGAAAAAGACAATAGAAATTTGGCTTTATTAATTAGATTTATTAGTTTATTTATCCTATACTCAAATAAACCCAGACACACATCTTGAACTTCAATTAATTTATTATCCGGTGTTATATTCAATAATTTTACTCATTTTTCACAATTTTAAAGCAAAATTTGATAGGTAACTTATAAATCATGATCCGAAACATGCGACATTTTGCAATATTTTTATTGTTCAAAATCCACAAAAACCTCCTAAAGAACTTTAAAATACTTCCTTTTAAGTATAATTTTGAATTTATATGCTTAACTAGAAAATTATTCTACCAATCTTTATTCTTCACTATTTGTTAGAAATACTTCAATACCTCTAATACATTTAACGATAAAAATAACGATATCCTATAAGATTTAACTCAGAATGATTTCGACTTTTGATTAATGATAGGCATATTATATTAAAGAAACATCTTATATGAAACATATGTTATATTATAGTTAAAAGTTTTGAAAAAGTCCTGAGAGAGAATAGTTGCAAAACAAAGAGTATGAACAGCATCAACTATATCCAGATCACAAAAGTTTACAAACCAAAATTAGTGGAAACTTATTGAAACTTACTATAAAAACTTCATCGACGTTTTTCTCTTAATTGCAATGTAAAAATGCAATCTGATTAATAAAAATATTTCAGAAATTAATTGAAATATTTAGTAGCATATATTGAACTGTTCATTTTCATTTCAATATTTCACTCCAGACCACTTGAGATGTCTAAATTTGCGTTGCAGGAAAATGTTGATGATCGAAAAAAGTATTTCTATTAGGAAAAATATTGAAGTATAAAATCTCGGTTTTAATTTAGAATGTCTTTGGAGTAAAAGTTTTTTCAACATAAGTCTTCGATGTATTTTTTTTAACTCAAATCAGTCACCACATGGAGTTTCAATATTATTATGTAGGTAATTTGATAAAATCTTTCAAAGTTAATTTTGCTTTGAAGATTTTCTATTTTAACAAAATTCATTTTAAATAATTAAAACATTTTTTTGTTCAAAGAAATAGTCATTAAAAGACAATTACAAAAATATCAAAAATTATATTTAAAAAATTAAAGAATTTTTTATTAAATTAAATATGCTGAATTATAATTTTGCAAAATATATTTTGATTTATTGAATAATATGTTAAATCAAAAAAAACAATAAAATATTAGACGCTAGTATAAATGATTAATATTAATGATGAATTATCGTATTTTTGTAATTTATTAATATAGTTTTTGAAAATAATTTTTTTAGTATAATTACATTTAATGAATGGCGTAAAAATAATTTACTTCATTAAAAAATTATAATTATTTTTAAAATCGTTTTAACGTTTTTCCAATAGCTCACTGAAAAAAACAGTTTTGAAATATATTTTTTCCAAGTTTAACTTCAAAATTTTAATCCTAAGTTTGGATTCGGGAAAATCTTTTAATAATGGGATTAAAATTGAGGAAAAAGGGTGAAAAGTGTACGGGTAGATTTGAAAGCATAACGTACAAAATCATAAAAATATTAATTGAATACTTAAAGATGAGATTACTAAACATATTTAGTTAATCATTTTTCAAACATTTAAACAACATTAAATGAGTTGGCAAAAAAATTGACCATAATCACTGATAAAACTTTATTAACATTAAAAATACCTAAAAAAGTAACATAGAAAAATCCCAGAACAATGAGAAAGTAGTTTAAAAGAATAATATTAGATGATTATGTCTCATTCAAGACAATCAAAATAAGCCACCACTTCTTCAAAAATAAGTGAATATATAAATCTTTAATATAAAGAATATTGACTTAAAGAATATGTATTATAAAATATCAGTTTAATGAATCTTCAAGGTTTTTTGAATGTCTATGAGCATCATATGGTCAAGAGTTTGTCATGGATGGTCCTCACAGTTTTCTATTATTATTAATTAACACACTAGAACTGTAAATTCAAATGTCTCAACCCTAAAAATTCCAAAAATAAAAAATGCTTAGAATAAATTTTTATGCGCTTTGATAAAGCATTTTTTGAACTCCAAGAATGATTTTAAAAATCACTATCACGAGTCAAATACAAACACGAAAGCTTTTAATCATCGATAAAAACTCTTGAATTCATTTTACAACCAAATATGAACATAGTTTTAAGGCCTTAAAAATCCACATCGAAAGATGTGTCTTTTGAAATATTTTTTAAAATCCTCTACAACTTTCTTCTTTATTGTCAGAACATAAAAAACTATATATTTTTTGGGAAGCCTGTGAGAAAAATACAGAGTTTACATTCATCCACCACAATCCCCAACCTGTCACTACGAGCCTCAGTAAGGCTGGCGTGGTAGTTGAAAAATTCAAATTATTATTATTATTTATTAAGAAGAATCTTTCTTTTATAATTTAAACAATCATATTCATTCATTAATAATGTTTCTCAACAGCAATAATATAAATAAACATACATTTCAACAGTTATTTATAAATGGCTAGAACAAAAAATTTTATTAACTTACTAAATGAATTCGTCTCGAACAAAGAAACTGAAAAGACAGATTAATGTTTTGTCGAAAATTACATATAGTTATAATCATTCGTCAAACCGATAATTATTAAAATTAGTGCTTTACCATTCATTAAAGATTCTGACACAAGTTGGAGTGAAATAGCTTTTAGAATTTCAAAAATAGTTTTAGCATTTTTCAGATGTTTTAGAATATTATTAGCACAAATATTAAAAATGTGCTAAATGATTGTAAAATATTTTTCATTAAAACTATATTGAGTAGATTTTGATTTATTTCAAGTCTGATATTAATAAAAAGTTTCATTTAATATAAGCAAAAATTAGCAAAATTAGTTACTTCATTAAAGAATTTATTTAAGAATTTTTTTTCATTAGTATGACAAATCAAGGACATTATTATGAAAATGTAAAATTAACTAAAAATAAGACTTTAAAAATAATATTGACTAAATAATTTCATAATTAAAAATTATATTATTGAAAATTATACTAAATTGAATATTTTTTTAAATTAATCAAAACTGACTAGATTTTAATATTTCTTATTGCAAAATAATTTTCAAGATCTTGTGAAAAAAAATATTTCAGATTCATTTTTCAAACAAAATTATTTAAATCTGAAATAGCTTGAGTAAACATTTTTGTAAGTTATTATCTACAACCTAGACACACGTTTCGAGATTATAAAAATTATCATTGAAAATTGAGAATAAATAAATTGGTCTTGTGTAAATCTTTATGGGATTATAAAATATTTATTATTTGTTGGATATATAAATTACAACTGAAATTCGTTACTTTGGAAAACTAATTTTAAAATTATATAAAATTATATATAAATATCGTCAGTTTATTTACTCAATTACTTTTGTTGGGTTATTATTATTGAAAGTCGGTTCCCTCTGACTCCTCGTGTTCTTTTCGAATCAAATAACAAAACCCAACACGGAATAATTTTATTTGCACTTTACCACAGTTACAACTCAATCCTATTTATTTCAATGTTTTGTAATCACAATTTCACTGATTTATTTGCACTATTCAACCACCGTATAAATTTGATTATCTTAAGGTAGGTTATCCAATGGATAATCACCCTTTCTGATAGATAACTTTGACTTTACTTGGGCTTAGATTATTCTACTGATCTGACTACACTACTCGTTTGCTTCGACCATTGGCCATTTCGAGTTTTTCCCTTTTCCTTTTATACTCCTGCTCAGACTGTTTTCAGACGATTGTCAACAACATTTGCTACATTATTAAATTATTAAAAATAATTACTTCCCACAGACCACCTTAGCCGACATTTGGCAACAACGTTTGCTCCATTACTAAATTACAAATTAGGAAATAATTACCTCTCCATAGATCAGTGCCGCCCATTTAATATTGTTTAGGCCAATTTACCCTTTTATATTATTCCCTCTACACGCCGGGTTTTCCTCATCTCTCGGGTTTTCCTCATCCATCGGATTTTTCTTATCTCTCGGGTTTTCCATTGACTCGGGCTTCCCATTAGTAATTAATTAATTTAATTAATTTCTTTTTTTGTCTTATATTATTTTCTAGGGACCCCTCACATATATTGGAATGACTGCCCGTCATCTCCGTTCTTAAGTTCCAACTGTCGACTGAAATAATTGATTAATATCAGTAAACATAATTATTGTCTGAATTTTGTGTTTATAAGTTGATCTTGGTTTTCAATATATATATATATATATATCATGACATATATCATTCGTTGGAATGACTGCCCAACATTTCCGCTCTCAAGTTTTCGATCACAATCGACTTAGTGAATGGATTGATATTAGTAAACTCAGTTTTGGAAAATTTAATAAATTAATTTTTTTGAAATTTTTTAGAATTTGGGATTTATAAAAGAACAATTTTTAATTTTTTATAAAATATTTTTAGAATATAGAAGAAATTTGTTTAAATAAAAGTAATTTATTCTAAATAGTTTCAAGTTCATATCTACCTGACAATGATAGTGAGTCTGTCGAAACATATTATAGTATAATATACATGCTGGATTGGTGCTTTATTTTATTTAATAATAATAATAATAATAATAATAATAATAATAATAATAATAATAATAATAATAATAATAATAATAATAATAATAATAATAATAATAATAATAATAATAATAATAATAATAATAATAATAATAATAATAATAATAATAATAATAATAATAATAATAATAATAATAATAATAATAATAATAATAATAATAATAATCTTTTTATGTTTACCATATTAATAACGGATAGGAATCCAATTTTTCATTTTTAGCTCAAAATCAATAAATAAAAATGACTAAAATATTAGTTTAGCTAAACATTTATCAAGGATATATAAATATTGCCATTATTTAAATATAAAATGGAATATTTGGTTCAGTTTTATCAGTTGCTTTTTCTTTGATATTGTAAAATTTAAAATTTAAATTATATTTTGAAATGGACACAATTTTTGAAACCGTTTACTTTTGGTAAAGATCTGTAGTTATTATTATAAACAATTAATAATTTAAACATTCAACATATTTTTAAAAGTAAAAACAGAGCATCGAAACAGAGAAAACTATTTGATCAAGAAAGGGTTTATTAATTAAAGTAAACAAATATCTTAGTTAATAAATAATTTCAGACAATGTTAGCACTGCAATATCTTAAGGTCACAAAAAAAAGTTTTATTTAAATAAATTAGAGTTTAGCCCAATGTTGAAAAACAATTATCAAAGAACTGCTATTAAAAGTTAAAATTTTAAAATTATTTTTTTCGAGATATTTTAAAGTCTACTATTAGTTATATTTAAATGTGTATAAGTGTTAAGTGACATTTTTATACGATTTTCAGTTAATTTTACAACTACGTATCCTAATAACTTTACAAACGGTATGTTTTTATGCAATGTTCTGTGGAACGTATCTATCGCATAGATAATTACTTTACTGTGCCATTCATATATATAAACATGGTAATGCCAAATTTATACCACCTGCTGAATTATATAACAATTTATTTAAATTTTGCATTTTTAGATTTAACATTTATTAGTTTAATTACGTATTTATAATACTTATAATTGAATATTTATATTTTATATTAAAAATGGAAATGAAAAATTCCTAAAAGCCATCAAATTCGAATATTTTTTTGTTTAAATGATATTTTTACTGTTATAGGAGTTTAAATTTACTTAATTATATGAAATTGAAAGGAAAACTATATTAATAAATAACGGTACTCCTATAAAACAGACCAAGAAAAACATTTATTACATATTCAATAAGTATCAGATATTTTAGTATTATAGGGCAACATCGGTTAATGTACCATTCACGAGCCCTTCTGCAAGACTATTTTACTGGAGATTTTATGCCAGACCTATTCTGTCGGGTACTACAAACTTAAGTACTACAATTAAAATGTTTAATATTTATAATAATAACTAAAGCTTTTTCCATAATTCTAACGATTTCACAAATTTTGTCTTTCAATTCAAAATAGCATTTAAAATATCAAAGAAAAATAACTAATAAAACTGAAACAATTATACTATTTTATATTTAAATAGTGATTATAATTATAATTAAAATAATATTAATTTATCCTAGATTAAAGTTTAACTAAATTAACTTTTCAGTGCTTTTTATTTATTGATTTGGAGCTAAGAGTGAAAATATGGATTCAGCGACACTTTCCTCAAAGTTTTACTTCCGTTTCCTGTCACGTATTGCTGTGAAATTTAATATTCGGATTTACCGGCTATTGAAACCAAAGGAACGGGATAATTCAATGTATGACAGCAAAGCAATATTCTATTTGTTAACCCTATACAACCACATCTTATTTTTTACAGATTATTAATGAATATGATAATTTTTTAGATTTCATCAAAAATAAGAATTTCAGAAAATATAATCACAACCTTGATTGATAATATAGATTAAATTTACAAATCACTTTATATACATATTTGTTTGTTTAAAGCAACGAAACACTAATTTTAAATTTTAAAGTATTTTATAATTTTAAATATAGTTTTATAAAATAAAAAATATTAATAACCTAAATAATTATTTATAAATAAATTTTATAAATTTACTAAATTTAAAAAAATAAATGACAAAATAATATTATGATCAGTCATTCATCATCATTCTGATTCCCATAATCAAAATATTTTCATCTAAATTCAATCCTTATCTTTCTGATCATTGTAAGCAAATTATTTAATCGGAATTAAATTCATTCCTACATCAATCTTAACTAGTAATTAAAATAACATGTCGAATAATATTAATTAAACAAAATGTTAATTGAGATTTAATTTATCTTTTAAGTTATAATTAGGTTTTAGATTAATAATTTAATTTAGAGCATAATTTAATGTTTTGATTTAAAGTTAATTTATAATTTAGGTTAATTTAAAATTTGTATATTCCTTTTTCAATTTTTTTAGATGGGTTAAATTAGGTTTAAATACATAACTAGGATCAAAGGTTATATTATTGTGGATTACTGAAGTACTGTTACGGTGTACTATAAATGCTATCAGTTGGGGTCTAATGGGGTAATTTTATAAAATGTAACTGACTATAAGATTATTATGTATTGTTAAAGTCATTCTAGCGGGAACCGAGTGAGTAAATTTGGGTGTAATTAATGTGTGATACAAAATGAAGGTCAAAGCGTATTTAGATTCATTTTACGATGGAATTCTAATTAATATGGATTCAACTACAATTTCCTAAAGGTTTTACTTCCGGTTCCAGATAGATAGTGCTGTGAAATTTAATATTCGCATTTACATGCTGTAAAAACTAGATTCGAAATGATAATCTATGAAGATTTTACAGATACCGAAGTGATGTTTAATTTTATTAAAATTTGAAGGGTTATGACGATTACTTCATGTATAGTTAAAGACATTTCCGCGGATATCAGAATGCTATATCAGTCAATTATACAGGCATTGTAGTGTAGCATACAGGCATAAATTATGTACATGGATAAATATATCGGTCAATCAAAATTGTGCATTGTTATTGTATTTAGGTTGAGTATATTAAAATATGGTGCTCCAGATGTTATACACTGTGGTAGAGGGAAATCATTTGAAAGTAAATGCATGGAAAATTTAATGAAAGCTCATAATATTATGAGTAATAAAATCATCAAGAATATTAAAACCTTAAATAGGTCAAGTAGATTTTTATATAGAATAAATGAAAAAATATTTATTATCCATTCGTTACATTGTCCAAAGATTATTGAATATAGAATCAAAATTAACAATAAACATGTGTTCAAAGGCATTTTTGGTTTAGAAATTAAGTCATGCACAGAAATTGCATATGCCAATAGAAATATAACCAATAGAAAACATTGTCAATTATGGAATATTTTTCAATAAAACATTAAATGTTTTATGTAAATAGTTTTTGAAGTAATTACGCTAAATCTAATAAAGATCAGTCAATTTTAAATAATATTTGATGAAAATGATCAAGAAATTGTGTCTGATCCTTAACAGTACTCTGAAAATTTATATGTGTTCTCATGTAGAGAGTTGAATGTTCCTGAAATAAATATTTAAAAAATATAAAATAATTATCAAAAATATCCAATAATTTCCAAATAAAACCTAAATAAATAATTGCTCTAATATGTGTAAAAATGACTGATATATTATATTGAAGTATCCATGTTTTCATATCAAACACATTAAAAGGTATTTCATTACTAAAATAGAGTAATACTATTAAATATACTTCAAACACGCGGCCCGCGTGCCTTATTGTCTTTTGCGGCCCGATGCAAATTATGAATAAATCTTTGAAAGTGAAGGTGAATGAATACATTTAAATGAAAATGTTGGCAAAATAGATTTTGATGACGAGAATAAAGATAAAAAATGCTGACTGATGAAAACTATGAAAAATATGAATGATTGATGGTAATATTATTTTGTAATTAAAATTTAACTTAAAGTGAAATTAAAAAGCCTTAAGCTAGAAATTGATTAAAGTATTTAACAGTTGTTTTTTAAAATATGTTATGTACATGGAAGTGTATTGTTGATATTTAAAGTAACCTAGTAATCATTTTACACAAATTAAACATAATAAATGCATGTATGTATTTTTAGATATTGTTTGGCAAAACAAATATTTTAAAAGCATTAAATAATACAAAATGTAGAAAAATACAAAAAATATGTAAAAAATAAATAAAAACTTTTAAAAAGAATCAAAAAACATTAAATTTTAGCAAAATTAACCTATTTCATCAAATTGGCTCCAAATTCATAGAAAACGCTTATATTCTAGAAAATACCTATGAGAATTAGGCTTAAAATGTAATTAAAAACTTTAACAAAAAAGAATCACGAAAATCTGACAACTAGGGAAGTGATGAAATATGGTAACAACGCTTAGGCGTTTTGTTTTACCACATCAAAAACCATACATGTAAAACCCCCCATATATAAGTCGATGCCAGATCGACACCATTTAATGCTATTTTTGAAAAAGAAGTTAACACGACTCAAAAGAAAAATTTTTGGAAGTCTAAAGGTAAGAGATTTTGTGTAATTTTTATTTTATTATTGTTTTTAATTCATATTAAATTTTGATGAAAGGAATTTTTATAGGATATTTATGAACCAATTGTTTTGAATTTATGAATTTCTATGCTATGTATGTGCAGAATTTTGATAGTCGAATATTAAAAGCTTTTGTTTAATAATATGTTTTTAATCGAATTATTTTTAGTCAAATAAACTTAAATTCAAAATATTCCCTCTTATCGACCAAGTCCCATGAAAACTTCTTTTCCATGGTACTTGACCAATACGGAATGCCTCATGATTAAATTCTCACATGATTCATAATAACTGATTAATTTTGTAAGAAACCGATTTTGATTATTATTTATATTATAACTATTATTATTATTAATTATTGTCCATAATTATTAACCATATGATATCGAGAGTAATCAAATGCATACAAGTTATAAAAATGATTGTTTACCGAACTGGTTATCAAACCAGTACTTCGGTGTGGAGGTACCTGTAGTAAATGGAAGTTTGCCGTATCAGTTCTCCACTCCAAGAATTTCAACGCCAGGCCCTCGGTAGAGAGCGACTGGTCACGAAAAAGGCTTAAATAATAATCAGGAAAAAAAGAAAAATATATGACTCAGAAAAGAAAAAAGAAGAGTAACGAATATCAAAAAACAAACCTACATAATAATAGAAGAAGAGAAAAGAAAAATTTCTAAATCAACCTTTTATATTAAACAGACAAAGATTCTTAAGAATTATGAGTATACCACGGTTTATTTTTGTAGAATTTCTAATGAAATACGAATTTATTTCTAGCTAGTCTTATTAAATTTTAAATTATTTTTTTTTATTTTAAATTTTTTTTATTGATTATCTTTTATTATGCCTATTTATCATCGAGAGAAGGCAATGCTAATGACGACTAGGAGTCACGAAAACAAGCCCAATAAAAAATCTATAGAAATAGCTATGAAAATCACTAACTTAATTGTTATAAAAAAGAAATTAATTAAAAATAAATTTAAGGATTTTTATTATTTAATTCAATTTTCAGGAATCATCAATAAACGAAATTTATATTATGACAAAATATTGTGAAACATTTAGGTTTTTAAATATAGAAATGACAGCAAAAAATCCGTAGGAAATCGACCCAGTTTCATAAATGAACTAGGCAGCTAATCTTCTTATCTAAAAATAAATTCTTATATCTAATGATATTTTTTTATTTTTATTAAGTTTTAATAAAATTACAAAACAAAAAAGAAAAACATGTAGATGCCAAGTAAAGGAAACATAGTTGCAATCCCAAGCAATCCAAGAAGATTTTCTGCAGAAAAAGAAAAATCTCTATTTTTCATTTTTACAATTAAAAATAAAATTATGTTATGATCGTTTACTATATTGTTTACTTGTTAAAGTTAAAAATTCTAAATGTTATTTTATAAAAGGAAGGATGACAATGAGTTAACATATGAAAGGGAAGTCGGGAAATTTAACTGTAAAAATTATTAATGATATAAACGTACCGGTGATGAGATTCGGAAATAAATCCTATAAAATTCCTCAAACGATTGGGAAATTTCCGGAAAATATATAGGAAAATCTAAAAACTAAAATCGATTAGTTCTCACCCTGATTAGTGGCGTAGATTTAAGAAATTCCGTTTCTATTTTTAGAAAGAAATTTCTTACTTAAATCAAATAAAATTAAAAATCTGAAATTGGGGTTTTAAAAAAAAGGGGACGCAAATTTAATTATTTTGACCACATCTTTGATTGAAACCACATGATTAAGAACTTTTACATATGTCATTTGACCACAACATTTGGAAAACCCATAAAATAAATAAAACTCTATCAAAATTCAATAAAACTATCACTATTTCAAGAGTATATTTTTATAATAGTATCATAAATCATATAAATTTAACTTATATACATATATAAAATTTCAAACAAAAATCAAGCTAAAACACTGGATATCGAGGAATTTCGACGAGATGTGGTCTATTATTACAATAAAGCTCTGGAACAAAGTCAACGAGTCGAGGCAATGATCCGTCGATGCCGCAGGATGGAAGAAACTTGGACGCGGCCGAAAAAAGAGAAGAAATTAACCCAACATAGTGACCATCTGAAATTGCAATATTCCGAAATGGCCATAGAATTAGAAAAACAAAAGAGAACCAACAACTAAAATTGAAAGAGACCATTCAAAACGAGATTGGTTACCACCCGTCCACAGCTACTACCACTTGCATCGATTGAACATTTATTCCTTCAGGCTCAAGTCAATCCATCAATGTAGACCGCAATATCGACAAAACCAAATCTAATAAAAATCTTCCCAGCAAAGCCGAGAGAGCGAGACTCTGAAGATTGAAGACAGCCAGGCTAATGGGACAAATGAAGAAGTCCATGCCGCACATCTAAGATCGAGATTGATTCATTAACTGAATTTTATAAAATCTATTTAATAAATGATTTGTTTCGTTATTTTGGAAATCGTTTTGGAACTAATTCAAATTATTTAACAAGCAATACTCGTGAAATAAGATAAATTTACTAAATAATCGATATTATTTCAATTGAATTAACAATAAGGATACTCAAAATCAAGTGAGCGTGAATACCTTCTATGGTAGCTCGTGAACCCAAAGGTTTTCTAGGGTATTAGCAGTCATGGTAGTATGGCTCACCTTTTACTAAAAACCGCCCATTGAGATGCATTTCCAATGTCATTTTAACGGGTATCCAATGGTTATATTTATTGTGCGCGCATCTAGTGGGAATCCCTTGAAAGTGGCCGCGAAACTCTTATATCTTTTACCCATCAGGTGTCCAGCAATATTTTGATTTCTATAATTTTAAAAATTACTTGAGAATGCCTATTTTAAAGTAAAGCCCTTTAAAATGAAAAGCATTATGAAAAAGCAGAAAATATGTTGCATAAGTTAAGAGATTGAAAAATAAGTATTCATAAAGAAGAGTACTCACTGGTTTACATAGGGATTACTCATTCTTAAAGCAATGAGTGACCGTGATGAGCCATTTGTCTGATCAACGGTTAGCCAGGTTAAAAAAATGATGCGTCATACTATTTTATTAGTAAAAAATACAATAAAATACAATATATTTAATAGTTTGCTACCACCAAGTAAGCTATCCGCTGTGGTATACTCATCCATAGCTACGCCGCTACTTATAACTGATAAAAATAAGTTAAAATATTTTATTTTTAATTATTATAAAATTTAATTATTTATTAAGTTGTCTAGCTGCATTGATTTATACAGTGAATAAATTTTGCTTTACTTAAGTTATTGTTTTAATTAAAATTTAATTTCTTTAAAAGAATATTTTGTAAAATTAGATTACTGAAACCACTTGCTTTCGTTTTTATATTTAGCATTGTAATCAGAATTTTAAACCAATGAAATAATAATAATTATTAGTATTACAAATGTATATTTTTAAAAAATGAAATTAATACACCTTGTGAAAAAGTGACTTAAGTCTGTCTCCAATGGTCACAATATTTTATTTTAGAATTATTTCTAATTGAAAGTATGTTTCCAACGAAACAGTAGCATTAATTTTAGAAAATCTTGGAATATTTTCTCTTAAGATCTCTTTTGGAAATTGTAGTGAATTAACAATTTAAATTATTTAAATTTCGATGAAATTGATTTTTATAATATTATATTAACATTATTAATAATAATATAAAATTAATAATTAAATATTTTATATTTGATGATGGAAATTAAAAGTTTAAAACTTAAAAATAAATTTAATTATTAACATAAGAACTAACAGATTCGATGTTTTGACAATAAAACAAAATTCTTTGAAAGACGATAAGTATTTTAGTTCTTTATATATCAATGATGCACTCCATGCACGCACACGGTCTTATTTAGATTACTGGTTTTTCAAAAATAGTTACACGTACTTTCATTCGATTGTCCATATACTCTCTACGTCTAGATTAAGAAACTCCTGTGTATTCAAGTTCCTCACTCTTAAAGATACTTGCAGCGCCAAATGTCATATTTGATATAATTGGTATCATTATGGATAATTCTTTTTTTGAATTCAGACAATGTGTGATGATTCCGCAACCGACTTCGAAATTTCAGGAGTGACGTTTTTGCAAAAGATTTGAACACTTCATTTTGAACTTCCATTCGTTGAGCAATATTAGTTAACTGTGATTCAGCTTTAGATAAGCTGTTTAATTCCAAAGTTTCTGAATATTCCTTATCTTTTATATATGTCAAAGATGGGATTGTTATATTGTGATTCCGTTGACAGTTAAGAGACTGAATTTGAATCGCTTTGTCTGTTTAGAAAACTGTTACCATTCATTGCTAGTAGACACTTGAAACATTGTTCTAATTTCTATAAACCCATCGATTCGTAATCCTTAATTCTATTATCAGGTCGCGCTTTTATAATGGATCTGTCATTAATATTTATATGACAATCATTGATTTGGCAACATATTTTAGATCCTAAATTCAATTCAAAATAGGTTGCTAAACAACTTTAGCAAATAATGTGACCGTAACTCAAGTTGTCAACTTCATTTCTTTCTAAATCAGAAGACTCACAATTTTGACATTTAAAGTTATTATCTCGCATTAATCCACAAGGTTCCACAAAGACAAAAATTAAATTAAGTTTCAATTGATTAAATTTATTTGCATTACAAATTCCCACAAAAAGATTTGCAAGCAAAAATCAAAATTTTCACAAAAACTTAAAACTAAATTGATTCGATCAAATAAAACAAAATATTGTTCATGAATTCACACAATTTCGAGAAAGCAAAAATAAAAACCAATTAATTCAACTACTCGCATACAAACACGAGGATTATAATAAATTAAACTCAGTGCACACACAGACTCGTAAATTATCACGCCATGCGCACATTGACGAGGTAAAAAGTTTATCTGGCCGAAACAATGCGATTGTTTTTAACAATGGTATTATTTTTTTCATTCATTATCATATCCTTTGCAGATTTCAAACCACTTCTACATATATGTTTCATAATTGATGATGCAAATTGACGAATATTATTAACCATTTCATTGTATTTCATTGCTTCTTGGTTTACTGATTGCATTTGTTGCGGTTTCAATTCGAAATATTGTCTTTGTAATTTGTCTGGTGAAAGTAATTTAATTTCCATTGTATTCACTAAAGATTTGTGGTCTGTGAATACTTTAAAATCTTTCCCTTTTAGTAAGTATTACATATGTTTTGTTGTGTAGAGTACTACTAGTAGTTCTCTTTCAAATGTGGAGTATCGCATTTAATTTGTCTTGAGGTTCTTTGAAAAGAATGCAATGGTCTATTTATCAAAGTTTTTAGCTTGTTTTATTGTTCATCCCATTGCTATTCCTGAACCATCTGTGCTGATGGTGTAAGTTAGGTTTCGGTCAGGGTAGTTTAGAAAACTTGTGTTACACAGATTTGTTTTTGCTTTTTCAAAAGTTATTTCTAATTCTTGGTTCAAGTAAATTTTTATTTGTTTAATTTTGTTTCGTTCGTTAAGTAGAGCGAAGATTTAGCTGCATTTTGGTATATTTTTGTAGCGGAAATTTATCATATCTAGAAAACGTCATAATTACCACTTAGTTGTTTTTGATTAACTAAATTCTTTGATTAGCTTTATGTTGTTCTGTTTTCGTTCAGTATAGAGCCCGAGAAGTTTGACATCAAATATTTATTTTGAGGTTGTGATTGTTGAGTGTTTTAAAAACTTTTTTAATGTGATGTTTGTGTTCGCTTCCGTTTGTTGATACGATCAACATGTCGTCTTAATACGCTACTGTGATTTTTGGGGTTTTGCAGTATTTGGTCTATAAGCATTTGAAATGTTCCTGCTACGTTTCTAAACCAAAACATATTTTGTTGTAATCGTATCCACAGATTGGTGTGATCACTGCAGTCCTTTTAATGTCTTCATCCCGTATCAATTTTTCGTGATATGCCTTTCGTATTTCGATTTTGCAGAAACAGTTCGAATCCCATATTCGGTTAATGACATCATTTATAAATTGGATGGAGTGTTTTTTTGTGTACTGTAATGTTGTTTAAAGTGCTGTTATCTCGAATGCTCTTCATTCGCCGTTCGAGTTTTCCTTTAACATTAGTGCAAACGACCAGTTTGAGTTTGAATGTTGAATGATGGCATTTTCTGTTATGAATTTGATTGTTTCTTCCACCGAGTTTGTCAGTGATCATTAAGTAACATTCAAGTAGTTCTTTGATTTCTCTTGTTATCGAGTTATATGTGTTTGTCTTTTCCAAGTTTTTCACGATAATTTGTACGGTTATTACTCTGATATCATAGTTTGTTTCAGTATTTGAGTTGTTTTGTTTGATTTAATGTTTAGGTTTTAATTTGTTTTTGTTGCATTTTGTATTATTTTTTTATTTCCACAGTGAACTAAAAGGTTATTATTTTATTGGAAAACGGTACCTAGAATGGCTTTTATTAACGTTGGCAATGATAAAATCTCAGCTGTAATTTGTGTTGCTTATGTTTATCGTTAACGTTTGTTTGCCGTATGTTTTTAAGTTGCTGTCCTGTGATACGCATAGTTTCATATTTTCTTATTTTAACATAACTAACTGAGTAATAGACTGGATATTGAACTTATGTCAGCGAGGAGTTTTTTTATTTTTGTTTTGGTTTAATATTTTGAGGTGGTCAAATTCTAGTGATGTCGTTTGTAATATTAGTTATTTATTGTTGTTATTAGTTTGTTAATATTGTAGGAACAAGGTTCATTACATTTAAAAGCCTTGTTTCAAAATTTGTTGTGAAAATAATACGAGTTTTTATTTTTATTTTGGTTATTGTTATTGTTGTTTTGTGCTTAATATTGATTTCAAGAATTTGAGCTTTGTCTAGTGTATCTGTTTGAATTGTCTTCGTTTTATAGATTTCTCCTTGATGCCATCATTTGTAAGGTCTATGTAACATTTCTGAGGTTCTTGCTCCCTATTATAACTTTTATAACTATTATAACAAATTCTAGTGTGTTTAATAGTATGTTGGTTTCGTTGTTGATTGTTTCTCGATAGTGGATATTTTCCCGTTTATTTTCCTACGAGTTTTGACCTCTGTATGTCTTACAGTTTGTAGGAAATATTGCATCATTTATTTTGTCGTTTATGTTATTATTATTATTATTATTATTATTATTATTATTATTATTATTATTATTATTATAATTATTATTATTATTATAATTATTATTATTATTATTTTTTTTTATTATTATTATTATTATTATTATTATTATTACTATTATTATTATTATAATTATTATTATTATTATTATTATTATTATTATTATTATTATTATTATTATAATTATTATTATTATTATTAGTATTATTATTATTATTATTATTATTATTATTATTATTATTATTATTATTATTATTATTATTATTATTATTATTATTATTATTATTATTATTATTATTATTATTATTATTATTATTATTATTATTATTATTATTATTATTATTATTATTATTATTATTATTATAAGAGTTTAGGTAATTAATATAGTTCGAATTTATTTTAGAGTTTCTTTGTGAAAGGTTATTTAAAAATTATGCGTAATTTTAATTGGACAGTTTTAAAATGAACCAATTAGAAGAAAATAAAATAACTTTATATGTTTTATGATAATGCAAATGGTAAATTGTAAAATTGTTTTTGAACGAGTCATTGCCTATCAAATTTAGTATTTTGGAGCAGTTTCATATCCTAATTCTTATCAGTAACTCATCATAAATCCCTGTCGGATATAAAAGCATCAAACATCATCTATCAATATAATTTGATTGCTTTCAAAAGGAGAAAAGAAACGTTAGTTTGTTTCATTTATTATTTTCTATTTTTTTCTATTGTTTCCTGTTGTTAATTAAATGAAAACCAATAATCTTTATAATATAAGTGTTTAATTTCTGTTAGTATTTTTTTATATCAGTTTAATGCGTAAAGTGCTATTAATTTTAAATTTAACATTATTAAAATTAGCAAAAATGTAAATATTTTAATATTATTTACATGAAATTATTAATTAATGAGAATTTCATTATTAAAATTTTTTATCTTAATTTCAACAAAAAAGTTCATTTACTATTAATAATTCAATTATTTATAGTATTATTTTTAATTTTAATATATTTTAATAAAAGTTATATTTATTTTTCGAAGTCTACTATGCAAATGGAAAACCGTTTTATAAAACATAGAAAATTGATTTTTTCAAAAAAAAGGTATTGAAAAATTTATTTAAAATTTTATAAAATTTGTTATCATAATAATTATTAATAATATTTTGGAATTTTAATGAATTATTTTCAATAAAATGTTGATTTAATAACAGAAATAATTTGATTTCTTTAGAATTTGTTACAAAATATAATTTCCGATATTTAAATATCAATGTTTTAATTTTAAATCTTATAATAGTGTATTGTATTGTAACAATTTAGGAATATATCGTAATTAATTTGCAATTTATTTAATAACAAATTTATCTTTGATATTTTAAGAAATACATTGTCCAACATTTTTATCTTTTAAATCAAATTCATCCATATAATTTATAGAGCTCAGTCTATAAATCGGACATATTCATTTTTTTTTCAAAATTTAATCACTATATATTTCCATGTTTTTTTGGTTTTTGACTTTGATTTAAAGAATATTTGAGGTCTTTCATAAACATTATTAACATATATGAAAAGGTACCATATATCACTTTTATTATTGAAAAATGCATTTTTCTAAAATCAGGATTTTTTTAATAAAAATAAAAATTAGTAATACGAAAGTACTAGAAAATAACAGTAGTTTAAATAATAACGAAGATAAAATTAATTGTAAAGAAAAAAGATCAATGATATGAGAATAAAAGACTTTAAGATATAATAATTTGTTTCGGCCAAACAATGTTAATTTGTGCGTCTATGTGCGCACCGAGTTTTATTGTAATTGCTCGCGTCTCGCATGTTTGTGTGTTGGTTTGTTGTTCTTTCGGCCAAATAGTAATCCTCGCGTCTGTGTGCGAGTTTCTTTTTATGTAGCTGATTGATTTTATTGTTCGAATTCTTGGACAATAATTTGTATTTTATCAAATCAATTTAGATATCTGCTTTTGAGGAAATTTGATATTTTTGCTTTATGTTAGAATCTTGTGGGAATTTATAGTTTTTTCAATTGAAATTCAATTTAATTCTTGGAATTTGTAACTTTTATTTATAAAATTCAGCCTTGATGATTAATGTCAGATAAAAAATTTAAATGTCAAAATTGAGTCTTCTGATTTAGAAAGAAATGAAGTTGAAAACCAAAAGTATGGTCACATTATTTGCTGGAGTTGTTTAGCAACCTCTATTGAATTGAATTTAGAATCTAAAATATGTTGCCAAATCAATGATTGTCATATAAATATTAATGACAGATCCATTATAAAAGCGCGACCTGATAATAGAATGAAGGATTACGAATTGATGAGTCTATCGAAATTTGAACAATGTTTCAAGTGTCTACTAGCTACGTATGGTAATATAGTTTTCGGTAAAGCGATCAAATTCAGTGTGGTATTTGTAAAATCTTCATAGCTTGTAAAACCTCAAAACACATATTTAGGCTCAATTTTTTTATATCCATTTTTATTATTATTTAGATCAACACTCATTTAACAAATTACACTCAGACTTTCCAAGGTTTTATAAATTATAAAAGGAAGTTAAGTAAACAGATGGGAAATTTAGAGTATAAGATCGTCTCTAATTCGTGTAGGTACGCAATATGCTTATTAATAAATCAAAAACTCCGGTGGGATTGTGTTCTGATATCGTTTATCAATTTACATGTAATGGGTGTAATGCCACATACATTGGAGAGACTTCCCATCATCTCTGTACTCGAGTTCTAGAGCATTGTTGATTGAAGGGTTTGACCAATATTAGTGAGCACAATAGAGGCTGCAAAGGTGAAATAGTAATGTCTGATTTTAGAATTTTGTTAAAAGTTTTAATAATTATTGGAACGCGTGATAAGTGAAGCATTGCTGATAACGTCATTGGATCCAAAGATTAATTTGCAAAGTGCTGTGACTACAAATGTTTTGAATGTTTTTAAATAGTTTAAGTATGTTAAATCATGTTTATGTATTGATTTTTAAATAAAAAGTTTTTTATTATTATTAAAATAATTGAATTTGTAAATTACATTATTTTTTAAAAGTTTATAATATAGATAAAAATTATAATATTTATATAAATAACATTTTAAATTAGTTAAAGTATTTGAATATTTTTTAAATTTTTATTTATTACAAAATTAAATTAATATAAAAAAATAATTTGTTTAAATTAAATGTTAATTCATAATATTTTTAGTTGGTTTTGTGTACCTGAAGATGACAGTTAAGCTGTCAAAATATATCGTACGAAGAGTTTTTATTGACGTTTTTAATAAAAGATAATGAATATTTTTGCAAAAATGTCGATCCGGGGATTTCAAATGTGGTTGCGGAATCATCAATAATAAATTATTAATATTTTTCAAAAATAATATTGTTAAAAACACAAAAAAAGTGTTGAAATTTAATCGAGCCTCAATTGGGTTAATAGGAACTTTTAAAAATTAACAAAAACCAAAGTAATTAAGTTTTTTATTTACACAATTCAAATTCACTTTTTCAAGAAAAAAACCAACAATAAGATTTATTGGGTCACTTTATTTAACTTTCAAATAACAAATTTCTATGGAACACTTTTACAAACTATATTTCTACATAAAAACACTCATTAATTTAATAGATAATATTTATTTAAATCACTCGACTTTCTTCTTATTTTTTCCACTTTTAGCAAATTTGTTAAAATTATTTTCCATTTATACAAAGCTACTGCTACATCTATAAGTGAAACGTATCAATAATTTTTACAATCTTCCATCTTACTAAACACAATTAAATATTTTCCCGTCTCAAATCAGGCCAATGTTATGACTGTTAAAATCGGAGATTTTGTTTTTTTAATGACAAATTTAATGCTGCCAACATAATTATAATTTGTTAGTTTGTAATTATATTGATTAAAATTATTATATTTGTCCTTAACATTTTATTTACCACCCAATCATTCATTTTGGGCAGAAAATATTGATTTTCAATTTTTAAAATTTTTAATTCATTTTTTAAACTTCATTTTCTTTTGAATTTAAATAAAATTTCGCATCATTTTTTATCATCATTTTCTCAATAAATTTCGATAATTTGATTTTTATTTATTCTCAAATTTGTCACCTTAAGAATTTTTTTGAGAAATTTCAAAAATAAAACTTATTCTTAAACTTTATGTATCCATCAAATAGTTTGTGTAATGTTTTAAAGTTACTAAAAAATATATATATCTTTCAGGTTTTGTAATATTTTATTTGAAAGCTCAATTTCATTAAGCTAAACGCTATTTATTCCTCTAAGAAGTCAATATTTGCGTTAGAACACAAATGTACTATTTAGCAGGTTAAAGTCTCATTCGTTAACGGAATTAACCAGACAAATCGCTCCACCAACTATAACGGCCAGTGTATAACAGATTAATTCAACATTTTTTAAGGTTTATAAAGAAAATAGATTGGAGTATATAAGTATTAGAAAAAAATTATTTTTATCAAACTATAAGAAAATTGTCTGTAACTCGCAAATACACATGTAAAATTAGGTAAATAAATAAAGATCAAATTTTTAATAACCTAATTTTCATATAAAATTAAATGTTAATAAAAAATATATTTTAATAAAAATTGTAATCTAATTAAATAAAATAAACAAATCAAATCATAATTATTTTTACACACATAAATATTAATTTGTGAAGTTTCTAATTAATTTTATTTATTATTTTTAATATTATTATATTTGGATGCTAATTCAAATTTTCTGAATCTACTATTGCCAAGAGTGTCCATGCCAAATGTAAGATTAATTATGGGTGGCGAGAAATATTATCAAGCGCAATAAAGATGTAAATTAAAACATTTTGCTTGCTTTTAAAAACTTAGTACTTTGACATTTTGTGGGAAATCTTTTTGTTTTTAATTCAAACATAAAGAGATTTACTCCTTTTAATGTTATATAATTGCCCACAGCTCCTTATTTATTTAATTTAAGAAGTAAATGACTTCAAAAAATATATGTATTCAAATGTGTTTAAATCATTCAATAGTAACATGATTTTTATTACAATGTTATTGTTATATTATAAACGTTGGTGTAGTTTTATTATAGTTTAAACTTTGACAAAATTTACAGTTGCTTTAGATAACTTTAAAAAAAGTATAAAGTCAATGAAAAAATATGAAGATGAATTCTTTTTCAATATGTGATGTTACAATAAACACCTAAGTGCCGACAAAATTAGATGTTCATCAGCAGTTTTTAGGTTATTGATAAAATATCAGTCAAACTCTACAAACTTTAAAAAGCATTAAAAATTTCACTTTTGGCGATGCTAAAAAAGTCATGAAGAGGTGTGTCTTCCTTTATCTTTATTCAAAAGAAGACAATATGATTCTTGGTTTTATATTTTGCACATCGACTGTCAAAATGTAATCCCAACTAATTGCTTTACAGTAAAACTCGCTAGAGTTAGTATTTTAAGAAATAAGAAAACTTCTTTTTTGGTGTAACATATATAAAGAAAATTGATTTTATTATAAACAAAAAATTATGAATATTTAATTAACGGTCAACATAAACATTTTAAAATTCAACAAATCAGAAAAATGACATTTTATTTTAACATTTACAATTTCCACAAGAATTTCATAAATATCTTTATTAGATAGGTTTCTTTTTAATAACTCTAATTTTAATAATTAACCACTGAAAATTAAAAGTACTATAATATATGAAATATTAAATTGGAAATTTATCTAACATTTCTAATTCATTCTTTCCTTCCTTTCAATTTTAGATATTAGTGAAAAACATCTATTGAAAAAGAAATCTTTAAAATAATATATATAGAAAATTGAAAAAAAACATAAAATGACTTTCATACAGTCCTTTTTTAAAATTGAAAGCAATATCACGAAACAATAAAGAAAAAAAAGATATTTTCATCTATTTTTCAATGATAAGAAATGTTTCATTTTTAATTTTTCTCTATTGATTTTCTGAAATTTGCATCAATCGATAGAAATATTTCATTGATTAATTTCATTGAATTAACTTGACATTTTAAACAATAAAATTTTATGATTTGAATGAAATGTCATTCATTAAAACAAGAAAAAAAAGGAAAATTTACTTGAATTCATTTAATTTCATGAATTAAATATTACAATTATCGCTGATACTATTTTTCATTTTGACTAGATCATATTGTGGGTTTTACAATAATTCAAAATTTATGCTGAATAATTTCAATCAAATTTCTAAATTGAATTAAAAGATGTCCAATGAAAACTACAGTGTTTTTGATTGTAATCAAGGTCATTTTGTTAAAAATTCAAATTCAAGGTCGAGGCACTGCTTTTTTATTATATAGCTTATATCTTATATTCTTATATTTATATATAGAATTTTTTTATAAACTCAATTTTAACTATTTCTATTTTAAATTACTTTATAACCACAAATTGCGTTATTATTGCTTAAATTGCGGTGCCTTTTTCAGATGTTTAAAATCATTTAATGAAAAGAATATTATTTGAAAAAAGTAACGAATTAGATTGTTTGAATAACCAATTAAAATCAATATAGCTTTAATTTCAATTCTATCTTATGATGATAATATATTATAGTATAAGTTATTTTCAAGTGGCGCTTTCCCATATTAAATTTATTAATTTATTTTTAAGGTTATATAATCTTAAAATTAAATTTTTTGCATATACTCATAATTTCAAGTTATTATTTTTACTTTAACGAATAATTTCGCATCATAATAATTTATAAAATATTAATTTTTAATTTGATGTTGATACATTCACACCTATTATTTTCCCGAATAGACATTGCAAATTATGTTTTATTCAAATCTTGTGATTCACATATAATGTATTGTATAAACAATTAAAAGCAATCATTACTAAAAAATGATCAATATGTTTTTCGAGCAAATAAAAAAATTAAAAATTAAATAGTTAAAATATTTTAATTATTATTAGTTTATTATTATTATTATTATTATTATTATTATTATTATTATTATTATTATTATTATTATTATTATTATTATTATTATTATTATTATTATTATTATTATTATTATTATTATTATTATTATTATTATTATTATTATTATTATTATTATTATTATTATTATTATTATTATTATTATTATTATTATTATTATTATTATTATTATTATTATTATTATTATTATTATTATTATTATTATTATTATTATTATTATTATTATTATTATTATTATTATATTATTATTATTATTATTATTATTATTATTATTATTATTATTATTATTATTATTATTATTATTATTATTATTATTATTATTATTATTATTATTATTATTATTATTATTATTATTATTATTATTATTATTATTATTATTATTATTATTATTATTATTATTATTTTTTATTTTATTATTATTTTTTTTTTTTTTTTTTTATTATTATTATTATTATTATTATTATTATTATTATTATTATTATTATTATTATTATTATTATTATTATTATTATTATTATTATTATAAAAATACATTAAGTTATTTTCAAAAAATGTTTTACCCTGCTTCTATCCATTAATTTAATTGAACGTTTTCTATGGAATTTCAAATTCTGACTCGCTATAATATTGATTGGTAAGTTTATCATTTCAAATCTCAAGATAATATGAGGCATTAAGTCTGGACAGGCACTGACGAACTGTTTACAGAATAATTACAAATGTAAATAATCTAATTTTATAAAAAAATTCCTAGCTTTATTTTTTGTTATATTTCGCATTAACCGTATAATTTGTAGACTGAAAAAAAAGAAAGAAAGAAATTAATTTACTATTTTTTCTCTTAAAACAAAACATACGATTTTTCATCTCTGGAGATTAAGTGAATAATTAAGTAATTTTAAAATCATTAAAATTTATATAGAAATTAATTATGAAATTTGTTAAATTTTGACAAAATGAAAATAATACTGATCAACTTTAATAAATTGAATCCGACAAAAGTTTTAAAAGATTTGACAATGAATACGTAATGGGCATATTTTTGAACCCTTCGATTTTGTTTATATTCACACAATTTACAAGGATTCTTTTACAGTAATATTCAAATTTGATTAAATTTTTGTTTACATAATTCTAATTTCCATTAGTTTTACTGGGTTGTCTTCCTTGAAAATAATTTTGTGTTAGTATAAAATCTTGATTCAATATTATTTTTGTAATAAATTTTTCTTGTGATCTTACTTTACTTGATACTTATTAGAATCGTAAAGTTTCCATATTTCCTTTCTGAACTTTGATTTTTACGTTTTGCAATTTCATTCATTAACTTATTCACATTGTTGTATTTTTTTAAGCAGTAATGATAATTTTGATATCTGGAATATCTGATTGACACCGCATCATTAATGGATCCTTTTGATTTGAAGGTGGGAAATTCTCAATAAAAAATGCAGTTGTAGTAACCTCAAACTATTTTAAAAAGTGAGTTTTTAAAATCTTTAAATGAGATAATATAAAATAAAAATAAATATAAAAAAAATGAATATCCCCAAAACTTGTATAGAACGATACTGATTTTAATAAATTAGTTTATGGTTGTAAACAAAATTATATAGAAATATTGTCTTAAATTATTTAACTTTTTAAATCTATTTTTTCTGAGAATTTCCTATTTTTTATTCATCTTTTATTGAGATTTAAATGATGATAATTAAAAATTAATAAAACAAAAATAATATTCTATATTTATTTAGTTAAATAAAATAAATGAAAATTAAAAATAAATATTAAAGATAATTAAATCATTGAAAACATAAAAAATAATAATATAAATGTAACAAGAAAATTTCCTCCAAAAATAATTATGATATAATTGAACGCATAAAATCATCTATAAATTAGTAGGAAATTAACCAAGCTAATTTTGTCTGGGTTTAATTATTATTTCTTGATCTCCATCATATCGTGCTCATAAAAGAATTGATATAACAGACAGTCGAAATTCTCTGTCAAAATGCATATTCTACTTTTTTTTAGGTATCCATATAAATTTTTTTCGATATATAAATAATATCCAGTAATTTAAATTGAATTTTAATTTTAATACTGATATTTTTTAATATGATTATAAATCAAGTGCTCTCTTATTTTGATAACATTTAAAAAAAATAAATATTTTGAAAATTATATAAAGAAGAATTTATTTAATTTAAATTTTTTATCACAAAACTATTAACACAAAAACCGTTAAAAACTATAATTTATTACTCTTACAGTTTCAAAATACGAATGAATTATATATATATATATATATATATATATATATATATATATATATATATATATATATATACTTAATTAAAGCTCTTAACTATTTATTATTAAGTTAATATTAAAAGGTTTATTTGACCGAATTAATAACTCAATATTTTTATTCAAGAAAACTCCTGTAATTAAACACAATTTTAAGTTAATTCCTAACACAAATTTTCCCTATTTTAACAAAAACTAATGGTGAAAATTCCGCTTTTATTAACAAACTATAAATATTTACAGCGGAAACAATTTTAAAATCTAAAAGTATTTAATATTGGTCATTAGTAGTAATATTTTAGTTACTAAATTAATTTACAAATTTATTAATCAAAAATAAATTATTTCATAGAATTAAAAAAATAAAATCTAAAAATTTCCCTAAATAAATAATAATTTGAAAAACCTATTTATATAAAATAATAATAAATTGTAAAATCTTTCTTGTAGATAATCTTGATTAATTCAATATTAATTAAAACATAATAAATAATAAATCAAAATTTAAAATTTTACAGTATTTCTGAGCACAATTAGTTAATATTCCAAAAATATATATTCCTTTCCTTCACAATAGTTCAAAAAAATATAATATTGAAGCAAAGATTTTTTTCAAGTCTATGTGTTGCCAAACTGTATTTGGTTTCTGGAATTATTAAAATTGCAAGTCAAAATCCGATAAATAGGAAATGTCAGAATATTTTAATTAAATATTAAAACAAAAATTTAAATTGTATAATAATTATCTCAATGATACAAAATAACAGAAAATGATCTTTGACACAGCATAAAATCTTTGAAATAACCAATTTTCAATAATTTTATTTTGCTCATTTTAAAAAGATATTTTAATCTTTTAAGCTATAAAAAATTAAAAAAAATCTTTATAAAAAACCTTCTTCTTGAGTAGGGACAAAACAGTTAGTGTTGCGTTTTATACTTTTTTTAAAGACATAGTCTTATATTCATCATGAATTAATCGTCAAACGATAAAAAATAGAAATTGGTTTTTAAGAAGCTCATATTCAAAATTTGACAAAGCAGAAAAGAAATATCTTTATACACGATGCAATTAAAAACAGGAAGCAAGTTTGGCTACTAAGCTGATAAAATCACCTTGCCTTTTTCTACCAATCCTTCCAAGCGAAGATATCGGCAATCGAATAGTGAAGCAGCTTGTAGCAGCAAACTTTTTACATATGTGAAAGAAAGCGTAAGTTTCAGTCCGAGCTATGACGAAAGTAATTTACCTAAGATGTTTAATGAAACGTTTTTTACCGCTGTTATTTCTTTGTCGGTTATTTCTATTTCAATTCAGATTTTCCAATTTTAGCCAGAAATATTTCTAATGAGATTTTAATACTATTAGCTTGTCATTAACACTATTTTTTATTTTATTCGATGTGCAGATATAATACGTAGAAATACCTAAATATTGAACACAGTATTTTTTATATTTTTAGTGATATTAAAATTTATAGAAAAATGAGTACTAACTGCATATCATGGAAAAGTGAAAGTTAAAAAAGAAAACCGAATTGTAACATGGGTAAATATTTTAGAATAATAATACAATTCCTTAAAATCTTTCAAGAGTTCACAAGTGTGTGTTTAATTTATTATTTTATTATTAATAATTTTAGCTAATTATAACTAGATAACCTATTAGGTTGGCTAAAAAAATTTTTTTTTCAATAGTTTTTACTCAATATAAGAGTAATAAAAGCGTTATTTGTCATCAAAATAATTTCCTTGGTTATCTATGACCTTTTGCCATTATATAGTCAAATGACGAATCCTATCTCCATAGAAGGCCTTAATATTGATTTTCAAAGAAGGATTTATCATATAAAAATGCTCCATTGAACGGAACAAATTTTATGCAACAAAGTGACTTTACGGTTTCCATGACCGGGTTTGGACCTTTTATCTAAGACCTTTTTCATTCAAACATCTTAATTGTGGCGAGTACCGTTCAGCATTTCATAGTATGTATATGATACCTTTGAAATCTCACCAAACGCAAACCATTATCTTTCTCCAATGATTGGCAGACTAAAACACTGTTTTTTGTTGGTAGGATTGCCATAATAAATCCACTTTTCATCTGCCAATTTCTTACTACTCAACAAGCACATTATGTAAATACTACATTTTTTGTCTCATTCCGTTTTCCGCTTATATTTGTCTCCTGTCGATTTCAGGTTAAGAAATGCTTGAAAATACATTTAAAAAGTAAATTAAAAGGTTAAACTCTCTTTCAAAATAAATTTAAAAAATATAGAATAGCGGAATTTAATAAGTGGATATTGTTTAAAGAAATACGAAAATGTAAAAAGTATTTGAAGATATTTGTTTTTATCTAATAAAACATAAAAAACAATTTTTACTCAATGATTTTACAAAATTAATAATAAATTGATTAATAAATAAAAAAGTTCAACATTAATTATAAAATATTTAATTGTTCACACAATAATAAATTAATATTACTTGGTTAAACTGTAAATGTCTAAAAGTCTTTTATTTAAAATTATAATTTACGGCTATAATTTTACATTATAGTCAATTAAATTTAACTTATTACAGTGTTTAAAATACGGTAATTTTCAAAATTTAAATTTTACAATGAATACAACAACCTTAATTAGAGATTTCGATTTATGAATTATACTAATTAATTTTTGTTTTTCATAATACAGTGATTATTTAACGGTATTGATTTAAACAAGTAAATTTACAAATGAAACAATTTTAAAAGGTTTTACAGTAGGTTTAACAATAACATTCTGAATATAACGAAAAAAATTATCATTACAAAAATAATAATAAGGTGTTTATTTAATTTATTACTTAATTATTAAATGTGATATTTTTAAAATTAATTTCATAAAAATTTGGAAAATCTTGAATAAAATTAAAATAATAATTTAATTTATTTTTGATCATAATAATAACTTTAAAAAATATATTATAATATTTTTATAATATTTATCATTAAGCAAATCTGTCAATAAAACTTCAATATAAAAATCTAATAATAACTTTTTCATAGTCTGAGCGATTTCACCATACTATAATAATGCATATATTACTTAATATATAATACTAATATAAATTTAATATGAATATTTAAAACAAACCATTTTCGAATCATGTAAAATTATTTTTAGAAACATAAAACCATTACAATTTTCTCAAACAAAATTTCATAGAATAAAATAAAAATAAAAATTCATTGTTAGATTTATCTCATAATGATTTTAATTTTTTGGGTTTTCTAAATGAGTGCAAAATTGACATAAATGAATACTCAATTGAAATTCCAAATTTATAATAGATTAAAATTAATAAAATACAAACTTAAGTGCAAAATATAAATAACAGTATCACAAAATTACAAACTAAGTAATTAACTAAAATTTTGTTTACCTCATAAATCATATAATTAGAAAAACAAAATCACAGAATTTTACAGGCACGATAGCGTCCAGTTTGTAAGAATTAAGTATATTTGGTTAAGATTATTGCAGGTAATTTGGAGACTGCAGTAATGTGTTTGCCAGATTTAAGAGATAAAATGATTTCCAGTAAGTATAAAAAGAAATTAGAAAAAAAATCATAAGAAAATAATACTTTCATTAAGTTTTATTAAAGTCGTTATCCTAACTTAACGAGTTTTAGTCAAAAAAAGAAATTTCATTTTTTAATGTGTTGAAAAGTTTAACTTTGTTAAACTTATTTTAATAATATATTAGAATTGTTTTCATTATTATTATGTGATTTACTATAAGATAATTAACTTTGTCATTTGTTTGGTTGTGTTTCAATTAAAGAAACGCGTATAGTCATAGTCAAAGTTAAATATGACGAAAATTAATTATAAATCTCACATAATGACCTTTTTTGAATAATTAATATGTTGCAAAATCTTAACATATTCATTCAATATTTAAAATTTTTCTATTTCACTTGTTTCTCAAAAATTATTTTCTAATAAAACTAACTAATATGAAGGTGATACTTTCGTTTTCAAAAGAATTTAAAATAGTTCAAACTTATTAAGGGAAAAAAATAACAAATTTCTTGGTTTAAAATATTTTCATATCCTTACTTTTTCTTGTTTAAGAAATAAACCAGTGAAGAGCTATTTTATTAAAACAAATAATTTATTAAGACAATATGTATTTTTGATTTTTTAAAATTTATTATTAATATTTGTTTTATAAATTTAGATAATATTTATTTTTTATTATTTTAAATAGACATAATTAAAGAATATTTAAATAGAGCAACATGATCTTGACGGATGTATAGTTTAATGAATTCTTATTAAATATGATTGATAAAAGGAATGCTTTTCTCATTATGATTCACGTGAATAAAGTAGAAAATGACATAAGATCAAATAAATCGAGACGTGTTGAGAGAATATTACTGTCTACATTTATATATCTGCAAAGTTTTGTTTAACTACGACTAATTTTATAATTTTTTCATTACTTATTCTGTAATAGAACTTAAAACATAGAAAATATTAACAAAAAAATTAATGACTTGGGAATACAAATTTACATAGATAATATTATATATTTTGATTTTTAAGTCGTTTAATAATTTATATTCTATTTATTTTTCACCTATGATATAAACAATTTAATATTAAATATATTTTTTCTATGACTTTTACCTTTTTTTAAAGTCTTGTGTAAACTAAAATTCATATTTAAATATTTGTGAAAACTTTATAAGGGAAAACAAGTTTGCTGAATTTTTATTATGATGATATGTCACAACTTAGTTAAAGTCTTTGCTTCAAGCCTTTGAAAGATCTGTGATAAATTTTACTTGATCATTTGATAAAAAGGAGGTAGGATCAAGATTGAATATAAATTTCGTATCAGGATACTACATATACCTTTAAGTGAACATTGTTGATATTCGACACTTTCCAAGGAATTCAAAAAATAGAAATCTATTAATCAAAAATTAAAAGAAATAAAAGAAACTGTCAACTGCAATGTGATAATAATTTTAATTGTCCACCACAATCATCTTTTTTTTATTTAAAGAATGACAATATAAATATAATAGAAGGGATATTAAAATTTTCTGTAGTGAAGAATGAATAGTTTATTAGGGTGAAGATAAAAATTTGTGTGGGTAAATTTGAAAACTAGAGAGAAGTTACTTTTTATTATTACAATGTTAATGAAGCAATGAAGTTTAATAAGACTAAAAGTGTGAAGATAATAATTGCATTTTAAAGTCCACTTAATATGTGTCGACCTCAAGTGCTCTTGGTGAATTAAGTGCAAAGAATACGCCAAGAAAGTTTTCTTATTCCAATGTTAAATGATTTCTGCTAGAATAAAAGATTTTTGTTTGAATTTATTTTAAGAAAAAATAAAAATAATTCAGGAAAATAATTCAGCAGTGTATGTAATAAAAGTCAATTGTGGATATACAAGAATTATAAAGCCAACCTAAGAATAAAGTTTAATATTTGTTTTAAACAGTAAGACTTTCGTTATAAGGTCTAACGAAAGATAAGGAATAAGTTACCAAAAACCAAAAATGAAAATCTTTTATTTCCAAAAATATTGAAAACTTAACAAAGAACTTAAATAAGTAGGTAACTGGAAAAAGAGTCATAGTAATTTTAAAAATATTAAATAAAAAGTGTATGATTGTTCTACGTTAGAATCATTATATAAAAATATATATAAAACTTTTCCAAGCTTTTTGTTTTAATAATCGATTTCAAAAAATGTCCAAAATCTACATTGATGAAGAAAATTTAAAAAAACTAATCATAATTGTACAAATGGTTTTCATTTTATTTTGAAATAAAATTTAACAAAAATAAATTAAAATAATAAATCATTAGTAAAATTACCTTTCGTGAAAATTATTATTTTTAATTAAAATTTTTTAGTCACTTTTAAATTCGTATTGAAAATACTAGTTCAAAATAATTTCAAAATAATTCATCCATTAATTTATACAATTAGAATTAAATTTATGTTGAATATAATTTGTTGGGTTCATCAAAATTGATAGATTTCAACTTCAGGTTTTGTCAAGTGAATTTTGTTAATTGGCAAAATAATTAATATTATCAATTATGACACAATAAAACAAAAAATAGAATTCCTTCAGTAATTTGACACCCTACAAATAATTTCAAATAAATCGATCTGATACATTTATTTAATAATTATTTCTTTAAATATAAATATTAAATTGGTGAAATTTTAAATGAAATGTTTCAAGCTTTCTTAAGATTTTTAAGTTCTCTTTAAAATGCTTCATCGTAAATTTAAACTGTAAAGAAATTCAAAAAAAGGATCTAATAAACTTTATTCTCAAGGTGTCAAATAAAGGTTTCGGTGTATAATATCAAATGACATAAATGAGAATTTATTTCTATAGAGTAAATTTCCCAACCCAATTGTAAATCTTTTCAACAAATTCAAAGCACGAGAAAAACGCAAAAAAGATGATTATTGAGTCGGAGTTTTAATAGTTTTCAACATTAATTAATCAAAGGAAAATGATTGAAAAGAGTGAATTTCGGTAATTTGGAGAATTTCTTTGACCATATTCAATGTGTTTTAGTAGGAAGCTGGACTGTAATTAAAGGAAAAATAGATTGTCAAGACCAAATATTTTATTACATCAAAACATCTTGTATTTAGAATGTTCCATAAATAAAGCTATATTATCAAAGAAACAGCCTTCCACACTAATAATCCATTAATCTTTAAATAATACCCATACATTCTTTTGAAGGATTAGTGTTAAAATTATTTTATTTAAAATCCTCATCATCAATTTTAATACCAAAAACCTTTATCAAAATACCTCTCGATGTTATATATTGATTTTTACATTAAAATGTCATTTTTATTAAAATAAAACCAGTAAATAAAACTGATTGAATTGAATTCTATTGCTTTCAATTAGTCATATTAAGATGGACAAATATTTTGAGAAATTCTTTCCATTTATAAATCAAATCTAACAATTCCTTTCAGTTGTTGAAATTATGCTGATTAGTAAAAGAAAGGTATGACAATATCTAATGGACATGTCAGTTCTGACAAGTTAATTGAAATGTTTTAACACTCATTCAAGATTCATTATTTGTAAAGACACGTTTAAAGGATACGTTGCTAAACCATTTCGTTCGAAAACAATAAAATTTATCGCCATCCAAAATTACTAAATAAAAATGAATTTTATAAAAATTGTTAAACATTTTTAAAGTATGTACTCAGTGTCAGTCACAGTTGACGGACAAAGCGGTCAATGCGTTAAAGAATAGTATTTTAAAAGTTAATATAAAAGACTTAGAGTTAATAAAATAGTAAAATAAGTTAATAAAAGACTTAAACATTTTTAAAGAAATTAAAAAAATAATAATTTCATTTGTTTTTTAATTTAGGGTAATAGTGGAATCAATCAAACATATCGTAAAACGTGTAAGTGAATGGTTATTTCTTGTAATTAAATCTTTATCATGTTCATTTAATGGTATATGTATGTTACAGTTAATGTAATAAACCCTGTTATTATTAATAGCTTCCAGTTTATGTGATAAATAAATAAATTAATTACTTTGAATGGTCATTATTAATAATATCTGGATTTATTACATTAACCGTAACGCGCGCACACACACATATAATTTTTTTAATAATTAATTAAATGCTTTGTTTATATCATGAACTATTTATTTTATCAGAGTTTTAAGAACTTTGAAAATTTGAAATTATTAATTGTAAAAACGTTAATTTATTGTTTGATCAATTTATTGCGATTTGAAAATTTTAATTTCAATAGAATATAAAATTATAAAACTATTCAAATTTTATTTGACTCTATGTTCACTTGTTACCCCATGGGAAATATCAGCTAATAAAATTATCTATCTGACAATGTTCTCAGACGAATTAAACAGAATCGGCGATTTGCACTACTCATAAAGAAAAATTCCCTAAACTGATAATGGGTCACTTTTATGATATGGTAAATTACATTTCTAACTAATTTTTTTAATTAATCAAACAAACGATCGAATTGATTTGATATATTTTATTCATAAAAAAATCATAGAAAGAAAGCAAAGTTTTAATAATTGAAATTCACCAACTAAGTATATCTCGATATGTATTTTGACGGTTTATCATCCTTTTTAAGGTTAGAAATCACATTAACAATAAAATTTTAAATTATCTTTTAAAAACAAAAACATTATTTTTAACAAGCAACAATAAATACAAAAACAACATTCGATTATTTAAATACATTCAAATTTCTGCACTTTGAAAATTACTTATAGGAATTAAAAATCTTACCAACGACGCCTCACAAGTTACTCATTCCAAATAATTATTCAAACCTTTCGCGATTATCTTAAAATCAAAAATATCCATTTTCTTATTGGCACACTTCCTAAAGTTATCAAGTCGTAATCCGGTGCTTCGCTACTGTTATAATAATTAATTATATTAATTAATTAATGTTTTAATAATTTCAAGTTTCACTTTTCACATTAGTTATATAAACTTAAAAATACTTTTTTGTCGATGGCTGTGTAAGCAATTTCCGTAATTTTTATTTGTAAAATATGAAATATTTCAATCTTCACAAGATCCAAATCACTCATAACACAAAATTCACAAAATATTTCTCTTTTTGTCCTTTTTCTGAATATCAAACAGAGAATAGGCAGAAAGAGAAAAACTTTGTGAATTTTGTATGATGAGTGATCAAGATCTTGTGAAGATCGACATATTTCCTATTCTATGAATAAACATTGCGGAAATTGCTTACACGGTTATTTATTAAATTTATGTTTACATTATTTATAATTAGCATAATATTATTATTACAATATAAAATATAAAAAGAGTTTGCCGTTCTTGAGGTTTAACATTGTGTTGCAATACTATTGAAGCTCCCTGAACAATTTAAAAGAATCAGCATGTAAATATTAATGTAAATAATTTAGAAATAAAAGTATGTACTACCATCTAGTTTAGCTTATATAAGAGGGAAATGTGACAAACAAACAAACATATTTAGAATTGTAGATATAAGATATATATAAACACTTATTAATTTACATTTAATGTAATACATTTTTAAAATTATTAAATTAAAGTTTCGATAAATTCGACAAATATGCAATTTTGGTTTATTAATATATATTTAAATATATTATTTATGTAAAAGTATATCGTGCTTTTCAAAAATCCCAACGCGATAATTATCTAAGTAAAAATTAAGTGTGATCTATAACATTAAATTCGGGACTTAAGTTATTAATATCAGCATGGTTATATACCAGTTTTAGGGGTACATAAAAATAAATTAATAAATCAATTATTTAAAACAAAATATATAAAGTAAAATCAGATTACTCCATACAACATATTTTCTTTATACATTTGAAGAGATATTAATTCTTTCTCTTTTCCCCTGATCTAAATTCATTCTTATCCCACAAAATGCAAACCAAATTATTGCATCATTATTGTATCATCTTATGTATTTTAATTCATTAAAAATTTTAAATTATTATTTTTAATAATTTTTTTTATTAAAACTTTTTTGCACCCTCACAAAACTTTTTTTTTAATCAAAATCTCTGAAAATCATAAAAGAATTTAGATGTCAATGAAAAAGGCCAATATACAACATGAAAGAGCTATTTTAATTGGGGAAAATGTTTTAAATTAATTTGTTATGCATAAAAAACATGATTATAATTGACTTTAAAAATGAATCTCAAATTTGTTTAAATAAAATTAAATTGAAAAGACAGAATTATTAATATAGTTTTGAATGATTCTTAAAAACTGTTTAGCACTTTTTCATTTACCTGTTTGAAACTAATTTAAATTAATCCAGTTCAAATTAAATTATCAAGAGAATTAAATCAGTATTAAATTGTGAAATTGGCAGACATGAGTTTTAAATAGCTTCATTTTACTAATACAAATTTAAATTTAGTTTATTAATATTATTTAAATTAATAATAAAACTTATTAATTTTTAAATTTAAGTATAATAATAATTAAAAAGCCATTAAATTAATTAAACTTAAATAAGTGATTAAGTAAGCACTTGAAAGAAATTGATAAATCTTAAAAGGATTATAATTAAAAGTTTGAGATATCTATAAAAGCGGAAATTCATAGAATCTATTGATTATTTTATTAATTTTTAATAAATTTATATAATATAATTTTTATATTTCTTTTAGATTTTAATTTTTGAAATATTAATGTAAATAAGTTTCCGTTTTGACGTATTAAATAACTTTTTTATGAAGTTGTCTTCATTATGTTATTTCATATCAAAAAGATTAATGAGGAAATATTAACAAAATATAATGGATTTTTCCTTAGATATATTGTTTATATTTCTAAAAAAGATAAATAAAATGTATTTGAAGTATAGAAAATAAAAATATCATATATACATGTAATAAATTACAATATATTAAAATCTATTTTTGTTGTTTTAAATATATAATTAATGTTTTTCAAATGTTTTATCGTTAATTTAAGAAAATTTCTTTGAAATGTATTTGCAGGATTTGCACGTTATTTTATTGATTATTTTAATTACAATTATTTATAACGAATTACTTAATAAAATTGTTTTTTTTCAAAAATTATTAACATCAATTACAAATTGATCATTTTTTAATTTAATTTATACTAATTATTTCTTTATTATTTTAGAATTAAATATGTTGATAGTCCATGGTGCTTTCCATATTCCAGGAAATTTAGCTTTTACATCATTGTACATTTACCTATGGATGGTGAAGTTTGCAGGTTTATATGCATTTTTTATGTTTTTTATAAATATTATGATATTTGTTTTCAAAATTCAGTTTGAATAACATATTCTGTAAATTTAAAAGATTGTTGATCACATAATCTTTATTTTGATCTTAAATAGTTTCAAATACATTTGATTCCATGAAAGACCTTTTATGAAAATGCCTTAAATATCGGTTTTCATGAATTAAAATTGTGTTAAATGTTGGATAATTTATTTAGCTTAACATTTTTTTCATATTTATTTTTACAATAATAATTTTAATCAACATATAAATTTAAATTTCTGAGCTTTTTATAAGGTAATCTGTATGCAAAGCATTATGTAAAACACATTATAAATAATTTAAATTTAAAAAATTTATTTATTATATATCTGCAGGGCCGGGTTTACGTACAGGGAGAGCCGGCGGCCGCCTGTAGCAGGTGTCCCTTGTAACTTAATACTTGCATGTAAACATTGTAAAACAATATTCGAATTTTGATAAAAAATATCGAGAAAGGAGTTTTTCTAGTCTAAAACTAATAAAAAATTATTTGAGGTCATCCATGACACAATAAAGACTATCTATTTTGTCTATTGAAAATGATATTGCGAGAGCAATAGACAAAGAAGATTTTAAACTTTGAAATACGGTTACCAGATAAAGGTGCCCAATAACTCCAATTTTTTATATATACTGTACGTACAATAGTACTGTATTTATTTTGAATAAAAGTAAAAGTTCTTTTTCTGTTTGTTTGATGGCCATCGATTTAAAAGAAACCCACAAAATTTAAAGTTATTGATACTATTATTAGACTTACTATTAGACATACTATTAGACCTACTATTAGACCTACATATTTCAGAAAATTCCGTGTTAGATACCAGTATGTATAATTTAGCAAATATATATAATGGCTGTCGGTGTTCCACTCTGGTATGTGCAAAATTAACAGTAAGAAGTACTCGTGTATGACATGAACACGTACAATAAGTAATAAAACTTCCATCATCATTAGTTGATTCAGTTGTATTTCATACTGATGAATAAAATGAGTTACAACAAATGTGACATGCATATGTAATAGACATAAATACAGATAGCCTTCAATGTAAGCTTTCCTTTTTATTGTCAACTTTTAGTAATATATTCTCAATTATTATTACAAATGCAATTTCTAGAGATATCACATTTATAAATATAAAAGTAATATATATATATTAAGATAATCAGATATTGGGCCCAGTATCAACGTCAGTTCTCATTAATTCAACAGCTCGATTGAGATGTAGAGTAACATTTAACAATTCGAATACCCCTGTGAAAGTGCAGTGGCAGAAAGATGGGTTCGGCTATGAAAATGAAACGCTAAGAGATCATTTTAATGGACGATATCAAATGCCAGGACCAAGAGAAACTGGTGAGTAATTTAAAAAAAACATTATATCAATGTTATCATATGTAATAATTAACATAAAACTATCTTTCCATTCATATTTTATATTCATGTTACTTCAAGAAATAATTTCTAAAATTTCTTGAATCTAAGAATTTCATAAATGATAAATATAAACGCCAACTAGAACTTTAATAACATACTTTTTTCTAACAAGATTTAAAAAGGCGAACATGAAGACAAAATAAATTAATTTAAATAAACCTGGCAATTGATATAATAAATTTGCATAATTTTGCCAGAATTCCATTGAACTATATTTTTGTGGCCTAAATAGCTTGCAGATTCTCCATAAATAAAAATAAGAGTAAAAGTCTTTATGCACTTTTATTTGATAAGGCATTTATCAGTGATGTGTTGATAATTTATGTACAACTCAAATGTTGGATTTATTAAGATCATTGTACTTACAAAATTCTTAGTGTTGTATTTGTATTAATATTTTATAACACTTTGTATACACAGTTCACTAGATTCCTTATAAAATGAAATACAAGCAAACTTGCAATTAATTTCACAGGTTGCAGTTAAACACAACCATTTATAAAAAAAAATGAAAAAGACATTTTCTGAAAAAGAAAATACCACAAAGTCTATAAATACATAGAAAAAAATCTACGGTATAACTGAAAAAATACAGCTTTATAAAAGCGCAAATAAATTCAACTTTAAACAAATTGACAACTAATGAGTATAAAAGTTCAATCTCGACATTAAAATCAGAAAGGAATATTTTAGGCTGTTTATAGAAATACATTTGATGAGCACACGAAAACTACTGACTAGAATCAACCATGTTTGAACAATTAAAAGAAGATTGAACAAAAAATCCGGCTGTTTTGAATGACAATATTTCACTAAATGTTGCAATTGGCGTAAAAAAGCCAGTTTGCAAAAAATTTTTTTTTTATTCACTTTATTCTTTTTATTTATCCCATTCAACGTACACAAATCTACATATCTCATAAGTTTCAAGCTTTTTAAAAACATGAATTTGACTTTGAAATTAATTTTTTGTGAATTGATGTTATTTTCAGAAAACCATAGTTTTATGTCGTATGTTGTTATTATGGTAACTTTGAATATAAATTTAAAATAAATAAATAAAATTTATAAAAAATATGTTTAAAATATTTTCAAGCCATTGTTTTAATTGTCACAATAAATTATATTTTTTTCTAAAATAAGGTTTATTTATCCATTATTTAAACAATACTTTGACAATAGTAAACAAAAACCTATGCATCAGATATTTATATTTGCTATTAAACTCACTATCAGTTGCACAAATTAATCTTAAAAATTAAAGAAGTTATTAATTAATGGGAAATAAAAATATTTCATTCTATTTTTTTGAGTTGTATTATTTAAAAATATATTCAAGTTAAAATAAAATTTTACCACTTAAATTAAATTAAAAAAATACAAAATTTATAAATTTTCTTTTTAAAACTATTTCATTTATCCAAAAGTAAATATTAAACTTTGTTTTACTAAATGAAACAGTAACGTAAACAAATATTTGATCCATTATCGAGTTACTTATTAAACAAGAAAATTATTTAAAAAATATTTTACAAAGAATATTGATGAAATAATTTAAAATTTTTAATTTAATTTCATATATTTACTCTGAAACCATTGAAATTATAAGAATAATGTATTACCATAATCTATTATATTGATTTTTACTTTTACATTCACTATATTTTTGTATTGCATTTTTAAATAAAATATATATGCATTTCAATATAAGTTTTTTTGATAATTATTTTATTCTAATTTTACAATTTTTATTGTTAATTTTTCAAACCTCAAATTAAACGAGAAATATTTAATTATGTAGGAGTTAAAATTACAATAAAAATAAAACTACTTTGGGCGTTTTGTTTAACTACATAAATAATAATAATTAAAATCAATTATTTAAAATAAAATTATTCATCGGTAGTCAACCTTTATTTTTTTCTTTTATTCGCTTACTATTTATAGTCACTGTTGAATGCCTTTAATTTATTGATTTTACTTGTAATTATAAATTTAAACTATTTCTTATTTTTATAAAATAATAATGAACATTTTACAATTAAGATTTTCATCTTGTTAATTATTATTTTAAAGCATTTTACGTTGAATAATTATAAATTTTCAGATTTTGAAGTTAAAATAACATATTTTAGAGCTAACTGAAAAACGCTTACAGAAAATTAAAATCTCAATAACAATAATAAATAATTAAATTAAATTAAAAATTATCATTTAAACTTCGTCTAAAATCTTTACTAAAATAATAATTAAATTATTAATTATAATAATAATAATAATAATCAACAAAATACATATATAATTAAGTTTAGGTTATTATTAAACTAATTAACCTTTAAAATAAATATTGCTAATTAATTAATTTTTTAATTAATTAACTTTTTTTGTAAAATTAAATAAATTCCATTTATCAAAACACAAAATATAAAAATATGAAGTCGGTGAATTCAAACAAATAGAATAAATGAACAATGTTGCATTCAGTAATTCTCAACTAATAAATCAAAGCATTATATTGAGAAAAAAACGGGTGTATTAATATGCATTAATTAATGATTTCTATCATATACTAATTGTCTCACATTTTAGGAACGTACGACTTGGTTATCCACTCTGTTGACAAACAGGATGACGGCGAATATGCGTGTCAAGTGAATGCGGCAATACATATTTTAGAAACAACCAAATCAATAAATCTAACCGTGATAGGTGGGTAGGTTTTCAGTTGAATATTCTTCTCTGTTATTCTAATCTAATTAAAACAAACTCAGATTAAAAAATAATTTTGTTTTGTTAAAATTTAATTTCTGAAAAAAAAATACTTGTTAAAATAAAAGTTGGTTGGTTTCACGCTGACTGATTGTTGAGGTTGATTTGATTTCTGCAGCAAATATCGATTGTGAAACGGTCCAGATGGCAGATTATCGGTGATCAAGATTTATCATTTTCCCTCTATTTTCAATCAATTTAACATTATATTCCTTTTCAAAAGAAAACGCTTTTTCTATAAATCTCGAAATGAATTTAGAGTATAGAAATTTATTTGTGTTGATAAATATTTTAGTGATAATTTTTAAATTTATTGTTACTATTATTATTAATATTGTTATTATTATTATTATTATTATTATTATTATTATTATTATTATTATTATTATTATTATTATTATTATTATTATTAAATTATTATTATTATTATTCAAAGAATTACATAACATTGGCATTGCCATTTCCGCTCTCAAGTCAACTTATGAAATTTATTATTATTAAGAAACCCAATTTTATGCTCATGATAAAAATAAAAGTTAAATGATTTTGTTTAAAAAATTTTAAATATTTATTTGAAAGTTTTTTAAACTTTGTAAAATTTTGATTTTAAAAAATTTAAAAAAATTAATTTGAGTTAAATTTTAAAGTTATTATTATTATTATTATTATTATTATTATTATTATTATTATTATTATTATTATTATTATTATTATTATTATTATTATTATTATTATTATTATTATTATTATTATTATTATTATTATTATTATTATTATTATTATTATTATTATTATTATTATTATTATTATTATTATTATTATTATTATTATTATTATTATTATTATTATTATTATTATTATTATTATTATTATTATTATTATTATTATTATTATTTTTTGATAATTAATATATATTTTTACTTTCTATATATTTATGTGTAAAATTCTAAGAGTTCAGGAACTAGCATGTTTAGACGATTTATCAAATTACTAGTCTATATTTTCCCTTGTGTAACCATATTGATGCTATTAAAAATAAATATAATTTGTAATTTGAATCTGATTTTGAACCTTAAAATATGATTTATAATCTTATCTACTATTTGTAAATAATTTAACTTTAAATTAATTTTTTTGTTGTTTTTACACTTTTATAGTATTATTTCAAGTTTCTTGGTATTAGAAAAATCACTACTAATTTTAAAAATAAAATATTTTACACTTTCTCAACTGATCCAAATAATAAAATTTCAGGATTTGCTTTGGAAAAGTTATATAAGAAAAATAAAATCTAAATATCTATTATACATAAATTAAATTAATATTTCTTAACATTTTCTTTTCTTCATAAGATAAATATAAGATATAATTTAAATTATTTGCTTATGCATACTTTTTATTTATATTTTAGTACCACCAGATAAAATCAAATTAAAATCGTCACAATTTGATTTTCAAAACAATTCAACAAATAATGAAATCATACAAAACATTTGGGGACATCTTAATGAATTTTTGATTCTTTCCTGTGAAATTCAATATTCCAGACCTGCGACAGAGCTAGTATGGAAACTTGGAGAATTTGCGCTGCGAGAAGGAAAGTCAGGAGACATAGACGGCCAAGAAGTCGGTACAGTGACAACAAAATCTGAATTCATGGACTCATTTGATCAGTTTTAGTATGTAAATAATTATTTCAGTTTATTCTATTGCAATGTCTAATTAAATAAAATAATTTAGTTCTAATTAAGTTTGATATTTGTTTTCAATTTTTAATAAATTTTTAATTTTTTTAATTTTATTTTGTCTTCAAAAGTTTAATGGAAATAATATTTCGAATAATATTTTATTTACAGTAATATTTACAAGAATTTTTAGGATTAGAATTACTCATTAATATGTTTATTTTATGAAAATTCTGATTTCATTAAACAAAGTACACAGAGTGTTTACCCATAAATTTGTTTAAATTGGACTTCAAAAATAAATTTAAATTTTATTAAATATTTTTTATTACTATTGAATGAAATTAAAATTAAATAAATTAAAATTACACAAAAGTTTTACAACTTTTTTATATATCCTTTTTAAAAGCTTTTAAAAGGTTTTTAAATATCAAAACATACATTTGCTTAACTTATTATTTTACATTCTTAAATAATTTTTTTTGTGTAACAACCTTTATTTGAATTTAATGCATTTAGCAAAAAGAAATTTATTAATATTTTTTAAACTTATTACCTATGTATTTTGTCTTTTTAATATATCATATTTTTCATAATCACTAAAAAATAATATTTTTTTTCGAATTGTGTAACAAATTGGTTTTCAGTCATAACAAAAATAAATGACATGTGAAAATATTTTTACATTTTTTTTTCTTTCAACATACGTTTTTTATTTTTACGGTTTTATTTCTATTTGTTTTTTTACAGACTATTAGAACAAATTTAACTAATTAGAAAAAGGTACTCTAAACTTATAAATAACTCCAGACATAATTTCTCATTTTATTTTTTAATAAATTCCTGGATAAAATGAACAAATAAATCTCATTGTTTTCCATTTTTATTTGTATTTTATTGCTATTTATTTATAAACATATTCCGATAGAAAACATTGGGAAATGTCTATTAGGGTTAATTCAATTTCAATTGTAAATTGGCAACCGACTGAAGTGGCATTCATTCTTAACAAAAACAATTTGGTAAATTTTAATTAGTCTTAAACATTATTCAAATTATTTCAAATAAGAAGCCAAATAAAAATTTAGTAGTTTTGTTTAAAATTTAAATGAGTGGTAAAATAATAAAATATTAAATTTATTTATTTATCTTATTATTACTAGACTATTGATCAATATCTTTTAGAATACAAAACGACATTACAGGGGCAAAACTAAAGATTACATTATAAAACAGACTGTAGGTTTGATTGTGGCTTTGAAGCAGCTTATGGAATGACTACATACATCACTTATGTGTGTGTGTAAATTCCGTGTAAGTGAAAAGAAATTAATGTTTTTAGAAAAAGTTTCAAACTATGAATCGGACAAAATGAAATGTGAATTTCGAAGGAAACTTAATTTTGGGTAGGAAGTTCACAAATTTTGTTAAACGAATAAATGCCTCCTTTAAAACTCGCTTGACTTTGGTCTTTTAGACTATTACTATATTTTAATGACAACAAGATTGTTGAAATTTTAATCAGATATTAACTTAAACTCTAAACGTATCTTAAAGAAAGTTAAATAATTTTACAGTTACGGATGAACTTTTTACAAAGAAATATTTATTAAAACTTTCTAGCATTTTCCTTTAATAGAATGATTGTTATTATTTGTTTTAAACAATAAAACGAAATACTTTATCAAGAATATTTGTCACATGAATAGTTTTGAAAAATATTGGTACTCTATGATTGCCACTCTAAGATTAAAAAGCTGATTATGATTTGGATTCTAAAACAAACTAATAAAAATATTACATTATATTTTGTAATTATTATTCATAATACATAAAGATTCTCTTTACTGTTTTGCTTTTGCCATTTTTATGATTTTTTTTCTGATTAAAAAAAGTAATAGTTTGTGTAACAAAAACTTAACTTTTTCTAGTTCCCTATAACATTACCAACATACACATACTAGTTGTGCAGCCATAGTCTATGGTTTGTAGATGTAAGGCGTCAAAAAACTGGAAATTCATGAAGTGATAATAAAGTGTAACACCTTTATAACTCAGCACAAAAAGAAACAAAAAATACTTCTTGCCAAACATAATAATATATTCAATTTCTTTATATTTGTCTCAAAATTACATCAAAATAGGAATAGTAATTGTTTATATTCAAGAAATTGAAAATATTTATATTTTAAATGATTATATTAAATAAATTAAAATAATTTCATTAAATTTACATTTATAATAAATCGTGACAAGAAAAATCAATAATTAAAGAAGAATTAAGAAAGAATTACGCTTTGAAACTTTCAGCTTTCTACATCAGCTAGAGATTTGCATTCATGAAAAAGTAATTTCTCAAATTAAAATATCCAATAATTAATTTTCTGATATTAAATGTCTAATTAGGTTCTGAGTGTGAAACAACAATTAAAACATTGTTAAAAAAATAAATAGTTTTATGTTTGCAAAAAAAAACGATACTTAGTATATAAAATAAGCAGTTTGTAATTTTGAAAAATTATTTCTTATTTTCTATTAATTTAATAGGTGCTTTTTACGAATTTGTCTAAGCAATACTTAATATACTTAAAAACAAGAGTTGCTTTAAATTTATATTAATGATCTCTACCGGTGAGCATTTGAGCCAAATGTTTTAATAACGAGACAAATGCAAAAATATATATGTAACAAATATTTATTTGATAAATTAAATTAAATTTTTTAAAATATTTCCTAACTTAGTCTGAATTTCTTTTTCAATCAATAAGATATTTATTTCTATAGAAGTCACAATGATGTCTAATAAAGTTTTAGACAATTTTAAATTGTTCAAATTACTGCAAATTTCATCATTAATATTTAAATGCGATTATTATTATTAACAATAACTAATTTGGTCATATGTCACTAATGCTCGTTTAGTCTATAATTAAAATTATTTTTATTTGCGCAAATATTGATACCCGAAATTGGAATGTAATTGGTTGCACACAGCTTCAAATCAAAACAAAACTACATGCGCAAGGTGTCATTGGTTCTTTGAATTTTATATAACAGGAACAGTTATACTACTAAAGAGTATTCTTGAAGGTTATTCTTAATGTTTCAAAATATTGTAAAGTTTTACGTTTATTAAAAGGGTTTCAAATTTAACGATTTTTTCCCATAAAAGAAAGTATTCGGATTTCAAAATTTTATAATTGCCAAATTCAGCCATTCAAAAAATGTGGTTTAATGTTTTGTATTATATTCCAAAGCACTCAATATTTAAGACAGTAGCTTTCACTAATTACAAAACAACTCATAATCAATGTTTCCTATAATTATGCTTTTTGAGGTTGCGCTGTTAAACTAACTATTAACATGTTTAATGTAAAACTTTCTAAAAATAAAAATTAGAATGTTACCTTCAAATTTCTTGGATAACTGTTCCAATTTAAAGTATTAAACTCTGGAAGAATAAGCTCTCAATAAAACATAGAATTTTCTTCAGAGCCTTAACAAATACAAATTTTACTGACTTCTTTTACCAAGATATTCCAAAATAGCACCACTCTTAGATGCATTAATAAATCTTTCTATATTAAGCATTTTAAAATTTATAAATTAAATCTATTAATTAAAAATTTTATTTTTTAATATTTTCCATTATTATAATAAACGCCAAATACTAAAACGCCTGTGTAACTTTAAAAAAATTATTATGCACTGTTAGTGATTAAAAGTCCTGATTATAGCTCTTTCACAACTCTCAGGAAATATATATTCTGTCTCATATCCTATTTAAGTAACAATTCTTTTGTTACACCAATTTTATGAGATACTCAAATATATTTAACATGAAAAAATAAAGTACATAAAGTACATATTTAAGCAATTCAAAGCTTCTGTTATAAAATAATTAGTCTAAAATAATTCTAATTCTTCAACTCTAAGAGGTTTTTTAACATGTTGAATTAAAACAAGCTTTTGTTTAAAGATATCAAAATATTCTAAATAATTTGTACTAAATTTATTGTCAAACCATTTTTAACAGCTCCCAATTTATAGAAAAAATTGATTTATGCCTAAATTATTTCTAAACTTAAATCAAAGTTTGGTGAATAAAAATATAAAATGTTATTCAATGTAAAATTTATTGAAAATGCAATATATTTTGTAATTAATGTAATTGTGGAAATTAAAATAGTAATATATATAGATATATACAAAGAGTAATATACATTTATAACCTTTATTTTTAATATATAGAAATATATATGGTTTGTAATTTATATTTATATTTATGTAAAAAAATCTTTATAATAAATTGTATTATTTTATACTGTCATATTTTAATAGTTGTGTAGGTCGCAAATTTTTGGATAAATCCAAAATTTATTTAATATCAAAAATAATTTATTTTATTAATAAAAGTTCAAATAATACCAAAGTAATGGCTGAGTTATATTGTTAATAACATTATAAGTTTTATAGCTTTTACTTTTAAACTTTTATATACAGACAAACGGAAAGTTATACAAATGAGAAAGTTTTATATTGGCTCCTTAGGTCGTCAGACATGCCACTAAAAGCAATGTAAAATATTTCTAAATTAAAGTTCTTTAAATATTTCATTAATAAATTTAGATTAGAATTGCTAGGTTTTAATAATGACTTTAGATGGAAAGGAATTTTTGTGGCTACATTTTTCTTTTATTTAAACAACTGCACAAACGCAAGATGTTTTGTAAAGATTATTACAAGTGTTTTATCATTCTATTAGTTAATATTTCAATATCATTTTAAATTTAAATCTTTTAAAAGCCTGAACTTCATCAGCAATATTATTATTATTATTATTATTATTATTATTATTATTATTATTATTATTATTATTATTATTATTATTATTATTATTATTATTATTATTATTATTATTATTATTATTATTATTATTATTATTATTATTATTATTATTATTATTATTATTATTATTATTATTATTATTATTATTATTATTATTATTATTATTATTATTATTATTATTATTATTATTATTATTATTATTATTATTATTATTATTATTATTATTATTATTATTATTATTATTATTATTATTATTATTATTATCATTATTATTATTATTATTATTATTATTATTATTATTATTATTATTATTATTATTATTATTATTATTATAGAAAATCAATGGTTGTTTATTTTTATTAATTAAATAAGTGATTTTATTGTAAATCGAAAGTCCTGGCCCCTAAAAAAATTCAATATTACAATATTATTCATATAATGAATTGTGATCTCTATCAGGTTACTACAAAATAAAATAAAAAACTTCATAACCAACTCAAAATTTTAAAATAACATTTTCATTGAACATGAATTGTGGACCACCTAAGCCATTTAAAATCCTTGATTTTTTGAAGCTTTTTTTCAAATCATTGGTAGTCATATGAAAGGTGTAAGCTTCGCTGTTGAGGCATTACCTACTATGTTGTGGCTCTCTTAAAAGGAAAAACCATGATTTCTTTGTAAGTTACCTTTTAATTTACAATAAACTAGTTTAAAAATTATTTTAAAAAACTATGAAATTTGATCTAATTTTTTAAAAATTGAATTATTTGTCTTTTAAATGATCTTTAATTAAATTGCATAAATCTAAGTTTTTTGTTATTTTAATAAAAGTCTTAAAATTCTTAAGTTATTATATATTTTTTGACAATTTTATTACATATTTAAAGATTTTTTAATTTTAAAATTTCTGCAACTATTTAGAGGAGAATATTTATTTTATATAAATATTTAAACCTTTCTGACAACAGGAAAAATTTTAAATATTAAAGTTTAATACAATTATCTTTTTAATAAATAATCAGAAACTTTCGACCGATTATCAGTGTAAAATATTTAAATTCATAAATCATATTACATTTCTTTGTCAAAAAGGGAAAAGTTTTATTGATTTTATGTCAAAAAAATACTCAATGTGAATATTAAAAAGAAATATTTTTGATGGAATTTATAATGTATAAAAAATCAATCAATATTAGAGAATTTCTAATAAAATTAAATATTATTTAAGTTTTTGAGTGACAATATTTTATTAACGTTTTGACTTCTATCAATTTTAATTTACATTTTGTTTCAATTTTTGAATTAGTTTTTTTTAATAAAAAGAAAACTATTAAAGCTACATCAAAGAATTATTTTAAATGAATGTATCAGCTATGTCTGAGACAAAATACAAAATAAAAATTTATGAATTGCATTATGTTTTAAAAGAAAATTCAGTTTATTTTTAAAATGACTTAAATATGAAAAACAATTTTTTATAATAAATAATAAAATATTATTAATAAATTAAAAATAAACAAATAAATATTATTAATTAATTTAGTTTATGATAAATTGTATTTTCTACTAATTTCTGTACTGAAAGAAACTATATGTAATGAATTGATGCATAATTATTGTGGCTTTTATAAACAAATTTTATTCAAGTAAAACATTAAAAATATTTAACAAATAGATGGTTCAATGATTATTTCAGAGCGAAGTTACCATTTACTTAAAGAACTGCTTCCCATTTGTTTGGCAGACGATCGATTCCTTTGGCAAAGAATTCATGGTTCTTGGTTGCAATCTTCGCTTCATCTTAATCGCTTGTACGTTTTTCAACGAGCGATTGGCGTGGTAGTTTGTTTGAGCTTCGGTCGCTGAATATGGAGGATGTGGGAGCAGCTCCTATCCTTTATTAGCGATCAACTTAATGACGCAATATTCAGCACGAGGACGGGAATTTTCCTGGTGGATGACGATATGACTCTTTTTTCTTGGTCGATTCGCCACGATTTCAGCGTAAAGACGGTTAAGCTGAGCCAGATAAACGTTACTGTTAATGTTGAAATGTCCTTACCGTTTTTGTCGATAATCTGCTACTGTTGATGGTCATCATCATCATTCCACCAATAACAAATTTCGTGTTTTGGTATTCTTTTTGGTATTCTATCTGGAGACACGCAAACCTTCCTTTTCACGTTTTTGATGAGTTTTATCAAAATTGGCGCTTGCTCATTTCATGTTGTAGCCGGAGAGATTGTGGGAACCCATTCAGTCTATTTCCACACTTTCCGAGCTTTTTGAGACGAAGTTTCGTGCATCTGTTGACAATGAAGTAGTGAGCTAGCATTTGTGTTGTTAGACTTTCATTCTCTTCCATGAAAAGAATTAAAAGAACCTGGTCATTAAAGTCTGATGGTCATTCTCTTTTTTGTTCATCTGCAAGGATCGTGTCATCCGTTTTGAACCTCTTGTACCATATTTCAAGTTGGCTTTTGCTGATTGTTTCCTCATTACATTAGGAGCATTTGCTTATAAAAATAAGTAATACTGATAATGTTTGATAAATTTAGAGCTGGCACGACTTATGCCAGTAAACTTCGGCCTTTTTTGAGAAAAGGCATTTCATTTATTTTTAGGCATTTTATAGAATGTGTTAAGTTAAAACTTATTTATATAATTTATATTGTTTTTCTAGTTATAAAGTAAAACCAAGAAAGTGAATCATATAAACTGTACGACTTTTGAAATTTAGAGCCATTCAAAAAACGGTTTTCATATTTTTGATTTACAAAAATAAATAACAAATATTATTTAACAAAACGTAAATTTTATGTAATTAATTCAAAATACTTATTAATTCAAACAAAAATTGAATTATTTATTATATTTATTAGCGCTTGGGTGTTATTCTTATTATTTATTTATTTAATTATTTATTATATTTATTAGCGCTTGGGTGTTATTCTTATTATTTAAAGAACTAAAGGGGTCAGTAATTATCCAATTTTCATTTTTTATTAAATATCAAATGAAAAATCATATCTCTAATTTTTTCAATGTTTTAAATATTTACAATAAGTTTGGTAAAGGTTTTATTTTTTTAACTTTAGACTTAATTTCCTTTTTTAACATATTTAGGTTTTTCTTCATTTTTTCTTAAAATAATATTTATTTATTTTATTTTATAATTATTACATTTCAAAACTTTTGTTTTAAAAATCAAAACTTTTAAATCATGATTTATTTTCATAAATCCTCTAATACATTTAAGTGGGCTTTAACAATATGAATTATCTTGTCTTTATTTCTTGTCCTTATTTATTTTGATAATATTTTACAGTTACCTGATCACACTCATTGGTTCTCTTGAGCCTTCAACTCTGGAAATAATTTTATGTCAACGTGTTTGACATACAACTAAATTTGGTGAAATTCTGGTAATCAAACTTTAAAATATCCAACTATTCGATATCCATTTTACCTTGACAAACGTTTTGGCCTAAATTTCATGTTGAAAAGTGAATGAAAAATATTTCTCTCTTTTATAATTAAACGTTAGTAGTCATAAGTTTAAAATATGTCCAACTGAGAAAAATAAACTCTAATCTCTAAAATAAAATCACTTTCATATAGGTAATTAAATAATTAAAATTTCAAAATTTTCAATGTAGCAACAAGCTAATATTTTACAATTATTCTTTCAAAATATATTTAATGAATATTTAAACAAAAGTCTCATTTTACTAGCATATTCTAAAGTTAATGTGTTTGGTTTTTTTAATTTTAAAAATGAAAATCACTTCATACCCCGAATTACTTTAATTATACTTTTGTTAATGATCCATTTTCTCTTATTGAATGATATTTTATTTAAAAATATCTTTTTACTAGTGCCAAATTTTTCATTTTTCTCTTTTATGTAAGAGAGGATTTATATATAATGAAAGGTAAATAAAATTAATTTTAATGAACTTTAAATAATAATAATTTAAAATTATGTAAAATGAATTGTGTAAATCGTTTTCAAATTTTCGACAGTTTCCGAAATTTATTTATAAAAACGATTACAAATGATGGAATCAGTGTTTTAGACAAAGAAAAATAAATTCTTATTAAATAAATTATAAGTTCTACATATTTACAAATAAATATTTTAAGAATTTGAAAGTTAATAAAATAATAAGTCTTCCTCAATAGAAAATAATAATCTAAAGTGAACAAATGATTTTTTACACAATTTTAATGTGTTGTGTAAAAATTAATTTATAGTATTTGATGGGGGGTAATACATTTAATAAAGTACTAACTATATCAAATGCATTTTTTTCGAAGCTTGACAGAAATTGTTTTATTGTTTTAATAAATATTTCAAATGTGCTTTCAAAATTAATAATAGATTGTTACATTATAAATTTTTAGGGTGTAACCTTTTCTTAGTACAGTCAAATGATTACGTTATATTAATTAATTATCAAATAGATGTATTAGCTTTTCTCTTCGTTAAAACAAACATATGTTTGTTAATATTTTGAATTTGTTCATTTCGCTGTAAAAATGATAATTTTAACATATACGTTTGACCATAATAATAATTCTTAATAAAAGTTGAGGAAGAATATAATTAATTTTAGTTTATTGCATTCTCTGATAATTTGTAAATCTCATTATAAAGACAAAAATCTATACAACAGATTAACAGTTCAATTTTAATGAAAATCATTTTTAATATTTTTCTAAATAAATTTAAGTCTAGTTTATTAAGAAAACAGGTGCACTAATAAAACGTATATAAAAAAATAAAATGGTTCAAATCTGTAAGGAATAATATCGGGCAAACATATTATCCATTTTCCTAAAATATAAAAAAAACTTATGCAAAAAATTCATTTTAATATTTTAGCAAAAATTCTATATAATTATGTAAATATAATATATGTAAAATTTATTGAGTTTTCACTAAAAGTGAAAAAATTTTTTTATATTGATTATCCTTATTCATGTGTCATCACTGCTACAATGCAATTTATTAATAAAAAATAAATTATTTTTACATTTTAATTTTAAAGAGTTTCATTTCTAAAATGTATTTAATAGACTAATTTAATTAAAATACAAAAAATATACAAACTTTTATCTGTAAATGAAAAACATAATTGAAATATTTATTAAATGCAACATGAAATAAACATATAGGTTTTATACCATATTCTGTTAATCTAAACAATGTTAAATAATATTATTTTAAACAAAGTAAGTTGAATCAACGAATATAAAGACAAGTCGTAGATATGTTAATAAAAAAACCGCTAACTATATTAATCAAACTTCTCATATATGCCAGCATTCGACATCATGCATTTTTATGTTTATTCGAAGGCTTGATGAAAATTTCTGAAAACCTTCTTATTTTTATTTTTAAAATATTCGGTTTAATTTTTTTTATTATTCTTAATTATCCTTTGAATATACGTAACTAATAATACATTAAATGTTGAAAACAGCCTTCATTTAAATACTTGTTTAATGTTAATATTTTGTTTTTATAAAGAAAATAAGGAATTATTTTATGAATATGAAGTTGTTTACTCAAAACTATAAATTGGTAAATGCTTTTATATATATTTGGGTGAAAATTAGAAAAAATATTGGTTTCTATGAATAGACAATTTCATTATTCCAAGAAACCTATAAAAATATTTTGACAATAAAAATTAAAAGAAATATTACTATTGAGTGATATTTCAATTTTATTTGTTTCCAGTAAAGGAAATTAAATTAAGAAATTTCTCTTAACATTGAATATTTGTTGCCTTTCACTCATAAAGATAATAAATATTTTATTAATAATATTTTCAACTATTTAATAATTCCATTAATTTAAAACTTTTCTAAATTAAGCCAGACAAAACAAGGAATTTTATGTCGCTGATACAAACAAAACAATAAAGATAACTATAATATACAAATGTACAGTAATTAAATTTATAGTTAACGAGACTACAAAGTCAAGCATGTGTAAAAAAGCTTGTTTTACAAATAATTAGTTCTTTTATGATTCCGACTTAAAATAACGCAGATAATATTATAAATATTCAAACATTAATAATGGAGTCCTTTTAAGTATTAAGTTATTTTATTAGGTAATTATACAAATTTATTAACTTATTTATTTTCTAAAAAGATATATAATTTGATAATTTTATTTGGGGCTCTGTTTATTTTTACAACAGAGCACATCGACACGTAAAATGTAACATGAAATAGGCAAGTGAGTAAACCAAAGTTAATAATAGTTATTTTTAAAAATAATGTTTCTTGGTAGCATCATAAATTAAATTTTATAGATATAATAAATAATAGTAAAGCGTTTACATCCAATTTTAAGTTTTTGTTAGGAAATAACTTTGATTGTAACATAACAAATGTGAATTAATATATACATGATTTACGTCATTTAAAATACTTAAAACCATGATATTAATGAGTAAATTAAATTAATTAAAATAGCTTTTAATATTTTCCATATGTTATATTAAAATAAATTAAAAGTATTTGAGACCAATATATCACAAACTAGTTTTGAAATATAGCATTTTCAGTAATTTAAATGAAATATTGTTTTTATTTTATTATATTCGAATTTGTATTCTAATATTTTGTCAGTAAATATGTTATCAATAGTGCTCTTATGTTTTTTATTTATAAATTTAATTTAATCTAGAAAAAGGAAAAATATTATTGAAATATCTAAACTCATTTAAAAACTGAGTAGAGTAGAAATAACAAAATAAACATAATATAATTGGTTTCAATAATAGATTTAATTGTTTTATTCTCAAAGAATTTCACATTAAAATTTTGCTAAAAATAAAATTTCTAAACAATAATGCTTTTTTACCTAATTTTAAAGTATTGTTTTATGGTTTCATAATATTTATATTTCATAATTATATATTTTAGTTTTTGTACTTTCGTTTTCTAACACCTACTAATAAATAATAAAGAAATTATTTTAAAAAAATAGCATAGTAAAAATAGGCAGTAAATTGAATTTTGCTGCTAGATTATTTTAGCATGGATTACCTAATGGAATCATATAATCCATTTCAAAATTAATTTAAATGTTTTCATTCATAATATATTTCTATTATAAATAAATAAAATTTTAAAATTAAAATGAATACGCAGATAAATTAAATTCTGCAATATTAAATATACAAATACTGATGCTAAATCAAATGCTAATAATAATAGTAATAATAATAATAATAATAATAATAATAATAATAATAATAATAATAATAATAATAATAATAATAATAATAATAATAATAATAATAAAAAATAATAATAATAATAAATAATAATAATAATAATAATAATAATAATAATAATAATAATAATTTTTAAGAAAGTCATGTGAAATTAATTAAATATAAACCTTTTTGTTTAAATATATTTAATGTCTAAATCAAATTTTATTTTTCAGCTATAAAAGTGAATCACATCTTAGATTACGACTACGTAAAGATCATAACGGAGAAATCCTCAAGTGTACTATAGCCAATGAGCAGAGTTTCATGCATAAAACACCAAAACCTGCAATTATGAAATTAAATGTTTTATGTAAGAATTTCTATTTTATTCAAATTAATATAATTTATTAAGTTATTTTTAACGTTCTCATTGAACTTCTGTTAAATTTAAAATTGTTTGAAAATATATTTAGCATGTTTTTAGGAAATATGTTGCTTTAATAAAATAAAATTGTTTTATTTTTTTGACTTGTTTTGTGCACATCTATGTCTCAGAAAGTTTTAAAATTACATCAATTTTTTTTTGATGTTGATTTATCTGAAGAAGAAGCTATATATAAAAAAAATTTAAATCACAGAGAAAATAAAAAGATAACAAAAATAAAAGTTATTTGTTTTGTTTGAAGGTTTTATTAATTCAAGAAATAAATTGATGTTTGAATATTGTCCACTGTTTTTATAGATATATGTTAATTTAGGTATTATGAATCTTAAAATATGTTTACAATAAAACAATTATATTGCGTTGACATTAATAATCATACTACTAATAAAATTAATAAAAATATTAAAAGCCGCGTTACTCTTACTAAAGAGAATTTTTAAAAGAACGTATTAAAAGTTTATTAATAAATAATTAAATAAATTTGGCAACGATTTAATTAAAAGATAACGCCAATAAAAAACTTTTCGTACGATATATTTCGATAGCATAACTGTCATCTTCAGGTATTTATTCTTCGTGATTTAAATAAAATTATTATTTATGAAATTATTTGTTTATTTAATATCAGTTTTATTATTTTTATTATTTGTAAAATATATATGCATGCATCCACCACAAATTCTATGAAAAAAACCAATCTGTTTCCACAAAATTTCTTCGGAGTTTGGATTCATATAAATTTCATTAACAAAATAATATTAAAAACATTCTCATAATACATAACATTCATGGACTCATAATATTATAATATAATATTTTATTTTTATTCTATGTACAATATATTTATTTTTTGAATAATTTGAAAAACGAAATGTAACTTCAATTGAATAAAAATTTAATTTAATTTAATATTTTAAGGTTTTTAATAATATTGGGATATTTACTCTTGACTGAGTTTATTCTTTTGTCTGTGTTCGTTTTCACTTAATAAATTTTACCTTTTCTTCCAAAATCATTATAAAAACCCATCAAATGAATGAAAAAAATTTAATTTAACTAAAAAGGAAACTTAAACAAAGGAAATTATCATTTTATTTCAGCTAAATGTTGATGGAAGGATTAGACATTTTATTGAAAAAGGTTGCTGAGGCTTATTTTAGCGATTGGTTTTTAGAATTAATTTGGAAAAGTTAGTAATTTTGTTCACATATGAATTAAACCACCTTATAAACTTTTTTCAAAGTTTGTGGTAATTTCTGGGGTTTTTTTGACGTTCTCACGTATGTAACCTATGTCAGATCTTAGGCAAAGGAGTTTTGAAATAAAAAATATTCTGTAGTTCAATGATAAATGTGGTTTATAAACTGCAAACATACATTTTTTTTGTTTAAAAAGCCCTTAAAATAACCATTCAGCAGAAATCATATTTTTAAGATTTATAATGTTTCATGCTATTTATTTGTGTCTGAATGGTATCTTTCAGCTCTACTCGGTTTGCCTATAAGAACCTAGAAATTGGATTTCATTATCACAGCTTGGTATTTTGTGGAGTAAACTGTATATTTTTGTTTTGAATGTTTGTGATAAAATAAGAATCATAGAGATTTCATTGCATTTGTTCATAGATAATTAGTCTCTGGTTTTAAAGTTTTACTTAAAAATGTTGATATTAGCTAATTTTTTAATGTCAATTGAGACATAAATTTAACTTAAATGGGTAATAGTGATGAAAAGAGGTATAGTTTTGAGTATTATGTCTCCTGACAATTAAATTAAACGATTGTGAAATAATTCTTGAAAGGAAGTATCAAATATATAAGGTAAAAAAACATATTTTTGACATTAAAAAAATATAAATAAAAATAAAAGAAGTTAATAATGTATTATAAATTTGGAGATTTATAATAAATAAATTATTGCAAGATATTTTCAACTAAAATTTAGAAAAACACCAATTAAAATTTGAATAAAACAAAAGAAAAACACATCAAACGAACAAACATTAATACGCAGCTTTCTAATGATGATATTGTGAATTTAAACAAGAAAAATGCCATTAACATATTGCAATAAATTTCAATTTACAATGATGATTTCTCTATAATTCATTTATTCTAACAAATTTTCATTACCATAATCTTCTTCAAGGCAACTGAATCCCCTGAGAAAATTTTGAACAGAAACAAATATTGAGGCAGTTTACAATTTTATTTTATTTTCATTTATTATATTTTTAATAATTATTTTTAAATTAATTTTGATTGTTATTTTGATAAAAAATATTTTCTTTATTTGTGCCTGTTCAAGACGATTAGAAATGCAAATGTCAAATTTGTTCAATTGGACTGTGCATGTAAAGTCAGAGAATAAAGATATTAGGATAAATAATTCGGTAGATTTTATCTGATTCTGCCATAAATATATCTTTTGATCTTTCTATCTTGAATATGCATTACTTGATATTATCATTTTGACAATTACCTAATTCAGTATTAGCTTAATATTTTGGCTCCAACCACATGAACTTTGATTCTTAGACAATTATGTAAAAATAAGATTCTATATTTATTTTTTATGAATGCATTCAAAAAATATAAAACTATTTTAATTATTTTTACTATAATTTTAATGAGTATTATTATTATTATTATTTATTTTAAAAAAAATTTTCAAAAATTGTAATTATTATCAATATTATTAATAAATTATTTAGAGAAATATATTTAAAAATAATAAATATATTTCAGATATTGGATTGGTTAATTTTTGAATAAAAATATAATCATTATCTGATACTGAATTTTATGATTTTGTTTTTGTTATATATATTTACATGTTTATTTATAAATTGATTTATTGTTATAAAATGGCAAAAACTAAGAATTAAAAAGTTTATTTTTAGCCAATTGATAAAATATTGTAAAAAAATTTCTTTATAAATATTTCAAATACACTAAAAACTCGATTTGCGTCGTTAATTGGGCCCCAAGAAAGACGACGCAAATCAAAATTAATTTTTCCATATAAAAATGTATTTTTTTAATTAGTACTAAAACTTTAGATCCCTTGGATTAAAAACTATTTTTATTTCAATCATTATGTATATATGTAATACATAAACCAATATTAAATATAATACATAAATTCATTAAAATATTAAATAAAATATTAAACATAAATTCATTAAATAAACAAAATAAAAAATTCACAATAATTAAACAAAATATAAAATTCAGAAACCATTTGTAACTTTCTTTTTTTTATTCTAATTCGATGAACTTGACGATTCTAAATCGATTACCGTTTCTGTAGACTGTAAACTTGTCTAAAGTTGGCTGAACTTGTGCAGGCTTTTTTCCACATAAATCTCTTTATAGCAATTGATAGCTTAATCAATAGGGTCATTATATACAAAAATATCCATTGTCTGTAAAATCAGTTGCATTGCTTTCGAAATACGACGAGCCGTTAACTGTATTTCTTCTGGAACTATATTAGGTGTATCAATATCGTCCACCAAAAGAACGTTCAACTTTTATAGAAATTAAATCTTCATCATGTGATATCAATATATCATTAATATCAGCTTCCTCCATGCCTTTAAAGTTTGCTTCTCTAGGTAATTCAGAAATTTATCTACGAACCGTTGGCACAACGTCAGCTTCTGTATCTTTATTTTATATGGGAAATTTAAACAACGCAAATCGAGGTTTTACTGTACAAGATTTAGAAGCATCAAAAAAATATGAAATAAAAAAATGTTACGCAAAACATTTTTTATTTCATATTTTTTTCATGCTTCTATGTCTTGTATTTGAAATATTTAAATTAAATGAGTGACATCTATCATGATAAATTAAGATAACAAAATGATTTCTAAACATAATATATTTTATTTTGAAATTATAATATCAACGAATAATAATAAAATACATTAACAAAAAACATAGAATTAAATTATAGAAACAATAGTCTATTATGTCATTAAAGATAGTTTTATTAATTTTTAATTAATCTTTACTCAGCTTTACCTTCAAGAAGCGCTAAATATAAAAAATGAATTTTAATGAAATATTTCCCTAAAATCAAGTTGTTGTTAATTAATTGCTTATTATTTGTGAAACATTTTACATTATTAGTGAAAATATAATGTATTGTGTCGGTCAATGTTAGGAGTTTGTTAGATTATTAAAAGCAACTTCTGATGCTTTATTCACAACCGTACATATTAGAGATGAGTAATAATTAATAATTAGTAATAATTATTATTGAATATTATTACTAATATAAACAATTATCCATCCCTTAAATGATAACGGAAGAATTTTATGAAAAAGCAAAAGAGGAAGCGAAGCACAAAATTATTTATAAGAAATGACTAACAACCAAGCAAGTCCAACGATTGTGATAAAAGAATTACACTTAATGGTCAAACTAACGATATACCGTAGCATATTGCTATAAATCAGGGGGTGAATACTTCAATGAAAGAAACAAAAAAAGAAAATTCGGAGCTTTTATTTTTTAGATTAATTTTTCAAGATCCTTTCTTCTTTTTGGATTCCTAAAATATAAATCCTAAATTTCAAATACTTTCTATGCGTCATTTCCCAAATTAACAGAAAAATATTTTTTATTTTATAAACATCAACTTTTACCGACACACAGGCATCGATTGCAAATGAATCTTTTGTGGCTATTATATACCATTTTACTGACGAGCACTTTTATACATTGAATTTTTTATTATCAAAAATCCTTTATTTTGCAATTGTGTATTGTAAATGCGAACAAGAATATCGAAATTCAAAATAATTTTAAAAAAAGTACAAGTTATCAGTCACTTTAAACATAGTTCAACTGGTTCGTGCTTACTGGAGAAATATCAAAGATTATAACAAACTTCCTTGTCATAAGTTAATACAAGAGGTTTCAACACGCCGGAGTTCCGTTTCTTATATGATTGAACGGTTCTTAGAACAAAAAATGGTAATTTATGACGTACTAATTGAACAAAATGAAATTTATATACTAACTTTATTAACAGACAATTATTTAATTATTGTTCAAAAATTAATTTTCATATTTTCACCATTTTATGAAGCGACAAATCTAATTTTTAGGGAGAAAAATGTTACGATCAGCATAATACAATAAAACAATTGCATATGTTGATTGAACGTGAACGTGATAATGACGCGAGCAATGCTACATTATGTAATTTCTTAAATTGTGTGATTCAAGAAATAACAAAAATGAGAAGTTAATTTGATTATGTAAATAAGCAGCATTAAATCTGAAATGGAGATTTATAAAACTGTACAAAATGTTTTACTTATTGGTGTATCTAGCAAAAATAAATCTTTACTATTAACGAATCATGAGGAAGGCAGTGACGCAAATCACGATGAGTTATTAAAATATCTTTATCTACCCATATTTAATAAAATCGACGTTCCACCTGTTTTTGGAGAAACAACAAAACAAATTATCCTTCTCTAAAGCATGTTCAAGTTCCCATTCCGAGAGTATTTTTCCTGTGCAGTGTATATTAACAATGATCAAAGAATCAGATTAACCCCAAGAAACTTATAATTGCTAATGTTTTACGCAATAGCTATTGTTGCGTTAAATTTTAAAATAAATAAGTCGAAAATTCTGTTGATTATTATACTTACTTATTTTTTTTACTTTTTCTTATTATTTTTCTTACTTTGTTTTTACACAACTTCGTGTAATATGTATAATAACTGCATTAAAAATTTGATTATATATAAACTATTAATAATAAATGTATTGATGCTATTTCAATTATATAATGTTTTTATGAAGTTTAAATTAATTTCATTTTATATTTTAGTTGTTTTAGATGTAAAAATGGATGTAATTCCTCATAGACCGTTTTTTCACTTTACTGAGCATGAAATGATTCAGATTAATTGTTCAGCATCTACAAATCCGGCAAATGTCATTTATAAGTAAGATGATATAAATATTTTTAAAACCCATAGTAAAAAAATAAATATATGAAAAATTTTCTTTCTCTATAAATATCTCTAAAATTTATGTTAATTATTTTGGAGAATTTTAATATATGATAGTGATACTAACTTTTTCTAATAGAAATATCAACCTGGAAAACTTGTATAATTGCTCTTAAAAATATTTTAAAAAATATAATATTTCCAAAAAAATATGTAAAAGAAAACCATTCATAAAAAAAATATTTCTGAAAAAAATTCGAAAATTTTTTTCGAATGAAAAGATTTTCAAGTTATTTGATTTTTTGTAATATTTTTAATGATGAAATTTTAAATCAAATCAGTTAGAAATTGTTATGCTTTACCGAATCAATTCCAAAAAAAAGAATTTTTGTTAAATTTTAATTTCATTTAAATATTAAGTTATCAGACATTTTAAAAAAATATTATAGTTATATAATGGATGGGCCAAATAAAAAATTAATTCAATGAAGAATAAAGCTTTTGTTTGATAAATAAATATATAATAAATATATCATAAACATTTTTTCTTCATAACAAACATTTTATAACTTACCTTATAATAAATTAAAAGTCATTTAAAACAATTATTTAAATTTAATATCAAACAAACAAAATGTTAATTTCATTGCACATTATCTAAACTTTATTTTGTTTCGCACGATTTCATAAAATAGATAAGATAAAGTGATTTTTCATCAAAAAACTAGTGTAAAGCAATTTTGCTATCTCATGTTTTATAACAACATAAACATTTAAAAATGAAAAGAATATATAATTATGCCGTTTAAATTTTAATTATATTTAAAACAATTAAAATGTATTATTCAACTTTAAAATAAAAACAATTTATTATCAATTGCAGTACATCATCACATAACAAAAAGTTCAGAAAAAATAAAACGCATTCGAATTTCTTTAAAATAAATTCCTTGAAAAAAAAATTACACAATCAACTCGGGTGAGGCGCCAATTTCATGTAGATACAATCTAGCAATGATTAATCATATTGCAATATATCAAATTTAAAAATCTTTCGTTTATGATTTTTTTCCCCGTTAGGTTTAGTTTGATTTTAATTCATTAACAAAAACGAACCTATAAATTAACTAATTAAATTAAAATTTCATTTAATTAAATCTCGCTTTAAAAATGTTGTTAAAATTCCATAAAATCTCTTTTAAAAAGAATCAAAAAAGGAATAATGTGTTCAATTAAAACAATAAAATCTAAAATTATTTTATTGTAAGAAAGACATAAAATGACATGAAAATTACTTTATTGTCTCAAAATATTTAAAATAAATGAGTTCAGCGGATTTATAATGATTGTTTATGTTTTAGACAAAATATAATTGTGAAATTGTTTTAGCTTTAACATCAATAAGTAAATGGAAAATGTGATGGGCCTATTGAAACATGAGAATGATCTTCGAAATTATCAATTTGTTTTATTTTCATTTCCGACTTAAACTATATTTTTATCTATGTAAGCAATGTTAATTAAATAATGTATATCTATATGAAAATAAACAATTCATGGTATTGATATGATTATATATATTTATATAAGATCATTCAATGACCATTAAATAAAATTGTGCGCTTGTATATATTTATATATATATATTTATATAATTATATATATTTATATAAGATCATTCAATGACCATTAAATAAAATTGTGCGCTTGTATATGTATATTTTATAAATAAATATTGTGGTGATTTGATACAATATTTTGTAAGTAATTAACATTTATTAATTATTGTTTTGTTTTAAAGTATCGAAAACCACTAAATGAAAGTGTTATTTTGGACAATTGTATTATGAATAATATTATTTATTACTGTTATGAATAAACAACCAGGATCCTTACGTCGTTCTAATAAAAGACGAAACCATTCTTATTTGCGATCCTGAAATTTATAAGTGCTACTTCAAAGCTATACTTTTCATACAACAGATATAAATGGTTTTTATTAAAAATTAAACCGTAATATAACTAATATTTTTTATTTTATTAAAACCTAACCACTTTTCTTCAAATATCCAAATTTTATATAGTTCATATCAAATGTATATTATTTACTTTAAACGTATACATTTAATATTCCACAAACTACTCGTAAAAGAAAATCATTCTCACTATTACACAAATGGGTGTAAACACAGTTAAAGTTTGTAATACTATCCGTTAGCTGTAGTTAGTTAAATGGAATCAAATTTAAATAGAAATCGTATTGAAAATAAATTTCAAAACTGTATTCGATATAAAAACCATCAAAACGTATTGACTTTAAAAAACCTATTAAATTCATGAAAAATGAAAACAATATTGGCCTAAAAGTATGAGATTAGTCAAGTCATAATGCAAAAACTGCAAATTTTGCTGTTATGTAATTAAAAGCAATTCGCCTTTTACATAAGGTTTTGTAATTAATCAGAAATATTTTTTGCTAGTTGTTGCAAAATAAATAACCAAAATTGATATTATAAATAATATATTATATTTTTTAGTATTTATTTATTTAAACATTTGTCGTTTTGTTTCATTTTAATCCATTATTTTCCTAAATATTTTGATATCTCACAATAGCTAGTAAAAAGACTTTAAAGTGCTAAAGATGCAAAAACCAAATTTTATCCCCAATAGTTTCCCACTAAAAATGTTTAAAAAGAGATTATATTTTTTTTTATTACATTTCGTTAAAAAGAATAATGAAAAAGTTTTGCAGTCTTCAGAAATAGGTGAAAAAGGTCTATTTATAATTTGTTTTCCATTAATGTAGAATTTGAAATTTACACATTTAGTTTAATTAGAATTTTATCTTTTAATCGAATTTTATTTATTTTTGTCACAGACAATCGGTAAATAAATTAAACATTTAAAATTAGAAATCTTCTAGATTGTGGTAAAGTTTTTAAGACAAATGAAACTGAAATAAAAAGAATTATCGTATTATTTTAGTCAAAGATTTTAAATTACATTTGTAATTGTATTTCTTTGTATTCATTACATTTTAAAATATTTAATTTTTTTTATTCAACTTTCTTATTAAATATTTTAGTTTATTAACAAAAAATGCCATTAGCAAAAATTCAAGTTTAAAAAAATATTTATCTACATTCTAAATTAGTGATCAACAACCTTTTTCTGACCCAGAAAATAAAATTCTTATAAATATATTTTTTAGATAGACAAATTTATATAAGAGAATATTCTCATAAAAATATAGTTTTATTTTGTTTTTTTAACATGCAAAATAAATAATTAAAATTAACAAAATAATTCTTAATGAGATATTTGACACTGTTTTGCTGCAACAGATTTCTCAATATCGGTAGCTATTGAATTGCAATTTTCCAACCTTTCATCATTAAGTCGCTTCAAATAATCAGTTTTTATTAGTTTCATTATTAAAAATAATTGTTAACAAATATACGTGCTTCCACATAAAGTCATTAAATGTTGTAGATGAGTAAACAATAATGAAATTTTTTTATTTTAATTCGGCAATACTTCAATACTGCTTCGATTTGAAATTTTTATTCTACATCTACTAAAAATTCATGAGTGATGAGCAACGATTTTTGCCAATATTTGGTGTCAACATCGGAGACCAAGCTCACAGACGAGTTTCAAAATTTTACACGTCACCGTCAGAGTGTCATTGTAGCTGATGGAGACTATGTTAAGGCACTAAATTTGACATACCCATAGCAACACTGTCAATCGGTTTACACCATTGATTATTAAAAATAAAGTGAATGTTCGAAGTTCAAATCTCATAGGTTTACGATAGCCTTTCTCAAAGTGGGTGATAACGCCCCCTTGTAGGGCATTAAAGGCCCTAGAAAAAAATGGGTGGGCGTTGACGTGGGTTAATAGGGCTATGGTAGATTTGTAATTTGATTTACTTTATATTTTAAATTTCACTAAAATTTAAACCTAGTCCACACGTCGTATGCAATCAAGTTGTAACAAGTTTCTGTTAAATAACGCTATTGGAGCAATCCGGTGGCAATTGTTCTGTACCATTAAAATTTATTTACATGCAATACATTTTGTATATTATACAATTAAATAATCTTTTTGGGGCGGTGGCAAATCAAATTGTTTTAAGGAGCGATGGTTATAAAAAGCTTGAGAAACACTGGTTTACGACAATAATATTATAAAGTGACGTGTTAGTACTACATAAATTATAACATAATTGCATTGTATCAAATAAAGAAACACTTGACAAAAGATTAACTACATCAAACGATACAGTAAAGTTATCATTCTTAATCATATCCAAATTTACTATAAAATAGGCAAACTCAAAACATATAAAACTCAATCTTAATTCAGTGTTTTAGAAAACTACATAAAATATTAGCTCCTTTATATTATGAAGTTGGTACATTGGCAAGACAGGTCTCATGAGTAGACTAGCAGGTTAAAGCTTGTTTTTCTAATGGGACTACGTTGGTTATCAGTGATCATTGTTACTAGTTTTAGAATAATTAAAAAAAATTAATTTTTTTAATATATTAATTTAATAAATGTTTTCATGTTTTCCACAAAAAATGAAAACAATGCTGTAATAATAAAAAGTAATAATACTTGTAGTCACAATTTTGATGAAGTTACTGATTCTTTTTATTCTAATTTATTCTGTTGTAAAAAGGAAACGAGGTAAGAAAGTCTTTTAGTTGTTATTCGTTAAAAATACTGCTTTTATGTTTAAGAAGTTATTTCTTGTAAGATTCAAGTTTTTTTTCATGAGTGGTTTTGAATCAAAGTTGACAAGGTTTCAGGTGGAACACTCGATGTTGCGAAAAGAAAAGGGGTTAGACTGGTATTTTTATCGTTCAATGGGATTTAACTATTTTTTTAAAATTTAATCCTTAATTATGTCTTTATGACACAATGAAAGCGTTCATTCATAACGTTTGATAGTTTATAGTCATTCAGATTATTTGGAGAAGCGGGCCAAAAAGCATTAGATAAGAAGCAAAACAAATTAGCAACACCACTGTTCCTAAGCAGAATTACAGGTATTCATGGAAGGCAAAGTCTATAACCCACCAGGGTTTCTGGCGATCTCTTCAATCCTAACTAGCCAAATTATGAGTACTATATAATCTCTTTAAGTGTCTTTTTGGAGATTCTGGTAGTTATTGCTCAATCGTGAACTCTGATACAAAGATTTACATTGTCGTTTTCTCCAAATCGAAGGATTTTACTTAGAAATAGTAATAATAGTTAATCAAGTATTTTGGCCGAGTGTCTAAATGATGAGATTTTTAATTAAATATTATAGTTTTTGAAAAATAATTATCTTAAGTGAAATGTTGTTATTGATATTTATGTATTTTAATACGTTATTTATGTACTAAATTAAAGTAGTTATTAATATCATGCTTTGATGTTAATTTTTATTGTTTTTTTTTACTTAAGTTAAGTCACTTCTAAGACCCATTGTTACACATATTAAACAGTTACAGTTTTATATTCCGCATTAATTTTCACCATAATTACTTAGTAAAGTAACTACTGTTGATTTGTTTTATGTCAATCGTATTTTAATGTTATTTGGAGCTTTAATCACGTCAAGCAATAATGTCCTCATTTTTTATTATTTTCTATTAAACAAAATGTTTTTCATCACCAACTGTTTACTGCTTTTTTTACACTAATTCCTAAATTTTCATCAGTGCATATGCGCAACATAGCTCAAAGGTTTTAAGGAGGTCCCGAAAGTTATCAAATAAATTTTTTCACATACTTTAACTGTAATAAGTCTGAATTTATTTTGAAATTATTTATTAAATTTTAAATTAATTAGTTGGTTAAATATTAAAAAATTATAAAATTAATCGTCGAATAAAAATTACATTAAATAAATGAATAAATAAAATCACTTTAGGTGAAAATTGAGATTCCAATTCAAAATAAATGTGTCTTAATAGCAATTATTACTAATTACATTTTTTACGTGTCATTTAGTAATGGAATTCTCAGAAGTCTTGTGGTTATTTATATTCATATTTCGGAGCATATATTTAATATGAGATGTAGACAGTATGAATAATATTAGATATTTTTAATATTTTTAATATTTATTTTCATTTATTTGTAATTTATGTCGTTTTATTTTTGAGTTGTTTTTGATTTACATAAACCTCACAAAAAGAAGACTTTACATTTTATACATTTCTTACTATATTACGTATCATTTTCATTAAAAATTTATGAAAATAAGTAAAACAATTAAAATAAGAAAAAAAATCTATGCAAATGAAATTTTTAAATCGAAAGGATAATTTTCTTTTCATTTACATAAATTTTTATATATAGTTTTAAGCAAATTATTTATAATTAAAAGTCATCCAGTGACTATTTTATTTAAAATTCTTTAATTAATTTGCTAAAACATAATTATTACATCATTGTTGGTAAAATCAATTCCCAGAATATAAATTACGTCTTAGTTATTACTCGTTTTTTAACAGTTAAAATAATTAATTAATTGTAATTGTTGTTTATATATAAAAAAAGTTTATAAACTTCCGACATTTCTATACATCTAAGGCCTATTTTTCATATTTCTTAAATATTTCATAAATAAAAAATAATTAAATATAGACATAAATATACAACAAATAAATAATAATTTAAGCCTTTGCTGTAAAGTATATATTAAATGAATCAAATTGTTTTTTAATTATAAAATAATAATCGAATATTTTTTCATTTATTTATTATAAATTTTGCAACAGGTGCTTACCTTATTACTTGTTTAAAAGTTATTAATTTATACTGATACCAAGAAATCATAGTTTGAATTATAATAATTATTATAATAATAACAAATAGTAATAAACAATCATTAGTTTAAAAAGAATAGTTTAAATAAATAAATAAAAATTAGAGAATACATTTTAAAACATATATTTACTTACGTTACATAACGTTAAATTTTGTTAAAAGTAAATATTTTAGGTTTTTCATTTGTCTTAAAAATAATATTAAATTTGAGAAATTTCACTTTAAAATGTGTTTTTGACTGCATGCCACTAATAAATACATTTAGCTCTGTGTACAAATATGCATAGCAGAATGCAAAAAAAAATTTATTAAAGATTAAATTATAAAAGTTGTTTATTTTTTGAAATCAATTTTATCCTAAAACAAAAAATAAATCTCCTTTTAGTTTTACGAGTTTGAGAAGTCGAACCTCATAATCATTATGTACTAAATAGGCCAAGGAACATTAGATTTTTAATTTAAATATGTTATCATAAAATGCTTTGTTTTAAAATTTAACTGAAATAATAATACTTTAAACAGAAAATTTTATACGCATATAATTTTATTTGAATTAGAATGAACTCACTAAATAAAAAGTAAGTTATATAAAGTTGACTTGACTTCTTTTTTAAAGAATAATTCTGATTCGTTTAGTTTATTTTGCCTTTTGTGCAAAAGCTATCTTAGTAATTATTCTATGGTATACAAAATCTTATTTATTTATTTAAAAAACAATTTTTTATTTAAATAATAATTTTTAAGTGTCATTAAATTAAAATATTTTATATATTAAATATCTCATTATGATCTATGGAGAAATATTGACAATGTACCATTTTATTGGTGATGATAGTCCAGGAAAAAATTTAAAACATTATTAGGAAAAACAATGGTGGATTAATAAAAATATAATTAATATAATATGAGCTCTTTCTATTGGTAAAATAATAAATTTCATAGAAAAATTGACAAATCCTGTTCAGATTAATTGTATAAGTGGTTATATTGTTTTCAATATATTATCATTATAACTATAAATTCTAAAGATTTCACTAAAAAGTCTTATCAAACAGCTGTTATTGTTTTGACTTTGATTTTATAACATTTTGTCAAAGTAATTTATAATTAAAGGATTAATACAAATTTTTAAAAATTAACTTGCTAATCTTCCCAAAAATATTATCTAAAACTTAATTAAATTATTGTTTTTGTCACTTTTCCTGATTATAAATTTTATTTAACAAAAATTATATTTAACTAATTATTTAAATTATATTATTGATGTGAGAATGTAATAAAAATAATTAATTAAATAAATAATTAAATGAATGTCTGTTGTGAATTGATATGGTATGCAAATTCTTTATCTTTACATCACTAAATTTTGAATAAAAATGCTTATGGAGTTGTTTAAATAATGCAAACAAATTATATTGTTTTAAAATCTAATTAATATTTATTGAAGTTAATTATGGATGTTATAAATACTAAAAGTATTAAAACTAAAAAACCGTTGAAGTTATTCGAGTTGTAGAAATTTCTAACTTTTTTGACTTTATTTAGAAAAATAATGTAATAAATCTTGCATACTGTAGTGTAAAGTTATTGACCAGGTCTTCTGTAATGATTGATATTATCAAGTTATTTAAAAACTCTATGTAATCATTTGAATAATCATAATATTTCTCTGGTTTTGTGAGTTACTAAATTTTGTCCTAAGTTACACTCATCCTCTAGTAAATTCAAGAGCACCCTTTCATTTCTTTTTTATCAAAAAGAGTATATAATTCTTAGACATCCATTATACTAAGTTTCTCAGTTTACCCTGCAAAATTGTTTGTCTTCTATAAATACTAGATGTTTAAAAACAATTATCATTATTCAAAAGATGAAAAAATATTTTTAAAGAGTATTTATTAATTTGATAAAATACATGATTATTTCAGAGAGTCAAATTTAATAAATCCCAAAATATCAGGATTTTGAACACAAAACCAATTTTTTAAATGCATGTCTTTTCTAGGAAAATATTCAATTACAAAATGCATTTATTTAATTACCAATTTTTATAAAGCAGAATCCAATTTCTGATCTTGACATCTTCAATAATAAAGTATTATTGTATAAAAGTAGACGCTAAATCTTTAGTCTCACATAATATAAAACAAATATTCAATATAAAACAAAAAGAAAATATAAAGATTAAAGGAATTGGAAAAAAGTAAATAATAAAATAAACCTAAATAGGAAATTTAATAATAAAAATTTTATTAAAAAAATTATTTAAAATTTATACTTTTAACTGTTCAGAGAAAAAATCACGAGTGGGTTTATATTTACATTCTTGAAATACTTGTACATAGACTTTATCAAATTTTGTCTATTAAAATAAAATATTATTTCGCTTAATATAATTTTCCAAGCTTATAAAAGTATAAGTTGATCTGATGAATTAGTTTTTGCTTAGATTTATTCAAATATTGTATGTAATATAAAAATATATTAATAAAATGCTATATCTTTTAGTTTTTTAAAAATCTGTATTATTTTAATTGATTTAATTTAATTTAAACACTTTACTGAAATGTGGAATAAATTGTTCATTTGTTTCATAAAAATAAATAAATAAATATATATATATATATATATATATATATATATATAACTATTAAAAAAATTAAAATCTAATAATAAATCCTTTTGTAAGGTAATTATTTACATCAGTGCCTAAATATTTGTCAAAATACTAAATATTGATAAAAACTATTATTTAGGTATAAAATAGATTTTACTTAATATTAACTAATATTAGCTAGCATTAAATTAACATTAAGTATATTATTTTAAATCTTTTGATGATGTTTTATTTTGATGAGCATTCAAACCGAAACTTTGTGTTTAAATTTTCATAATTATTTGATTGAATTTTATGTGAATATCACATAACTTTTGATGGTTTCGTTAATATGTGGTAAGTATAATATCATAGCACTATAATATATAAGATATTTTATTTATTGCCATTTTTTTGAAAATTAATTTTGAGCTTTACGTATTTCTGATTGCCTTAGAATCGACTTAGAATATCTTACATTACGGAAGTCATTGACTCTGTGGCACTCGCCGTTTAATGATGGATTTTTATTTTTGTGAGCTTTTGTGAAGCGTCGATTCTATAATAAAAAGGTTTTGATACAATCCTTCGAGGTCTCAGAGTGCAGGATTCGTTATGTATTTAGTTGTTGACGCATATTTTATTTTATGAACTAATAAAATTATCGAAAAACAAATTAAAAGTATTCAATTAATCTTTTCAAAAAAACTAAAATTAATACATTTAACAATTCGTAATAATTATTTTATATTAATTCATCATTCAATAATAATATTTTATATAATGCTGGTTTTTTTTGACCGATTAGCATTCGTTATATTACATAATTATTAGAGAAATAATGTATGTATATCTTAAAAAATATTGAAATTCTCAAAAATAGCAGTATACTAATTTGAAACAATATATGTAATAAAAATTTGTATAATAAAAAAAATATTTATCCATGTTACATCTCTAAAGTTAAAAGTGTCAATCATTAATTTAGTTATACAAATATTCAGCAGATATATATTTTTCCTCGAAATTTACCAAGGTTATTTTTTATGAATTCTGTAAAGTTTAATATGACACAGACAAAATTTATGATTTTAGAGATATAAAATTATATCCTTTTTTATCAACTATATATTTTTTTGCAATAACATGATTCAAATTGACAATGTACATAATTTAGCATTGATTTGCTAAATAGGATAATTTTAAACAGAGTGGGACGGATAAATAATATATAACATATTTTTGTCCATCATCACATGGGATAATGCTGTTTTTTTAATATATACCAGTTTTCCTCTTTTTTGTCTTATTTTAATTGAAATTTTCAAGTTTTTTATCTCAAGCGTAAATTATAAAGGTTTCATTAAAACAAATCAAATATTCGAAAATGTACATTTAACAATGATCATGAAAAATTGTTTAATCAAATGAAACTGATAAACAAATGAAATATGTTTTTATTCGCATACAATTAATTAGCACATTTTAGTAATTGTGTAACGCTCTTTTACAGTTTGAAAAAAAGTGAAAAAGGATATCGAAATAAATTGCAACAGATGGTTTGTTTAAATTTTGACAGATAATTCATTTTATTATAAAACAAATACACTGTGTGAAAAGTGCAAAAATCAATTCTCATTCCATTAATTTTAAAAAATTTAGAACTATAAAAATTTTTTTGTGAACTATAAAAACTTGTTGCACAATTAATGAAATTATCAAAACAATAATAACAATAATAAAGATAAAATTTTATAAATTAAAATTATTTTTTATAAAATTAATGTTAATAAATTTTAGCTGGATCAAATACAATCCAACTACCAAAACAACTACAATTATTAAATATTTCGATAGGTCTGGAGTTTTGAAAATAAAAGTTAGACGAGATTTAAACAACATGTTTATTCGATGCCAAGTTCTGTCAGTTTTAGCTGGGCAAGAGTGCTATAGCAATTTTCAGCCCGAATCCATAATATATGATAATTCTTATTTGGTAAACTGTTCTGAAAGACATACGGCAAACGGCAGTAGTCAAATAATTCTTCGAGTGCAATGTAGATCAATGATCACCATTTTAATTTCAATTAATAAATCAATTAATTAAGATTCTCCTATAATTCTTGATTCAATTCTTGAAACCAAAGCTGCATTTCTTGGTGATGTTGTAACATTGGATTGCCGGGCGGACTCAAATCCTCCGGCAAAAATAACTTGGTATAAATCAAAGTTTTCATCAAAAGAAATCATGGCAAATCCTGATTTGGTCGGCGCTCGAAATCTGCAAAAAGATACCCAAATGTCCTCGTACTCATCAATGACTTTGCTATCAATATCAGATAAATATCATTTCACCATTACAGATGCGGATAATCTTGGTTTATTTATTTGTATTGCCCTCACCGACGGTTTTCCACCAGTACAGAAAACTGTTTTTGTTGGACAGGGTGGTAGGTATATATCATTATTTGTCTATTTTCTTTTCAAATCTGATCAGTATTATGTATAATACCGAACTGATATCATTTATGAAATTTAAGTAGAATAAATGTAAAAACTGTTGGAAATATTTTATCATATGTGTAATTTTATATAATGTAAAATAAATTATTTAAGTCACTTTCATAAATAAAAAGTAATATTTGATTTTTTGTACAAATATATTTTATACAAATTCTTTTACAATTTTTTTAATTTTAAGTTTTATGAAATTTGGTGTCTACGTTAGGAATTATAAAGCGTATTAAAAATGTTTTCCGATTTTTAATTTAGGAAAATCAAAAATTTATTTATTTTGATAACACCAACAAATAATAAAGTAATAAATTTATAATATTAATCGTAAAAATTTTTATTAAATAAGATTTATTTATTATATTTATTGACACTCATATATAAATTCCAAAATTTATATTTTTTTTATTTTTTTTGCTAAAATTGGTGTGGAAAATATTGGTATAGTATAAAATCTGATAGCCAAAAATAGAAAATCTTTTATTTATATGCCAAAACCTTTGGCCATCGTTTTTCTCATATCCTGTCAAGTAACAACTGCCACTGTAATTTTACAATTTGAATTATTTAATAAAACTTTGCATCAACTAATATGTAATCTCGTATGTAAAAGGGAGGTTTTTTATAAATAGGACAAAACATCCATTACTTTTAATTTTTATTCTCAGATTTCAAAGTAACAATGTTTTCATATTTTCAAATAAAATCATTTTTAATTAAATAAAATGACAAATAAATGAAATCGTATTGAATTTTCAATTTTGGATTTATTCATTTTTATTGATATTTTGCTTGAGGCTGCGCAATCGGAATAATCAGAGAAGTTTGTGATGAGAGAGTAGAAATTTTTGGAGCATTATTAAGACTCAATTGAATGAAAAAGACAATCAAAGCCAAATATTAATTGACAAATAAACTGCTGCACAATTGACAGAAAGATGCCGACATTATAGTTATTATGTTTAGTTTCAAGCACTTATTATTTGAAAAATTAAAAGAAATTAAAAGAATTGAAAATAAATTTTTCGAAAATATAATAAAATGTATCTTTAACCAAAAATTAATATTTATTTTAATAAAACAATAAATATTCTATATATTTGGAATAACAATTTATTTTATTTTATAATTTATTTATTTATTTTATTTAAGAATATAATAAATTATACTAAATACTGTATTTGACAAACTAAGGCAATATTATTAAAAATGAATGTTTTTTATTAATGTTGAATAACTTAAATATAGAGAACATTTTTGTAAAAAATTAAAACAAATATCGTTTAAATAGTTAAGAAATGAAAGTTTTTAGTGATTTAGTTTTCGAATTTTTATCTTAATTTATTTTATTGTCAATAAATGTTTTCAATAGTACTTTCTTGTTTTTATTTAAAAATGAGATTAAACTATAATATATTTATTTAATCTAGAATCAGAAAAAGGAAAAATATTATTGAAATATCTTCACTGATTTAAAAACAGAGTAGAAAATTTTTTCCCATAATGGATTTATACTAGATTAAAATTTTGCTTTTTATTATTTTATTAAATGTAATATCATCTAAAGATAAAAATATAATTTCTAAGCAATAATGCTTTTAAACCTAATTTTAAAGTAATGTTTTTTTGGTTTCATAATATTTTTTATTTCATTGTAATTATAGGTTTTAGTTTTGTCATTTCATTTTCTAACACCTACTAATAAAAAGTAATGAAATTATTTTAAAAAACTGCACAGAAAAAATAGGCAGTAAATTGAATTTTACTGCTAGATTATTTTAGCATGGATTATCTAATGGAATCCCATAATCCATTTCAAAATTAACTTAAATGTTTTAATTCATAATATATTTCTATAATAAATAAAAAAAAAATTTTAAAATTAAAATGAATACACAGATAAATTAAATTTTGCAATATTGAATGTACAAATATCAATACTAAAGCTAATAAAAATACTAATATTAAGAAAATTAATAATAATAATAATTTTCAATATGGTTGAATAATTTTCAATTTAATTTTCACCCAAATTAGCTAGCGTCATATTTCAGATTTATTTTGAAAACGTTGATTTTATCAAATTTTGGATAATTAAGATAATACCTATAATTATGTATTATTTTGTCAAGGTTTCAAGGCAATAGAATTCACTCAAAGGATTTTTAGTGATAATCGCAAGTGTCAATATTAATATATCAGTTACTGAACATACAATTTAAAGCTTAATCTTGTTTAACTATTAAAATGTATAAATAAAACTGGGTATCTTGGTGTTTATAACATACTTTAACATACCGTTGAAGATTCAGCGACTGGTAGCCAAAAATATTAAAAATTCTTTATAATATTAAGTATTTTTTGATGTTTTTATTAAAATATTAAAAAAATAAAAGACTCTAAAAACCTTTAAAATATTTAAAAAAAGAAAAAAGGTTGAAAGATATTAAAAAAACATTTAAGGATATTAGATAATATTTAAAAATATTTAAATATATCTAAATTTATTAAAATCTATTAAAAAAACATTAAAAAATTAAAATTTAAAAATGTATTTAATCAAGAATGCTCATCAAAACCAAAAAAAATATTTGTTGAAGTTTGCGAATAAATGCCCCTCGTTATCATTAGTGTTTTGACCAAAACTATAGGAATTTTGAACATATGCGATAGTTGGAAGTGTCATACATTTTATATAGATTGTTTTGCAATTTAAATATTAATTCTTTGTGAATTACAACTATAATCATAAATAATTAAAGTTATGATCATTCCAAATTTGAAATAATTTTCTTAGAAATTATTTTAATGTTTAATATTTGCACGAAATATTTTACATAAAATAATTTCAACAATTGAATAATTAAAAATCTAAAAAAATTCACATTTAAATATTTAAATATTAATAAATGGAAGTATAAAATTATCAAAAAAGAATATACCGTTTTTATCATTGTTAAATTTGTTATTATTATTATTATTATTATTTGTTTAAATTAAATCACAATTTTAAAGGTGTAATAATAATAAATCATAACCATAAAGCAACCATAAATGACACTTATGTTAATAAAATTATAATAGAATAAGGAAACAGTGAATGAAAAGGGCACACGGCCTTTGTTATGAAAAGTCGTATATCTAATATCATTTTTTTTTAATTATAAAATTTAATAAATTGTTAATTTAGCTACTCCACAAATTGTAAACAACCAGAAAATAATAATCGCAAAATCAGGCTTATCGGTGAGAATTTCTTGTCATATAATCAGCATTCCTTTGCCCGATAAAGGGAAAATAATTTGGTTTAAAAACTTGAATACCAAACCAATTGAGGCCAAATCAAAGTTTGCAAAGTTTTTTAATTTTATTTTTGATTGAGACTCTATTTTAAGAAATCAGATTTATGAGGAAGAACGGTTGGCAGGCGTTGTTAGCTATTTATATATTCACAAGGTAACTTATGAGGATTATGGAACTTACAACTGTTCAGTATCAAACCCTTATGGACGTGTTTCTTCGACGATTGAATTGATTCCTCCTGGTAAGTAAAAATGAATTTTATTTACAATTGTATGATATTGATCAGAGATAAAAGTACTATATTTTGTGTAGCGTTAGGTCAAAAATTAAATATCCTTTCAAACTAATCACACACTAAATGTTCAAAAACAATGTAGTATATAGATTTGTCCCCGTCAGAAATAGGTAAACTTCCTCCTCTTTAAAAAGTTCAATTATTTTATGTAAGTCAATTTTAAGTCGTATTTTAAGGACAAAGTATTTTTCAATTCAAAATTTAGGTTAGAATTGTTTTCGGGTCAAGTTTAAGACACTTGGGTCATTCGGAAGCCATCTTAATGTTAAATGCCAAGCATAAATGAAGTTGATTAATTTTTGTTTTAAATTGTAATATATATATATATATATATATATATATATATATATATATATATATATATATATATATCTTATATATTATACTTTAAGTTAAGAAATGCTTCACTGATAAAATTCCAAAAGAGATGAAATTGTAATCAAATTCTGATTTTAAATATGAAGGTACAGGAATATGATAATGATACAAACTTATTATTATTCTATTCGTCGTCTTCTTACGGATGTCAAATTTATTAACACTACTATGATTTCAGTTTATATCCTTTCTATAATTTTGTAATCTCTATAATATTTTTTTATGGATGAAAATATTTATTTACATTATTTCTTGACGCTTTGAAAAATATATTGTTTAATTGATATAAAGAGTAAATTACAAATATAATACTTTCTATAAATTGAAAGAATAAAACCTTTATAATTGTTTTTCCGAATTCAATATAAAATACTTGTTAAAACATTGAAGTAAAATAAAACCTTAGACATCGACCGTGACATACTTAATTTATATTTGATTTATTTAATTTTATAATTGATCTACTTTATTTATATTTTAACTGTTTTCTTTGACCTTGGCCTGCCTACTTATTTTGATTGTGTTTTGTTTAAGTTTAAATTTTATCGACATAATTTTATATCTTATCTACTCAATTTCATATCAGATATACTCAGTTTATAGCTGACCTACTTTTTATTTAAATTTGAAAGTGAATATTTGACATTTATTTTATATGATTTTAAGAGCTTCTCAGAATGACTTGAAAGTGTCTTTAATTGACCTACTTGTTTTATACCTTCGATTTACTTAATTAATTTTTTTTTAACTTACACAGTTTTGATATGAATGTGATCTCTAATTGTCATTAAAAAGATTTGAAAATATCTTGATGTTAAAATTTAATCTTAAAACAACATTGACCTTATATTACCTACATAAAAATTTGATCTACATTTTCTGGAAGTTTGAATTGTGTTTGACGAGGTTAGATCTATCTACTCAAAGGCTCCAAGGCTTTTGTTTTAATGAATTCGTAATTTTCTGTAACAAATTTTTTTAAATATTTAATATTATGTTAATTAATTTAATTGATATTTTCTTAACATATGAATTGTCACTTCCATGGCACAAATTTGTAAAGGTTTTTTTTGTAAGTATTGTTAGAGTTTACCGACGAAGCAATACTTTGATAATTATGGATCTGACCCCCAACAATGCAGACTTTTATTGCACATCTAGTCTTCAATTTACTAATTTCAACCATAATAAATATTTAATTGACAGTTTTTCAGTTAATGTTTCAGCATTTCAATATTTTTAAAATCTAACGTATCGGTACAATTAACTTTTTTGTTTTCTTTACTTTGACTTTGCGATAATTTCTCAGTAATTACTATAAATTCTTCAAATATATGTGTATCCAAAACTTAGCTAAATCTTTTTTAGATTACTCTAGCAAATTTGAGCTTCTTCTGAATGTTTGGTGTATTACTTAATGTTTTGTAAATTTTTTTTTGTCACACATAAGTTTCTATTTTTGCTTTTATTCTTCTGAAATTCCGATAAATGTTGAGTTTCTATCGGCTTCTTTCTCTTCAATTACACTATCTCAAACAAAATCATTTTCCTTTTTTTTTCGCTTTGCAAATTTTCTATTTTAAACTTGCACTTATACTTTGTTTTAATTGTTTAATTACCTAATTTTCATTGTTTTTCCGATTAAGCTCGTCATCATGCGTAATTGAGTTTTGTATCAACATTCATAACTATAACTATTTGAAAAATAAATTATTTTACTCATTTAAATTATTTTTTAATTTTATTATTATGTCCTCGCATTTTGGCAAATTTGCTGTGTATTTAAATGCATTTGGACATTGAGCTGATTTTATACGAAGATCTATGTTAATCATATGTTTGCAAATACATTTCTCGATTCAAGCGGGGTATTTCAACTACCTAAACGTTTAAAGCTATTTTTTGGAATTTTTCGAAAGTGTTCCAGTGCATATCTTTAGCATTTGATATTTTCTTCTTAGTGACTTAATCTTATTCATAGGATGAATGATGAATTTTATAAGGACCATATCTCTTGGTACTATTTGAAAATTGTTCTTTCTTCTCTAAGTTTTTCAAATTCAACTTTAGTTTCATTTTATTGTTAAATTCTTGTTAAAAAATTCAATTAAAAGAATCAAGAACGATAATTTTTAAATAATTAAATCAATTCATAAATCATTTTTTTGTAATAATAATAATAATAATATATCATATAAGTGAATAACAAAATAAGCCCTTTGTACGAATGATAATAGAAACTTTTTACAACAATATAATTATTACTTCGCAGCAAGGGCTTACTTTGTTATTCACTTATTTGATATATTAATTTATGCTACTACCAAGGAATCATCGTTTCATAGTTAATAAAAATAAATAAATAAATAATATAATAATAATAATAATAATAATAATAATAATAATAATAATAATAATAATAATAATAATAATAATAATAATAATAATAATAATAATAATAATAATAATAATAATAATAATAATTTGTATTCTAAATAATATTTTATTTGGCTCATTCACGACAAAAATAACACATCCCAAAATAAGTAATTTCCTCTTTATAAGATTGTTTGTAAGTTGAATCAGAAATTATATTTCAAAACTTAACAAATTTGCAAAAGTCTATATATATTTTATGCGACATGTCCAATTTTGTACATAGTTTTAATTGTGTCATATTTTTTGCTAATATCATTTAAATATTAACAAATTATTTGCATCATTGACAAAATAAATTCAGATTATTTTTATGTAATGTATAACTAATTGACTTGTGGTTTCTTTTTAATATATATATATAATCGTGTTTGAAATGACACTAAATAAATTAATAAATAATAAAATTTTAACAATAATAACAATTTTCGTTTCCCAAATACCTATAGACAAAATTATTATTTATTATGTTAAATTGTTTAAATATTATTTTTCAACATTTCAAACACCTTAAGAATGCTAATTATTTTTCCATTGTTCAATTGATTTTCATTTAATGAGCCGTTTAAAAACAAATTTGAAAATTAAATAAGCAATAAAACAAGAAATTAAATGAAAGTCAAATTAATGTTTGACTTTAAAAAATTTAGTTGCTAAAGCTGTTCCTAGATTTTTAGAAAAGGAAATGAATACTAATAACGGAGAATTTATTAATTTATCCTAATTAACGTTACAGAAACGAGAACATAGTAAAATTATTTCCATCAAAGATTTGTAAATAAGAAATACTTTGTCACTACTTCAGGTTCAATAGAAAAGTTTTCGGGAATTTTATGTAGAAATAAATAAGAAATAATGTAGTAAAATTAGTAGTAACATTCATTATTTTAGTTTAGTTAACATTTATATAAACAATTCAGTTTATCTTACAATATTTTTTAATAATATAATTTTTAATAATCATGCTTCATATAATTAATTTTGAGTAAAATTAAACCGCAATTTATAAATTATTGATATTTTTATAATTAAATTATTATTTAAATTATTTAATTTATATTATGAATCAATATTGTTATTTTAAATTTTATTTATTTATTTTAAATTAATTTAAGTAATTTATTTGTTCTAACATATTATAATTTGAATTAAAATATCTCATTTTTTGATTATTTATTATAGTTTTAGATATTGTTTTGATATTTTCTCAAGCCAAGCTTACAGAAAATATTTATAATTTAATATTGAAAAAGCGTCAGTGGTTCACAATCATTTTTGTCATTTTCTTTATCAACATATATCATTATTTCATTCGTTTGTAAGATGCAAACTTTAGTTTTTAGGATATAATTTTTTAATTACATATATTTTTTAATTTCTGTTATAATTATTTATATTAAAACAATACCTATAATAAATGCATATAAATTTTAAGGAAAGTATTAAAACAGCTATGAATGATATGAATGTGATGCTTCATTGACATTAAAAAGATTTGAAAATATCTTGGTGTTAAAATTTAATCTTGAGTGCTATAAATTTTTTCATAATATAAATTTATCAGTTAAATTCGCTAAAATTTATAAAATTAATAAAAGAAATATGGTTATTGTTTTTATTTATTTTAATAAATCATTACAACTGATAGTGAATTAAGTGCGGCATATATGCTTTTTTAGATGAATGCTTCGAGCGATCTTTTTATAGTGTTTTGTGACCGTTTAACTTAAGCGATAGAAAGTTCTTCTTTTCTGTGTTTTTCTCTGATTTGCCTTAACATTAATTCTTGTTAGATTATTCACTCACATTTCCTCTAAGGAATTCTACAAAAGAGATAACAGTCATTAAATTAGATTTTTAACATCAGTAATATTTAATGTAGGGTATTGGTTATTTCAGCAAGACTTATCTAGCATTTCGGAAAACTTTTGATTGTTTTTTTTTACAAATAATGTTTTATTGGAGATCTATTTTGAATTCAATTTTAGCAGGTTGTTTTAAACTTTCCTTAACAAGAGATCGTTTTCTTAATGTTTAATAATTTATGCAATAATATTTGCAATTTAATGTTTTTTTCGAATCCGATATTATTTGGAACGATTTCAAGTGTGTAAAAGAAACATCACCTCTTTGATCATTATCATTGTCAGAATTCAAAGTATCAATATTTTTTTCCAAATCGCGTTTTCACTATTGAATGTATAAAATACATCTAAAACTGACAAATGCAATGTCGTTGATGTAGACATAAATGAAAAGACATTTAAAGAAAATATTAATTTATTGCATTGCATTTAATTTTGATAAAAAATATTTCCTCTAAAGGGTTTTTCAACCTTTAATTTACTTTCCTTTTTGGTTTTCGTTAGCCAAACTTTGACAACATGATTCATAATAAAAAGATATTTTTCAAATCCAAATCGTAAGTACATACATACTTTATTGTCTTTAAACTTAAAATAATATTAAATTCTACCTTCTTCAAAAACAAAGTCTAAAACAGAAAAAATTATTAATAAATATATAATTTATTATAAAATTATTATATTGAATTTTGGTTGACTATTGAAATAAAATTATAAATTTATTTTTAAACATGGATAGTTATTTTATATTTTAATGAATGTTTACATTTTAAAATCTTGGTGTTAAAAATGTAAAAATCATTTTTTTAGTTGAGACTCCAATGATTTTTATAATTGGAAGCTCATGTGCCATCGCATTAGCTGTATTATTCGCCTTCATCATATTCTGCATAATAAGAACCTCCAAAAATCGATCAACTTCTACAAACCAACGTTCAGTGTATATGAAAGGTAAGGGATATAATATATAAAATTATATATAAAATAAATATTATAAAGATTTATTAATGTAGAAAAAAGCATTTAAAAAAATAATTAATAAGTGAAATAAAATAAAATAAAATATTTTTATATTTTATGTTTAATATTTTTAATTTTTAAGAAATTGATCAACATCACGAAATGGGAAATAAGTTTTTTATTTAATTATACGTTTTCTAAACTTGTATAATATTTAATATATAAATACATCTTACTCGGTTATGTCAAATAATCGGTCAAAATTAATTCATACTTCTAAATGTTATTACTAATATTATTATTAAATTACAATTAATTGTATTAATTAAATTATAAATATCAGAATTATAAAATATAGTAAAAAACAAAAGTAATTTTGAAAGCTATATTTTTTTCTATTAAACATCATTATCCTTTGAGTTTTATAATATATATAAAAACTTAAAAAATACAGCGAAATCCGTCATCAGAACATATAATATTATTGAAAAGAGTGGAAAATCTTGTGCAACTGAAAATAACTTATTGTTATTTTTGCGGGGTTAATTATCCCAAGAGACAAAGTTAATAATTAGCGAATAATTATACAATTTATTGAGATATAACATATGCAGTAAATTTATTGGTTGTTAACTCTTGTTATAACTTTCGATAACCACTTACAACATTTAACAAGTTTAAACAACCAGGTTAGGTACTCTAAATCTTATGAAATTTAAAATTAAAATTCAAAAATAAACTAATTAATAGTATGTTGTGTGGAATGTTGAAATTCTGCTGAGGGTATTTATATATCAGAAAGTATTTTTAGAGAGATTTTGTTTTAGCGTTGTTGTTTTAAAAAAGTATTTAAGTTTATTTTATTTGAATTATTTGAAATTGTTATTGAAAATTATGGACGTTTTAAATATTAGAAGTTCCGATAAAACCGGTAACTCATAACAGTTATATTATCAAATTCCTAGATTTATGGGGCTGTTCATTTGATTATGTTATGGCTTAGTAAATTATATATATGCAGTAATTACTATCTTATTAGTTTTTCACTCGGAAAACCTTCAATATTTAATGCATTATGCATTGAAATTTTTGCTCTTTATTGCTTATATACTGATCACCCTAAGATTTGACGCAATTTAGAAAATAACTTACAATATAACACAGGAAATTACCTCAAACCTTGGAGAAAAGTTTACAAGATTACTTCTTTCATTGACGAAACAAAATCTCAATTTTTACAAGAAGTGTTTAAATATTTTGACAAATTCTAGATTCAAAAACCTCTTTTTATCAAAAATCCAATTTTTATTCAATATTCGGCTTTCATTGAATTAGATTTAATTAATTCTGATTTTTTCTCTTTTAAGTTACTATTATTAAACTGTTATCCATTAAATTAAATTTTAATTTTAAAATATAAGATGATAATTTTAAGTTTCTATTGAAGCAAGTAAACTAATTTAGTAAAATAATTTGTGTTCATTTAAAAAAAATTTGATCTAAATCTAATAAAAAAAATTGTAAATCATAAAATTATTATTAAATCGTAATAAAATAACATAGACACCTATCTAGAAACATTATTTGCATTTAAATTATTTTATTATTTTAATTACATAATTAAAAAATGCAAAATAAAATCAGTTTTAATACCCATTTATTTAATTGTTTTTAAGTATTCTTTTATTTATAGAAAATTATTCGTAATCCTCAGCAATAACGTAGAACATTATCTTTCATTTAATTATTTTTTGATCTATGATGTGAAATATAAAAACAATCTGCATCAAGATTAATGAAATACTGATAGAATCACATAGCATAGTTGTAGGGGAAATTAATTATTAATATTACTAAATAACAAAATACATTTTTATGAAATATTTGTAAAATAAATTATCAAATTTTCATTCAAAACATGTGTAATGTGAAGGCATGGATTAATTTTTCTGTTTTCTTCTGTTTTTAATATTCTTTAATTAAAATTTTCAATCTAACGCTATTTTATAATATATTTCTAAAAGATCTGTGAATGTTAAAATAATAATAATAATAATAATAATAATAATAATAATAATAAAAATAATAATAATAATAATAATAATAATATTTTAATTTTGTCAGCGGGTTTGATCTTTGTCATAGCAAATACTATTTCATAATCTCACAAAATTAGTGCAAGTAAAGAACTAGAAGAAATACAACATGTTGCAATATGTTGCAAAATATTTCAATTAAAAAAGACAAATAGACTTGATGACAGCAATATTAATCAGTTGACCACTGAAATGGGTGTATTTTTATTAATTTTTTTGCTGATTTAGAAACTTATGGCATCTTGTATAATACTTGAACTATTGCATGCACGATACTTGAGGCAATATTGCATTATACTAGATCATTGCTTTTTCTTGTGTTTACTCATAACGACGCACTTGTTTTGAATCCATTAAAGGTTGTGCAAAATCCTGCCAGTGATTCAGGTTTTCTTATCACAAACCATAAGAAAAAAATTAAACTAAATTTATCAAGAATAATTTGAGATCCTTCATGTATTTAAACGCTTATAACCGTATATTATGTCTGCATGTGAAAGAAGAATAACTAATTAGTAGAGCAATGGAACAAAATCTAGAGAATAAGATAAATCAATCTTTAGCTATTTTACTTTAATATAACAAGTATTTATAATGTTATACATATTGATAATTGTTGTTTGCTCTGGTTGAATCCCCAGAGTCATGATTTTATACCATGTTAAAATGAGTAGAAAGCAACACAAAATTGACCTATCATGGAAACATCAGCTCCAGGTTGCAGTGCTTCCATAAATGCAATATTTCCTGAACTGTAAATTGTTCCTAAATTATTAATTAAATCGGTATTTCTAATCCCAATTCCAGTGGTAATAAGTGTTAGAGTTCCAGGATCTTTATCTGGGATACTCTTTATCCTTTAAGTTGTCGAGTACTGAGATATCTGTTGAACTTCTGTATCTAATCTTATCTAGTGCATAGCAAATATTTGAAATTAATTTCTCGCAAAAATATTCCTTCGTTGAAATAGAAAGTGATGCTAATAAAACTCAAACTTGAAAGTCAAATGTTTCATTGGCATTCATCGTTTCAATTAAATTCTAATTAATCAGTAATAAAAATTTCCAACGATTGAAGAACATCCTAAAAACCAATTTCAAATTCTCATCGATAACATATATATCCAAAATGATTTAATTAAATAAGATAAATTCGATGAAAAATATAGAAATCAATCAATTCACAAAAAAGAATAAAAACAACGTACACACAGACGCAACAAATCTTAAAATCGCAACCCCATCAAAATTTAAAAACAATACACACAGACGCGATAGGATTTATTATTAGGCCAAAACAACAATAAAAGAAGAAAATAAATACTAAATACATTCTTTAATTTCAGCAGTATTTTAAAATGTTTTTTCAGATATTATAAAACAATGTTTTACAAAAGAATTTTGTATAATTTGAATTTAATTTTTAATTAATTACAAATTACCTTGAAACAATTTTGTCGTTAGAAGTAGCATGGAATATTGCGTTAAAACTGGTTTTCTGAATTAATTATTTAATAAGTAACTTCAATTTAAAATATGTTTATCTCGATTTATATTTATTTCAGAATTTAGAAATGTTATCCCGTAAAAAAACTTGAAATTTATTTTTCAACAGAGTTAATATAATTCAGGAGCATTTCATGTACAATTCATTTACATAACTGTTATTCAATACTCAGGCAAAACAAATGCAATAAGCATACAGTACATGGATTGCTAGGTTTGGTTTTGTTTTAAATATTGAAAGTAGAACTGCAAAATAATGATTTTTATCATCTCATCATGAAGATTTTTATTAAAGTTATTGTTTATAATTTTTGAATGCTGAAATTCTTTAAAAAACAATCGCAAAATCTTTGATTCAATTTGATTATTTAAGATTAATATTCAGCATTTTGAATTGTCTTTCATTTAAAAAAATAAGTTTAATCATAATCTTATCTTGTTAAACATTTTAATATTTAATTTTTTAAATTACTAAAATACGATTAGTGTTTGAAAAATTTTAAAACATTAAAATATTAGCAACTGCATTACAAATTTTAACTTCTATGGGAATTTTTTTAAATTAAAATTAAAATTATATTTATTTAAAATCTCATTCATCTTTATTTCGACGATAGGCAAATGTTTGTTTGCTATTAAAAAAACTTCACTCAACTTTTTTCTAGTGCTAAATCAAAAAATAAATAGAATTAATAATGCACTTAATATAATTATATAAATATTTCAGAAAACTCAAATTAACTTCAATTAATTACTTTTTCATCCTTTTATTATCCAATAATTAATAAATAATTCTATAAAATAAAAAGATGACTTATATTTTAAATATATACTATTTATTAAAAAAATGCTTTTAATTTTAAAATTCAATAAATAACGTATACTATTTCTAATAATAAATTGAATGAAATTATTATTTTTAAAGATATTTTCATATGATTTTGTAATTTAGGTCATATGATGTCTCCTTGTCATTCTCCACTGAGCCAGGAAAACTTTGGAACTGGCTTTACTAATGCTTATATTGACGGAGTTGGGGATTTTGGAAATATGGACTTCATGCAAATGTCATCAAAGAACAATTATGAATCTACATGTGCCAGTGGACCTCAATCTATGATTAATAACATATCTGGAATATATTTAGATTCTAATCTTAATTATTATCAAACAAACACCAAAGATATGAAAGTGATTCCAGAAATGGTAAATATATATGCTTTAATGGGCAATTAATGATGAATAAAACTTTGTCAATGAAACAAATAAAATGGCCTTTCGATATGTTTTTATTCGTAGAATTGAGAAAAAATAAATAATTATTCATAATTTATTAATATATATGAATATGATTGACAGTAACTTTATCTTAGACAGAAATAGTAGGATTATTTAGGAGAAAATATGTAAATTTGTGGCATACAAATTGACACAATATTTTGTGATAATATATAATTTTGGAAATTGAATTTTATAAACAGTTTAAACCATTATGTTAGTTTAATAATGATAATAAGAAATATAATAATAATAATAATAATAATAATAATAATAATAATAATAATAATAATAATAATAATAATAATAATAATAATAATAATAATAATAATAACAATAATAATAATATTAACAATAATAATAATAATAATAAAAATCATCTAGCAAAAAAACAAATAAGAACTATTTATTAATTATAGATAAATGATTTTAAAAGAAAAAACAAAAATTTGTGATCAGTGGTCTTTATTAAATATTGTAAAATCATATTTAAACTACATGTCAAAAATAAATTTTTAATTGTTTAAAATGTTGGTAAAATATTTTGGAACAACACTTTAAATCACGATATTAACAAAACTTCAACAAACTACTTTTAAGAATGATAAAGTTTTGAATTGAATAAAATGTTTCAAAAATGTTGCGTGAGAAATTTATTTTGTTGCTTTTAAAGTGATTGCCAGAAATTCTAGATTGAAATTTTAGCCATTTTCAATTGAAAATTAATGTCATTTTATTACATTACTGATTATTCTTTTTGTTGGAAAATAATTTTAAAAATGTTTTAGAAATAATTTATAATATTTATTTATTTGTTAGTGCTAAAGATTTTGAAATAGTATTCTCGGATAAAATATTTTTATGAATATTTATTACTAAATTTCAAAGATTCCATTTTTGAAGGTTGTTCTCAGAATATTTTGTGATTTTCTAATTTATTTTTAAGAATTTTAAACCATAAAATTTTAAAAAACTTCAATAACCAAAAATGTCAAATAATAATAATTGTTTTAAAGGGTTTTCCAAACCAAATTTAATATATTTATTTTGTCCTTTAATGGATTCATCAGTGAAATTTTCATACAATTTGAACACAATCCAAAAAGTTAAGAAAGGTTTCTACCTTAAAAATATAATTAAACCTTAGAAATATCTCTAAAGATCCGCTGTCAAATGTATTGATTTATTTGATAATATATTTCTATTGGTTGATATTTTACCAATTTAAAATAAAATCATTTTTTTATTTATTTAAATCAATGCATTAAACAACTGGATGTTTTATAATAAATTTATAATAAATAACCGATTTTATTTAAATAAATTAAATGTTTCTTTACAAATAAAGATATAAATAATTTCTATTTGATATTAAAAATTATTATATAGAGAAAAATATAACTAAAGAAAAAATATTTCTTTAACACTTTACTTGAACTATTCCTTCATCTGTATATCACATTATTAAAAGCAAATTTAGTTCGTATGTATTAAGTTAAAGAAATCTTTTAAATAAAATTAAACAAAAAAGAAAAAAGCATTTTACAATCTATTTTAATTTACAATAGATGAGGAAAAAAATTAATCAAGACTTAATTACCGAACAATTATGTATAATTGTTAAATTAGGATTCATAAGTAGATGATTTTGCACTGATTGAAATAAATGATTTATGATATTTGATGAATTTATCAATTAATAGTGAAATCTCTTTGATTTTAAAACTGTGCTTTAAATGAGTTTTTTTAAAGAATAATAATGATTTTTAAGCTTCATTTAAGCGAAATGTTAGAAAATGAGTTAAGCGGTTTGATTAAACTACAAAATTTACTAATAAACAATTTGGTAATTTTGTTAAAATGTAAAATTAATTAACATGTCGTTGGGTATTAATTAGCAAATTTTTTCATTCTATGAAATTTTGACATATTATTTATGGTATATAGTATATATTGTTAATAATTCAAATAATTCAAAATAATAATAAATAGTAATAATATATCAGATAAGTGAATAACAAAATAAGCCCTTGCTGCAAAGTAATAATCGAAACTTTTTTCTAAAATATAATTATTACTTCGAAGCAAGGGCTTACTTTGTTATTCACTTATCTGATATATTAATCATCGTTTAATACTTATACTAATAATAATAATAATAATAAATATGTTTTATTATAATTAATATTAGTGTTTCACAATAATAATAATGATAATGTATTTCAACTTATTTCATTTGATTAAATTACTGGAGAAATTAAAATTATAATTAGGTTTAATTGTTTTATATATTCAGTAACTTAGTAGAAAAGTATTTACTGTCTTTAGAAATCATTTTAGAGAACCTAATAAACACTTCAATTTCGTTTTATGATTTGTATTATTAGTTTTAAATATTAACGTCTTTAGTAATATTTAAAAAGGTCTTTAGATTTGTTTCCGTATACTAAAGTAATATTTATAGAAAAGAGAATAAGTAATTGTAAATTATATTTAGCTTGATACTTTCATTTGGACTCAATTTGTGCAGTAAATTTTCAAATTTTGGATATGAAAAAAGCATTTATCATTTCTACCCCATTTTAGGCCAGTTGATAATCGCTTAGTTTTTCCATTTTATAGTTTTTGACAAATTAAATTCTTAAATATTCATAAAAATTAATTGTTGTAAATTCATAAAGTAGTGCATAAATAAAATTTAAACGCAAAATTAATTTAACTTCGATTGCAAATAAATAAGGAAATTTAAATGGAGGAGTGTTAAATTAATTAATATTAATTAAATTAATAAGTGAAACGTGGAAGGAAATTAAATCTAGCTTCCTGAATCGGAATTCTTAATGTCGAAACTGTTTTAAAAAGCTACATGTAGTTAAATTTGCCAATATGGTCAAAATGTGTAATTGACAACATTTAATATTAGAAATTTATTCAAAAGTTAATTTAACTAAAATAAATTGTAAACCTTTTCAATTTTATTTGTAAAATATAATGGTTTAATTGTTGAGTTTTTGGTTTTTATTAAAAGAACGTAGGGTCATATATAACACCTCTCTAGTTATATTATATCTTTTTCCAATATATGTGAGATACTATTTATTTACTTTGTAAACAGGATCTCCGGTTGTGTTACAACTTTAAATTATTTTACATGATACTCGAATTATTAAATTATTTATTTTATCAATCATCTTTTTTAACTTGACGTTGAAAGTACTGATATATGTTAAAGTATGAATGGATCATATTTGAAAACATTTTGTTATTTATTCTAAAAACAAAAATAAACCTACTGTGAAAAAATTAACTAATTGAAAATATGTGAATGTGGTATTTAAGAATCACATATAAACAAAATATTTTCTAAAATGGTTTGTTTTGTTATCATTTGATTTTGGTAAGTGATGTATTAAAATATTTGATAAACACTTAAAAAATATTCAAATATATTTGTTTGATTTGACAGAACATGTTAAATAATCTACAAAAATATTTATTATTGACAAATTAAATTTATAAATTTTAATTACTTTAAGGATCAAATTCATAATCACAATATTTATCAAAGGCGCTCAGAATGGATGGAAAATCACAATTCACAGATAGAAGGTGCAAATGAGTATGTTTAAATTTTTAAAAAAATTTTTTTTTATTATAATAACATTTTTTTTTATTTTGAGATGTTATTTAAAGTACGAAGCATTTTGAAACAAGAATGAAATAATTTTGCAAGACAAAAATGCTAAACTTCAATGGTTTTTTGTTTTTATTTACATTTTCGATGCAAACTCAATTCTGAATGTAAGATTTGCATTGAAGTGCAGTTTGATGTCGTGAAGCAACATCATGATATTGGTATGATTTGACCATGAATAATTTCATTTTTTATTTGATGTGAAAATTAAGGACATTCTTATTTGATAAACTTCATCATTATTTTTCTTTGCATTTATACTTTCATCAAAAGTTTAGTAAGTTTTGACGTATTTAAAGTATAATGGAAAAAATTAAATTTAAAATCCACAAATGTCTCAGGATTTTAACATTATCATTTTATGTAAGTTTTAGGAAGTGAAACTCGAACTTTATTTAAGTTAATAAAATTATAATTATTTTTGCATGTTGAATTTGAACTTCTTTTAAAAAGTAACAGAAAGTAAAATTAATTTTAAATAGTTCATTTCGGATAAAAGCCCTGGCAAGGATAGTAAATTATGTCATAATCCCATTCGATTTTATTTTTATTATTGATTTATTATTTTTATTATCGATTTAATTGTTTTAATTTAAAAGTTAGATCATCCCATGAATCAAAGAAAACTGGTTAGCTTAACCTTATCAGAAGAAACAACTATTATATGGATGATTGAAAATATTGTAGTTATTTTAATGGCCATCCAAGAGACTAAATAATAGAAAGTTGAGATTTTTTCTAAATGTTCAGGCTGCAGTAAAACAAAAACAGTGTTTGAAAATAAGTTTTTGTTTGATCATTCTTAAAATATTGAATTAATGGATATTTTTACATTTCTGGTCTTGTGATAGGATTCCAAAAAAGTGCATTTGAATAAAATACAAAATGCTGGGAAACTATTTCTTTCTGGTACAATAAACTATCTTTATTATAAGGAAGAATTATTAGGAATGAAAGATCAAACAAAAATATTGGAGGCATGTGTCGATTTGTGCAAATCAATGTAAGCAAATTTTCCAAACGAAAGTCTAATGTAGGTCGGTAAGGAATCACTGGATTGTTGGTGAGATTAATGTCACCTCAAAGGAAGTTATTTTGTCGAATATCATTCTTGAACATGTGGAAGTAGGTTCAACTATTTTAAATGATTGTTGGCGAGGATATTCTGGCTTAAATAATGATGGATTTATAAACTATACTGTAATCAATACTAGGAATTTCTTTGATCCAATCACTCAATTAATTGAAGAAACATGGAGTGTTTTTAAACTAAAATTTAGATCAAAATGTATTAATTATAGATGTCAACTTTCTGATTTATTTTATGAATTTAGCATGAAGAGAAAATATGGTAATGATACTTTTATAAAAAACAATGCAATCTCTATATAATTAAAGTTATATTTGACGTGTGTTTTCTTTTTTATAATCTAAATATTTTGTTTCTTTAAAGTAATTTAAAAAATTGTATTTACTAACCCGGGGCTTTAAAATTATTAAATTAATGATAAATGTAATCAAAATTTTAAATTGATTATTTTATAATTTTGAAATTACATATCTGATTTTTCACTAAATTTCTCAAACTTATTTTTTCCAAAAATATTGACTCTTATATTTGTCATTCACTTAATTCATTTTCAATTAACTTTGCAAATTATTTATAACTTAAATAGTTCCAATTTTTTGCACTCTGGTATTAAAGGTAATTACTTTGAATATACAAATTTCAGAACATTATACCGGATTTAATAATTATTTAACCTTTTTTATTTAACATTTTCAATAAAATAAATTAATAACCGAAGTATTTATTGTTTCAAAATTTATGCATATTTGTATATTTTCTTTTATAAAAAACTTTTTTTTATAGAAAACAATAAAATTGAGAATTCAGTGTTTAATTTTAAATTCATTTTTAATGCGATATTTTCTTTGATTAAAACAATATATATTTAAATATATATTTTAGTATTAACGTCTCTTGCTATTTTTAGTTATATTTTTTCAATTTTATATTTAAATAATATATTTTTGCATTTCCTTTAAAATTTTAGACTATTATTTAGTAATATAAAATTCCAAATTCTGAGAACTGATTTATAAATTTATTTGAAGAAAAGGAATAAAAAATAGTTGCACGCAAATGAGAAATTAAAATTTTAATTTTTTGAAATAATACATTTTAATCGGTTGACTTAAAATCAAAAGAAAAATTTGGTTATAATTAAAATACAATCTTAGTTGAAATTTATGCGAAAATAAGATAAATTTGTATTTATTTGTCGTCTAATTAAAATTTTTCATGCGGATTTAGTAGTATTTAGGTAAATAAATAGAAACCTAATAAAAACAATTTCTTCGCAATTTATTTATTTTAGGTTGAATGCTAAGAAATGATCAAACTCTAGTTTTGATGCCAAATAGTTTTTTACATAGCAATTTTTAAAATTAAAGCTTCATTGCAAATAAGATTTTGCTATATTTTTCATGTATTTTATGTATAGTTTTAAAATTAAAATATAATTTTAAATTTATGCAGCCACAGTTGATTGGTGTTAATGCAAATTATTGATGAAGAAACATGCAGCTATGAAATGCAAAACTCAATAAAAGAATGTGTAAGATCAATAGAAATATATTCACGAGCTCTCTGTTTATTTTTGACTTTCACTTTTATGTTTACTGGGTTAATTCTAACAACAAAGTATTTTATATTGTTGTTCTAAAAATAACGCGATAAAGACAAAAATATTTTCTACTTTGACTCGAAATCGTTTTTTTGAGCTACTAAGGTGTTTTTATTTTTCGGATAACGAATTAATTAAACTAGGGAATACAATTTAGAATTTTGGAAATATACTTTCATTTTTGAAATTAAATTTTTCTTGTCATAACTCACATTGCCAAGAACTCAACATAATATTGTTCAATATAAGATTAGAATTAATCCATATCAACAACTTTGGGACAAATGTATTTTATTTCTATAACTTTTATAGCTTAAAGAAAAATCATCATTTCTAAATCCTAAATTGGTATTCTATCTCTAAATATTTTTTATATCTATATGAAAATGTTACTGAAGTCTGTGGGATAATTTGAAAGAATAGTAAATACGTACCTAAGTTATCATTAAAACAAAGAAACTGAGAAACAAAAGTACTTCATCCATGAATTCTCGAAGACATAATCGTGGAAAAGCGATACACAAACTAATGAAGATCAAATAAAGGAATAGATCATTCTTGAATATAATAAATATATGAGTGGCGTCGACAAGTCTGATATGGAAATACCCGTTTCTGAATGTGTGGGAAAATCAACAATATTGTATTATAAAAAAATCATCAAATTAAGTTCACAAATAAAATAAGATTCATGATTACATCCATGCTAGACATCATAATAATAATAATAATAATAATAATAATAATAATAATAATAATAATAATAATAATAATAATAATAATAATAATAATAATAATAATAATAATAATAATAATAATAATAATAATAATAATAATAATAATAATAATAATAATAATAATAATAATAATATTAATAATAATAATAATAATAATAACAATAATAATAATAACAATAATAATAATAATAATAATAATAATAATAATAATAATAATAATAATAATAATAATAATAATAATAATAATAATAATATAATAATAATAATAATAATAATAATAACAATAATAATAATAATAATAATAATAATAAGAAGAAGAAGAAGAAGAAGAAGAAAAATATGAAAGATCAGAAAAATCAGAATATTTAATTTTGGTTCTAACCCAAATATTACATGGTATGAATTTTTCCATAAATTATGGTTCAAGACAATGCAAAAAAAATAATTTATAATAATAAAACATCTATTTATTTTATGATGTCTTAATATTAAAATTAAATACTGTAAATAAATAAAATTCATTTTAACATTTTAAAGGACGGTCTCTACGTAGACAATTAAACCTTATTATTTCCGCGGTGATTTAATTTCTTTGTAATAATTTATACATTTTGCAATAATGCTTTAGCAAATTTTTTTTTAATATTATAGTTACTCATAATCGTTTTATAATAAAACAAAATTCTAAAATCTAAAATATTGAAAATTCTTTTCATTTTGTCTAACATTTACAAACTAGTAGGATTAAACAATTCAATTTTTTTAAATAATATCTAAAAATGACTATAAAAAATGTAATTTTAGTAATTTTTTGCATTTCATGAGACATTTAAAGATCGAAATGCTTTAAGGTTTTCCACACAAACAATTAATTTTTTTGAGATTTTAATAGGATATTCTGTGTGATTCTGATAAATTAAAATTCGCAGAATTCTCAAACCTTACAAGTACAGTTTCCATTCCTTTGAATAATGAGAATCTGCGTCTTAATTTTCAAATACTATAAGCAAAATACTAGAAAAAGAGGTTATTTAAGGAAATAATGTATAGTCGTTTAAAATATTTAATTTAATTTATTGATTAGTTTTTAGCTGCAATAAGCAAACAGCAAAAAAGGTTTAAAAAAGGCCTTAGAGTTGTTAGAGGGATCCATTAAGTTTATAAAAGTGAGATAATTTATTGTCGGTTTTTACCAACAGCGCAAGTACTTTCAATATTGTTCCTAGCGTAATATAAATATTCTATAAAAATTTAAAGTGGTCCGCATTTTAAGATTCAATGCTTTATTCAAATAAATAAAAAATAAAAAAACCCAAATATATTCTAAAATAGCGGTTTCAGAAGAAATACATCGATGTAGTTAGACAATCATGAAACCCTTGATTTGGTGAAATATCCAATTTTATTTGGTTCATAAATGAAAGAAAAGATTTTTATGTGGAATGTAAGATTTTTTTGCAAGAACTTTTATTTAATGATTTATTAACTTATCAAAAATAATTTACATTTCAAAAATGCTCCAATAAAAAACAAAAAATTGTTTAAATTGATATGTATTGATAATTTGTTTTAAAAGGTTATAATATTGTTGGATTTTTGAAATATGTTGATCAAGTTTGGAGTGAATTTTGGGTTCATGTATTCTTTTATCAATAATACTTATATAAAAGAGAGCTCTACAGTTTCTCGTATTGCAAAATACAAATTACAATAGAAAGTTTTAAAGAATTATCAAAACACAAAATTTTATTTAACTAACAAAAGTTGAATTGAATAACCGTAAGTTTATCAGTTATTACCAGGTATGAAACCTGAAATAAATTTCAGTTAAAATTTAACAGGTTTTATATTTCTTAGAATAATATCGGTTTTCGGTTAAACCGCTTTGCAAAATAACGGCTAAACATTAAAACTCGCTAGTGTAAAACATGTTTAGTTTTACGACATCAGAAAGGCACATTCTGCAATTATGATAACGTAAATGATTAATTTTTAATTTGCTTCAGCGTAGCATCGCTTATTATCATGAAACAAAAAAATTATCATTCACGTTATTATAATAACAGAATGTGCAGAGGAAAACATTTTATAAATTTTTAAAATCAAGTTTATTGTTCACCAACTCTTAAGTTTCATAAGTTTAAAATTTCTTATTAACTACTACGTGTATTAATGTAAATTATCATATTAATGTAATTGTTAATTAATACCAATTATTGTTATTTGCAATATTAAAAATTAAAAACATGTGTAATTTATTAAGTAATAATTTCAGTTTAATACTGCATAAGCATAATAGCTGCTTACTGAATTAAAGAAATATATCGCAAAAATATATTTTAAACACAAAACTTAACATTTACCAATTTTTAACCGACCTGCTAATGTAGTATTATAAAAAGGTAACACTATAGTGAATATGATGAATAATTTTATTTATTTCCTCGGATTATAATAATGTCTTCTAAAATGTGATCAGTCATAAGTGTCCTTAAATCTAATAATATAAAGCAGAGGCCATAGAATCATCTCTCAACAACTAACTTTTGTTGAAGGTACAGCAAGTACAATCATTGCATTTGTATAATTCGGGATGTTGAAATTGGTGTTGCTTCCAGTAACCTATGGAATACGATAGACCGAATCAAAATCTTTAAAAATCTTTTCAATTTTAAACTTTTCATTTACAACAGCTATTTTATTAGTAGTGTTACTGGAATTTATTTTTAACATTTTTTTGAATTCATCATTATTTGAGCTAGATCTACTGGACGATGAATTAATACTGTAATCCAAATTAGAGTTATAAACTACATGTTATTTTATTTGTATCGGTTGTAATCATCTCCAGGCTTTTCCAAATGTGGTTGTGATGTTGTTTTCTCTTCATTCGAGATATCGAGGATACAAATATAACGCAAACAAAACATCATTTTTTCATTAAATCACATTGCCTTATTTATATCACAACTTATAAATTAATTCTCTAAATTTGACATAAAGACTGAAGCTAATTTCGCATCTAAGTGAGAACCCATAGCAACAACACCATTATGTTTATACATCTGATTATTAAAAATGAAGTGAAAAGCAACCGCATTCATAATATTATGAAGTGAAGAGTTAGTACTCCATAACTTACAGCGCAACTCAATCATATCAATTAAAGAAACATTTGTGAAAAAACTAACTATCTAAGGGTTATAGCGAACTATTTAGAATCATACATTGTATAGTTGGTAGATTGACAAGACAGGTCTCATTGGAAGACTATCTTTATGAACTTTTGAAAGACCATATAACTAGGTGGATTACGTCCCGCGAGGAAATTACATCTTTATCCGGAAAAAATTCAATTTTTTCAATTTTTCAAATAACTTTTTGTACGTTTTTCTTGTAGTGCCTAAATAACATTACACATTTTTTTAAAAGAAAATACAGAATATTGTACAAATTTTTATTATTGAATAAAAGAAAATAAAATTGATAAATTATTAGTTAAAAAATTGTAAAATTTTCATTACCTTATGTGTAATTGTGTAATTGGTTTTCTATTTGAATGTACCAAATGCCTGGGCAGAATTAGATATTAGCTAATTAATTCTATGTACAACTCATTATTATTAATTCATCCTTCATGTTTGCTCATCCATTTATTTCATCAATTCACACAAAACATATTTTTAGTCATATATATTTTTATTTCGAACAGTTATTTGTTGGTTAATGGAAATATTTCTAAATTTAAATTTAATTTTTATATATATAAAGTTAATATTTAATTAAAAAATTTATTAATTTATTATGTTTTTTGGTATTTTAATAATTATAACTTAACTGGACATTATTATAATAATTTTAAATTTTTTATTTGGGTATTTTTAAGCTATAAAATTAAGAAATTAATTATGAATAATATTTTTTAAATAATTTTTATTACATAAAGTGATATATGAAAGTTTAGTATTTATTATTACTTTTTTTATAGAAACAAGAGTCTTTCAATAATCCTAGATTTTACAATTTTGATGAACTGAAATTGTACGCTGTAAATAGTTGAGTACTTTTAAGGAAAGATTATAGAAATGAAAGCTTGATGACAAAACAAGGTTAATAAATGTAGTGTTTTAAATATCGGAAGTCGTGTTTTAGATATATATGATTTATTTCCACTAAATACTTGCACAATATTTTCAAAATTTTGGTTGATTTTAACAAATGAATTCGCTTTTATTAAAGTGACCAGATGGACTTCATTCGGAAGTACAGCATTTATTTTGATGTACTCTATGGCTTAATCTTTATCTACATCTTTAAGAACTGAACTTATTTCAAAAATTATTTACCAATTTACTTATCGGGTAGTAATGTGCCAGTTATATGAGTATTTGCCATTATTAATAATTTCTAAAGGAGTTACAAGTCGAGATTAAAAATAGAAACCTTATCAACAGTTACTTCAGTGAAAGTGAAACACTAGTATATAAGTAAAGACTTGTGTCATTTTTTAAAAGGATATTTTAAAACATTTGAAAAATTATTTCACATGAAAAATAAAATATTTAAATAACCTTCTCTTATTTAAGACTATTTTTAAAGTGCGTTATTACTCGCACTTTTCCATCTTTTGAACTTCTTTCGGGTTTAAATCTCTTGCCACCTAAATTCTATTTAACTCAATTCTTAAAGGACTTCTTGAAATCAATAATTATTTTAACAATTTGTTTTACCAAGCTAGTTTTATAATATAATCATCTTTTATCACAAGGTTCAAAAAATTGACATTTATTTTCATTTATTCATAGCGATTGATGGGTCAAAAGGTTTTTAATCAATTAATTAATTTGTATTTTGCATTTAAATCTGTTAAAGACTCTCATTCAATTTTAAGACATTTTATTATTAATAATATTTTATTTACCATTTCTTTCAAGTTTTTTCTTTAAATTAAATTATTTACATTTTGATAAATTCGTGTAAAATTTATTATATGCATAAATAACTATCATAAAACACTTTGTCATTTTTATTATTTAATTTTTTTTCATTTTCTATAATTTTTTTTTATCTTTTGTTTTGGCATTTCAAATTTTTCTAACCGGATTTGAGCTTTTTCAGGTGCATCATTCTGCTAAACTTTTTAATTAAAATTCAAGAGAATTTTATTTGAAGTCTTAAGTTTCAATGACGCCCACAGAATTATAAGTAAAAGTCCAAAGAAATTAAGGAAAATATTTTATTTTCATCATTTAAATATCAGAATAATTATAGTCTTCCATAAAATAAGATCTTATTAAAATTAATTAAATAAATGGAGGAAGATTTAAATATCAAATATCGTTATTTATAAATATATACTTTACGATATATTTCAGTTTCAGGATATTTTCTTGAATTTTATTATTTACAATATTCTCTTTCATTTTCATAGTTGATTTATTTTTGTGCGAATTATTACTAAATATATAAATACCTTAATATTAAGATTTTGTATTAAAAATTTAAGTCTATTTTGAAAAAATAGTTGTGACTCTTTTTTGAAATAATTTTGTAATGTGGCAACGAAATTCATTTATAATTAACATGCTTGGTATAGGTAACTTTTATGGAGTTAGTGTTGGTTGTCATAACTAAATTTAAAAGTGTATATACAAAATTGTAACATTGAGGAATTAAGGAAGCTTGAATATTTCTGAGAAATCAAAGTATGTAGCAATTTATCCGTAAAGTAAGAGATATTAAGATTTCAAGATTTTAATAAAATATGCAATTTTGAAAAGTTAATTCTATCTCTGGAAAGTGAATAAACCATTATATTTGAAATTTGATTCAATATCGAATTTAAGACTTTGTTTTAATAAATAAAATATTAATTTTTAATTAAATAATTTAATAAAAATGACAATGATTCAATTCAAAGAAAGTACCATACAAACTATTTATATTGGATATAATTTTAAAAAAATTATACAAATTTTATTTTTTTTATAAATATTTTAATATTAATTTTTGTGTAGTTTAAATAATAAATCATTTTCATTTTTTCACTATTTTCAACAAATATAATAAAAATGTATTTTTTATTATATTAAAATTGTTTTATTATTTTTTTATTTTTTTATTATATTAAATTTTATAATAAGTTTATTTTAAAGTATCAATTAATATCAATTTAAACAAACAATCTGTCAAAAAATTTAAAATTAAAATTAAAATTATGTATTTTAATTAATTCAATACACACAGAAAGAAACATAACATGAATAATCAACATATCCACAATTTGCCAACGCAAACTATATAAATGCATTCCAAACACATGTGTTCACATTATTTTCAACATTAATTTTCGGGTTAGGGTTATTTTCCCGTCCAGAATGACTTGTGTTTGACGAGCCCGTTGTGATTTTTGCAATTTTTAAAATGCTATCATGTAGAGAATGAAAAGTTATCGAGAAATATATCAAAGATTATGAAAACAAATAAAAATTGACAAAGATACAAGCCTATAAAGTTTCAAAAATTCCCGTCCAGAATGACTTGTGTTTGACGAGCCCGTTATGATTTTTGCAATTTTTAAAATGCTATCATGTAGAGAATGAAAAGTTATCGAGAAATATATCAAAGATTATGAAAACAAATAAAAATTGACAAAGATACAAGCCTATAAAGTTTCAAAAATTCCCGTCCAGAATGACTTGTGTTTGACGAGCCCGTTGTGATTTTTGCAATTTTTAAAATGTGAATGACGTTATCACATATAAAACGTTCCCAATGATAATTAAAATTAGACATGCCTATTTTACTTTTACAGCTCTTGTCATGTTCACTAATATAGGTTTATTCCTTCGGTTGAAAATGTTTATAATTATCGATTATAATATTTTTTAAAATTATGTTTACTTGACTTCTGCTATTTAAAGTCTAAAACTATTAGAACATAAATTGTTCATTTTTTAAATAAAGTTTCAAAGTTAAAAAAACAGGAAATAATTTGATCTATCCTAATCCGTTAGTAAAGTAAAATGCAGAGTAACAATTTTTAAAATTAAACAAAAACCTCAATTGTTAAAAACAAATAAAAATCAATCAGTGAAAAACTGTCAATCTATATTAATGTATTTTTAAAATCTGTAGCTACAGAATTATTAGTTTCTAAATCATAAAACTTTTAAATTTTTTTAGAACCAATAATTTTAATAAATATTTATAAATTTATAATTAAATATTTCATCTTAATTTTATCTAAACATCAATCAAGAATCTGTTTTTATAAAATGAGTGAATTTAATCTTTATAAATTTTAAATTTATAGTTATTTATATTTATGGAAATGCTTTTCAATATATATATATATATATATATATATAGATAGATATATTAAAAAACAAATGTAATGAATTCTACAAAATAAGAATAAAAAAATTAATGTGACATAGCTTAATGACTGACATAAATTTGATAATAATTTTCAACTTATTAAAATTCAGCAAAAATTGGTATTAGTAAAATATTTAATTTTGTTTTACTACTAATAGTACTTAAAACATCCCTTTTTCGGAAAAAATAAATAGAAAATTATTAAATAAATATTAAATCAATTATTAAAAAATAAAAAAGTAATAATAAATAAAATGCTAATAAACTATGTTTAGCTAAATAATTTATTAAAATATTTGATGTTTGACACCACGATTGGAATGAAGTATTTCAATAACATTTAGAATCTAAAAGAAATAGTTAATGTCGTATGTTTTTACGTAAATTGTTTTCATATTGTTTTAGCTTCTAATAAACCTCAAGCTTTGACTTATTTGTAAAACAATATTCACAAATTGTAACACGCTATATTTTAATTTTTAATATTTAAGCAATAAATAGTGTTTATTTTCAATTAGACATTATTTTTGCATATTGGTGCATTAAAGTCAATTTTCTTGAATACTTTCAAGATATATTTTGAAAAGTTTGATATTTCATTAAGCAGTTTTTAAGTAAATATTTTTTAGTAAAAGTTGTATTAATTTTATTTTCCTTCAATTTTCTTTTAGAAACAAAATTTAAGACAGATATTTTAGAATCCTAAAAAAGGCTTCATTTGAAATAAAGGGAACTAATAACATCTTTTGATGAAAACTACATCAAATATTTCAAGTATTCTTTTTTTTTTATCATTAACGTCATTTTGAGATGTTATTTTTTGCACAAACATATAGGCTTACGTAAACTTAATGCATTATAGATATAATTCTTATTTTTTGTCATTTCATAAATTTTATATTGTATTCAAAATTGAAAAAGTACCAAACAGTCGTGATGAGTGTTTAATTCATATTAGTCACAGGACATAAATATGTCACTAATCAAATAATCAAATAGAATTTAAAAATAAAATTTATAAAAATCCAATTTTTATAGATATGAGCTTTTATTTAACGATAATTACTTAGTGCAAAAACGATATAAATTGAATTCATTAGTGCATTAAATATTTATTATATTAATAATATAAAATACTCAAATATGTAGAGTCTGTTCGTTTTAATATTCTGCTTTTAATAATCTGTATTAGTCAATTAATATTAAACCTATTTTGTTTAATATCTCAAATAAATGAATAATTTGTAATAATAATAATAATAATAATAATAATAATAATAATAATAATAATAATAATAATCATTTCAAAAAAAAAACATTATTTCATAATTGTTCAGGAGTACCAGATCCTATGACAGTGGCGTATGTCCAGATGAAAGTATATTAACTTCCTGTAGCCCCTATCATCCTAATCAGTCAACAAATTTCGGCGTACCATCCTGTCAAATAATTCCATTATATCAATCGTCAAAGACTGATCAAGAATTATCACAGAGTTCACAAAATATTTACTATCCTGCACTTAATGTGTCAAAAAATATTTTATCATCGGTTTCGCTGGCATCAGTATTGTATCACAAACCAATTATTAGTTGTTCAAATCGAAATGATTACAATTATCAGTTTCCAACCATAAAGGACTCATTTATTGTACCAAATATTCAATCTGAAGTTCAACCTTTCGATCAAGAACAATACAGAACAATAAATAATTTACCGGATTTAACAGACGTCCGTGAACCTGTTCTGCCGTATATTATAGCGTATTCTCCAACATGTATAACTCGTAAAAATCTCGACTGGACCTCACTAAATCAGAGTACAAAACTATAATATTATTTTTCATGAATTATTGTAAAATAATAAATAATTTGAAGTTTTTATTTTTTTATTAATAATTTCGAATAATTATTTAACTTATTAATTACAATGTTTTATATTTTCAAAGGAACTTTTAGTTAAGTTTTATATAATCTGCGTTGATATACTGTTTTTCAAAAAATTTGATAAACATATATATCAAATTTTGCACACTTAAAAAAGAATATCGAACATAAATATTCATCGGATAAAAATTATAAAATAACAAAAGGTTTGAGTTTGAATTTTCCCTCAAATGCAATTTAAGTCTTTGGAATTAAAAAAATTTTATATGTTACCCATTTATGGAGACGTATATACAACAATAATAATACTGTTAGATAACATTTTATTGGTAAAATTAAATTTAATTGATAAAGAAAATGTGATAATAAAATTAATTTATATATATATATATATATAATTTTTGAATATACATTATTTTATAATTTACTTATGAATATTTTAAGAAATTAGAAATTTAGAAAAGATAATAGTGAGAAGTCACTATTATAATAAATGTTCCGTAAACTTAAATTTTTATTTTTAATTTTCGTTGATTCATATCTGAAAGGTTTTTCAGTAAAATCTTTATTTGTAGACATTTTTTCTCGATATTAATATCGGAATTAAAATAATTTCAATATTGAAATTGAAAAAGCGGTCCGATATTCGATGCAAGTACGTAATTAGTGGCTTTCTTCGCCCACACACCATTGCATAATAAATAAGGGGGTTAAGAGATTAAATTACGTAATTACGCATTTAAATACGGCGTGTCTAGATAACATAATTAAGTAATCAAGATAATTAATTTTTGTGTGAGCACATTTTTTTTTGGAAATTTTTGGAGGGGGTGAAAAGATCAGAAAATCTATAAAAATAAATTTAAGTAATTTTTTGATGAGTTATCAATTACTTTATTTAGGGGCATGTGAAAATTAAATGAAAAGGTTGACATTCATCTTTGAAATTAACTTTTAGTAATTGTTCATTGTTGGACTCTATTAAAAATATTACAAAAATAGTAGAAAAAATTCAAGGTATTTTAACTAAGTTTTACAAAATAATTTTAATTACTTTACAAAAATAGTAAAAAAATTTTAAAGTCTTTAACCTAAGTTTTACAAAATAATTTCAATAAATCACATACAAGACTGTAAACAAAGCAATAAATTTTTATTCAGAGAAAATACAACACTTGATTGGGCTTCAATGATTAATAGTTTCTTGATAGCAATCAGGTAACTAAGCAACCAAACAATTTGGAGACATCAATGATCGATAAAAGAGTGGAGAAGTTAATAAAAGTTGTAATTGAAATTGTATTTTTTTTATTGTATAAATTTTGATGTGCTTTTATTTAAAGATTTCTTGGTCAGTAAACAATTTGTGATATTGATTTGTTTAGTAACTAGTTATTGATGACATATTTTGAGTGTTTGAATAACCAAGTATTTTAAGGAGAAATGATTGAGAGAAAATTTTATTTTTAAGTGGGTTAAGTTGGTTAAATATCGATATTCAAAGGGTAAATATTATTTAAATAGGTAATTTTAATGAATAAGATACTCAATTATTCAATGTCTAGTATGTATATAGTGAGTTGTAAAGTACTCAGTTATTTGTATACAGTACCTAGTGATTGTTTTTCAGTTATTAATAGATTTTTCAATGTGTATGGGTTATCAGTATTCACAAGTTGATACCAATTAAGTTAACTTTTTCTTTGATTGTTGATGAAATTGTTATTATTTTTAATTTAATTTTTATTGTTTTATTATTAAGGATGGGTTGCTGCAGAGTGTAGGAGATGGGTTTCTCTTGCGAATGACTACTTCCTACCTTTGGCATTACTATGTAACACTGAAACTCAAAAATTTTATTTAATAAAATTCTTTGAAAAATGTTTTTGAAAAGATTTTTGAAAATTTGATCGTTATCAACATGTATAAAAAAGTCATTGTAAAAATTATACTAAAAAATTTTATTGTAAGATTATATTTAAAAATATTTTCAATTAAAAAAATGTATAAAAATTTCATTGTAAAATTATCCTACAAATTTCATCTTTAAAAATTATATAAAAAATTCATCGATAAAATTATACTAAAAATTCTATTTAAAAATCATGCAAAAAATTTCATTGTATAATTATGTTAAAAATTTTATCATTTAAAAATTTAAATAATTAAATAAATTTGGTAACGATTTAATTAACTCAAAACCAACTAAAAGTTGAATTAACATTTAATTTAAACAAATTATTTTTTATTAATTTAATTTTGTAATAAATAAATATTTATCAAATATATTCAATTCACTTTTAATTGATTTAAAATTTTAAAATTTTCACTTATACTATAACTTTTAAAAAGTTAATGTAATTTAAAATTTTCAATTATTTTAATAATATTAAAAAAACAAACATGACTTAACATACGTTAACTATTTAAAAACATTCAAAACATTCGTAGTCACAGCACTTTGCACATTAATCTTTGGATCCAATGACCTTATCAGCAATGCTTCACATATCACGTGTTCCCAATAATTATTAAAACTTTTCAACAAAATTGTAAAATCAGACATTCCTATTTCACTTTTACAGTTTCTATTGTGCTCACTAATATTGGTCAAACCCTTCAATCGACAATGCTCTAGAACTCGAGTACAGAGATGACGGGAGGTCTCTCCAATGTATGTGGCATTACACCCATTACATGTAAATTGATAAACGAGATCAGAACACAATCCAACCGGAGTTTTTGATTTATTAATAAACATATTGCGTACCTTACCCGAATTAGAAACGATCTTATATTCTAAATTTCCCATCTGTTTACTTAACTTCCTTTTATAATTTGTAAAGCCTTCAGAGTACGGCAATGCTAACACATATTTAGGCTCAATTTTTTTATATCCATTTTTACTATTATTTAGATCAACACTAGATTCACACCCATTTGACAAATTACACTTAGACTTTCCAAAACATGGATCCTTAGGATTTTTAATCAATTTATCAACAGTATCTTTTATCATCAACAATAAAAATGATTTAGAATATCCATTCTACAACAACTCAACCAATTTATCAACACTTTTTATCGAATTAGCAAAAGTAGAAGATAAAGACCATGAACGATAAATCAATCCTTTCACCATATTTCTCTTATACTTAAATTCACAAAAGCTTTCTGGAGAAGTATAAAAACCAGTATCATTTGGTTTTCTATAAATCTCTGTTTCATACTGTTTATCTTTGTGTTGAATTAACAAATCCAAAAACGCAATTGATGACTTTCTCTCCGTTTTACATGTGAATACAATGTTTTTATGTAAACTGTTCATAAAATACAAAAACGGTTCTACACGTTTCTGGTTTTCAAATACAAGAAAAATATATTCCACATACCTTTTATAAATAAAAGGTTTTTCAAATTGGAAAGAAGCAATTTTAGTTTCCAAACTAGCCAAAAATATTGATGCCATCGTTGATGACTCCATCTATTTGTTGATAGCATTCATTATTGAAAAGAAAATATAAATGAAAAAAATATTAGTGAAAAAATATTTGACCAATATTAGTGAGCACAATAGATACTGTAAAAGTGAAATAGGAATGTCTGATTTTACAATTTTGTTGAAAAGTTTTAATAATTATTGGGAACACGTGATATGTGAAGCATTGTTGATAAGGTCATTGGATCCAAAGATTAATGTGTAAAGTGCTGTGACTACGAATGTTTTGAATATTTTTAAATAGTTTACGTATGTTAAATCATGTTTATGTATTGTTTTTAAAAAAAAACTTTTTGTTTAATATTATTAAAATAATTGAATTTTTAAATTACATTATTTTTTAAAAGTTATAATATAAATAAAAATTCTAATATTTATAGAAATAAAATTTTAATTTAATTAAAAGTTTTTGAATATATTTGTTAAATATTTATTTATTACAAAATTAAATTAATAAAATATAATTTGTTTAAATTAAATGTTAATTCATAATATTTTTAGTTGGTTTTGAGTACCTGAAGATGACAGTTATGCTTTCGAAATATATTGTATGAAAATTTTTTTATTGGCGTTATCTTTTAATTTAAAAATATGTATAAAAAATTGAGCGATAAAACTATACTAAAAATTTTATTTAAAAAATTTTAATATGCAATATTGTCGACTATTTTACTTTAAAAATTCTTGCCTTATATAACTTACCTTTTGAACCTCTATTTACTTTAAAAAAATTCTTACTTTATGTAATTTGCCTACTATAACTGCTTATAAAATTTTCAGCTTTAAAAATTACCCTTATGTAACTTAACTGTTGACCCTGTATTTAATTTTTAAAAATTCTTATGTAACTTACCATACTTTACTCTAGGCACCTTAATTTACTTAAATTTATTCTAACGTACTTTAAATTACTCTGATGTACCTTAATTTACTTAAATGTACCCTAATGTACTTAAATTGACTTTCGGCCCTTTAATTTACTTTAATTTACCTTATTGTACTCTAATGTATCTTAATTTAATCTAATATACCTAAATTTGCTTTAATATACTCTAATGTACTTTAATTTTATCTAGACCCTTTAATTTATCTTAATTTACTTTAATATACACTAATGTATCCTAATGTACTTTAACTTATCTTAATTTACGTTAGGTATTTAACTTATTTTTATTTAGAGCCTAAATTTGTCTATGAAAATTATGTGAACAAATATTTCAAGTGTTTTTTTAACAAGCCTATCAAATAACCCTGACAATTTTCTATCGGTAGGCGATTCAAGCCATTTTTATTTTATGCCTATATTTACCTATAGAAAGTATTGAGACCAAATATTGCATTGTTTTTATTACGAGTTAAAATTATCCCTAACTATAGTGTGATCATCTTAGGCGATTTGAACCAATTTTAATTTTATGCTTTTTTATCGAGAGTCAAAAATACACCCTGACTATAGTGTGATTGAAAAAATATTGCGGATGAAAAATAACTTCTCTGACCATGAATCCAATAATGATATCAATAAAACAAACATCGATATCATTACTGATTCATAGTCAAAAAAGGTGTTTAAATGTCATTGAAAAATGAAAAAAAATCGAAGTGAAAACCAAAAACTATAATTCTTTTAAAATTCTTTTAAATTTCTTTTAAATTTCTTATTATTTAAGATCAATTATTTAAATACAATAAATTCTTATTTCACATAAATTTCATTAAACCATTTTTTTAAAAATCATTTAAAAATAGAAGATAAACGGCTTTAACAAAAATAGAATATTGTGATTCTCAGACAAATCTGACTTGTTCTGTATGATATCTTTTAATTAAAATGATTTTTAATAGATCATGTAGGAGAATCTTAAGGAAGTTTTATTTTGAATTATTTTAGTTGAAAGGAAAAAACCTGTGAAAAAAATGTAAACTTTATGATAATTAACAGACATTAAGTAGATTCCAAAAACGTAAACCATAAAAGATAAAGCAAAAAAGATTAATGATCCCAATTATAACAAAGCTACTTAAAACTTTCTATCAGTAGTTATACAATAAGAAGTAGTTCTTGGAAAAGGAGCTCACGTACCCAGTTTAATGTGGTTGCAAATGGCCGTAATCATTGGTATAGTTATGGTAGGAAATCAAGATTATTTGGTGTTTCGGTATCAAGGTGAACACTGAAGTCACCAACAACTTTAATATTTTAATACTAGCATTTTAAGGCTTTCTATATAGGTTTCTAATAACAGAATTACCTAAAATTAATTAGATCTAAAATAATTTGACTTTTTAAAAATATTCTAGTAAATTGAATATTGATCTATTAACTTTTCTTCGAATAATTTAGTAAAAATAATCCTTAAATAAATTAATTCTCATATAAAAATAATTATATTTATATATTTACATTTTTATATACTTTTAAATACGACTTTTAAAATTGAACTACGCGTTTAACGGGTTAATTATAAACTTTCGATTTCATTTTTTTAATTAATTATTTTTATTATAAATTATTGAAATATAAGAAATTAAATCAAGAAAATTGAGAAAAAATTAAGAAAGAAAACTGGGTTAATTAAAACATGCTGTGCAATTAATGTTAATTACTTTGTTGAGAAAAGAAAGATTTATGATATTTTTCCAAATTATAAAAAAGAATTTAATATGTTTTGATATTTTGAAATATTTTCCGTTTAAAATTTATATTTTTCGCTATTTGATTTGTTGAAATTTAAATAAAATTAGTTATATAAATAATTGCAATAAAATGTGGGTTGGCTGGGCGTTTGGTGTATTAGTTGATCAAATTTAAAGTTTATAATCTAATAGATTCTGAATAAATTTACCTTAGTACCCCGAAAGTGTAACGGTTCTAGATAAAGGTGAAAACTATATTACTTAGTCCGATGATCAAAAACCCAACAGAATCCTGGAACTTGAAGAAAGTTAAAATTAAATAAAAAGCTTGTTAGTAATACTTTTGGTCTGTCAAAACAAAAAAGAAATGAATACACTAAAATAAATAACATTATTCGAAGTTGTGGTGTGGGGGCTTTTATGATGTCTTAGATCAAATGCGTCTCTCACCATACTTGTATGCAAGGTACTTAACTCATAGGCAATCAAACTGCTGGGGTCGGAGTAGTTGGATTGGCTGCAAAGGTGTTAATTGAAACAATCTCTTGATTCTTTATCATGAAGTTTGTTTTTTTAATTTTGTTATTGCTTGACTGAGGTGCTCGGTCTTGATGGTTTGTTTGCTCTTCTGATTAAAGCGGAACTAGCATCTCATTTATTCAATAGTCAATCAACAACCGATCAAATCATTAGCAGTGTGACTCCCACTTCTTTGTCACTGTAGTTCTATCTTCAACGTTATTAGTAAACAAAACTGTGGCTAATAAATTTTGAATTCAAAAAGTAAAAGATGTCTGTTTTTCTCTGGCGCTACTGCAACGCTTTATTCTAGTAACATTATAAGACCGATTGGTTTCATACTGAAAATATAATTTTTAAAGACTATTTCGATCTGCACTACCTTATACTACTCGATCACTACCTTATACTAAGTCACTAGAAAGACGCAACTATTCATAGATAGGCTGCATTTCTATCAGTTAGGTTTTTATGTTTATCTGTTGCCAATCTAAATCTAAAGAAAGATTAAATGTAGAATAGAAAATTTAGATTTAAAAACGTTTGTAACTAATTTGTTAAAGAATGTTTCTTCGTTTCAAATTTTGATAACCATAACAAAACTTCATCTTGGCATTGGCAACGGAGAGGTGCAAAATCTATAAGTGTAATTAGTAGAACTCTTGTCCTTACAGATTTAGTTAGAATCATCATGATTTAGCATAAAGAAAGACTACAAAACTTTTACGAGAATCAGTTCAGAACTGTACTTTCCTATGAAGTGAAATTCAATAAGCATTATGCTTTGATTGTGTAATTATACATCTATACTTAATTGACTCGCATCTTTGCGATGAATCGTAAGTTTATTGTGCTTCCATACAAATTCTATACTTAATTTTCAATACAGTATAGTTACAAAATAGTTGTTGCAACCTAGGTTCTCAGTGGCTTACTATTTGCGGATGTGTGTAGCTCTTCGGGTAAGTTTTACATACTCAACATATAACATAAATGAGTTCAATTTGAATATGTTGTCTACAGATTTTCAACTCAACAGGAATTGGCTCTGTCATAATTAAAAATAGTTCTCACATATCTGATTTGGGCGTCGTCAAAATTAATCAGTCATAAGCTTTACAGTTTTAAGTAAATTTGAACTCTCCTTGTCTTAATTATTTACCCGATCAAAGAGCTGTTAAAAATTTTTTAATTCCAATGAATGATTAATATTTATGTCTTTAAACTCGTTTGTTTTAATAACTATCTGACTGACTTTATACTACATCACACGTACGTATCACAAATAATCCGAATCAAATTTACTGATCACAATTAAAATAATATAATATAATATAATATAATATAATATAATATAATATAATATAATATAATATAATATAATATAATATAATATAATATAATATAATATAATATAATATAATATAATATAATATAATATAATATAATATAATATAATATAATATAATATAATTTAATATAATATTATACAGTATTTTATTATATAATATAATATAATACAATATATGATTTAATAATTATATCATTTTATTTCATTGTTATAATTTATAAAAAATATATTATTGGAGTCATTTGAAATTTTACATAAATTAGATTTCAAGCTAATTTGTTTCATCTGTCGGGAAGCAATGACAAATCAATTATATAAGGTTAAAAAATTACAAAGATCTGTTCAATTAATTTGTTTTTATTTTATTTTATTTGTAAACTCAATTTTATTGATTGTATTTTGTAAAGCTTATTTAATAAATAATATCAAAAATACTAAAATATTAATTAAATGATTGATAAAAGACTTTTCTTAAAAAGTAAATGTGTTGCTAAAAACAAATGAAATACAAAATATTCCAAAAATCAAAGCAGTCTTAAAAAATTATTTGCTGTAATTCTTGCTAATTATTATTAACTATAAAAATGTAGTATTTTATTAGAAAAATAAGCGAAATTAAAAAAGCAATTAACTATCTTAAAAGGTAAAAAGCAATGTAGAAATTTGCAGTGATATTTTGTCATTTTGCTGTGATTTGGCAGTAATGCATTTAATTATTTGGTTTGCTTGAATACTTTTCATTTTATACCCAATAATGATGTTATTTTTAAGTAACTTATTTTTATTATTGTTTAATATTCAAATTTACATTTAAAATAGGCATAAAATATATTTTAGTTAGATTATTTTTTGTTTTGTTTTATTATTATTATAAAATTTATAAGTTTTCACTGATTTAAAAACTTCAAAAGTCTAAAATATAGACACTAATATTTTTCAATTCCGAAGTTAACAAAACATTATTTTGCATTAAAACAAAGTTTTTGGATCGTTTCATTAAAGCCGTAATATCAATGTAAATAAATCACATGTTTAATTATTTAAATATCAAAAGTTTATGACAGATACCGTCAGGAAAATATGGTAAATTTTAAATATTGATGCCTAAAACAAAAGACATACATCTGTCGCTCTTGCATGATTTATTAATAAAAGTTTAAATAGTAAATTTAATTTTTTTAATGTTAGCTTACAAACATTAAAATGTTTCTGAATTTCAAATGTATTTTATTGGATTTTTGTTAATATATATTTTCAGAAATACTTAATACAATTTAGAACCTATTTGTGATAATTCTTATAAATGCGCTTCTTTACTTTTCTCAAAGAGAATAATACTTTATATTAATTTCATTATAATTGCGATTTTGAAACTTTTTATTTTTATTTCTCAGGGTCGGTTATGGATGATGAACTGATATATTGTACGACAGTGGTTCCCAACCTGTGGTACGCCTACAGGTACCGGGACGCGATAAATAATACGGAAACAATATGTTGCGTAAAATAATGTGTTTTTAAACAATAATTTTCAAACCAAAGCGTATTGTCTGTATATTTTCAATCCGAAATATTTTAATAATAACCAAGGGTGTAATGGTAAAACTCGTATCCAACAAATATACTGTAAATCCAAAATATCGTAAATTAAATATGCAAGTATATTTAAATACTCTCGAATTAATGTTTTATGATTTTGAACATTATTAGGTTGTTTTAACCGTAAGTGTCCTGTCACATTTCTTTTAAGTAGTGTAATATGAAGACTATGTTCCGTGGATATTTGGCTTGAAAAAAAAACAGAAACCCCCCCACCTAAAAATGTTTTTTTCGGGGTAGAGGTGGTTTAATTTTTTTAAATATTTGTTTTAATGAATGAAAAAAAATTTTTTTTTAATTATTTGTTTTAATGAATTAAATAATTTTTTTAAAAATTATTTGTTTTAATTAATGAATTTTTATTTAATATAATTTTTTGATTAAATTTTAATTCATGATAAAAAATTCTAAGCCTAAAAAATAAAAATAGGCTTAAATCGCCTATGATTGGTCGTACTATAATGAGGAGTATTTTCGAATAAAACTGGGTAAAAAAGCCTAAGTATTTTTTCATACTTAAAAACCCATAAAAATAAAATTGGCTCAAATCGCCTGTCGACTAAAAAGATTAAAATATATTTGCTCGATTAAAAATCATGAATTTTTTATTTTTTATTTTTAATTACTTTAATTATTTGTTTAAGTCAATAATATTATTTATTTATATTTTAATTATATTATTATTAAATTTAATTTTTTGTTTTAATCATGTCAATTATTTTATTTATTTTAAAATTATATTATTATTAAATTAAATTGTTTGTTTTACTGAAGGGAATTAAATAATTATTTTTTATTTTCATTTAATTATTTATTTAATATTATTATTATTTTTATATAATTAATTATTTATTTTATATTATTATTATTATTATTATTATATTATTTTATTATTATTAACATTTTTTTTATTATTTATTTATTTTTAAAATTTAATTGTAAGTCTATTAATAATTTTTCAATGTAAAAAAGATAAATATCGAATAATTTTGAATTGTAAAAGTAACAAACTTTCAATCCATACAAATATTTTTATTGACAATAAAGATTAAATAAAAAAGATTAATTTTTATTTCAAATCAAAAATATCCGAGTAATACGCTTTACGCATTTCGGCCAACAATATATGGATTGTTTGGTCACGTTTGAAATCGTGGCAACATGGACATCCATTTGAACATGTTACTCTCATACTATCTTTACAAACAATGCAATTTGCAACACATCGGTCACCAGACCCCTGAACGTTGTCATAGTGAATCTCGAGAAGTTCTTCAATGTTAATCCCTGTGAAATGGTAAATTTTTGTTGCGAGAAACTCTGGTACTCAATAATTCAACGTATTTTTAATACTTGAATAAAGTTCCTGAATTTTCTTTAAAATTACTTCAAAGAGATAAACTAAATAATAAAATAAAATACATATTTAAATATACATGATTTACCTTTTGACATTTTTTAATACTTAATAAATTAAACAAATTCAAACAAAATATTTATTAATTTATTAATATAGTTATTTCTGATTTAATATTTTCCACATAATCATTATAATCCAAGGATTTTATTCCAAGTATTACTACTTTCCAACTTGAAAATATATTGACACATGATGGATTATATTTTTGAAGACCTAATGCTGGAAATATTTCTGGTTCAAACATACAATTCACTTTTCTTTGTAATTCATATAGATTTATAAATTTTCCAATATCGATTGTAACAGTGATTGATTGAATTTGTAAATCATGTATATTACATTTCAAATCCCCAGTTTTTAGAGGTTGCATACACCCGATATTTCCCCGATGTGAAAAATATTATCGGATACTTACCTGATCGATCTACAACTTGATGTGGTTTTCCAAATGGGAATTTCATATCAGGTATAGAATATCTTCCTTTATAATTTATGTTACTCAACATTTTCAAATAATTTCAATTCAAGTAATTCGAAAAATTAAAATAATTAATAATAAAATGGAATTAAGAAAGGATGCTTTATATCAAGAAGTTGGACAAAGTAGTTGTGGAAAAACTTTATTTGTATGCAATTTATTACAATCTAACTTGTTCAAATTAAAATTCAACAAAATATATTGGCATAGATGAGCTGACGAAGAACATGGACTTACTCAAAATCAATTCTGTACATTGAAAATAACAAAAATTAAAGGATTTGATAAAAATTGGTCATCTAGATTACATCAAGGCGATGTTATTATTATTATCGATGATCTATACCAGGAAGCTAATAAAGAAAAGGATTTTAATAATTTATTTACAAAAATTGCTCGACATATTGGAGTTACTGTTATTTTCATTACTCAAAACTTGTCTCATCAAGGGGGCGATCATAGAACTCGTAATTTAAATGTACAATACTTGGTTATTTTTAAAAACCCTCAAGATGCAACCATTATAGGTTTTCTTACTAGACAAGCTTATCCCAATGATAGAAAATATTTAATTGATTCGTTTCAAGATGCAACAAAGGTTCCCCACGGTTATTTGTTCTTTGACTTTACACAACAATGTCCTGATGAATTACGTATTAGAACTGATATTTTCAATGAGAAAGATGTTACGATTTATAAACAAAATTGAAATCTGAAAATAATGACTTGAAATGACGTTTAAAAAAGTTATTGTTAAATTTGAAAAATCAACAAAGAAAAATGTTACAAAAAAAGGGGTACTAAACGTAAAATAATAAAAACGAGTAAGAAGATTGTTAAAGATAAAAAGTGGATTAAAATATAAACAAAACAACTAGATGAAAAATGTATTTAATATGAAAGTTGAACGTAGTCTACCATACTTTAATGCCTTGATGAAGCCTCCTAATAATAAAAGAATGAATATTTTACAGAATTTTCCTTCATTTGTTATAGATGATCTAGTTGAGGTTATTGTTAATGTAGTTCGTGGTAATGTAAACATTACTAAAGTTAAAAAACTTGTATTACAAAAACATAAAAGATCACTTTATCTTTAGTAAACACTAAGAATCGTCGTCTGATGCGAAAAATAATATATAAACAAAATGGTGGATTTTTGGGGGAATTAATTCCAATAGTATTATCTGCAATAAGCGCAATTTCATCATTAACTTCTTAATGTGTACCAAGAATTCATTATCAGATAAACATAATTTAGATTTAAATATTTTGACAACTTGTTGTAATAATGAAGGAAATATTAACCAAATATCGAAACACAGTGAAAAAGCTCGATAAAGTATGGACAGACCCAAAAAATCCCGCTGGTTTTGGTGGTGTAAGAAAACTGGCAAAGGAAGTAGTTAATTCAAAGAAAGAAACTCAGAATTGGTTATCTGGGCAAATGGCGTACAGTTTAAATAAACGAATGTAGAAGAAATTCAAAACCCGTAGTTATAAAACAATGGAGTTGATGATTTATGGCAAATTGATTTGATGGAAATGATACCATTCTCTAAAATTAATAAGAGATACAAATATATTTTGACATGTGTTGAGATATTTAGTCGATTCAGTTGTGCTATTCCAACGAAAACCAAATCGGCCAATGAAATGGCTGAAGCAATCAAGGAATTATTTATTGATGGCAAGTCTCGTAATTTACAAACTGATTTGGGTATGCAATTAAATAAATAAATTAAATTAAATTTATTCTTTAGGTAAAAAAATTTATAATAGTAAAGTTAAAGAAATTATCAAAGGAATAAATCATTTCTCAATTTAAAGCTGCCCACGTGGAAAGATTTAATCGAACTCTAAGAGATTGATTGAAAAAAATATTTCGTATATAAAGGAAATAAAACCTGGATAAATGTTTTACAGAAAGAACTTTATAGCTACAATTATTCGCTACATAGGGGTTTAAATGGAATGCGACCAATTGATGTTTATTCAACGAATAATATGGATAATTGGATATCACAACAATCTGATTCTATCATAAAAAGCCTAAATATAAAGTGGGTAATCACGTTAAAATAAGTAAAATCAGTGTTTCTCCATTCATCAAGAATTTCTACAACAATTGGAGCGATGAAGTATTTCAAATATCAGAAATTGATACGAATCAGAATCCTGTAATGTACTTTATCAAAGATGAGGAAAACAATCAAGTTAGTGGAAAATTCTACGAACAAGAACTCCAAGTTATAGAAGCCCCTACTGTATACAGAATTCAAAATATATTAAAATCCAAGAATGTTGGTAAATATAAACAATACTATATTAAATGGCATGGATATGAAACTCCAACTTGGATATCTGAAAATAAATTAATAAAATAAATATTATGAAAGAAAACCATTTTATATGATTTTACCTAGTAAGAGTTGTCCTCTTATTTTTCCAAATAATGAAGCTAGTAATTTTAATGTCGAATTTCAAAATCATATTTACTTGGATGTTGAGTGGGAAGTTGCTTTGATTGATTTTACTTTTGTGTATAAAACATTTCCGTTTTATAGTAATTCTTACCTAAGTTATGAAACGATGAAGAGTGTTACTGAAATAAAATATTTGAAAATAAATAATCAAAATGAAACTTATGAATTAATAAATCCTAAACATACCCTTGATGTTGATGTTTTTATTGAAAAATATGAGAACTTGGTTATTGTCTGTCCACATGTTCCATTTAAAGTAACATTCCCTGACATTCAACATGCGTTTAGTTTTGGATTAAAATCTATATCCGTCATTAATGAAGATGATCATTGTCGATTAAAATTACCAAAATTTACAGATGATGGTGTTATGGAACAATTCGGGATAATTATAAATTATGGAGAAAAAACAACATTTGAAAAATATTTTGAAGATAATTTACTCATAAACACATTATCTGAATTACAAGGACATTTAATGTCATTTGTTCCTTCTCCGTTTAAAGAACTAAAAATTGAAAATAATGAATTGGTTAAAATAAAACTTGCAGATAACATTTCAAAAATATATTTTGACAATTATTTAATCAAAACCTTGGGATTAAATAAACAAACTTTTAGTGATAAAGACATCGTTGGTAATAATGTTCCAAGATTATTACATCATCATCAACAAATGTTCATTTATTCGAATATTATTGAACCAATAACTGTTGGAGATGTTAGAGTTTCTCTATTAAAATCTATTTGGGTTAAAAACTATGAACAAGGGGAAATTGTATAATTAGAAATGAAGAATCCTATGTATTTACCAATTTCAACTTCAAGGATAAACAACATTGAAATTAATATTTGCGATGATAGTGGAAAATTAATTAAATTTAGTAAAGATACCAAAACACATTTATCAATACATTTTAGAAAAATAAATGAATAGAGATTTTTATATAGATCTACCGAGTAATAGTTGCCTTCTTACTAATCCAAATAAATATAGTGTTGAATTTCAAAATCCAATTTACTTGGAAGGTGAATAGCCAGTTGTTCTGACCGATTTCACTTTTGTATACAATAATCTTCCATTTTATAACAACTCAAATATTAAATATAGTAAGAGCACATTACATACAAGTTATGAATATTTTTACTATAACGATGCAAAGAATGAATATACAATTAGCCACGACTCTATATTTTATCTAGTATACATTGATGGAAATACTTTAAATATTGTAAATATTTTCCCTTTAAAATTTCATTTGACAGTATTGCAGAAGCTGAAAAATTAGGATTAAATAAAAAAGAAGTAAATTTTGTTGAAAACTTGAATCAAATTAGAATTAAATTGATACAATTCGATTAACTATAAATTATTTTTATGATGTCGAGTATACAGATAAATTTTAAGAAAATTTTATCATTACTAATTTATCACAAGTAAATGATCAATTAATGACTTTTTATCCGAATCCATTTAAATCTTGCGAAATTGAACAAGGAAGATTAGTCAAAATTGAATTGTAAGATGATGTCAGTAAAGTTAAATTTAGTAAATTCTTGGCTCAAAGTTTTGGATTAAGTGAAGAATCATATTCAGAAAAAGTTATTGTTGGATTACGTTTACCAGAAATTTGCAAAGTAATCAACAAATGATGATATATACAAATATCATTGAACCTATTCTTGTTAGTGATGTTTTGACACCTCTATTGAAATGTGTATGGGTTGAAAAACATAAAAAGCATGATCTAGTTCAAATTATAGAGAAAAACCCAATGTATTTGTCTGCATCGTCAACATATATAAACAATATAGAAATCAATATTCGTGACGATAGTGGAAAATATATATTTGGTAAAGAAGATAAAACTTTTCTTACATTACATTTTCGTAAAATAAATGAGTAATCCTGACATTGTAAATTTTTATAGTAGTAGTCAATCTGATGGAGAATTACCATATTTTATAGGTAAACAATATGAAACCGGTTGGTTGAAAACAATAGGTAGATTTGCATTACCTATTCTTAGACGTATAGGCAAATTTTGGTATGAAAACGGCAAATGACGTAATAAATAGTAATTCTGATTTTTTACCTGCTTTAAAATCAAATGCAATATTTGAAATTAAAGAATCTTTACCTAGTTTTATAAAAACTTTACCTAGTGTTAATTATAAAGTAACTGATGTATTTAATCACGAAAATGAACAAAAAGGAGGGGCACTTAAACCTAGAAAGGTTATGAAGAAACATATAAACAAAAGAATGAGATGATTCGGAACTATATTTGAAAAATGATTAGTGCAAAATCTGAATTATGTCTTTTTGATAGACCACCCCCTCAAGCCGTGATTGAACATGGTTCATTTGAAGATATTTTCCCAATGAATTCAATAACTGATGCTGGTACCTCTTCGATTCAATTTTTCATTAACGGATCACAAACAGAATATTTAGATTTGAACGATACTTTGTTATATATTCAGTTGAAAGTTGTAAATAGCTTAGGTGAAAATATTACACAAGAAGCTGACGTAACAGCAAACAATTTCGTTTTTCAAACTCTTTTTAAAGACGCTGAATTAGTTTTTAATTCTACTAAAACTGAAGGATCAAATAATAGTTTTGCACACAACGCCCTAATTAAAACTATTATAAATTATAATCTAGATACTAAACATACATCTTTAGGGGAATGAGTTACACTGAACATGATTTTATGCGAAAAACATGGATTGCAAAATCAAAAGCATTTTCATTATGTTCACCACTCCAATTTGATTTCTTTGACCAACTCAAATATTTATTACCAGGTGTTAGTGTCCAAATTAAATTAACAAATCCAGAAAAAAGTCTGACATATACTAAATTTGTACCGAAAATAGTATTGCTAGATACAAAATTAATAGTTAGAAGAGTCCGTGTTGAACCTTCTGTTTTAGCGGGTCATCAAATAGGTCTTGGTACAAGAAATACAATTTATCCAATGCGAAACAAAGAAGTTGTTGAATTTTCTTTACCTATTGGATCTTCTTCTTTTTATAAGGAACAAATATTTGGTGAGAGACGATTACCTAATTTTATCCTTGTAACTGTCCAGGGAAATAAAAGATTTAGTGGTTCGTTTTTATATACATTTACTGTGTTTGATCATTTTAACGTTAAGTCATTAACTTTAAGTCAAGGAAGTGATTATCGTGAAAAATATAGTCAAGATTTTGAAAATGATAATTATAGTACAAGTTATATGCAAAGTATTGTTAGTAATATGAGATATCTTAATAAAAATTTAAATTGTGGTATCAGTATGTCAGACTTTAGAAATAGGTATCCATTCTTTACATTCGTATTGGCGCCAGATTTCGATCTTAATCAAAGTCAGTTACCACAAAGTGGAAATTTAAGATTATATATAAAGTTTGGATCACCCTTAACTGAATTTGTTACTGTAATTGTATATGGAGTTTTTGAAAAGGAAATTCAAATTACTTCCAATCGAACAGTATTAGTTTGAACTATAAACCAGATTGAGATTTTTTAATTGTCAAGTATGAAGTAAGAAATTTTATTAATTATATATTTTTTAATTATTATTAGTTCTATTCAAATTGATTCTATTGGTAGAAAATTATTGGGAAATGAATTTCTTGGAGTTTTCCCTCTAGATAAAATTCCATATATCGATGTTAACAAAGCTTTGATTGTAAATACTCAATCGTCTAATCTCAGTGGCGAACATTGGCTTACAATTTATGTGAAACCTAATAAAATAAATGTATTTGATCCAATGGGTTTCTATTATCCCCTATATTAATTAATAAACTAGAATCAATGTTAATGCCGATTGAATACAATCGAATTCGTTATCGAAATCCGATGACAAAAACATGTGGACAGTATTGCTTAGCTTGGTTAAAAACAATGAAAAATAAATGAATTTATTGAATAAAGTTTCTTTTCAAAATTGTTTTTTAATTATAAGTGTAATTAAAGATGAATTATGTAATACGTATTACTTTTAAAGGATTAAGTTCAGAGGATTATATGTATTTAAATGTTTTTAATGTTATGTAATTAAGTGTGTTTTATAAACTAAATTTTAATTGGTCGATCTTGTAACTACTTACATGTTTGTTAATATATAACTGAATGCATTTGTTAAAAAATTCACTTTTATCAAATACCAAACTTTAGTAAGTTTTTTATCATATATTTAATTATTTTTATTTTTAGAAAATGGAATCCGTCAATAATATAATTAAAGATTTAAAATCATTAATAAAAAAAATCAACAAAAATGTTCAAAATGTTAAAACTCCGATTCGCAAAATTAAAACAGTAAAATGTAAGTACTATTAAATTTTTATTATCATATCATAATTATAAAATGATAATTAATTATATTTGAATAAAATTTAATATTAACATTTTATTAATTTAAACACAATAAATTCAAAATAATATGATAAAAATAAAAAACTAGGACGAATAAAGTTAAATAAATTTCATTTAAATACATTTGGCTTCAATAATTTTCCAAATTGGTCGAATAGTTTGGTTTCCTTCTTCATATCCTTGAATTCTTATTTTAATCATAAAATGTTCATTTTCTTTTTCATTTTCATAATTACATTCTTCAAAATTCATAAAAGTGAATTGTTCATTAAAACTAATATCTTTGTTTATTGTTATTAATAACTCTGTTATATTTTTTTGATAAATTTCCCCAATTTCTCCAACTTTTATATTATATAGGCTTTGTTACAATGTTGTTGGTTCCTATTAAAATTTATTAATAATATTACTTTTAATGAAAATGCTTACTCTAAATGAATATATAATTGGAAATTTTAAATATTCCATTGAATATTGTAAATGCATTACTGGTGAATTTCTGCTTAAACTGATAGCATTTACGGAATTTTCCTTAAGAATTAACTTGACAGCTTCTTTTCTAACCGAGGTTTCTATAAAAACAGTTAATGAATAATTATATAATATGAAAACCATTTACGTTTCTAAAATCATTATTCATTTTATGATTTTAAACTATTTTAATCTACTTATATAAGATTTTCAAAATAAAATTAACCAATCAAATTCATTTATTCATTGTGTGTAAAATTAATTTAATGTTTATATTTTAGTTATTTATTTTAATGATTTTTAATGATTTATTTTAATGATTTTATGATTATATATTTAAATTTTTCTTTTATTATAACAGGTAACCTTTACCAAAATTTTTGCAATTCTCCACAACATGATGGAAATTGTGATACGATTATGGAGAATTATTATTTTTATACATATAACCACATCCCCTATTTTATTTGTCCCACGTGTAAAACCACCCATAAAATGAATTATACAGATTTTTATTTAAACCATAAGGAACATTTAATACAGTTTAACTGTAAGCGAAAATATATTTTTAAATTACCGTTGAGTGATAATAATAATAATAATAATAATAATAATAATATTATAAAAAAGAAAAGAAAAACAAATAATAATAATAATAATACACGCTCTTCGAAAGTTCCTAAAATTATAGATACTATTTTACTTCTGACTCTAACGAATCAAAGATGGTTGATGATGTAATAATCATTTCTGATTCAGATGATGTTTCTGATGTTTTTCCTGTTGATACTCCTTCTGTTATTGTTAATCAATATGGTGGCTCGATAGCACCTATTGTTAATTTCGATTTAAAGCAATCACATGCAATTGTTAGAATGGATGTTTCGAATTTAAATTTAAAGTTAATTACAGTACCCACACAGTTAATTAATAAATTAAATAATGTTATCAATCAAATGGGATTTGTTAAGATTCAATTTTGTATTGACGTAGAGTTTGAAAAAGATGGAGAATTTCAATCTTTCATCATTTCAAACTCTGCCAGAATAATGAGTGATTCATTTTTAAATGAAGGTGCTACTCTTTTTGACGAAAAAATAACATTAATTAATGGCAAAGGTAGTAACTGGGTTATAAATAAAATAAAAGAAATTCATTTTGTTCTTACCAAGTTTTCACAAATAAATCGGTTGAGTGATCATAGATTTATTCCAACACCATTATCATTATTAAATAAGCATTGTACTGTAAATGTTGCTAATTCCGATAATTTATGCTTCATTTACAGTATTTTAGCTATTTTAAATCATGAAAATATAAGTAACCATCATAGCTACCCTTTAGCTAGAACACATCTGAACTTGACTTTTCACCTTTGGATTTAACTATGAAACTTTGTGACATTCCAAAATTTGAAGCTAAAAATCCAAATATTTCCATTAATGTCCTTACATATAATAAAAATAACTTAATTAATAATTTTTCTAACCCTGAAGTTTTCAAACACCCTTATGTCGAAATAATTCATCGTTCTAAAGTTGTTGTGGGACAACCTATTAATTTAATTTTATTAGAAAGCCTTGATTCTTATCATTATATCGCTATTACTAAATTAGATAGGCTTTTAAATTGTAGGAATCATTCTTTTACTGATTTTAGAGTTCAAAGTATATGATGTCATCGATGTCTAAATGGTTTTCGCAATATAATTTCATTAAATAAACATAAAGGGTTGTGTGATAAAAATCAATTAGGCACAACTCTTTATACATTACCTTTAAATAAAAACTTGGAATTTAAGAATTGGGATAAAACTGTTACTTCTCCTTTCGTCCTTTACGCTGATTTTGAGGCTATCTTACCTTCAGATGACATACATTTTCAAATACATATGCCGATTTCGGCCGGTTTACTTTTAATTAACAATTTTACAGGTGAAAAATCATATAAGAGTTTCCTGGGTGATGATTGTGTAGTTAATTTTCTACAAGAAATAAATAATATTTCAATTAATACTGTTTTACCCTTCTATCAAAATAATTATAAAAAGAAAATATTATTAAAGACTTAGACATTCTTTCGTTTTCTTCTGCAACTTGTTGTTATTTGTGTAATAAAATTTTATCAGTACCGGTTAATGACCATAATAATTTAACTGGAAAATATTTGGGAGCAGCTTGTTCCAAATGTAATATTTCTCGACAAATAAGATTTGAATTTCCAATTGTTTTTCATAATTTGAGAGGGTATGATCTTCACCATATCCTCAAGTATGGTATGAGTGATTTTAACACGTGGAAAATAAGTTGTATTCCTGTAACAAGTGAAAATTTTCTTTCTTTTTCGGCAAGAATTAGTGGATTAACTGTAAAATTCATTGATTCTTGTCAATTTATTAATATTTCATTAAGTAACGCACTTAAAACATTGACCACTCTTCCTTTAACTCGTTCGGAATTTGTAGGTAGTATTATCGATACTAAAGGCATTTTCACTTATAACTTTGCAACTTCTCAAGAAGTTTTTGAAACTACATATGAACTTCCACCGATTTGGGAAGATGTAACTGAAGCCGAATATAGTAAGGCTCAATCTATTTGGGAAGAAACCAATTGTAACTTTTTACTAGATTACATGATGGTTTACCTCAAACTTGATGTTTTTCTTTTGGCTGACTTTTTCCAGCAAATTCGTTCAAAGTCCTTAGTTCATAACCGATTGGAACCACTTAACTTTTATGGAATTCCCGGTATGTCTTGAGCATCGGCTTTTATGTCTCTTGACGAACCAATCGAACTTCTCACTGACATGAAGATGTATATTTTTTTCGAAGGGGGAATCCGTGGTGTATTAACCTTTGTTAATAAACATCACATAGTATCTGATGACAATACCGAACTGCTTTACATTGACATCAATAATCTCTACGGTTGGGCTTTAAGTCAACCATTACCATATGCAAATTTTGAATGGGTTACTGATACTAATCAATTAAATAATTTAATTAGTTTTTTGAATAAGGATCTTGAATCACTATCATTTGCTATCACATTTGAAGTAGATTTAGATTTCCCAACATTTCTTCATGATAAACTTAATGATTTTCCAGTAGCTGCTGAAAAGATGTGCGCTCCGGGTTCTAAGGTTGAGTAGTTAATGCTAACGCATTATCCAAAGAAGAATTATGTTCTTCATTGGAGACTTTTGCAGCTTTTTGTTTCTTTACAAATTAAAATATTTTAAATATTTAAAAAGTATATAGACACTAACACACAACTTAGAGCGCAATCAACCAATGATTTAGATAAAAACTATTATAAACTTTTAAATAATAGCCTCTACGGAAAAACCGTTGAAAATCTTAAAAAACGAATTAATTTAAGATTATGTAATTCTGCAAACAAATTAATTAATTATTGCTCAAAACCAACTTTTTGGAAACCATTTAAAATCGACAATGATTTGATCTCTGTGTTATTAAATAAGGAATCGGTGTGTTTAGATCGACCGAGTTACATAGGGCAAACTGTACTCGATTTATCTAAACTTAGGATGTATCAATTACAATATATAGAGTTAGAAAAATATCGAAAAGAATTTACTTGTGAAATTATTATAGTTGGGGAGGACACCGATTCCTTTTTTCTAGAAATTAAGAATTGTAAATTAGACATTCTGTTATCTGCTATGGTTCGTGATAATCTCCTCGATACTTCTAATTATGACCCAAAACATCCCTTGTATAGTAGGAACCTTGATTATGTCATTGGAAAGTTCAAAGACGAGAATAAAGGACTTAAATACAAGGAGTGGGTGTACCTTCGTCCAAAATATTATAGCCTCTTGCCTGAAGTTGAAAGTATCAAAGTTAAGGGTATAACATTGAAGGGTACTGACTTAAAACATAAGTCATACCTAAATTGTTATAACAAAAACTTAATTTTTTCGGTACCACAAACTCGTATTACAATTAAAAACAGTAAAACTGCATTAACAAATAAGGATGATAAAAGGGGTTTGGTGGGGAAAAATATAAGTGTAGCATATGGTCATTATAGAGGAGGTGATGTGGTTTTAGGTAACAGTCCAGAAGAATGTTCGGAAGTTAATGAATTAATATAACGATTATGAAGAACATTGAATGAATAAATTATTTGAAAATATTCATTGTTTATGTATATTTTTGTTGATGTTTAAAATTTTTATGTTTTTAAGTTAGTATTATTTTTTATTAAGTATTAAAAAATGTAAAAAATCAAAATATTTAAAAACGTCACCTGAATTTGTGTTCCACCGAATAAATATGTATTTAAAGGAGCTGAATTTCTAATAAATGCAGAGGATATAGAAAATCCCGATATTCTTTTTGCTCCAGTTACTAATCAATACGATTCGTCGGCTTTTTCATCTTCAAGCGAAGATTCAGAAACCGATGATAACAATAGTGACGATGAAATTCAACCCGAAACTCAGGAGTCTATTAGCAAACAGTCTTCTGTTGAATCATCTCCTGGATGTAATCAATCAAAGTTTGTCTAATTCGAAAGATTCTGAGTTATGAGAATGGAAGTCTAAGCGTATAGAGAATATATGTTTGTAATAGATAATTTTCCATTTGCCAAAAAAAAAGAGGAAAAAAAAAAGAAAAAGGAGAAAAAAAAGAAAAAAAAAATATTTAAAACTAATATATTTAAATCTAAATTATGTTTATCCGATAATAAATTCTTGGTACACATTAAGAAGTTAATGATGAAATTGCGCTTATTGCAGATAATACTATTGGAATTAATTCCCCCAAAAATCCACCATTTTGTTTATATATTATTTTTCGCATCAGACGACGATTCTTAGTGTTTACTAAAGATAAAGTGATCTTTTATGTTTTTGTAATACAAGTTTTTTAACTTTAGTAATGTTTACATTACCACGAACTACATTAACAATAACCTCAACTAGATCATCTATAACAAATGAAGGAAAATTCTGTAAAATATTCATTCTTTTATTATTAGGAGGCTTCATCAAGGCATTAAAGTATGGTAGACTACGTTCAACTTTCATATTAAATACATTTTTCATCTAGTTGTTTTGTTTATATTTTAATCCACTTTTTATCTTTAACAATCTTCTTACTCGTTTTTATTATTTTACGTTTAGTACCCCTTTTTTTGTAACATTTTTCTTTGTTGATTTTTCAAATTTAACAATAACTTTTTTAAACGTCATTTCAAGTCATTATTTTCAGATTTCAATTTTGTTTATAAATCGTAACATCTTTCTCATTGAAAATATCAGTTCTAATACGTAATTCATCAGGACATTGTTGTGTAAAGTCAAAGAACAAATAACCGTGGGGAACCTTTGTTGCATCTTGAAACGAATCAATTAAATATTTTCTATCATTGGGATAAGCTTGTCTAGTAAGAAAACCTATAATGGTTGCATCTTGAGGGTTTTTAAAAATAACCAAGTATTGTACATTTAAATTACGAGTTCTATGATCGCCCCCTTGATGAGACAAGTTTTGAGTAATGAAAATAACAGTAACTCCAATATGTCGAGCAATTTTTGTAAATAAATTATTAAAATCCTTTTCTTTATTAGCTTCCTGGTATAGATCATCGATAATAATAATAACATCGCCTTGATGTAATCTAGATGACCAATTTTTATCAAATCCTTTAATTTTTGTTATTTTCAATGTACAGAATTGATTTTGAGTAAGTCCATGTTCTTCGTCAGCTCATCTATGCCAATATATTTTGTTGAATTTTAATTTGAACAAGTTAGATTGTAATAAATTGCATACAAATAAAGTTTTTCCACAACTACTTTGTCCAACTTCTTGATATAAAGCATCCTTTCTTAATTCCATTTTATTATTAATTATTTTAATTTTTCGAATTACTTGAATTGAAATTATTTGAAAATGTTGAGTAACATAAATTATAAAGGAAGATATTCTATACCTGATATGAAATTCCCATTTGGAAAACCACATCAAGTTGTAGATCGATCAGGTAAGTATCCGATAATATTTTTCACATCGGGGAAATATCGGGTGTATGCAACCTCTAAAAACTGGGGATTTGAAATGTAATATACATGATTTACAAATTCAATCAATCACTGTTACAATCGATATTGGAAAATTTATAAATCTATATGAATTACAAAGAAAAGTGAATTGTATGTTTGAACCAGAAATATTTCCAGCATTAGGTCTTCAAAAATATAATCCATCATGTGTCAATATATTTTCAAGTTGGAAAGTAGTAATACTTGGAATAAAATCCTTGGATTATAATGATTATGTGGAAAATATTAAATCAGAAATAACTATATTAATAAATTAATAAATATTTTGTTTGAATTTGTTTAATTTATTAAGTATTAAAAAATGTCAAAAGGTAAATCATGTATATTTAAATATGTATTTTATTTTATTATTTAGTTTATCTCTTTGAAGTAATTTTAAAGAAAATTCAGGAACTTTATTCAAGTATTAAAAATACGTTGAATTATTGAGTACCAGAGTTTCTCGCAACAAAAATTTACCATTTCACAGGGATTAACATTGAAGAACTTCTCGAGATTCACTATGACAACGTTCAGGGGTCTGGTGACCGATGTGTTGCAAATTGCATTGTTTGTAAAGATAGTATGAGAGTAACATGTTCAAATGGATGTCCATGTTGCCACGATTTCAAACGTGACCAAACAATCCATATATTGTTGGCCGAAATGCGTAAAGCGTATTACTCGGATATTTTTGATTTGAAATAAAAATTAATCTTTTTTATTTAATCTTTATTGTCAATAAAAATATTTGTATGGATTGAAAGTTTGTTACTTTTACAATTCAAAATTATTCGATATTTATCTTTTTTACATTGAAAAATTATTAATAGACTTACAATTAAATTTTAAAAATAAATAAATAATAAAAAAAATGTTAATAATAATAAAATAATATAATAATAATAATAATAATAATATAAAATAAATAATTAATTATATAAAAATAATAATAATATTAAATAAATAATTAAATGAAAATAAAAAATAATTATTTAATTCCCTTCAGTAAAACAAACAATTTAATTTAATAATAATATAATTTTAAAATAAATAAAATAATTGACATGATTAAAACAAAAAATTAAATTTAATAATAATATAATTAAAATATAAATAAATAATATTATTGACTTAAACAAATAATTAAAGTAATTAAAAATAAAAAATAAAAAATTCATGATTTTTAATCGAGACGATTTAAGCCAATTTTTCTTTTTTAGGCTTAGAATTTTTTATCATGAATTAAAATTTAATCAAAAAATTATATTAAATAAAAATTGAATAATTAAAACAAATAATTTTTAAAAAAATTATTTAATTCATTAAAACAAATATTTAAAAAAAAACATTTTTTTTCATTCATTAAAACAAATATTTAAAAAAATTAAACCACCTCTACCCCGAAAAAAAAATTTTTAGGAGGGAGGGTTTCTGTTTTTTTTTCAAGCCAAATATCCACGGGGCATTTTTCTCATATTACACTACTCTTTTAGAACTACGCCATTATAATGTCTGCTACATACCGGTACAACATCTTAAAAAGGTTGAGAACCACTGCTGTACGAGATTAAACTAAGTACTAAATTGATTAAAAAATAAAAATGATTACAGAAAAGAACGGAAAAAAGAAGTAAAAACCGAAATAAAGAAACAAAAATTTAAATAAGTTTGATTGAATGGAATGTTTTTAATGAGGTTTACGATTATATATTTACTGATTAAATTGCATGATTCGGTGTTTAATTATTTCTAAATTCAGAAATTTATGAAATTTAGTATAACATTTATTCCTTTTGAACATAAAAATTAATTCATTTCTAAATATTTTGATTTTTAAAAAAAATTGAAATGCTCCTCTTTCCTTCTCTTCTACTCCTGGAATGTGATAACGAATTTGAAATATCTTTAAATTACGTATAATTATAATTATCAATGCTTGCACATAGTTTTTCTGCCTTATGGTGCAATTTTTATTATTATATGATTGATGCATGTCGTGGATATGTTTGTATTTTATTATTCTTGTGAAAATTATTTTTTCTACTTTCGGATAATTTATGCACATAATTTATACTAGTTCCCATGATTTGTGTTCTTTCTTCTTTTGTGATTAATCTCTCTGTCATTTATGTGATTTTGTGTACAAATAAATTTTTTAATAAAGAGTTGATGATTAAAAGAGTAAAATTGTTTCTCTTGTCACTGGAATTTGTTGGTTGATGAATCTTCATTGTTTTTTTCAGGGGTGTCAATTAAAGGACCCAGCGGAAGTTGAACTACCAAAGAACTTATAATTGGAAGACTAACAAAATTAATATCAATCTATTAAAAACGATTTAAGCACTAAAATCTGACTTCAGTCAAAATTAATAAGTATTTATTTATTTATTTATTGGTATAAAAAATTTTAATTTGCTTAATTTTCATGAGGAATTTTATAAGGAATAAAATATAAAGGAAATCGCTATCCGAAAAATACTAAAATGGTAACTTTACATATTTTTTTAACAATTAAATATTATTTACATAATTAAAAACTAATCCTTAAATCGGTTTAATTTTCTATAGATTTAATTCGAGACAAATCTTTTTTTAATAAACAAATTTTAAATAATTAATTAATTTTTTACAGTGAACTAGGGTCACGTATAATATTTGCATTTCCTTTGTTTGCTCACTAGTTTCATTTTTGACTTCTTTCCGTTGAAAATAAAAGTGAATTCTAATGTTATATTGTCAAAATTACAGATTTAATTTGTCATATGTTTGATTAATTTTTTTTTAAATTGTAAGTAATTAATTTAAAATTTTTCAAATATATTTGTTCAACATTGTTTTTAATTATTATAATTTGTCAGAATTTAAAAAAATTTACTTAAAAATGTATTAAAACAAAAAATAATTAACTAATTTGAAATTTCTATCATTCTATGTCAGTGTTCCTAAAATATATTATTTCATAAGATATATCTTTTAAATCAAAAAATTATTTCTTAGTTAACTTATTATCTTTAATTTAAAAGTTGAGGAATATAAGCCTAGTGGCTCGTTTACAGAAAGTGGAACGCATGTTTGAACATTTTTTGGACCTTCCTAAACATGTAAACTAAGATCCTAAAACTGGCATCAGGAGAAATTATTTTAATGAAATTAAAATACATTTGTGGAATGTAATTAATTTGTGAAAAATTAGATTCAAGTATAAGAAAATCCAACGAGTTAATTTAAAAACATTCAATTTCATTACATTTAAATTTACAAAGCATACATTTAAATTCCATAAAATATACCCATTTGAATTTTTTTTCATTTTGAAAGCTATTTCTCAAAATCAATACAATTAAACAATATATCAAAATTTTAAAGTTTTTAATAAAGTTTTTTCTGGGAAAAAGGATTATTCACAAGAGCAGCAGTTGAGGAAATTTGTGCAGTTGAAGGTGAGGGTACGGTTAAGCAGGGTATCTTAGCCTGGATGATAAACCACGATGTGGGAAACCATCAGTATTGAATGAAAATGCTCTAGTTAATGCATTGAATGAAGATAAACATGCAAACACGCGTTCTTTAGCCACGAGTCTTGGGATCTTCAACAAAACTGTCCACAATCATTTGCAGCACCTTCATTACACGCTGAAACGGCAAGTCAAGATCCATATGATCTCACTAATGCACAAACTAAAAAACGAGTTGAGATATGTCAGCAGCTGCTTAAAAATCCTACAGATGATCGTTTTTGGATATGCATTGTTACCTGCGATGAGAAATGGATTTATTTTGTTAATAACAATTGATTAAAACAATGGGCTAAACATGGAGAGGAAATTGGTATTTTAATCAAATTCGGTTGGTTGTGGAGAGATGGTATCGTGTTATAGATAATGGAGGACTTTACTTTGACGAATAAATCGGCTGATTAATCATGTTTGCTTTCATTGTCATTCTATATGTTGAAATTGTAATCCAAAACTGCCCGGGAACTTTTTACACAACCTAGTATAACCAGAAGATTTTATTCCATTCCAAAGTCATAAAATTAAAATTTACACAAAAAATTGAAAACAGGATTTTGTTTATTGTTACTTCGCTAGAAAACTTTGGGAAGAGATCTTGTTGATTTTATATATAAATGGAACTTAGGTGTAACCAATTAGGTAGATTCTCTTAATTTATTGGTTTTGCATCTTGTATTTACATCAGAGAACTCTAATTTTGACTTAATTCATTTTACCATGGTCTCATTCTTAGTTTTTCCACACAATCCGCCTTATTATATACTTCATTTTGCCATGAAAATCTTACAAGTTTCTTCGATTTCACTGGTTTTAAGAAATCTTTTCTTAATACAAATATAAATTTCTATGATACTTTTCTAAGGTTTAATAAAGTTTAAATATTATTATCTTATCATTAAAACAAGTTATAAACTAAAACATAATTTTTCACAAGCTTCTAATACTTTTTTGATCCCTTGGTGAATAAAGTAGTCAATAATTATATTTGTGAATAAATAAATCAAAAATAAATAAAAGATTAATTTAAAAATGAGATTTAAGCAACGTATATTTGACAAAATATAATTGTCCAGATGTTTCAAAAATTTGTTTTAAAAACCTTTTAAGTAAGGAAAATAAATTTTCTAAAATTTAGATTAGATGAATTGTAAAATGATTTTAGAGAACTTTCGCTAATTAAAAAATTATTTGATTATTTTTGATTTTAGGACTTAAAATGTTTTATTTAATCAAAATGCATTTTGTTTGGCTTTCAAAAAATGGATTAAATAAGATTCATTATTTACCAATATTCTTTGTATTTTCTTAGCAACTTCCTCTTGAATTTAAAGGAATTTATTTCAAGCAATTGTATAAAGAAAATATTGATAAAAATATTATTTGTCCACAAAATCAATTGTTAAACACACTTAGACAAGTGAAATGATTATTATTTTTTTTTAATAAGCAATATTTCAATGGAAAAAAATTTATTAAGAAAATAATATTAACAAATAATAAAACAATTTCTATATTTTGTAATATTCTTCTTCATAAATTGTAGATAATTATTTAAGTTATTATAAGATGTAGAATATCGAAAGATAAAAAACACAGAAGCTAATCATATTTGATATATTCTATAAACGTAAAAGAATTTGAATGACGTATTCCATTGAAGTGGTTTTTATCTTAATGATTGAATTGAGTTCTTGAGTATGAAGTAGAACAAGTCATGCCATGCATCAGATGGATCCAGATAAGAATACGTTTAAAAAGAATTTCCAGATAATACAACCATAAACGAATTGCAAATAAGAATCAATTAACTTCAATCTTCTAGGAGTAGTTTTGGTACAACCAGACACTTGAATTTATAGCTGCATTCTGTAATTTCTTTGTGATAATAATTCTGATAACTAATTCTCATCTATTCTAAGTGAATCAGAATTATTTTCCAATAAGTAATTCCTAGAATCTATTTGAAGTTCAATATTTGTGCTTGGAAACCTGATTGCCGACAATGCTGGCAAGGGAATATCCTCTTAAGTGTACAGTTGAAAAGACTTGTTTATAAATATTCCTTTTTTTAAAAACATTTTAAGAAAAGTCTTTTGTAATTTGATATTAATTTTAAATGCATTCTAGTTATAGGAAAAGAAATAATTGTTAAATCGACTTTCGAACTGACATCGCGACCAATAACACAAAGAATTTGTTTTCATTAAATAAGGAATAACAATTGCAGAAATTCGAACGTGAATGAATTCATTATACATTTAAGATACTTTATTATTAAATATTTTAATAAATTTGATTTATGAGAAAACAATTGCAAACAATTTAAATATCCTTTGTTTAGTTTTATGAATTTAAACAAGACTGTATTTTATGTCAAAATGTTGTGAACCAACCTCGCATCTTTAAAATAGTTTCACTATATTCCTCACCATTTTAAAAGTATGTGAACATGCGTCTTATAAATTACATGATGTATTTATTCAAAATGTAAGATATATATAAGTTTCATAATATTATAAGTTTTAAAAATATTTACAAATCACATTAAAATTTCCCTTATAAATCTTAATTCCATATCCGTGTAAAATTATAAAGCATTTTTAAAGTAAGATATAACAATTTATTTTCTAATAACAAATTAAAATGATCACAGCTGCAAAGTTAAGTAATTTTAAAAATAAAATTTTTTTTTTGGTTAAAAGAATGAATTTAATTCTAAGAATTTTCAAATTTAAATCCAATTTTATTGTATCATAAAATATTTTAAAAGGAAAATGACTTCTCATATTTCTTGTTGACATTTCTTGACTACTTTTCCGAATTTCAACAGAATTTTGTAGAGGAAAATTTTTCAAAGCAATAATTTATTAAACGGTAATATGAAAGAAAATTTTAAATGTATGTAAATTTAAAATTAATTAAAATTGGTGGTTCTTAATTAATTATTAAAAAATTACTAATGAAATTAATAAATTTATTTCCCATTAATTTTGATGAAAAGCTTTGAGTAGTGAGTGACTAAAAATAATTGTTGATCTTATTTATAATTTTTGTCTTGAACTTAGAAAAAATTATTTATAAAATGTTTAATAAGTTTAAGCATTTTTTATTGAATTCAATATTTTAATAACCACTATATTATATTTAACTAAACAGTTTAATATATAAGACCATAACACAGGAAGACAAAGTGTTTTTGTATATAGAAATGCGCTTAAGTCATCCAATAAGAATTAGGCAAGTTAATATTTAGCTCTAAGTGTTTTATATATTATTCATTAAAAATTTTGTTTAAATCAAATCTTTATAATTATATATGTGTAAAACAAAACCAAACAATAATTTTTGTTAATCTCAAATAAGAGATATTTTACATTGGAATTTATATTAGCTTTTAAAACAAAAGTTTTTGGATAATTTTTTGTTTATATGATGCTTTAAGACGTCCGGTGTTTTAACGTTAATTATATATAGTAGGAATTCATTTAGAAAGTTAAAATATATGTTAAACCAAAAACAATTCTCCTGAAAAATAATTACCGTCTTGCAATAATATTATTAAATTGCCATTATTCGACAAATTCAATAGTTGAAATTAGAAAGAATAATATTTAAGTGCGCTAACAAAAAAAGATTTTTTCGTAACGGGCAAATATTTTAGAAGAATATGGCAAAATATTTTAATTAATTTTTCTCTCCCTATTGGTTGAATAATTAATTTTATTATAATTTGTATAAAAATAAAACTTCAAACAAAACATATTTTCCGTACTTGGCGTCAATTCCTTCTGCTTCAATAAATTCATCCGAAATCATGCGAGTTATTTACAATTTTCTTCTAATTTACGTCAGTTTCTATACTGCTTATAAAACTTTGTGTTCAGTGTAACATTATGTCAGTAATTCAAACAACAACAGCAAAAAACTTATTTTTCTGAAACTGATTTCCGATAAAATGTTAATTGGAGCAAATATTGGTTAAAAATATATTTGCAAAACTTCTCAAATTATGTCTACTGAAAACAAACACCAGTGGAAAAACTCATTTATTTATTTATTTATTTTTAATATGCATTAAATCGCAAATAACGAGCACACACTTGAATAAATTGGAAATTTATATTCTAAAGATTACCAACATAAAAAAATGGAAAGCAAATTAAATCTCTTCTAAAATGAATTGAAAACATTATGGGGATAATGCAATCTTGATTAACTCAACAATTCCGTGCGGTGGGCATATGAGACTATTATTTACGCTATTATCCAATGTCAATCAAGGTAACTAAATAGCCGATTTAATCTTCAGTACTTTTAATGAATTAACACAAGGGCTACGATTTGTATGAGTTTTATACGGCAGTCAGCTATAATGCATGTTATCTCAGTTTCTGATTCTATCATTTACTTTAATTCTAGATCAATTGTTTCGTAAATTTAAACCGGAAACATTAGAACAAATTTTATTTTTTTAACAATTTCATATTATGATTTGTACGATTAGAATTTATTTGTCAATGAAATTATTACATTTATTCAATTTTTTTTATCTTCATTTCATTTTTAGACTATTGATCACTATTTTGATTTATTTTTAATTTGAAAAAGTTTCCTCAAATTCATGTTGAATATTAAAACAAAATATTGATGGATAATGTAAAAAAGAAAGGAAAATAGATATTGTTTCTAAGAAAGAGGTCATAAAGGAAAAAATAAGTTTCTTCTAAAGACATTGGTAAATTGAAGCATCATGAGTTTTGATAATTTTTATTAGTTCGACAATAATGTAAATTATGAAAAAAAATTTAATTGTTTATTTATTTATTTCCTTTTTAATCATTTTTCAATAGTTAGTTTTTAAAAGTTCAAACTTTCGATTATAAAACAAATATAAAATAATTATTGTTTAAAAAATGTTATTGATGGTGACCCAAAAACAAAGCCCAAGACAAAATAACCCCAACAATATTGGAAGTGTAATATTGTACTATTACAATATTATTCTAGTGAGGAAATGGGAAATTATATAGTTTATTTTTCAGCATTTTAATTATATCCGTAAATTATTAATGAAAGTTAGCTGAGAAAATGGTAATTATAAATTTATTACTCAAAAATTTGTTGGACTGTTTTGACAGGGATTTTTAATCTGGGCTTTTTTGACGGAATGCCGTTATTGATAATAAATTTATACTTTAGATTTTATAAAATTAATATTTAAAACTTTGAAAACTTGGAAATCTCAGAAATTATCGGATGTTTAAAATCATAAGAAATCGTATTGTTTATTTAAGATTCCTTTCGAACACAATCTAACTTTTCCCGGGTTGAAGAGTTCGATTCCTTTTTGCAAAAGCATTTAAGAAAAATTGAGTCAAACAAAATGCATTTTTATTATCTTGGCTAAACGTAAAAAAATAAATAAATTTTAATCACTTACAAAATTTATAAAACAATTGTAGATTTTGCTCAATAAGTGGAATATATATTTCTGTTATTCTTCATTACACTTTGGATCAGGGTCAAATGCTTTTTGTAAATTTTAATGAAAATGATTCTTCAAGCAAGTATTTCGTTAACAATGGAGCCAACTAAATAGAAAAATTAATCATCTGATACTTAACACATCCAAGCACTACAGTCATTTAGTATAGAATCTGGTATATAATCAATGTTTAGAGAAAATTACTTGCCTTTCTGAATATCTTTTACGTTTAGAACCTTATTTTTCATTATTTAGATTACTTCTTCGCAAATTGTTGAAAACAAATAGGAGAGTTATTTTCGACCTTCACTACCGTATTAGACTAAATGGGAACTTAAAAATAAGTTCTACTAGACCAGGGCTTCTTAAACCATGGATCGCGACCCCATTTGGGGTCGCGAGAGATAAAAATACAATTTAGCAGAAAATGTTTTTTAACTTGTAAAATTATTGTTATAAAGATAAAATAACAATTATCGTAGATAAATATATCATAAAATCTTCTAGTTCGGAAAGATTGTTTGTACCTGCATTTCTATTAAGAGTATTGTAATAACTTGAATAACATTTATTATGAATTAGAATCAGAAGATGTTATAGGAATTTTAAAAAAATATAAATTTATTTTTCTTTTATATTTGTATGGGGTCGTCAAGAAACTCGCAATCATAAATGGGGTCGTGAATTACAAAAGTTTAAGAATCTCTGTACTAGACGATTAACTTCAAAATGGAAAACAAAGTTATTCCGTGTCACTTCTAAATGCTAAAGCCCGTGATAACTTTGATCACTGACAATATTATTTGAAGAACTTTTGTTCAGTAATCTATTTTCAGGAGCTGTATATTCGACTGTGGTTCAGTCGTCTATATATTATTCATTTTGTACATTTTCATTTTGGTTACAATTTAAAAATTTATCTGAAAATTGAGTTCGGTCTCCATTTGTTTTACCAAAAATGACACATGTAAAACAAAACGATACAAAAACGATCATTTCATTTACAATCTTCATACTGTCTGTCTGAAACTGAAAAATCCTTATCGATGGTTTTTATTGCACCTAAAATCCTAAACTTTGATAATTTTTAGTCATAACCGAGTGTCATTCTGATATTCTGATTCCAGAATATTTATGTTTTGAAGAAACAAATCACCATCTGGTTTCACTTAAACGTGTCCAGCAATTGAGCTGTATCCTCTTTCTCAGCAAGCTGTTTATGGAAAAAGTCAACAGTCATTACTTCTTGTACAGACACACTTGAGAAAGCTTCCAGTTGATCCTGTATTGAATTACGAGTAAAAACTAGCTTCAATCTACTCTTACTGTTTCTTTCTACAATTCTTTTGTACTTCTTATTTTCTTGCACCTACATTTTGATTTAAGTGAAAAATGAATAAGGAACTACAGTTATTAGTGATGAGTCATTAATAGAAGTTGCTCTAGAGGGTACAGATTGCCGAGAAAAAAGTGGAATTATGACATCTGCTTCTCTCAGTCCCAATTTAATTATAGAAGGATTGCAATTGGCAGAAAAGTTGGAAAATATTTTTGTTGAAAACGATCCCAATTTCGAGCGAGGTTTGAAATTCCAAAAAGATCTGGAATTGTGTATGACTCGTTATAAAGAATTAATGAAAGACATAAACAAGAGAGTGCCTAATAATACGTCAACAGCAAAAAATTCTCGTGACTCGTGTACTTCATTGACTTTACAGCTTCTGTATGAAAATACAGAACCTAATATTTCGACCGAGGAATCTGAACATGAAACCAATTTTAAACCAGTCTCAAGAAAGCGCATATGTATTTTTCAGACACTGACAGTGATTAAAAGATTATTTTTTGTTAAATTGTTAATTATAAATTTATTTTTCCATATGCATAAATTGAATATGCTTATTTTTCTAAACTGTTGTTATTAAATAAAAAAAATTCTTAATTCTGCGGTTATTGGATCTAATCTTCAAAAATGCTTTCTTTTATTTCTTTGTTAGTAATTTTTTTAATTATTTTTACCACGTTTTTTTACACGGTTTTTTAACACTATTTTTTTTACACGGTACCTATCCACCGTGTAAAAAAAGACTTAGGTGTATACGGGTTTATACGTAAAACTAAATTGGCTCAAAGAAGTTAGGCCTGTTTAACTTAATTTAAAAATTATAATTTTTTTGGCTGAAAATATGAACAAACCATATTTTGTTTTAGATAATATTTATCGAGTAACGTCTTTATCAGAGGAGTTTTATAACTAATGACTGTACTACATACCTAACTCGTGAAAAGATTCATAGTGCTTAGTCAGATTTTAAAGGTTTTCAAAGAGTTTTCAAACTATACATATATTTTCACTAACTGGCTCACTCACTGTAAAACGTATTTTTTTAAATGCCAGCTATTGATATATAATTAAAAATTCACTTAGCCGAGACTTGCGACTAAACATTTGAGTTTGCCCTTTTAAATATCTGTTACTATAAATAGTTATTTTAAATTTTTAAAATTTGTTGAATGTTTTTACACGTTTTCTTCAAGGATGAAAGCTCAAAAATATTGGTGTAATTCAGTTGTAGTCAAGTAGCAATGTTTCATAAATCAGTGACAAATATTGAAAGTTATAAAATTAATTATTATAAAAATAATAATTATTATTATAAATATTATGAGGGATATTATAGAATTAGATAGTTTAAAATTTAAATTTAAAGAAAGGGTATTCAGTATCTACCTCTCTAAACGGGGTCAATAAAAATAATTTTTATAATAAATGTAGCCAGTGTATAAAATTATGCATAGCTTGATATTCTTTTTTATAGATAGTTATTATTGTAATTATTATTGTAATATATATATATATATATATATATATATATATATATATATATATATATATTGTAATATATTATTATTGTAATTACATACTCATTTTTACATAGAGACTGTAACTTTTATGTTTCTAGATATATTTTTTTTATTTCTATTTTTGTTGTTATTTATAAAGATTTTTGTTTAAGTATTTTTATTGAGTTTTATATATTATAAATGAATGGGGAGTAAGTAAATAAAAATGTCGGAGATCCAACTTTTTTAGCTTCCAGCCTAACGCATCTGATCACTTTACTTTAGTATTATCCGTATATCACAATATATTTTCAAATGTTAAAATAAAAATATTAATCAAATAAACAATTAATGAATCTGAACTCAGCTTTGTTTAATCGATGTGTTTATTTATACTGTTGATTTCACTAAAAAGTTTATAATTTACTTTTATAATTTACTTTTATTTTTATAAGTAATCGAATTAAAGTATGCAAAAAAAATTACCTAGACGTTAGATAGATTTTTATTTTTATAAAATATTACTTTTGTGCTTTATCTTGTGCTTAATATATCTATAATTTTATTTGACTAAATAATATCATAAATTGACTCTGAAAAAAATTTACTTTAAAAAAAATTCAGCAACATAAAATATGAAATTAAAAAGTTTAAAAGAAGCCAAAATGCATCTAATTTTTTTGTCCGGAATTTTCGATAAGCAGAAGAAAATAAAAGTTGTGTAACAGCTAGCATATAAGGATGTGCAAATATTATTTTTAATTCCGTAAATCAACAGAACATGTTGTCAAATCGAGCAAAAAGCAATACATATTTTCTTGAAAAGTTATTATCACAACAGCTAGGCACCATTCTGTAAGTATTTATTCAATAATTCCTAAATTTAGATTCTGTTGACTTTCTCATCATTTCTATTTACAAAGTTCCGTTTACTCAATGAAATCTGATTTGTATCAGGATACCAACCTAATAACAATAATACCGAAAAGAACTCCCTCTACTTGATTAAATTTAATTAAAATTTTGTTTTAATCTATATGGCATTTTTATTTAAATCATCATTTTAGTTATTTGTGGATAGTTTAGTCGTTTCTAATTTCTTTTCTAATTACTGAAATGAATTTAAACATTTGTTGAGATGGGTGTCAGCTACATTTTTATTATTATAAATCGCGTAAAATAATTATCAAGTGTTGTTTTAATGGAATTTGATTTTAAAAATAATTACATTTAAAGTATAATTGAAATTCTAAAGTTGACTTCTTAAATTTTTTTTGAACTTCTTAGACTCATTGTAAAAACATAATTTTCCTTGAAGAAAGTTTAATTTATCAAATTATAATGAATCATTTTTATTACATAACCAATGTTTTGAAAATAATCTTTTATTGTTTTATTTTATATTTCATATTATAATTCTAACATATAATAAATTGTATTTCTTCAACAATATCATTTAATTTTGTCGTATAATCATAAAAAGAGATGAAATTTTAAATTTAATTTTTTTAAAGACATGAGCTTTAAAATACACATAACTTTTTGTGGTTTCATCTAGTAAAGTGATCTTGTAATTAAATAGTGCTAATTTTTTCGTTTAATAATGTTTATTCTGTAATTATATTAATTTCTATACAAATAGTTTTAAAATTAAATATTAAAATATTAACTTAATCACGATCTTTTCAGAAACAAAATACTGATTAAATCGAAAATTAATATCATCAAATTAAAAGCTTAAAATATTATAATAGAAAATAAATGAAATATTAACACTATTAAACTTCAAGGTCACAATAATAGTTTAAAAAATTTTATATTGCAAACTTATAAATATTCAAAAAGTAAACTTAATCAATTTATAATTTGAATTTATAAAAGTTATATATATAATTTTACATGTATTATTTTCTCAAATTAATAATGAACGACATCCTCTTGGTCATACATCCATCAAGTAAAAGAATCGAATTTCCTCTAGTTTTGACAATCGTTGAATTTAAAATAATTATAATCACTTAAATTTATGAATTATTATAAATATATCTAAAAATTAATTTATTTGAAGCAATGCTTTTATAAAGCATCTGTAATACAAAATTTAACAACAAAATTTAAAAATTACATATATGAAAACTTAAGCTTCATACTGAAAATGTAACTTCAAAATTAAATTAAATCAGATATGTGGAAAATTAAAAAATACTAAACGAAAGCATGAATCTGATCTAATATTGTACACAAACATCATAAAAATTAAATGAGATATTCCACTGAAAATGATTTTATTTTGATGGATGATTTGCATTCTTAAGCATGAGGCTATAATGAATGAAGCTCGTCAGAAGGTCGAATTCACGCTGGCGAAACTGGAAAAACATCAGCGCCAAACCCAATGGCAGATCAGCATGACACGCCGCCAACTTCACCGCATCAATGCCTACATAGCAGCCGGACGAATCCCAAATACCGACGGATACGCACCGAATTATAACGTAGTACGAGTTAAATGATCCGGCACTCATCGATATGAAAGCACCAATCAGCGTAGTGGTGCCAAGGAAACTCCTCGGAACCTCAGCCCTAGATCGCCTCAGAGTACTGCACAGGGATCACGAACATGCGTACTCAAGCTGTTCCACTCCAGAAGACTCCAGCTACAAATATTACAATAAGAAAAGAAGAGAAAGGAGATTTTAGGATATCGTGTACAAAATTAGAATTTGATTTGTAATAAAAATAAATTTTAGTTTAATCAACTTGTGACATAATTAATACACCTTATCGTAATAAATTTTGAAGGGTAGCTGAAGGAATAATCAGAACTCGATAACAATACCGACTGTTTGAATGCCACCGCAACTGTTGAGAAGGAAAATAAGTCGAAAAAATAGGCCGCATAATATAGATTACGCTAACTGACATCGAGCCGAATAAATAGCGATATGTGCACCGATTATTTTTAAATTATTAACAAGATACAAAATATATTCTGTTTAAATTTCGTTATAATTATGGAGATGGATACACTCTGAGTTCTAGTGAAAAAACTGGTCAAATCCCGACAAGAAAACATGGGATTACATGCCCAACTCTTACAAATGAGTCGGGAAATCCAAAAGATCAAGGCGACGTAACCATCGTGGACCAAATTAACCTATCAGCGTTGCCAAGAAGGCAACGCAGTGACCTACCCGTTGGTATTTGCTCCATCGCAAATAGCCTACCGCGAATCAAAGACGACGGCCCAAGAGACAACTCCCAATTATCCTCGACCCAGAGAAGCTGAGCTAGCAAAACGACGCTCACAAAAAACCACAGAAAATCATCCAAAATGAATACACTCGTGAAATGGATACTTAATTATCGCATTAAAAAATAAAATCTTCTTTAATTATTTCATATTGCTGTTGGGTCAGAACACAAATCGCCTTGAGAATTGTTTAAATGCATCAGTAACACAGCACGAAAACCCAGCACTAAGATAACTTAAAATACAATATACAATACCAACTAAACATTTTAAAATCTGAGAGAATATAAATAAATATAAAATCAAAAACATAAAAATAAAATAAAATAAATACAAAATGCATCAAGAAATTTACTTAAAAAATAACATAATAACAAGAAAATTTGACCGTAAAATGATCATTTATATAGAAGTAAAAAATAATGAATTAAATGAATAAAAATAAAATATTCTTGGCTGAATAAATTTAATTAAAAATGTTAAAAATAAATTACCAATTTAAATTAAGAAATTAATAAAAATTTAATTTAGATAACACAAATAATTTTAAGGTCGAATTTTGTTTAATCGCAATAAAATTAACACGCTAGGTTAAGGCCAAATTATAGGTATATATACTGATGTGTTTTGACAAATTTTCAGTCTTATTTTTCGGAGAAAAAATTTCAGTCTATAGTGAGTTGGTGTGCATTGCAGCTGTTAGCCGTGCATTCAGCCAATTAATACTAGTAGGTGTTTTGCTTGGACACGATAACTTTCAGTTGCTGTACACTGACAATTAGGAGATATGAGAGTGGATGATTTGCGAATTTATTGACCCATTTATCAAATGCTGTATGATGAAGCAATAAAAGATGTTTATGCTCTCATTTATGAACAATGAATCATGATGATATATGTATATTTATGAACTTCGACAATTATATGAATAAACGGTTTTATGCATTCGAGACTTTTACCCGATTGGTACGGTAATATTTATTTATTTCTTTTTCGGCCCACAGCCAAAACATAAAGCAAGGAAGTAAAATTACACATAACTATCGAACTGTGTAAGTGCCGTGTAAGTCCGCCAACAATCGTGCCCGTGAAGGTTCCGGCGTGAGAACGCAGGAACCCAAACGTCAAATCATTGAATTAAATAGCGAAAGAGGGTAGCTTGAGAGTGGGTCTTTTGGCTCAACTTCCGTGCACTTAATTTCGATAAAATCGACATAAACTTTTTAACAACCTTCAGCTCAAAATCACTAACACCGAGTAGTCCAGTGGGCACTCATTAAATATAACATTAACATAAATATATCTTAAGAACAAAGAGAGGGGAAGGGTAGCGGGTAAAATTGCGAAATCGTTGCAACAGTTAAAATGAATAACCATCGGAAAAAGATTAATCTGAACGACTTAATTGTGAAGAGACAAAATTTAAATAATATCTTAGAAGTAAATAAATTAATTAGACTTGAGACCGTAAATCTGGGCGGAACGCTGCTCAAATTTTCCGAATCAGTTAAAATACTTATCAAAAATAGCAAAGTAAAAGTAGAATAAGGCTCAATAATTGATAGAATATTCGGATAAGAACGTAAAATAAGGGCGGAACGCTGTTCAAATTTTCCGAATTAATTAAAGTACTTATCGAAAATAGTAAAGTAAAAATGTTGTTCAATGGTTAGTATAATATCCTTATAAAACTGTAAAATAAGTGCGCTACGCTGCTAAACTTTTTCAACTCAAGGAAAATACTTTGTCGAAAACTGAAAATTAAGGATGGATTACGGCTAAATTTTATATAAGCAAAGTATATTTTTCTAAGCCGAGGAATAAGGACGAATCCTACACAAAAATTTGATAATAATAATGATAATGGTAAGGATAATGGTAATCATATTAATAATCATAATAATAATAATAATAATAATAATAATAATAATAATAATAATAATAGCGCTCACTTTTTTGCGAACGATCCACCCACTCGAACACAGTTCCAACGTTGCTTAGCAACTGGTGCCGAGGGGTAAGCGAAAGATATTTGTATGAGGTTGTCTGGGTAACAACCATATAATTTCAAAATATCAACAACCAGAAACCCACCATTGCTTAGGAAATTTTTCATCCCAAAATAATGTTCTTTACCAAGAAATAAGGCAATTAGCTAAAAAGAGAGGGTTAGTAGTCAAACTAGCATGAAAGGAACCAGAATCGTAAACCACGCACAGGCCTTCTATCGGTAGCTAGTTGAACCAATCATGAGGCTGGGCCTTAGCGATTCTTGGAGCAAAGCTCACTTTTGGCGGTCTCATAATGAGTGGTTACAGTTTCAACGTTGCCTAGCAACGGGTAACCATTCGAGGACAAGTAAGGTTGTATGTATGGGGTCAAGGTTGCAAACCACTAACCCCACAGTTGTTTGGTTAGGTTTAAGTTTTAGATAAGCGCTTATAGGGCAAAAGATTTTCAATGTAACTTCAGAACATACTGTTTTTGTATGGCTTTGTCGTTCTGGTGATAGTTTATTATTTTCGTGATGACCAAAAGTTTGCAAGTTAGCCAATAATACAATTTTAAAATGACAAAACTTTTTTAATATATAATATTTTATTAAACTATTTATATACAATTTTTAATTCCAATATATTAATAACAGTAAATTTTATATTATGTTCAATATTAATTTTAGAAATTTTTACTTATTCAAAAATCAGTAAGTATATAAAAATACAAATACTTTATAAAATATCGATAATTTTGTTTATATAAACGTTTAAAGTTATATTAGTTACAGAATTTTAATTTTTAAATTATTTTCGAACATATATTTTATAATTGCAATTAATATTCCAATTAACTTTAAATTATTATGAATCGTAATATTCCAACTGGTGGTAATAGGCAATTAGGAACGGCCTCTCGATTAACAACTGGGGTGCGTCCTACGACTAAAGGAGGATTTTCAAATAATACAGTATTAAATCAACCTATTAAAGTAGAGGATAGAATTATGACACAACAAGGTAAATTGAATTTAATAATTAATATATAATATATAATTATGCAAGGATTAAGAGGACCTAAAACTTCAAAGGGCAGTCATAGACAAATTGAAGATAAAAATTATTATTTTGGAATATTAAGAGGTAAAATTAATGAAATTACAACCGAATTACGATCTCTAAATCAACAAATATTGGAAGCGAGAGATGAAAGCTCATCATTTCTTCAATATGAACAAATGGCTGAAAAGCTTGCACTTGAGATAAAAAGTTTACAGGTTATTTGTTAAATTTCTCAATCACAAAAATAAAAATTTGCAGGGCGAACTGGGTGATTATAATACTCTTGTTGATAAAATGAATACCAATGATGATATGAGAATGATTGAAATGGATTTCGAAGAGCTGAGTACGGCTAATAAAAGATCAGAGAAAGCTTTAGAACATTTATTTGAAGAAAAAACATCCAAAGAAAATTTACTGCGTTCATCTGAAGTAGAATTAGAACAGGTTTCGAATTTTAATTAATTTTTAAATAAAACTTAATAATCAAGTTAAATTTCATAATTGGTTTAAATAAAAGTAAAGTTTTAAATATAATTTTTATCAAAATTTAAGCTATTATTAAATATTTATTTATATTATTAAGTCAAGTGAATCCATATAAGGTAACTATTCAAAAAATAATTGAAAAATAAAAGTCAGTGTTTTTTGATTTAATTTACTCTTTCTACATTCCCATTTCAATAATATACAGGCCTAAAGTTTATAGTTTCTAAAATTAAATGTTATGATTTATTGACATTTTATATCACTTGAAAAAGTTTGCCGAAAATTGGTGAATATCAATAAATCATCTGATTCAGTCAACACACACACACACACACATATATATATATATATTAAAAGATAACGCCAATAAAAAACTTTTCGTACGATATATATATATATATATATATATATATATATATATATATATATATATATTTGTTTATTTATTTATGATCCGAATCAACATCTATATTACACTGAGACCGAATACATTTAGTGTTCTCTATTTACATAAATTGGTGAATACAAGCCGCAGTCAAGTATGTTGAAAAAGTTATTAGGATTGGAAAAGTATATATTTGTCTGTTCTAGGATGAAATTAAAATATTATAATCAATTTTAACAATTGAAAGGCGTTCACTAATTTTACTAATAAAATAAATTTCATAATATTGTCATTATTATTTTAATAAGTTATAAAACATTGTATATAATACAAGCGCAAAATGTAAATATTGTATAATAACGTGAAAATGAAGTTACATTTTTAATAAAAAAAATGAAAAACCTATTTATTTCAAAACAAAGTATAATTCAAGGAAATGGTCATCAATATCTGTCAATTATCAAAATTAATATTCGTTGGAAAATAAACGAAAAAATAGCAATTACTTTACAGAATTATGAAATAAATAGAATTACTCAATATTCTCTCCGAGAGCCGTCTCGAGGATGATAATCGTCTGTATGTAAATAAATTTGTAATCTCTAAAAAAGTTTTAAATAATTAAAGAAAAATTTTACCTACAAAATGTAAAAAATTACATTTCCTTATAGTTGGCGTCGTTCTTTTAATATTTACAAATGTACTTTGGTTGAAATTAGGAGTTCTTTACCTTCCATAAATGTGAAATTATTGTTTCCAGATCATACCTATAAATAAAAACAAATCCAAGCATGATTAATAAATGTTATTTTAATTTCGAAAGATTAACTTTTTATGCACTGTAAAAATGTGTATTCTAGAAATAATATAAAAGGAGTTCTCCCTTGAAATATCTGGACAACTTCTTTGGGAAGGCACACCTCATCGGTCAGCGATTTCATCTAAGGTGCATTTATATAGGCACAAACTGTAACTAGCTTCTTTTTTTTAAATTATCATCAATAGATGTGGAAACCCAGATTCATTGCTAAAAAACCAACGAGTTCGATGTTATATATTTTAAACCTATTTCTGGGTTGTAGTAATCTTGTGGTGGAGATTTCAGATTCACTAACTTGACTCGCTTAACCACTTATGAATGCTGCAGGCATTAAGTTTCTGAAGAATCTAGATGATCTAGACCGTGTTAATAGTTAAAGTCTAACTTAGGCATGAAGTTGTGTAAAATCGGTCTAAAGAACCCTAAAGATGAATCCAAACGAATTTCATAAGTTATGTCATGTTTATCTTCAAATGCAGCTATGTTTTCTACTGAAAGCGGATTGTCGCAAAGATCAAGCGCTGTCAGTTTGGCTTGTGCAAAAATTTCAATTAGGTTGATATTGTGGTCTGTGAAAATGATAGAAAAATGATTTTTAGATGTTTGCAAAATATTCTTGATCAAAGGATAAATACCCATAATAATAGAACATTTCTATTGACTATACGGCAACTTTTTTTAAAAAAATCTAAATATTTTGAAACTTTGTTACAAGCTTGGTGCAATACATCACCAATTAGGACATTTTGAGGCATCAGTTAAAAGAAGTCTCCTTTACTTTCATCTCTTCTTGATTTGAATTTTTGTCTTGTTAGAACAATTTTATCCACAGTATTTTTGAAGTATTTTTAAAATTTTGAATATTATTTGACGTTTTAAAGCTAAATTATTAACTTGATTTTTCATTGTTGTTTACCCTTTAAGTGGCATAAACTAGTTACATCGCTCTGTATATGCGTGCACACCACACCACCCATATAAAATGAGTATGTAAACTCGCTTGAAATTGTATTCATTTTGCTAACTAAGATCGAGTGTTTTGTGTTAGGTAAATTATTATTCGATTTTGTTTTTGCTAGAAAATTACCAACATTTAATACAGGTTAAGATTTAATAACATTTTGTTGGTTTTTTAAATAAAAAATACTTATATCATTATTTAAATAATAAATTTATTTAACAATAACAAATTCAAAGGCATTTAAAAATTCTCAAAATATTAATGATAAAATATTTGTAATTAGTCAAAAGAAAATCTAATATATAATGCATGTTGATATGCTGTTATTAATTTGGTGGAAAGATTCTATTTCATGTTGTAAATAATATTTCCAAAAATATATAATTTCATTTATTTAGTTGACATATTTTTTTATGGAAATAATAGAAATTATTTATTTTCAGAATTCATTCTATTTGTAAAATAATTTAGTAAATAAATTGAAATTATATTAATATAGGAAATATTTAAATTTTTTTTCATTTTTAATCAACTTTAATTACTTATGCAATAAGAGTTTTTGTTTGTATTTATTGCTTTTGAAAATAAAAAAAACCCATTAGACATCGTTGTTGAAGAATAAAATTGAATAATTTGTTCTTGATTTTGACCTAAGTTATAAACGGCGAAAATTCATAAAAACCAGCAATAAAGTAGGTGAATTTTCGTTATGACTAAAAAATTAAAGTTTGTCACTACCCACCAAAAGGTTGAAAGCATTTTACTCGTGCTTCCATTGCTACTAGTTGAGCCTACGATTTTGGCTTACGACCATTGGAAAAGACTATAAAGCATAATGAATGTTACGCAATCAGGCATATGAGAAATTAAAAACTCGGCCATCTCTCAGATCTAAAACATTTAGCAACACTGACTGGCATAGAAGAAGATAACTTGACAAAAATTCACGAAATCAGTCTTTCAGAGATAGTATCAATGGCGCTTTCTGTTATCAAAACACTCTAAGTCACTAATATTAGAGTCTTCGATAACATTGCCTTGCAATGATAGAAAAAAAGGTATTGTGGACATAGTTCTGAGACTCAATGAACTTCGGTTTGGTGAATGTATTGTCATCAGTTCAAGCTGTAACTTAATTTTATTTATTTCAAATTTCATAGTCCCTAAGGTATCCCTATTACATGTAAACTCTACCAACATAAATATTTAATTCACTCTTGAAATACCTAACCCGGAAGGTAAAATTTCTTTTAGATAAAGTTCTTTTGATAATTTCTTCAGAATGACCAGACACGCTCACATTCAACATTGATTTAATCACCAAAAACTAATAAAAACTGTTCTGATAAAACAAAAAATCACGAAACTCTCGAAAACTTCAAAATATATTTTTTGCAAAATAGTTACTCAATAAAGTTCGTCGAAAAATATTTTTTGAACGATCACGGTTTTAATAGTCACAACACACAAAAGAAACACCACAATAAACCAATAATTTACCTACGCTTCCTCTTCTTAAATAACAAGACATGCAATACAATAAGATTTTTCATCCGCAATACTGATATACCAGTTCGTACACTCCTCAATAAACACATCAAAAACAAAACCAGTAACTATCATCAACAGTGAGTAAAAGTGCACAAATCAGTACAATTCTTACACGAAACAAAATGTCAAATACTACAAGACGCATTCAAAAATGCATTACAAAGATTAGCCGCAAAACCGTTCTTTATCAAAAATACGAACTATCCATCAATATTCAACTAACATAAATAAATAAAGTTCGAACCAAAAAATTTGAAATTAAAATATCTAAAATTCAATATTAATATTAAAATCTTTATTAACCATAAGATCAATATAAAATATAAAATAAATAATTTTTTTTTACCATTTAACATAAATTTTTAGATAATGATAAAATTACTTGAAAAAGGCTGTGCCGAAAATTTGTGAATATCAATATCGATATCATTACTGATTCCTAGTCCATTTATAAAAAATTCTTAATGTCATTGATAAATGAAAAGAGATATGAAATGAGAGATGAAAACCAAAATAAGTTCTTTTAATCACAGGTTTTTCCATAAAGAATAGTATAATTTTACAATTCTTTCTTGATTCTTGTATTAAATTTGATTTACAACAGATTGGGTGTAATTTGTTATACCAATATATATTTTTATGAGAACTATTTATTCGCTATGTATTTTTTACTAAACACTAAGTATTTTATAAACACTTTCTATGTAGATAAATACACAGTATCAGTAGAGTAAAACACTTCTATGTTAATTAATTATTTCTAGATATTTAATACATTCGCTAAGTAATTAATTAGAAACTATGTAAAATAAATAAATCCCAAGTCAAGAAAACAAGTTATAAGTAAAATTAAAAAAACAATATGTCAATTAATAAAATCCATCAATAAATCTTAATTTTTTCTAAGATGTTCTTAGATCTTATTTTTTTTCGACAATTATTACAAACTTTCAATAAAGCGTTATGTTTTTCTACGTAAAGTCTTTATTTATTATAAACAAAATTAAAACAAATACTGAACTTATAATGGCTAATAATTTTGCAGAAGTTGAAGATTATCAGTCTGATCTTGAGTTTGATGTTGAAGTTACAAGTTTAAAGAAACCACGAGCCAATAAAGTGTCCAAAGTTTGGACTCATGAAAAAGTATTTAAAAGTGCTGAAGAAGCAAAAAATGCAATTAAAGAAGAGAAGATATGGAGTTACTCTTATTCCAACAAAACTGAAGTAGGTAAAAAAGTTTAATATCGATGCAATAAAGTTAAATTTAAAGGCAAGCAATGTGATTCTGCGTTACATTTACTTTACGACTCAAGATCAGACGAAGTTATTCTTTATAGGGCAGAAGCTGAGCATAAGCATGAAGAAAACATGTCTAAATCTGCAATATCCAGCGAAGCTAAAGAACTAATTAAAGAGTTGTTTAAGCTTAAAATAAAACCTAAAAGAATGTTAGAAATCTTTCATGAACGAGGTATAAAGCCTGTTCCTACTACTATACAATTAAGAAATCAATTAAACAAGATTAGAAATGAAGTTTACGGGCCACCAGTAATAAGTTTAGGTGAGCTTGAAAATTGGCTTCAATCATCATCTTCTATACCAGAGTTAGAAGATGAAGCCTTTGTAGTCAATTATAAAATAACTTATGCCGATGAATATGAGTGTGAAGAGAGTAATGAAGAAAGCAATGAAGATGAAGAAAACCACGGCTCTAAATTTAGATTTTTTATAAGTACAATAAGATTACTTAAACTAGCCTCAGCATCAACAATTTTAAATGCTGATGCAACTTATAAACTGGTTTGGCAAGGCTATCCAATTTTAATCATCGGTACAACCGATTTAGATAGGCATTTTCATTCGTTTGGCCTAGGTATATGTACCAATGAAAAAACTGCTGATTTTAATTTTATTTTTTCAAGTATCAATATTGGCTTGAAAAAAATAAATGCATCATTATTAATCCTCGTGTATTGATTTCTGATGCTTCTAATGCTATACGTAAAGCTTATTCACAAGTTTTTAATAAAAATGAAATTGTGATGTGTTGGGCACATATGCGTAGAAATTGTGTCAAAAAAATCGAGTCTTTAGTAGCTAAAGAAGATCAAAACGAATTAATTGAAGATGTAGATCAACTTCAAATGTCACAAAGCCAAATCATTTTTGAAAAAGAAAGTTCTCTATTTGTTAAAAAATGGAGACAAAAAAAAGCGACTGAGTTTTTAGACTATATGAATATGATGTGGCTTACGACACACAATACGTGGTATGAAGGATACATGCCCTTCACGCCAAGTACTAACAATAATCTAGAGTCAAATAATCGAGTTCTTAAAGTCGAAGAAACTATTAGAGAGTGCACGCCATTATATAGATTTAACAAACAAGCTTTAGATATTGTTAAAAAGTGGTCACTAGCATATCCTCGAAACAATCAATCGACACAGCATTATGGACACAGTCTTATCAATGGACTAAAGAAAGCAAAGCAATTCTTTCGGTGCCTCAAGAGGAGTTGACAAACTACTATGTTTCAGCTAGCGCGCAACTATAACTCAAGAAGACAATGACAAAGTTGAAAAAATGCGCTGGACAGCATTCGATCAAGCATGTTGTGGCATTTCAATCAGACTTAAATATTGCAAAGTACCGGCAGTAGCTAAGGATACTTCTATTGGAAGTAAACTACCAAGAGGAAGACCAACTAAAGCTAAAAACGCCTTATTAAAACAATAATTTCAAATATTTTTATAATAGTCTTTGTATTTTTATGGATTTTTTTATTGTGTCACTTTTTGTTTATTCTTATGAATTTTTCACTGTTTTACTTAGTTTTTGTATTTTTTTACTTATAAAAATTAAAAATATTACCTATAATAAAATAATTAAATACCTAATGAATTCTATTTTTTTACTTATATAATTAATATAATACTTAGCATTTTATAAATATTTACTTAGAAAAAAATACATAAAGGCACTAATAAAATACATAGCGTTTAGTAAAAAATACATAACGAATAAATAGGAGCCTATTTTTATGTGGTTATTAATATTTGTTATTATATGAATCATTGTTTTCGTCATGCATAATCAAAGAGCGATCAATGGATTCCTTAGTCAATCTTTCTTCAAAAATCATAGAATATCCATTTTTATTCAACAGTTTTTGTGTATACTTTTGTTGGATCATTTAAACATAGAAGAACTAAAAATAAAACCATTTTTGTGAGAATATAATTAAATTAATTAATTGAATAACTAAACTAATTAATAACTAAATAAATAATTATTAAATAAATGATTGATGAATTTATGTTGCAGATTGATGTTGTTTGTTAATTCTTTATGCCTACATTACTTTACGTTGAATAAAAGTTTTCAAGAGTTTTGTTTAAATATTAGAAACAAATATTTTAAATTATGGACGTTATAAATACAAACAGTATTACAACTAACATGGTCACCGCGATGGTAAATTCCATTAAGCTTCCAGAGAATTACGAAATTGGAGCCAACATTGAAAATTTTATGCAAGAATGTAAAAATTTTTCGAGCTTATAGACATATCAGAAGAATGCTACTGATATCAGATCAGTAAATGCTACAAAGAAATATGAAGCAACTTGTAAGGACAACAACTATTTGGATCGTCTCAAAGAAGCTTTCAAAAAGCCAACAAATTTTATAGATGATCTTCAAGAAGCTTTCAAAAATCGCCAAGGAATCGGTTCATCCAACGAATTCTGTACTAAAATAGAAAAGCTCGTCAAACAAATTTTGTGACACAAATTGAATGAAGAGTAATTGGTGAAATTTCTAATTTTCCATGCAGTAAAAGATTATGGAAGGACGAAAAATCTTAAAATCATATTTTTATTACATTTAAAGTAACAAAATATTTACCTTTTTGTTGGGTTTTTGTATCTTTCTATATAAGGCTTTTATAAAAAGATTGCATCTAATGAAAACAATGATAATTATTGTCGTCTTAAGGATGATGAATTTCCAAATTCATGTTTTAGTTTTAAGTTTTCTGCCAGGAAGTTATTAGGCAATTACAATAAGTTTTAATTTGTATCAAAATTTTTCAAATCATTAGATACTTTGTGTTTGATTTGTTTTAATATTAATAAATAAATCTCATAATTAATAGTGCTTTATTTTAATTTTTGTTAAAATAAATAAAAATCTATTATTTTTCCGTAAATCGAAATTATTTTACCTTTAGAATATTAAAGTATTTTGATTTCAGCAAAAATATTAATTAATACAAATTCTTATTTAAAAGATGAAAACATTATTTATTAAAATTTATTCATTGAAGTAAAATATTCTTTACAAATAAATGCATATTATGTTTCAATGGATTGTAAAATATTTCTACGAATTTGAGAATTGTATTTTTTTATATTAAATAAAATATATAGGACTTTTAAATTTTACCATTTAAATTTGACCTCCAAATTGTATAAAAGATTCCTGCTTTTGCGCTGGAGCAAACTTTTCGTGAATTGTTAAAGCTACTTTTTCTAATTAGGACTTTTAAGTAGTCATCATGAACAAAAGTAACATGTCTTTCAAGGGCATCATTTTTCATACTCATGTCAAGAACTAAACTTTTCAAGCCAAAACCTAATGATATTATCAATAAATTTCCCTTCGCTAACTGCTTAATTAACCCATTTATAGCCAGCGTTACCAAATACGAACGATTTAAAAGAACTTCATATCCTAGAGAATATTTTAAAATGTGCCAAAATTTTTAATTTTAGTTTAATATATATATTTCACAAATGTCATAGTTTCAGTTGGAGATTTAATACTTTGCATTTAAAATGATAATATACAAACGATAGAACATAAAAAGTAAAGAAAAAAATTTGAACCAAATGGGTTAATATGACTCTACTTCGAGGGATATTATATTTTTAATATGATATTCGTTCAAAAAATTAACTTGAAATTTTAGTGGAGTATTATAAATGCAATATAATATATCACTGATATGAAAAATGTGAAATAATAAAAACTTTTATTTATTTTCATTTCGACTAGATCAATTTTTTATATTTAGTTAAAATGTTCAGCACTGCCGTTTTGAAGAGTTATTCATAAAACACTTGAAAAGGAAGTTTCCAAAATTTGTTCTAAATTATAGAAAAGTTGATCTATCTTGAAATGAAGATAAATGAAATTTTAAAGTAAAAAATAAATCATTTTTTTGATAAACATATTTCTATTAAAGACAGAATGAATATAACTGTCAGTGTCATATCAACAATCTAATTTAACAACCAAAATTATTTAAACGTTTTTGAATTAATAATATAATGAATATTTACCGTATTTTCCTGGTAATAAGTCGAATATTAGTAACTTAAATATTACCTGCTTAAATTACCTATTTTTCCTAAAAAATATCATGTCACATTGTTCGATATTAACTGTAATAAATGTCATTAAAAACATGTGTGTTCTTGTCTTCCAGTATTACTCATGCAGAAATCGGTAGATAAAAATCTGAATTTTATATAAGTCGCTGCATTGTATTAGTCGCACTTGCCTTTGAATAGAAAAAAGTGGCGACATGCCGGAAAATACAGTATTCATTCGAAAAATATCCAAGATAGTAAGACCATATTAACACTCACAAGAGCATTGGGTTCAAATAATGTGGAATAGTGGTAAACTATAATAGTAATTTAGTCAAAACCTGACAAAACGATTAAATAAAATTTAGATCGTCTTTATTTATCAATTTTCGAATAAAACAACATTACGAAGAAATGAAATATCAAAGATATTAGAAGTTTCAATATTATCAAATATAGACAACCCAACCAAAGTTAGTAGACTTTTGAAACTTACACATACTGACCAATGGTATATATGAAGGGGCTTGTCCATACATTATTATACTAATAATTAGATGAAAATATTTTTGTTTCATTTTTGATATATCTATTAAGTTTTGTAAGATATTTATAACCATATTTTATTTGTCATCAGGAAAGGCGAATGGCGGAAAGTGTAGTCAGCAATATGTCACATGATTTAAAAAACCGTTACGAAACTGCAAAAGAAGAGAATGAACATTTTTTAAAACAGTCTTCGCGTCTCCAAGAAAAACTCGATAAATTATTCGTTCGTAAAGTTGAATTAGAAGAAGAATTAGAACAATCATATGTGAAATAGTTTTATTATTCAGATATATTTTTTTAAAATAGGATATAGATTAAGCAACAAGCCATGCGTTTGTATAATGAGTTAGCTGAAGTTGAAATAAAAAAAGACCAACTACTTAACGAAGAGCAAGCTAAGGGCGATCCACAGCAAGAAAGAGAAAGATTATTGAAACAAGTGAAAGATGATAATATTGAAATCAGCAGTATAGAGAGACAGTAAGTCCATCATTATATGATTATTATATAATATTGTAGTGACTCTTTGATTAATTTTATAAAAAGTTATGATTATTTAGTTACTAATGCTGTGTATGAATTCTTTGAGATATTCTAGTTTGATTTTCGTTTGTTTAAAAGATTTTGGCCGATTTTTTACCTTACCCTCATCCTTGTTACACATCATCACAAAAAGTTATACCTTTTCAAATATGACTTCACATATCTTTGGTCCCCGTTAAAAAAGCCGTATTTAATATTTGAAAATGAACATGTTTCAAATCACTTAATTGACATTTTAGTATGTATTTAGTGTAATGCTGTACTAATATCGTATGAGAAAACATGTATTAAAAAGGAGGCCCTGGAAAGCTGAAATTAGCATAAAATAACGTTAAAAAATACAAAATTTAAGGTGTGACTTCACAGTTTTTAAACACTCCCGCGTCCCTAGGTGCATAATGTCATTTACGGACGGCCCCAAACGTAAAAGTTATTAAATTTTTGATATTTGAAGATCTTGAATTACTAAAAGATGAAATTTTGTTGGTTCAGATTTATTATGTTGACTATTATCTCTATTATTTTCATTAGAAACAATCAATAGTTTTCTTGGTAAGTTTTTCCACAAAAACCTTAAAATATCCATTTTTATTCAAGAGAAACGAGCTTGCATATTCTTTTGTTAGATTTTTCAAACGTAGAAGATAAGGACTAAGATCTAAAAATCAAACCCTTAATCATATTTCTAAAATATTTAAAGTCACAAAAGTTAGTCGAAGTATTGTATAGACCTGTATTTGTTGGCTTTCATTATATTTATGTTTCAAAACCCCTAGGCGTTCTTTCTACTAATAAATGTACAAATGGAAGGAATAAATTAACTTCTTCCACTGTTAACTTAATATTAAAGTGAAAACCATTCATATAATTTCAAAAAGAAACAACATCAAAGCTAGAAAATACTAAAAAGATATAAATATAAAAATGTATATATCTTAGGGTTAATAAAAGGAAAATCAGAAATCTATTTTAGATTTATTAGTAGAAATAAATTATTGGTAACATCTTATTAAGTATTATACAATGAACTCCGGAGCCAACATATCCCTCTCAGGGTCAAGGTCGTATTAAGTAAGTCGTAATAAGGTTAAGGTAATATTATGTAAAATGACCATGGCATTTATGGTCAAGTTCAAAGAAGTAGATCACAGATATTTAGGTCAATTTTAAAGACAAAATTGAAGGAAAATTTTAATTTTTCGACATTTTTTAAATTTTCAAAGATTAAGGACAAGCATGGTTTAAGGGTTAAGCAGGCTTGTTTTTTATGGGAATGGGTCTTGATGAGGTCGAAATTTAATGGCTAAATATGAAAGAGGTTGGGTCTTCAAAATGATATTAGTAACATACAAAGTTGGGGAAAATCGGGTCAAACTTTATTGGGATTATCTAGATAAAACGTATAAAAACAATAAAAATCTATGCAAGAGAGGACTATAACCATATTAATTAATATTGTTAAACTAAAAATAAATATTTGCAGTGGCTCTGGCTTGCTAGATTACAGCCACATACTATAACGACCAGCTTGCAAATAAATGTTAAATAAAGAGATAAAACTAACCCATTCGACCTCATTATATTAAAAACTATAAAATATTTCTCATTTTCTAACAGAATCCAACATTCTGCACTTGTCTTCGTTTAATTTCTAATAAATAAATAATTACACATGTAGACGTTAAATAGCTTGTTATTTTAAATAACTTTTATTAATATTTTATTACTATTATAATTTAACCGTACGACAGTTTAATTAATGACTTTATCTCCTAATCTTTCTGATTTTGTTCACTGTCATACGAAATAGATTTTTTAATAAGTACATGACCAATAAAGAATTATTCAAAAATTTTCTCTTTACTAATATTTTGCGGTACAAGATTATCTTGTCATTTACTTGTTTAATGTATTCATTATACTTAAATATTTGTATTACTACAACTTTATACTTAATTCTTTACACAAAGACTATATATTTTATTACTTTTGGTTCTGGGCGCAAAAGTTTTATCATGATTATAAACAGCGATGTTTTGCAAAAATTTCTCAACCGGTTCGTAGTGATTCTTTTCTATTTTTTTTCCTAATTTTTATCATAAAATGATTTAAATGCAATACTACTGTTTGTGTATGAATAAACAATAAATTATTTATAGAATTGTAAAAAAAATTACAAGCGTTAAGAAAACTACATTAAATTTTCAAAATTTGTGTACTTTTTTGAATTTATATTAGTAAATTTATTTTATGTGATAATTATTAATAGCCGGTCCGTGTGAACCGGTGCGAACCGGTAGGAAAGCATCGTGGTTATAAATAATTAAAATACAAGAATAAATTTGTGAGATTGTAAATGAATAAAAAAAACCGGCTTGAAATTTAAAAATAATTTATTTAGCTTACCTTATTTTCTTAATTCAGGCATTTCACTTTTTAGCTTTATATAAGTAGAGAATTGTTTTCTTAAGGTTAACCTAATTATTATTTCATTTATTTTCATTATCACTATAGATCAAAGATTTATTTTTTTTGTAATACACATTTTTCAGACTTGCTTTATTAAGTGTTATTACTATAATTTTCATTTTGTTAACTTTGAAAATTAAAATTTATATTTTGAAAAAAATAATAATTTTAATCTCACAAAACTGAATAAGTTAAATGTTTCACTGATTATTCCAATTATTCTCTAGCATTGCAACACCAACAAATTTTCTAAGAAGATTTCCCATTAGTTTATGTTCAATAAATTTTAAAAAAAATTCTAAATATTTTTCGTTACAATAAAATTTACTTGTTCAACTATTTTGACTAATATTTTGATCTATATAATTGGTCAGAATAAAAGATTTTCAAGAACGATTGGAAATTCTACAAGATGAACTTGTTACTGTTGAGAGAGATTTAGAAGATAATCAAGGAGAACAAATGCAAAAGTTTCGTGATCTTAAAAAAAGAGAGGAACAAATCGATGAATTCCTAGCTAATTTTGACAATAATAAAGTGAAGAAATTCTTATTGTATATCTGCAATATTCAAGAGTGAGAATTTTAGGAAATTGAATTTACAAAGCTCGATAACTTAGAAAGTGAAATTACATCAATTTTAGAAAGAATATCACGCAGTATGACAAGAATGGGTCAGGTTCCTACTGAAGACGAATTAAAACAAATGCAAGATCAATTATTATTCAAAAGTTCTGAAGTTAATAAGTCAGAAATTACTGCATCAAATTTGTCGTTTGAGCGCACTAAATTGGCCCAGGATTTGGCCAAAGTCGATCAATTGGAAAACAAAATTATGCAAGTTGTGTATCATTTGTTTATTTAATGATAAATTGCTTTCTTTTAATTGAAAATTTCTCAATAAATCTTTGTTTGATATTTTAAGAACTCAAAAATTTAAATTTAGAATATTTGAGCAATTTCTATTTTGTCTAATTTGGGTATTTATATATATATTCAATTCTGTTTTATGCGTTTTTGAAGTTATGTGGTTCTCCCCCTTCGGTGTAGAAAAGAACTAATCTTTGTCAAGCCTAAACCAAACACATATTTTTGAATAAAAAATCATTCAAATCACAAGGTTCCGTTTCAAATTTTTTAAAATATTAAAATCAAAAAAATTATTAAACTTTATATTTATTATTACATAATTTTGTTTTTTCAATTTATCCACCAACTTTTAATGATTTTTCAGTTTTATGTGCTTTTCGAAAATTCTGGAAAGTATCTCTATTTATACAGCGTAAGTCGTGTCTTTTTATGCGGTTTCCTGAGGAACGTATCTACCGCATAAAAAAAGAATTGACTGTATGCTATAACTAAATTAAATTAAATTATCAATAAAACATCGATATCATTTATAACTTCATCAATTTCCAGCATTCAAGCTATTATAATTTTGATATCCTTTACCAGAAGTTATAGTTAAAATGATATTTAATGCAATAATAAAAATTCAGTAAAATATTTTTAAAAACATCTAACTTTGTGTTATGGATTTTATCATTCAATTTATTTTCTAAAATTTCAAAAATTATTAAGTTTTTTTTATAATTTCTGAAAATTTTAATTTTTATATTTTTTCGGTATTTTTAATTCTTGCAGTAATTAAATTTAATAGCAAGTTTAAATAATTTGAAAAGTGAAATTTATATTTAATTCTATATATTTAATAGCCTAGAACCGAAAAGAATTAATTGATTAATTTATTATTTAATCCATCCCCATAAAACATGGAGTATCTCGGGGAACTTCGGCTTAATTAAGAAATAAATTAAATTAATTTTAGATAAATCTAATATAGTTTGGGCATCTTTAGAAGCGGCACATCAAGCTAATTGTGTAATAAATTATTGGTTTTAGATAAACCTAATATTGTTTAAGTCATTAATAGATCCGGAGAAACCATATATATGTCAAGAGAGAAAAAGTTAAAATCCTCAGTCTGTCGAATAAAGTAAAGAGAAATTGAATTAATAATACAGCTAGAAAAGGAATCGTCAGAGTCAACGAAAATTACACGAAATAAGAAATTAAAATTTAATTTGCATTTTTTTTATTGTGGTAACCATTGGGTGTTTATCCTGCGACTGGTCGATTATTGATATATCAAGTGTAATTCGTTTTGTTTGAAATGAAGTTGTTTTGATAGGATTTGAATTTTATTTACTTAACTATTAAACACGAGAGTCACATTATTTATACTCCCCAAATTTATATATCGACAATAATATATGAAGATGGTTTTCCGATGTTAAAGTGTTTTTGGTAATAGATAAAAGGAAAAAACTTGAGTTTATAAAATGTAAATAAAATTTTTCAAATTTTTTTAGTTATATATATATATATATATATATATATATATATATATATATATATATATATATACCGATTGTTTCAAAAGGTAATAGACGATTCTATTTATTTATAAATATTTTTAAAACAATATAAATGTTAATTTTTTATTATTATTTGAGATAACAGATATTTAAATTTTATTTAAAACAGAAATTACAGTAAATGCTCAAAATATTCACCATTTACATCAATGGGTAGTTTACACCTTTTTAATACAGCGTTACATGCATTCTGGATATCTTATAATAGAATTTGAGCAAATGAATGAATTATTATTTTCTTTAAATCTTCCAAATTGTGCATATTGTTCAAACTTTCTTATAAGGTTGTTTATTGTTCCCCTTGTGGGGGGTTTACCGTTTTTGATTTTCTAATTTAAGTATATATATATATATATATATGTGTTAGAATGATAGAAATTCATTTAATCAGTGATGTAATTTTTCTAATTTAAGTATTGTAAGCAACTTTCAGACATTAATTTATTACAAAAGATTTTAATTTCAGATTAAATGCGCTTATTTTTACATACAGAAATAAATAAAAAGTAATTCTTAAATTAATAATCTTCAATTCAATTAGCGCTGCCGTTTTTTTAAATCAAAAGTATATTTTTGCTTATCTGTTTCTGAAAAAAAGATCACCTAAATCATTTTAATTCCGAGCAAAAAATCTTCCTTTCATTTCGAATTATAATTTTTTTTCTTGAAATTAAATTACTAATAATTTCTTAAAATCAATGAAAATAAAAAAAATTAATTAAAATTTTAAGTGAAAAAGGTAATTATTTCATGAAATTTCTAAATATTGTTTTAATCATACAATCTAAGTTCAAATAGGGTTATAAAATGAGAGTTATAATTGGAATTATTACTGTAGTTTGATTATATTTCTTTTTTTCTTTTATTTACTGATGTGTAAATTTCTCTAGTAGAAAATTTAATATTTTGAAAATAATTCAATTTAGGAAATGAAATCGCTCACTGAAAAAATCAGTAAAATGGAAAATGAGATTCAACTTTTTTCGGATTTAGATAGTGTAAAACAGAATGCAGAGGAAAATAAGCAAAAGGTATCAGTGAGATTTCTTTAATGTATTTATTGTAAATTAATTATATTAAAATGATTAGCACAAATTTACTTTGAAAATAAATTCCGTGTCCAATAATTGTTCAAGGAAAATCAAATTTTATATTTAAAAATCATTTATGGTTTGCTTTATTTCAAAATATAATATTTGCTATAATTTTGTGAAATTTATTATACACCATATGAAACACCTCATCTTACCCGTGTATTGATAGTTTCATTTCAAAATACGCTTTGCATTTGTATTATGTGGCATACAAATGTATTGAAAAAAATTTGATCAGTTTTATACACATAGCTGCTTTTCTTTAAATTCAAGTTGGTAAAATATCATGGGGTAGCGAACCAATTGACAAGAGCTCCGTTACCATACTACTTTCACGTCAATTCTCCCTTCCTGGTTCCTGACTAAAAATAGTAGAATTTAAGTCATCATCATTAACATCCTTTTCTTCATATAACTATGATAATCATATCTCATGGTCATTTTCCATTTCTTTTAGGGTGTCACTTAAAATTTAAAGTGTAAAGGTTAAATTGGCTCTGGTAAAGTTTATTGGATTATATTAGTATTTAGATATGTTGAAGCTTCTCTATTTGGACTTTTAGTCTAAATGTAATAGACATTATAAAAACATATAAAAGTGACGTAGTTGTCGTATGCAGTTCTGATATTGAAATATCATCTATAACAGTAGTTCCTAACCGGGGGTGTATGTACCCCATATTTTTTTCCGACTTTTTTGCGAAATAACGGAACAAACTTATACACAAACTGTATCATTTTTGAAAATAACAACATTCATTGACAGAAAAGTATTTGAAACTACAACAACTGTTGGTTACCGCCTGTAAGCATGTATCGAATTCCAAATAATTTTACGCATCACTTTGTTAGACCAAATGGAATAACTTTTAGCGGGGGGGATGAAAAGAATGAAGTATGGGAAAAAGTTTTCCCTACATACTTAAGTGAAAACCTATTTTCTATTAACTTAATGGACCTGGTTTTTTACGAATTCATTCCAAAAATCATACGTTTCCAATGAGTTGCAGTTAATTTATAGAAAAAGGTTAAACAGCGTTTTACCTCAGTGTCCCAATCTTTACCACTCACTCTGAGCGTTACTATATGGTTTTTTGTAAAATTTTCCTTGATGATGATTGTGAATCTGTTGATATATATATATATATATATATATATATATATATATATATATATATATATTATATATATATATATATATATATATATATATATATATATATATATATATATATATTGTTGGGGTTATAATAAAACATGAATAAAAATATAATATTTAAAAGTTAAAATCAATTAAAATTTTGAAAAAAGTAAAAATCAATATTTTTCGTGGGGAAAAAGTGGTAACCGGTGCCAAATTTGATTTTGAAGACGAATAAAATACTATTAGGTTAATCAGAGGTATATTGATGGGTCAGGAGCCCAAAAACAAATTAATTAATTAAATTATTTGCCGACAAACCCATTAATCAATGGCCGCCGAGCTGAACGTAATTAATTATTTTTAATTGTCCGACCAGTAAACAATTGTTTTTCAACTTTAATATAAATTAATGGCAACATAGAAGTATAAAAGGAACAGACAACAAAATAAGTCGCCAGTTGGTCGAAGAGATAAAATGATTATTTTGGGAGCGAAATGAACGTGAGAAACGAATAAAGAATCTAATCAGATTGCAATTGACTTATTAAGTGACACCCTTAAGGCAGCGGTTCACAACCCGTGGATTTTGACCACAAAGGGAGTCCCGTGACAATTTACCAGGGATCGCTTGAGACCTTCTAAAAATAATTTGTTTACACTAGCCAGTGGTTTCTTAATATCCTTTTAAATTTAAGCGAAATAAATTTAAACGAAAAAATATGTTGCCTATTAAGTATAAATAAAATCAGATATTTAGAAGTCACAAACAAAATAGTTAGCTCCAAAAATGCAGCGACTGAGGAGCAACCCTATTAATTTTGTTGTTGGGGTCACCACAACTTGTCAAATGTTATCAAGGGGTCACCGCTTCAGAAAGGTTGAATATTTAATATCCCAACAATATATATATATATATATATATTAAAAGAACTTTTTCTAGTTTTCACCTCTGATTGCTTTTCATTTTGGAATGGCATAAAGAATGCTTTTATTGATCGACTATGAATTAGATGATTTATTGACATTTTATATCACTTGAAAAAGGATGTCGAAAATGTCATTAGGATTAGAAAAGTATATATTTGTCTGTAGTTTTATATTTTGACTTTTTAAATTGAAATTTTAATATAAAGGTTTAGCAGAATTATAATTTTTAAGAGTTATTAATTATTTTAAATTTTTCAAATGTTAATATATCTGCTTCCTTTAAATCTGTAGATATAAGTAAAACTGACAGTTCCAGCACAGAGGTTAAAATCTATTTCTGATAAATCATATTGTGTTATTGGACGGACTTTCAAATAGCTGACTAGTTCCAATATTTTTTCTCATCCTTGCTATGTAACAAACTTTATAATATTCGGTGTCAACCCCTTTGATATTAAAATAAGGCTTGAGAATTTGACCCACTCCGCCATCTTCTTTTCAAATATATTAATATTATTTGACAATTTTCAAAGGCTTGTGAGAATATCATATAATGGAGTTTCATATTTGTTTGTCCCTCACTGAAAACAGTCCCGGAAAGTGTGCCGCATTAGACATGTAACGCTTTTAACATTTTCACAATTAAATCCTATTATATCTTTTAACATTTTCATGAATTTTCTGTTTCCTCTACTTCATATTAGATAGCGCTTTCCTATTAGGCAACAACATATGTGGTATCAAATCACTTGAAGTACAACAAATAATTTGTTTAATTTAATTTACTAGAAATAAATTTTATTTTCAATTTTTATAGTAATTAGTGCATTATAATTACACACAAATAAATAATCCAAGAAAATTCTGTGCGCTGTGTTAAGTGTTTCTTACATTTTAATTTGAACATGTTCCGCATTAAAATAAAAAATATATTTACTCTATACTTCATTAAAACCAAGTTCATTACCCCTGTAATCATTTATCTATTTATGGTTTGTAAAATACCTAAACAATAATATCATAGTTTATTCAAACAATATTAATTTAAAATATTTTTAATGAAACAAGTGAGAATAAAGAATAAAGAACCGCTGATCTAAATTATAAAAATTTTCTGCCTAGAAACCAATTTGTGATAATTATTATTTAGTAAATACTTATTAATGTTTCTAGATGATAAAAGAAAAAGATATTTTATCTAGAAGACGAGAATATATGAGAAAATTAACACAATATCTGAGTAACAAATACGATTCTGCAAGACTTCAGCTAGAAGAGAATGAGACACAAACTCAATTAATTAATTTAGAAAAAAAATGGCAGCATCTTGAGCAAAATAATTTTGTTATGAAGGAATTTATATCTAGCAAGTCAATGGAATCTGATTATATTGTTATTTCAAATTCCGTGAAAAAAATGCTTGAAGATTTAAACAATGATTTGAAAAAGGCTCTATCAAATAAAACGTCTTTGTAATGAGTTTTCGTTTTATTATTTACAATAAAGACAACTTTTATCGTCAATTAATTGTTTTAATAAAGTGTTTTGTTTTATGTTTTAGATTTTTATTTCGAAATTTTTTAAATGATAATAAATACCAATAAAAATCAATTTCACAAAATCAAATTTTTAAAAATTAAATTTATTTAAAATGGCTGACAACCTTGACTGTGAAACTGAGTTGTTTGTAGAATTATTTTGTACTGTTGCAGAAATAAGACAAATTTTGTGTTGGGAGTTTTTTAAATCAAAATAATTCCGCACTTTAAACTAATTTTTTATTAAAAGAACTTATTTTGCGGAAAACATCTTTTATTTTCTTTGCTTTCATATTTCATTAACAGAATAGCGTCTTAACTACTGTTTTAAAATGAAAATTTATATAAATGCAATTTTTACTAATGAGATGAAGAAAAATACTCTTTCTCATTGATCTCTTCACAATAGATGTTCTTTTGCCTATTTATCGGGAGAAGTGCTGATAAATTATAAAGGAAGTTGCACACGGATGACATAAAGACATGAATGCTCTAAGATTTGATTTTTGAATAAGCGCGTCATAAAGGAAGGTTAAAGAGCCGATTTCAACGAAATGCAGTGGTTATATCGATAATAAAAAAATAGGAAATTTATCAAAAAATAAGTTGTTGAAGTAATTAAAATATCTTATCAATTTGTAAAAAACGGGCCGATCCATGCATTAAATTGTTGAAAGATACATTAATATGAAATGGAAAAAGTGGACCAGGCCATTGTTATGACTTCAATTTCTTTGTTTATAATTTTATACATATATTATTTTATAATTATTTTATTCTTATTTTGCTTTACGTTTGCAACCCACATATACGCTTTCCTTATAATTTTTACTGGTCAGTTTTCAAGACAAACTTTTAATTATTTGGAATGTTCAGTATTTTTGATGAAATTATTACAATATTGAGGTACTTAAAAATAATTTTATTCTCTCAAAGCTTGATTATATCGAGGATTTGTGAAATGTTTTTGATACAGGTTATGAATAATTAATATTTATTAATAATTAATGACTAAATAAACGGAATTTCTGTGTTGAGTCGGACTTTTTGAAACGGATACATTTGTCGAAATATTTACAAGTAAGAGCACAAATTTTTTTTAGAAAATTATTTAAAACTATAGAAAGTGGTAAGAGCAGTTTTCTGTCAAAACACAATTTATTGAAGAATAATTTTATTATTATACAAAATGACAATAAAATTTCTCTGAAATATAAATGTCATCAACACATTATGAATTGAAATGAACTATTGGTCCTAAGGTGACAATTTTATTTAAAAAAAGAGAATTATTGTCTAAAAGTTGAAACTGAAATTTATCTCATTAAAGTTTCTATAGTAAACTAAAAGTTGGTCTGAAATATTTCGCTTGATTTATTATTGAAACTAAATGTAGATAAAGAGGCTTTTTTTGCAAAGTATAAAATGTTTAATTACATTTACTTTAAATTTAACAAGCAGCGATTTTTATTTTTTAGATCGTATTTATTCGACATTTTCTGTTTAGACCAAATTTATAAAATCGCTCACTTAATATATGATTAATTGCTAAATTAATTAGCATTTCTTCTCGTTTACTAAACATTTTTCCAATAAATAATTGACCTTCGACTATTTTATGTCTTTTCCGTTTTGAATATGCACATTTTTAGACAACAACATTTTTTCATTAATCTTCTTCTGTTGTTGTTTTAATGCAAAGCGTCTACTATAAAACAATTAGTATTATTTATTTCGAAGTTCTAAACTTAATGTACTTACTTTTAAATTATTTCATTTTTTTTGTTTTAATTATTTGTTTTTCATCTATTACATTGTTTCTATTTTATATTCATCAACACCTAAAATTGAAAATTAATATTTAAATTTGAAATGTAGATTTGCTTCGGCGGTTCATTTTTTGAATATTATATTACACTTAGAGTTAAATTAAATTTCTTTTAGCTTTTCTAAATTTATGAAATAATAAACGTAAATAGGAATTAATATGAATTATTAATTATTAAAGAATAAGGGTACGGATTTATATATATTTAAAAAAATACTTATTAAAAATAAATAATTAAATAAATTTGGCAACGATTTAATTAAAAGATAACGCCAATAAAAAACTTTTCGTGCGATATATTTCGATAGCATAACTATCATCTTTAGGTACTCAAAACCAACTAAAAATATTATGAATTAACATTTAATTTAAACAAATTATTTTTTATTAATTTAATTTTGTAATAAATAAATATTTATAAAATATATTCAAAAAACTTTTAATTAATTTAAAATTTCATTTATTTTAATAATATTAAAAAAATTTTTTTTTTAAAAACAATACATAAACATGATTTAACATACGTAAACTATTTAAAAATATTCAAAACATTCGTAGTCACAGCACTTTGCACATTAATCTTTGGATCCAATGACCTTATCAACAATGCTTCACATATCACGCGTTCCCAATAATTATTAAAACTTTTCAACAAAATTCTAAATCAGACATTCCTATTTCACTTTTACAGCATCTATTGTGCTCACTAATATTGGTCAAACCCTTTAATCGACAATGCTCTAGAACTCGAGTACAGAGATGACGGGAAGTCTCTCCAATGTATGTGGCATTACACCCATTACATGTAAATTGATAAACGAGATCAGAACACAATCCAACCGGAGTTTTTGATTTATTAATAAACATTTTGCGTACCTTACACGTGGTGGGTTTCTGGGTGGAGATTTTTGAAACTATATGGTTGTTACCCAGGTACCCCATACAAATATTCTTTTGCCTACCACTCGGCACCCGTTGCTAAGCAACGTTGGAATTGTGTTCGAGTGGGTAGATCGTCCGCAAAAAGTGAGCGTTATTGGTAATGCTATAATTGACCGAACGATCTCTGGGTCCAACGAGCTGTCGATAGAAGACCTGTGCTCGCTTTTGATTCTTAGGTCCCATTATTCTCCTATCTCTTTCAAATGTTAACCTATACTCTCATATCATCTATCTTTAAGTCCATTCGCTTAGTCCTTCTTATTATTGTCCGTATAGATGATTGTTCTATGGCATGTACACACTTTGTTAGGTTAAATATTCTCACATTATCTCTCTTACTCTTATCCCTACTATAACTACAATGTTCCCTATTATTATTACTAGCATTATCATTGTTGCTATTATATGTATTACCTTTATTAATGGTTACTACTATTACCTTTATTATTATTTTTATTCCTATAACTACCATTATATTTATTGTTATTACTACTATGATTAATAGCACGATTATTATAATCATAATTATTATCCACATTACTGCAAATACCATGATTACCATTATTATTATCACTATTATTATTTTAAACAAATTATTTTTTTATTAATTTAATTTTTTAATAAATAAATATTTTTAAAAATATATTTTAAATTAATTTAAAATTTTAAAATTTTTCACTTTTATTCTAATTTTTAAAAATTAATGTAATTTAAAAATTTCAATTATTTTAATAATATTAAAAAAAACAAACATGATTTAACATACGTAAACTATTTCAAAACATTCAAAACATTCGTAGTCACAGCACTCTGCACATTAATCTTTGGATCCAATGACCTTATCAGCAATGCTTCACATATCACTCGTTCCCAATAATTATTAAAACTTCTCAACAAAATTCTAAAATCAGACATTCCTATATCACTTTTACAGCCTCTATTGTGTTCACTAACATTGGTCAAACCCTTCAATCGACAATGCTCTAGAACTCGAGTACAGAAATGACGGGAAGTCTCTCCAATGTATGTGGCATTACACCCATTACATGTAAATTGATAAACGAGATCAGAACACAATCCAACCGGAGTTTTTGATTTATTAATAAACATATTGCGTACCTTACACGAATTAGAGACGATCTTATACTCTAAATTTCCTATCAATTTTTTTATATCCATTTTTACCATCACCCAGATGGTAAAAATGGATATAAAAAAATTGAGCCTAAATATGTGTTAGTATTGCCGTACTCTGAAGGCTTTACAAATTATAAGAGGAAGTTGGGTAAACTGATTGGAAATTTAGAGTATAAGATCATCTCTGTACTCGAGTTCTAGAGCATTGTCGATTGAAGGGTTTGACCAATGTTAGTGAACACAATAGAAGCTGTAAAAGTGATATAGGAATGTCTGATTTTAGAATTTTGTTGAGAAGTTTTAATAATTATTGGGAACGAGTGATATGTGAAGCATTGCTGATAAGGTCATTGGATCCAAAGATTAATGTGCAGAGTGCTGTGACTACGAATGTTTTGAATGTTTTGAAATAGTTTACGTATGTTAAATCATGTTTGTTTTTTTTAATATTATTAAAATAATTGAAATTTTTAAAATACAATAATTTTTAAAAATTAGAATAAAAGTGAAAAATTTTAAAATTTTAAATTAATTTAAAATATATTTTTAAAAATATTTAACTATTATTATTATTATTATTATTATTATTATTATTATTATTATTATTATTATTATTATTATTATTATTATTATAATTACCATTATCCTTATTTTACGGTTTTATTCTTATTCTGTAGTTTTCGATAAAGTATTTTAGGAAAATTTGAGCAGCGATCCGCCCTTATTTTACAGTTTCATTTTAATTTTACTATTTTTGTTAAGTATTTGAGTTAATTCGGAAAATTTGAGCAGCATTCTGCCCTTATTTTTCAGTTTCATGATAATCTTATACCAACCGTTGAGTCGCATTTCACTTTTATTTTTCTATTTTTTATAAGTATTTTAGTTGATTCGGAAAATTTGAGCAGCGTTCCGCCCTTATTTTACAGTTTTTTATAATAAGTGTTTTAACTATTTCCAAAAATTTGCGCAGCGTTCTGCCCATATTTTCCGTTTCAATTTAACATAATTTATTTAATTCTTATTTAAAAACATTATTTTCATGATTTTGGTCGTTCGGATTAATCTTTTTCCGATGGCTATTCATTTTAAATGTTGCAACGATTTCGCAATTTTCCCCGCTACCCATTCCTTCTTTTTGTCCTTAAGATCTATGTATGTTCATTTCATAGTTAGTGAGTGCCCACTGGACTACTCGGTGTTAGAGATTTTGAGCCGATTGTAGAATCATTTAGGTCGATTTTAAAGAAATCGAGAAACGAGGAAGTAACCAAAAGACCACTTCCTTACTCCTCCTTTCTTCTATACGGAATAATATTGACATTCCGATCCCTGCGTTCCGCACGCCGGGTCTTCACGGGCACAGATCATCGGCGGTATTCCACGCACTTACACGAATCTGAATACTGTATATGATTTTACTATCTTGCAATGTATTGGCTGTGGGCCGGAAAACTTTCGACAATTAGAAAATAATTTAAGCATCATAATAATTTATTAAAACCAAAGCTAAATTACCGGCTACTTCCATTAAAATTCATAAATTCAACCATCCAAATTAAAAACATTGAAATAAACTTCCTAAATAAATCGAATGCATCCATAAAAATCCATAAATCTATATCATCAAAATTCATAATTATCCATAAATCCATATCCTTCCTAAATAAGTCGAATACATCCATAAAAATCCATAAATCCATATCCATAAAATTCATAATTATCCATAAAAATCCATAAATCCATATCCTTCTTAAATAAATCGAATGCATCCATAAAAATTCATTAAAAACATCGAATTAAATAATCCAAAGTGAAACTGCTGACAACCAGTGTCAAAATACGATTTAAAATCAATACTGAAAATTAAGATTTGATATTTGTCAAATCATATCAGTATATATACCTATAATTTGGCCTTAACCTTGCGTGTTAGTTTTAGTGCGATTAAACAAAATTCGACTTTGAAATTATTTGTGTTATCTAAATTAAATTTTTATTTATTTCTTAATTTAAATTAGTAATTTATTTTTAACATTTTTAATTAAATTTATTCATCCAAAAATATTTTATTTTTATTCATTTAATTCATTAATTTTTAATTTTATATAAATGGTCATTTTACGGTCGAATTTTCTTGTTATTATGTTATTTTTTATGTAAATTTCGTGCGGTTCTTGATGCATTTTGTATTTATTTTATTTTACTTTTATGTTTTTGATTTTTTATTTATTTCTATTCTCTCAGATTTTAAAATGTTTAATTGGTGTTGTATATTATATTTTAAGTTATCTTGGTGCTAGGTTTTCGTGTTGTATTACTGATACATTTAAACAATTCTCAAGGCTATTTGTGTCCTGGCCCAACACACGAATTAGAGACGGTCTTATACTCTAAATTTTGCATCTGTTTACTTAACTTCCTTTTATAATTTGTAAAACCTTCAGAGTACGGCAATACTAACACATATTTAGGCTCAATTTTTTATATCCATTTTTACTATTATTTAGATCAACACTCAATTCACACTCATTTGACAAATTACACTCAGACTTTCCAAAACATGGATCCTTAGGATTTGTAATCAATTTATCAACAGTATCTTTTATCATCAACAATAAAAATGATTTAGAATATCCATTCTTTATCAACAACTCAACCAATTTATCAACACTTTTTATCGAATTAGCAAAAGTAGAAGATAAAGACCATGAACGATAAATCAATCCTTTCACCATATTTCTCTTATACTTAAATTCACAAAAGCTTTCTGGAGACCAGTATCAGTTGGTTTTCTATCAATCTCTGTCTCATAATGTTTATCTTTGCGTTGAATTAACAAATCCAAAAACGCAATTGATGACTTTCTCTCGGTTTCACATGTGAATACAATGTTTTTATGTAAACTGTTCATAAAATGCAAAACGGTTCTACACGTTTCTGGTTTTCAAATACAAGAAAAATATCATCCACATACCTTTTATAAACAAAAAGTTTTTCAAATTGGAAAGAAGCAATTTTCTTTTCCAAACTAGCCAAAAATATTGATGCCATCGTTGGTGCTAAAGGGGAACACATAGCGACTCCATCTATTTTTTGATACCATTCATTATTGAAAAGAAAATTGACATTTGAAGTAGCAAGTTCAAGAAGTTTACGAAATGCCCTTCTATCAAAAATGTGATGTTCAGAATCATTTTCATCCCACAACGCACAGCATAAGTCAATTGTATCAACCAGTGGTACATTCGTAAACAAACTACAAACATCAAACGAAACCATAACATCATTCATACTTCGTTTTTGTAACTTTGCAATACAAGACACAAACTCAAAGCTATCCTTACATTCAAACTTTGATCGCATTAACGGTTTTAATAATCCATCTAAAAACTTTGGTATTTTGTACTGGGCAGTACCAACCATCGACAAAACTGGTTTCATATATACACCATCCTTATGGATTTTTGGAAGCCCATATAGTTTTGCTGGCTGCGATCCTATTGGACGAATAGACTTACCTACCTCTTCATTAATAATGTTCTTCTCAATAAAAGGGTATGGTACGTAGTCTCATAATTCTAGTCTTTTTACACTTGCAGTTCTCCTTGATTTTGATTAAGATAAAATTAATTTATAAAAAATTATTTTTAAATTTAAGCGATTCGTTAAATATTAATTCATTTTTATTAATATTAGAAAAATTTCTTTGGGCAGAAGTTTTATTTGAAAAAAAATTCGTAATAAAGTGTTTGACAGTGTCATTAGAAATATGGCAAAAAACTTTGAACTACACAAAAAAAAATTGTACAATGTTAGTTTGTGGTGAACTATAATATTTAAGAAAATAATTTCATGGGAAGATGATGTAACGTAAAAATGGTAAATATCAAATATAATTTAAGAGGAATATTATTATATTATAGATAAATTATTACACAGTTGTTATATATTTTCGAGTAAAAAGTTAAACAAATCGTTAAAAATTAAGTGATTGAAATATGAAATTACAACTAAAAAATTGGAAACTATAGTTGAGAAAAAATTATTGCATATGTCTAATTACAACCTACTGTAAGTCCATATTAAAACCAAATTTAAATATCGACATTAGCATTTCTTTGTACAAATGCATTATCCAATTAAAAAAAATATTATAAAATGACTAAATTTAAACAAAATAAAAAGTTCAAACAGCCTCCCAAGAAAAATAACGTATTTTTAATCTTCAACTATCTATATCTTATTTACATATTAACACTTTTAAGATGATTTTTTATCTACTTATTTATTATAATATTAAATAAAATACGAAGTGTTAGTTTGAAACATAAATCAACAATTAAACTCTGTTTCTATTTAGCAAATAAAATATAAATGAATTTGTTTAAAGTGTTTATTTTAAAATTATATAAAAGTATGAAAAGGCTCACATTTTTTTGTCTTCCCTCACAGCTTCAATTAAAATTTGATTATGCTGTTCGAAAAAATAATTGCAAGACAAATAAGAAATAACTGTCAACAATTTAAATCAAGATTAAAATAATAATTCAAAGTTTAGTAAAAATATATTATTAGTATAGATTTATGATAAAATACAGATGACAAATGAAACATGAAATTTATTTTTGAATTCTATAATTTTCTAGAAATTTATTTACCATATGTGACTTATTTTAGTAAAATATTCAATTAACTTTGATTTTATCTAATCTGAAAGTAATTTTAGTTTGTAAATAACCATTATAAAATTTATTAACTTATAATTGAAAAAAAAATAATTTGTATTTACAAATTTAAAAAAAATGAAATATAAATTAATGCTTCATCTTAATTTCATTTATTTAAACAAAATAATTATTTTTAATAACATATTTTTGCTGGTGTACGGGAAACATTTACACAACTAGTTGGCATCGTCACACAAAACCATACCTCTCTTCGTATCTAGGATCTCCTTTCCCTCGCATACTACATAATTTACGAATTACTATCATACACCCATGGGTTAATCCATGTTGGTTAATCCACGACAGCCGAATGCTATTCAAACAGGTGAGCGTTGTTACCAACACTACTCTTTGAATAACCTTCGATTTCGGGTTCGAAGCGACCGTTAGAGCGTCTTACGCCTTATTCCATAATTTTATATCATAAGGGGTATCAAGTTTCTCAGATTTTAAGCAGGAGGATGTCTGTAAACGTATCGAAATTCATATTGTACATCAAGATCACACACTAGATTCCAGTTATTTTCCGTAGATAATTTAATTAACTCCTTGACTTATTTTACAAGTTATTATTTTAATTTGCAACTTTATTCTCGAAAATTATTCTATACTTATTAATTATCTGATCGAGAAAAATTTTATATTTTTATCACGCGATCGGAATTGAACAGAAACAAACAACAACCACAAATAATTTATGAAATGAAACCATATTTTAAGGCTGAAAATTATATTCCAATAAGACAAAGAGAAATAGAAACATTAACAGGTTCCTCACAACAGAATGCAGTTTTCGCCGATACATCGGATTTCTTCCATCAATCTTCTCCATCAATATCCACTGGGAGATATCGTCTTTTGGGTGGCTTGGTCGAGGAACTCGAAGGGGCTCGAGGGAGATTGTTAGCCCTCTGGTCTCGATGTATCGTCAGTTCGACGGCGGAGATGATTTGTGGCGAAGATCTCCCGCTGGAGGATGCATCTCTGTCGGGAGTCGTCCGAGACAATGCAGAGATTTGTATGCTTATCGGTAGCTCGGCAGAGAGACTATCCATGGTGATATTGATTTGTGCTGGTGTTGGGGCTGGTTGGGAGAAATCTGGCTGCCTAGGGGCATAAATGATGTTTAGATCCTCGTCATTCTTTGAGACTGTCGGTTCGGTCATTAGCATTTCGGTAATTCTCGCTAGATCCGCGTCCTCACTACCGCCTAGATTGGTTTGTAGGAGTGCATTTTCGGCTCTTCGCCTCTGTCGCCTACGTCGATTTCTCTTAGGTTTATGTTGTTGGTTTACATTCGACTGCGTTGCCATTTCAGTGGGCACATTTGTATTGTCATTATTCCTTGGGTTTTCAGGATTTGTTGACTAATAATGGGCCGGAATAATGTCCAGGCATTGAGCCATATTCCGACTCGGCGGTCGAGCTCGAAGCTCCTTTTTCGTGAATATCTGGCGGAGTGCGGCTCTCTGGTCGGCTATCGTGATCAGCTGACTCCGGTTTTCAATCATAAAATCATCGCGGGTGCGGGAAAGCCACGTGATCTTTTTATATAGCTCCCTCGTTGCTTTTGGGGAGCACCAGGTTTGTTTGTTATACTTTTCTCGGATTGTGAAGTTTTCTCGCTATAATTTTTATACATACTGCACCGCAGCAACAGCTGATGGAGCGGATAAGATTTTTGGTATTCTCGGTACGTTCATCTTGATAAGTCGTAGTTTTCTATTGGTAGGAGATTTGATGGAATTTGAGAATATTGTGATAAAACGAATGGTTGAAATTCGTGAAAAATGATTCCAGATAGTGATTTAACACAAGGAACAGAAAATCGAGAAGAATTAATGGCCTCGAAATAAACAGGTGTTTCCAACCAAATTTTTTAGCGTTGACTTTAATTTGAGAATTCGCGTGTTCCTTCGATCAGTTAATCTTTAAGATTAAATTAATTGCCTGCTTCTTAATGTGGATCTATTAAAAATAAGCGAAATCAATATTACATTAGATTAAATTTACTCACTCTATCTTACAAAAGATGCGTGCGAAATCAATACTGTGTTAAGTTAAGTGTGCTTACTTTAAATGCGCGCGAAATCAATATTATGTTAGGTTGAATTTACTCACTCTATCTTACAAAATATGCGTAGATCGCGATCAGAATGTTACCTATTTGATCGGCCTACAAAAGATTTTTTGTTGAATACGTCGATTGATAGTTAAAATATGTCATAATTTGCTGCAAGAAATGAACTACTCAGGCGTATCACTTCACGGATTTTATTTAATATGTTTCTCAATTGGTCTTAACTGTATCAATTATATGGATTCATTTCGGCGATTTGCTTGGCTTTTGTTACAATTTGGTTAAATTGTTCTCCAAGGGCTAATTCTCTCGTAGTTAACTGATATATTTCAAGTGTTCACTCAGAATTTTGCCGGTTACTATCGTCGGTAAGCTTATGGGGTCCTCCCTATAGCCATATGCTGTATGTGGGTGAAATTTAATGTTAGTAATAACACGGTACACGCGTCTTATGCTACCCTGTTTTAAGGTGCATATTTCCAAAAATCCGAATCAATTATTAGACAAATCTACTATCCTACCCTTAACTACCCGGGTCGAATTTAACTTGACGAGGTTTTTTTAAAAAGTGAATACCTAAATGATCTAAACGATAAATGAACTAAACGACGCCATGGACAGCCGAGTTGTCAGGAGTGCACGACCAGTAGCCACAACTAACGAAAGTAAACTCGTTTATTTAATACATTAAAAAGCCTTAATAAATTACACAAAGAAATATAAAATCCTCACTTCAAAACAGCTTCGAACAGATAAGTTGAAAAAATTTAAAGTTTTGTAAAGTTTTGAAGTTAAAATTTAGTTTTGAAAAAGTTGAAATAATAAATTTAGCCACTACTTATATAGCTGTTTTGTGAGTGTGTGCGACCAATAGGCGATTTTTCGCCATTTTAAAGGTTTTTTATTGTTTTTATTAATTTTAAAATATTTTTATAATATTTTATTCATTTTTCTCTATTTTTTGATATATTATTTTCATTTTATCGAATCTATTTTATTATTATTTTTTATTCAATATTCTTTTTAACTCTTAAAATTTTGTTTCTTGGTCGCCGCTTCTGCCTGTGTTTTTTCTAAACCTTATTTTGCAAGGTTTTGGAAGTTTTATTTATTTAATATGTGTTCATTTCTGCGTCTGCGAGCTTTTATCAATTTTATTAATATTTGTTTTAATTAATTTTGTTATATTTTTAATTTGAATATTTGATGTTTTTATTTTAAGTATTTGAAGTATTCACACGTCTTAGAGATTCCGGGTTGAAAGTCAATCCAGAGATATGTGCGTTCAATAAAAGTGTATTAAATTTTATTGGTCATACAGTGAGTAAAAAGTAAATTCAAACAAATAAAAGAAAGATTTCAGAAATTGAAAATGCAACTAAGCCAAAGAATACTGCAGAATTGAGATCATTCCTAGATTTAACAAATTAATATCGACGATTTACCAAGACGATTTACCTCTGTACGCCACAACGATATGTAATGACAAAATGATTGTTTGGACTGAAGAATGTAGGAAACATTTTATCAATTTAAAGAAACTCTTATATGAAGCACCAATATTAGAATATCCAAGGGTAGATCGACTATTTATCATTGATATGGATGCTAGTTTTGGAGCCAGGTGCAGTTTAATCTCAGATTAAGGAAGACGGCACCGAAGGAGTGATAGCGTATGGTTCAAGACATTTGACAAAGCATGAAATGGAATATTGTGTGACTAGAAAAGAGTTGTTGACTCTTCATTTTAGACAATATTTATATGGGAGAAGATTTGTAGCCAGAACAGATCATAAGGCATTGACATTTATGAATACAACAAAAAAACCAAAAAGCCCACAATTTCAGACATGGATGGCAAATTTATCCGAATAAGATTTTGCGTTACAATATAGAAAGGGAGAAGAACATGGAAATGCTGATGTTATGTCTCGTTTAAATAATACCATATGCTCTCATTGTCAGATGGAACACAAAGATGCAAAAGAGGCGAAATGTAGAATTCGGTACATAAAAAGTTTACAAGGAAGTTCAAATATTATGAAGATTATTAAACAGAAGCAAAACGAAAACAGAGTTACATCAGAAATCATATCACATCTTAATGAAAATGAGGCTCACATATCTTATGAAACAATCAGTAACAGTATATATTTGAAGATATTACAGATATAAGATGAAATATTGATGATTATTACAGACGGAAAACTTTCAGTGGTTGTACCCGACTCGTACATAAAATCTTTAGTAAATTATTTTCATATTGAACTATGCCATCTGGGTATCAAGAAAACCTTATTTTAATTTAAGGACTTTTTCTTTTGGCCATACATGAATCAGATTATTACAGAGTGTATTAATAAATGCAAGATTTGTGCTAGTAGAAAGATTGATCAAGGAATAACAAAAGAAATCTTTTTGCCAAGAACAGGAGAACGATTTTTAGAACAGATAGTAGTGGATATTGCATATATGGAGACAAAAGAAAGTAAGAAATGTATGATAGTGATAATAGACCGTTTTAGTAAATTGGTCAGTTTATCAGTAGCAAGTACACAGGATGAAGCAACAATTTTGAATGTTATTTTGAATAATTTGATATATCGTTTTGGTAGACCTGATAGCATTCTTACAGATAGAGAAAGAATTTTTGAAGGATCAATGTTTCGTGATTGGATGGAGAAATTTTGTATAAAACAAGAATTTAGTTCACCGTACCAACATCAATCGAATGGTTTCGTAGAGCGAATTATAAGAACAGTTCGGGACATGTTTGCAACATCATTGGCAGAGATTAAAACAAAGAATAGTTGGTGTAGATTGTTATCAAAGATTGGATTTAGTTTGAATGCTACAATACAAAACTCGACAAAAGCCTCACCTTTTGAAATTGTATATGGCCGAAAAATTAATTTATATTTGGGAGTAGGACACATACAAAAATGCAGAAAAGAAATTGAGGATGAAACGAAAACTAATCTAGTAAAGGCAGCTACAAATATCCAAAAAAGAGATTTAGACAACTAGTGTACTCGAGTTTTCATGGTGGGAGAGAAAGTATTAATACGCTTGGAACCACATAGACGAAAGAAGGAGGTAATTCAACATGAAGGACCAAATTGAATTACAATTTCCACACTCAATCAAATCAAAAAGAATCGAATGGCTGAAGAAGTAAAGAAAATGAAGAGGAGAGTGATGTCCAATAATAAATATTAAAAACTTTTTTTAATATTCAGAATTAATTAGAATTAAATAAATTGTTATATAAATTTTGACTTTTGAAATTTTTAAGAAATTTAAAGAAAATAATATTAAAAAATAAAGAAAAATAAATAGAAAAAGATAAAAATATTAAAATAAATAAAAGCCATTAAAAAATCAAAAAAATGGCCGAAAAAGGTTTAAAATTCGCTGATTGATCGCACACAGGCATGAAAACACTATATATACAGCAGCCGTTTTCAACTTTTTCACCTTTATTTTAGTGTACTTAAAACTTGAAAAGAATTTTAATTTTAATTTTGAAAATCGTAAGTAGTCTTTGTTTAATTTTATATGCCAAATATATTTTCTGTTAATTGTTTTTAAGTTTTAATTTATTATTATGGATGACCGCGATACTTTTAGTATTCTTGATAGGTCCCCCTTAAATCTTTTTATATATATTCGTAATAGTCTGTTAGACAAGATATAAATTGATATTCAATTCCCGCAGTTAAGTTTGCGGGATGTTGACGTCAGCTTTTCATTGGTCACGAAAGTAGGACTCCAGTGGAATTCACCGCGGCGTTCATGAATAGTGGATGGAGCGGTAAAAAAATTAACTTACGGGAAGATCGCATTGACTATAAGGGGATCAACATTTATGTAAATGTTTAAGCAAGAGAATTGTTTTTCTTTTCAAAAAATTCCTATCGGCAAGTATATTCATCGAGGGGATCTACTAGGGATAGGTATGAATAAAGAAATATAGATGAAAGGAAATAATTTTTTTGTAGTTGTTGAAAATGAAAATTTAAGGTATTAAATCGTAAAAATGATTTTAATAAACTGGGCGGAGTCGGGAGCATTTATTTTTATTTTTCTCGATCGCCAACGACCATTATATCGTCTTGAAGTCGTCACAATAAAAAGAGATTTTGTTTTTAATTTAAAAAGAAATTTAATATTGTCATAAATTTTATTTCACTGACGTAAGGCTGACCACTATAGTAATTTCCCCGATAGGTAACGTCAGTATGAGTGGGGACCGAAAATGGTGGGCACAGGCGATACGTGATTATCGGGTTATGAGTAGAGTTTTTCTGAGAATTTACGGACAATTCTATCAAAACTATGCAGCATAAATTTATATTAACACCCTCGCAGAGTGCTAAGTTGAGGTTTGACAGATTTCATAATAGATATTTACGACGTTGACAGATTCGGTGTGCCACTTATTCGTGGACCCGACCATTTTTTTAAACCCAAATCACCTATACGATGCCCCACAGGCACTTCGAACTAATCAGGTTGATAAAAATTAATTTTTATGAATTGTGTGTATGTGTATGCATGCGTTACCCTACGGACAATAAATTAGGTTCGATTAAAAATTAATTAAATTAAGAATTTATTTTATAAAATTTTTTAATTTAATTAAATAACCTCTATTAAAAATTTTCCTTTTATTTCTTCTCACCTTCAGGAAAACTATATATAATTACTATTAGAAGAAAAATTAAAATTTCCATTTCAAATCCCGCAAATCGAAATGATGACAAATTATAAGATTCCGAAGTTACCCTAACTTCAACCAGCCAACCCAGTCAAATCCAATACCCCGAACAAAAACATCTCGCATGTGAGATGCCAGCAAAAATACAATAAGCTATATGCCGAACATGAGCGTACTTTGGGTACGTGGTTTACCTCAGAAGCCGTGAAAACCCTCCACCAGCAGATACATCGCTTGACAAGATGTCCGGATGATTTCATTTCTGAGAACCGGGCTCAGAGAATCATTATAAATGACCAGAGAGTCGTGTTGATTGCCTCGTTCAGGGACGCCGAATTAACGAAATGCTTCGCCGGCCACGATCTTGAAGTGAAAATTAAACCTGATTCCCGGAACCCATATACCAGAGAAGAACTAGATCGGTCTCGATAAAACACCGAAACTAGTAAGAAGCACAATCCCAGCAAAAATCGGTAACGCCGTGAACGTCGTCGAGCTGAGGGAGCCGTTCTTCTGGCGAATGCTGTGAAAGTACTAGAAGAAGCCACAATTCGGGTGGCCGAACAACACCCCGAATTTGTGAAACAAGATAAACCAGCACCCAGAATTTGCGCCGACAAAGATTACAATATGAAAATCATCATGGGTATATCCTTCGCGATAGTGATACCCCCAGTGGTCGAGGAGACTCGAAATTCATCGACATCTGTCGGATATTGGACCGACGATTTCGGTAACGAGCTACATTACCCAGTTCCTTCCGCCGTAGCCGCCAAATATAATTCCCAGCGAAAGAGAAAGTTTCCAGTGGATATAGATGGGGATAATCGAGATCTCCTGGTAGATTTATGTGCCCTTTTGGACGATTAGACGATTTGTACATCGTCTCTAATTTCTGAATGATGCCATTTGTAATTGTTATTAAAAATTAAATTTTTTCTTTTTTTTATTTTCTTGTGTAATTTTTTCATTCTTCTCAAATAAATGTTTTAATAACTTTAATAATCATTATAATGATAGAGGAAGCCTATTACTCCAAATAGTGTTATTAAAAGGGTTTATTTAACCAAGGGAGATAAAATGGGAAGAATTACAGGTTTCACTAAAGTAATTTAAAGTACTTGTGAGAAGATTTCAGAAAGTAAAAGGTTAAATTTCAGTGAAAGATACGAAATAAACCCAAAGCTAATTATATTTATTTTTAAATTAAATAATGAATTTTTATAATTTTTGAAACATCTGATGTAACGGTGAATTAAATAATTAAGAGAAATTTTTAAATTAATGCGTGTAATTTAAGGTACGAAATTCACAAATTTAAACAAATTTCTATGTCATTAATATTATTCTAATTTTTCATGGTAATTCAGAGGGATTAAGGTTAAAATTTGATAATGGAGGAAGGTAGAGTCGAAAAGCCTTATTAAATAAGATTGTCCCTTCAGGAAATTTCTAAAATATAGAATTTAAAAGTATTAATTAAGATATGAATTTAATCTATTTTGAAAGAATTGTTAATGTTAAATTTGTAACCGAATTTTAATCACTACTCATCAAAATGTAACTTGTGTCAGTATTAAAAAGTCAGCTTGAAAGTCGATTGGAAAATGAGGTCACGGCAGTATATATAAGACAGATGTTGGGCCAGCACACAAATAGCCTTGAGAATTGTTTAAATGCATCAGTAATACAGCACGAAAACCCAGCACCAAGATAACTTAAAATACAATATACAACACCAACTAAACACTTTAAAATCTGAGAGAAAATAAATAAATATAAAATCAAAAACATAAAAGTAAAATAAAATAAATACAAAATGCATCAAGAACCGCACGAAATTTACATAAAAAAATAACATAATAACAAGAAAATTTGACCGTAAAATGACCATTTATATAAAAGTAAAAATTAATGAATAAAAATAAAATATTTTTTGGTTGAATAAATTTATTTAAAAAATGTTAAAAATAAATTACTAATTTAAATTAAGAAATTAATAAAAATTTAATTTAGATAACACAAATAATTTCAAGTTCAAATTTTGTTTAATCTCAATAAAATTAACACGCAAGGTTAAGGCCAAATTGTATGTATATATACTGACGTGTTTTCACAAATTAGCAAGCACAAGTACTAGAACTAAAATTAAACTAAATGTTATTCGACAGTATTATTTCTAACTTGGTTAGAATTTCAATTTTCCGTCTCACTGGGAGACCGGTTGTATTAGTGTGCACTATAGCACTTATTGATTGGAATTTTTATTAGAATTATTAATGGATGGATTATCAATGGAAATTTTAATGAATTATCAATGGATTAGGTTACGAATTTTTATTAAATTTTTATTAGATTATTGATGGATGGAAATTTTAATGGATTATCAATGGATTAGGTTACGAATTTTTAATTTTTATTAGATTACATTACGAATTATTAATGGATGGATTATCGATAGATTAGGTTACGAATTTTTGATGAAATTTTATTATATTACGAATTATTAATGGAATTATGTTAAGAAATTTTAATGGATTATCAATGGATTGGAATTTTTAAGGGATTATGTTGCAAGTTTTTATGGATTATGCTGTAAATTGTTAATGGTAAATTATGATACAAATTGTTAATTTTCAATATATGATTTTTGATGTTGAATTATGCTATTACGAATTTACAATATAGGATGAATTATGGATTATTAATTTCTATTATATGTTTACAAATTTCCGAAAATTGTTTCGTGCATTCGAGACTTTTACTCAATGGATCTGGTAATTTTCATTTACTCCTTTTTCGGCCCACAGCCAAAACATAACGCAAGTTAGAAAATAAAACATACTATCGTAAATCGTGTAAGTGCGTGTACAATCGCCAATGATTTCGTGTCCGTGAAGGCTCCGGCGTGCGGAACGCAGGAGTTGGAACTTCAATATTATTCGTATATAGGGGAAATTGGAGTCAGTAGTCCTTTGGCTGCTCCTTCATCATCCGTTTCCTGCAAAATCGACAAAAACTCTGAATAACAATTGGCTCAAAATCTCTAACACCGAGTAGTCCAGTGGGCACTCATTAATTATGAAATGAACATACATAGATCTTAAGGAAAAAGAGAGGGAATGGGTAGTGGGGAAAATTTCGAAATCGTTGCAACAGTTAAAATGAATAGCCATCGGAAAAAGATTAATCCGAACGACCAAAATCATGAAAATAATGTTTTTAAACAAGAATTAAATAAATTATATTAAATTGAAACGGAAAATATGGGCAGAACGCTGCGCAAATTTTTGGAAATAGTTAAAACACTTATCATAAAAAACTGTAAAATAAGGGCGGAACGCTGCTCAAATTTTCCGAATCAATGAAAATACTTCATTGAAAACTACAGAATAAGGATAAAACCGTAAAATAAGGGCGGAACGCTGCAAAAATTTTCGAATTAACATAAATACTTTATCGAAAACCGGAAAGATACAGATGGATTACAACTAAATTTTTATACAAGAAAAATATTTTATAAAGCTGAGGAATAATGAAGGATCCCTAGTAAAAACTTAATAATAATAATAATAATAATAATAATAATAATAATAATAATAATAATAATAATAATAATAATAATAATAATCATGGTATTTGTAGTAATGATGATAATAATAATAGTAGAAAAAATAATAGTAGTAATAAAAATAAATATAACAGTAATTTATAGTAATAAAGATAATAATAAAGGTAATATTAGTAACAACTAATAAAGGTAATACACATAATAGTAACCATGATAATGCTAATGACAATAATAGGAAGCATAGTAGTTAAAATAGGGATAAAAGTAAGAGAGATAATGTGAGAATATTTAACCTAACCAAGGGGTACAGGCCAAAGAATAATCATCAACACGGACAACGATAATAAGGACTTTGGGAATGGACATAACAATGAATTATATGAGAGTATAGGTTAACATTTGACAGAGAGAGGAGAATAATGGGACCTAAGAATCGAAATCGAGCACAGGCCTTCTATCGGCAGCTCGTTGGACCCAGAGATCGTTCGGTCAATTACAGCTTTAGCAATAGCGGTCACTTTTTGCGGACAATCTACCCACTCGAACACAGTTCCAACGTTGCTTAGCAACGGGTGCCGAGTGGTAAGCGAAAGAAATATTTGTATGGGGTTGTCTGGGTAACAACCATATAGTTTCAAAATATCAACACCCAGAAACCCACCAGTAATATGTTTCTAGTTAGATGTTAATGACTAGAAGAATGATGAGTTCAACGGGGTACCATTTAAAGGTATATGCCAGATTTCAAAATATCAGCACCCAGAAACCCACCACAGATAATAAAGGATGGGAAAAGGCGAATAGTAATATCGAAGGAGTCAGAGGAGCTAAGTAGACGTAAGTCATTCTAACAGCGGTCAGGAACCCGAAAGCGAGATTATCACGAGGAGTAGAAATGGGTTTCACCTGCTCGTGGATTCTCGGCTATTATATACAGTAAAAAACATGAGCTTGCACATGGGTATATAGTAGTAAGGTCAAAATTGTGGGGCGTCTGGGTGAGATAGCATCGACCCTAGGAAAGTAAGGTTTTGGTGAAGCGAAATAGGTTGAGTAAAATGCGCACGGATTTAAACAAAATTAATTACACCCAGTACACCAACAATATATATATATATGTATATATATATAATTTATTTATTATTATTATTATTATTATTATTATTATTATTATTATTATTATCATTGATATAATTATCTTTTTTTACAATTATCCGATAACAAAACAATTGATGAATACTTTAAAATATTCAGAGACGCACTAATTAATGAAAAGTAATTTCCAACATGAAGATTGACAATACAATTTTAATAAAACGGAAATTTAAGTTTAGTCATAAAAAGTAAATAATGGTCAAAAATAGCTAGACAAAAACACACTAATAGATATTTACATCGTAAAATTAACTTTAATACGAATATTCTCTGAATGAGAGGAAAAGAAAAATTAATTTCTACACAAAAGCAAAGAGTAAATTTTAAAATATGAATTGTAATTTACTTATTTGTTATATTACTTATTTTTGAAAAGGTTTATAATAATTATAAATATTTTGTCAACAAGCTATAATTGAAATGGAAATTTTCTCTCATTTTTAATTATTGACATTAATTTCGGAGAAATATTTATTATATAAAAATAGTGTCACGTGGATTCTCAAAAAAAGTCTGCAAATATTTGTTATTTACTGAAGAAATAGCAAATTTCTTTCAATTTAATTGTTATGAATTTTACAGTTTAAATAAATAATTAAATTAATAAGAGATATTTTCAAATGTCAGTGAAAAGTAAAAATTCATATTAAGATCATAATCTTAAATTAATTTGTAAATGTTATTTTTATGTGAAATAGATTCTCTTTAAATATTCGACCCTAAACATAGTATAGTATCATTTATCAAACATCCATTTATAAGCGTCAACCTTATATTGAAATGAGAAAATTATTCCAAAACAATAAATAACGACTTCACATAAATTTATTTTTATCAATTTAGATTTTTAATTACAACATTTAACAAGTTAAAACAACAGCGTTAGAACACACTAAATCTTATGCAAAGATTCTAACATGGTTAATTTAATTTAGCTAATTAAAATGTCACTACAGTTATTTTTGGTAAATTCTAAAAATATAATTTTCTCGTAAAGTGGTAAATTCTAATAAAAATGTTTTGGTAATTTTGAAATTAGTTTAAGTAATTTTAATAAATGTCATTATATTTGATTTAAAATTTTTTAATTTCAATTGGTAGAATTATAATCTAATACATTACACTCTCTTTCTATAAATATTTACACTATAGTGCAAATACTTTTGGTGCTTATTGCAACTCTTCGGGAAGAATAGCACAATAATAATACTCTGATAACACGATCACCTGACTACTGCTGGAAACGAGCAATCTGCCACAATAGATCTGATTACTTTCTTGGCTTGATTTGGGTTCTCTAGCTACTTTTGACTTTTTTTTATCAATTTCCATCAATTAATAAATTCAGAAATCAAATTCCTTCCTTGTTTCTTTGACTTGCATTTAAGTTTTAACTTCCAACAATTTATCCTTCCTAGAATTTCTTCGATTTGCTTCTATGCTTTGTACTGATTTGTGTCAAGCTTTTATACTTTACTATCTAATGACATTTTACAACCTGTCCATTTGAGCACTCTGTATTCTCTGAAAGCTGTCAAAATGAATAACTTTTTGGTAATACCATTTCTCGGCTTCTTCATATTCTTCCTTTTCTTTATCTCAAGTGAGGATTAAGATAACAAGATAATTTTAACTTTGTTTTTACTTTTAGTTTTATTTCTTTTGCACTTGTTAATTAGGAATGACATTGATAAAATTATTAGATAATGCCATTCAAACAATAGTTTAACGATTTATTTTGACAGACTCACTGTCATTATCAAGCAGGATAAAGAAACTTTAAATATAATAGATTAATTAAACAAGTTATAAAATTGATATTTTTAATTTAACTTAAGTAACTTTATTTGTAAATTAAACATTATTTTTAAAAGATATTTTCAAAATCATTTTTGAATAATTTTAAGTCAAATCCATAAATTTTAAAAATAAGTTACATAAAATAATGATTTTGTTATATAGTAGATTTTTGGAAATAGTTACAATTCACATAGACTAATTAACATAAACTAAAACATTCAAATCACATGTTTCATACAATTTTAAAAATTCATTTCGGTTTCAATGATTTTATCAACAACACTTCATGTATATAATTGTTGGGGTACCAACAAAAATATATAAAGATGTATACAAAATCAAAATTGTTACAAAAATATTCAAAAAAGTAAAATTCAATATCTTTCAAGTGTTGGGCTTAAAGCCACAATTTAAACAAAAATAAATAAATTTATGTCAATTAAAACAAATTGTTGAATTATTAATATGGCTACCGTGAACATACACATGCACCGCAGACAGATATTTAAAATAAATATAAAAACACCAAATAAAACAAAATAATATATATCAAAAATAAATAAAACAAAATTAATAAAATCCAAAGAAAGCCTACAGCAGCAGACAGAAACAAATTCCATACATAAAACCGCCAAAACCTTGCAAAAGAAGGTTTAGAAAATACACAGGTGGAAGCGGTGACCAATAAAGTATCTTTTTAAGGGTCAAAAAGAATAATGATTCAAAAATAATAATAAAAATAAATTCGAAAAAATACAAATAATATATCAAAAAATAAAGATAAATGATTAAAAAATTATAAAAATATTTAAAAATTAATAAATCATTTAAAAATCCTCAAAATGGAGAAAAATCGCTTATTAGTCGCATACACACAAAACAACTATATATACGATAGCCAAATTCATAATTTAACCACCTTTAATCACTTTTATTTTATGCAAAATTTTTTCTGAAAATTTTTAGTTAGAATCAATTTGTAAGTAGTTTGTGTTTTCATATTAATATATATTTGGATATGTTAAAGTTTTGTTTTTACGAGTTTTAACTTTATTCTGGATGGTCGCGGTATCTTTTGGTGTCGTCGACAAGTTTCTTTAAAATCATATTTATATGTAGTAAGTATTGGAATAAAATTTCTGGGAGGTCGAATGGTGGCACTTCTGGCTAGTTCAGTTTAGCTGATGGAAGCGCTGTTCGTCTATTCTGATCCCTTGATGACTGCGTTGGGTTCTGTTCATCGTGCACAGATCCTGTTCCGCAGGTCGTCATTGTACCACCCCACTACGCCTGACGGAAACATCGGTCGTAGTAGGTACTATAACTTTGGGTAGTTCGGACACAGTTGAGAGGAAAAAGGTTTTGTTTATTGTGTTGAAAAATTTAAAATCTTGTCGGGAAATTAATCGAAAAATTTAGTAGAAAGGAATAAGATAGTATAGAAACATAAAGTCGAAAACATTTTCAAATAGTCGAAAGATGTAATGTGGTAGAGAAACACTAACCTCTAGATGAGGGTAGTGTTTATTAAAGTGACCGCAGAGGGTTTTAACAACTTAAAATCCTGGGAAGTGCGCCGAGAGTTAAGGAACCGTGAATCAAATTTGAAATACAGGGAATAAATAAATATATAGTGATAAAATAAATGACATAGGAAATTTACCAAAAAATAAGGGCGGAACTCGGCTCAAAACTTTGAATGAGACCATAATAAATAATGGGTAAAGATGACATATAGACATAGGAATTGTAGAAATAGACGAGTAAGGACCAGGATATAGAAAGATAAAGACGTAAGACCTTCCATTGGCAGTCAGGAACCCGAAAGTGAAAATATCATGAGGAGTAGTTCTAGAAATGGAGCTCACCTGCTCATGAATTTCCAACCATTATGTACAGTACCAACATGGCAATCACCATGGGTACATAGGAAAGATAGAATTATAATTTGGTGGCGTTTAGGTGTTAGTCACACAAAAACCCTAGAAAAAATAAATAAAAATCAACCCTATTCGCCAACACAAGGGAGAAATGATAACCAGCATTCATTGAAATTTTGAAGACGTAAAAAACAATTTTAAAATGTTTCAGTTTCAAAGGGGAACTAGAATCTAAAAACCAATTAATTTCAGAAATACTGTCATGGATGTGTTACATTGTGTCACTTTTTAGGTCTTTATGCAGATAAAATTAAAAATTTCTTGTTGATTAATATATAAACATGCCGTAAATATTCATTGTTATCTCCACCTTTCAAAGAAATTGTGATTGTTTAAATTTTCCAGAAATGGAAAACAGAATTCCGAATGTTTCAGTGCAACATTTAGACTAATGTATAAAGATCTTCAATGCATCTGAAGAAACGTAGTAAAACTTACAAATAAAATACGTATAATGGACACAGTTTTGATCGTCTGTTAAATAATTAAATAAAAAAGTCTTTTCACTGATACTTGGAAGTTCTAGCTTTTATCAAATCCGTTCATCCCACAAAGATGTGGACGTTTATCTCATTTTCAGCTTTAATTAATTAAGTGAAATAGATTGAAATATTTTTGCAGCACATTTAATAATAAATGAAAATATATATTTTTATTCCTGTTTAACAATTCACTTATTTTGTCAATTAAAACATAATGAGTTTCGAAAAAATACTATTAAAAAACCGAGTTTCTGTGAGAAAATGTTAATTAAAAATATTTAAAAATATTTAAATATATTTATTGATTTCTTTGAAAAATTTTAAATTATATTTATTAAAATTATATTTATTTAAATTATATTTATTAAAATTGTAAATCAATAAAACAAAATCAATAATTACGTCAAGTTCGATGGTTAGTGAAAAGAGTTTTGATGTCTTTTCGAAATTTTGAACCGGTCAAAAGATAAAGATAAAAATTAATTCCATGATTTAAATACATCAATAATTCTGCGAAAGATTCCAATAATTCAAATTTCACATATTTGAAAATGTCAATCAAAGACTTATTAATGACCGAGGAAATACTTTTTATTATTACTATTGGAGCTGTGGTAATGATAAAACAACAAGAGACCGCCAATAACATCGTGGAAATATGAATGAGTCTTCCATTGTTGCAATCAGAGATTTTTATTTTTATTTTACTTTTTCCAAGCAAACCATTCGAATCTTCATTTAATGGCTGGCTTCGATTGGTTGTTTGAATTTTCGGAAGTGTTCTCGTTTCGCCCAATTTCAGCCGGTATTTTCTCGATTTTACTATATTTGACACAATAAAAACGTTAGAAATGCAAATAACAAACGATGGAAAATAACAATAAATTGACGCGTCTATCCAAGACCAGATTTCAGAAAATCCGTGATACTTTTTCACGTATTTACATTTGGACAAAGATTCGTTGTTTATGGATGGAACAGAAACGATTTCAACAGTGAAGAAAAAATGGCAATTTAATAATAGAGCACTCGACGTTATTAAAATGAGAAGAAATTTGCATTTTTTTTGGAATTTCTCATTGAGTTTCGAAAACGGATAAGAAATAACGAATGCTCGGTAAACAGTGATTAGCATCAGTAGCCATGTTGAGACCCAACTCAGTGAAGAATTTAGACATTGCAAAAAAGCACAAACTAAAGAATTTTTATTATCAATTCTATCAATATCGAAATAGAATATCCATTTTCTCAATAAGCCTATTAATAATATTAATTGATCTACTACTGTCAATAAGCAAAAATATGAGTAATATGATAAATTGTTTCTCGATTTTTGAAAAAGAACTGCAAACGATAAAATGTTGCCGACAGTTCCGAAAAATAAAATTATTAAAGGAAAAATCAACCATAAATATTGTATTAAAATGCATTCCGATATTTCACTTCCTGGACTTGATGATAATTTTGCAAGTAGAATTTTCTTTCTTAGAATCCCATAGAAATTCGGATCAGAAAATTGTGAAATATTCGACGAAAATTGTTTGGCTAATTTTATCCATTTTTGATCTGATTTATTCAACTTGGAAAAATTGTCAAACAATTTTAATATCTCATTTATTTTCTCAACTGAAACCGGATTTATCAAAAAGCACTTTTTCATCGGAACTTTAGGTTAACTTTTCAGCCGTTTAAAATATAATGCAAAACATATTTTTTAACAAAAGAATTTTTTTAGATTTATCCAATTGAAAATGATTATGGAAATTATTGAGTGTTTAAATGTAAATTTCATCCAATTAATCAACCAATATAATTTAGCGTTTACAAAAAATAAAATTAACATACAAAATATATTTCACAAAGTATTGATTTTTCGTGTGAAATTTCCAACTTCTACAGCTTGACCATTTTTAAGGTTTTCTTTCTTTATAAAATAAGGATGACATTTGTCTTTTATAATTTCTGTAGGGTTACAGCTGGAAAGGTAATTAAAATTTATAACACTTTTGTAACAATCGGATTAGATTTTGAAAATTAATAAATACACAAATAATACAGTAAACCAATAATATTTTTATAAATGCAAATTTAAAGATATCATTTTAGATAAACTTTGTGATTATTAAATAGAGAGAAATATTCTGACAACTATCCAGTATGCAAGTCGAAAAGTCCTGAAGGATAAAAGTTCAAAACAGTATTTCGTTGCCTAGTGTACTGACCATTAGAGTTACCGTTTTTATCGTAACTCCTAGTATTTAAAAAGTTCATAATAACTCAAAAAACTAAAATATTCATTTTTCAAAACAATAACATTAGTTAACGTTAGATAAACATAATTTTTCTAACTATATATATATATATACGCTCAGGAGATTTTCAACATTCTACAATCATTCCACACAACATATTATTAATTAGTTTATTTTTTAATTTTAATTCATAAATTTATTTAATTTAAAATACATTACTCACATTACCATAATTTTAAAATGTTTCAGCCACTCTATTTTTCTAATCATGCGTTTGTCATTCTCCATCTTTACTTCAAAGCTTCTTTGTTCAATAATCTTTCCTGGTCCTTCATATATGTCATCATTTTTATTCCTAATATCTTTCTTCGCTAATACTAGATCTCTCAATTGGAATATTCTATCACTGTTATTATTGTCTTTTTCAGTTTGCTTTAACTCTTTCTCTATCTATTCAAGAAAAACTTATTTCTAAAAATACTAGTTCAATCGGAATTTTATTAATTTATTTTTGAAACGTTGAATTTAACATAAACTCTGTAAGTATTAATGCCATATTTTTGTGAACCTTATCTTTTAATGTTATAGTATGCAATTGTCGCTCAACCTGTACGCCTTACTGAATGGTGATATAAATTTGAAAACTTAATTCGTGTTCTATATTTCTTACATAATTCTTTCTATTATTCTAGGTGCTCCATATTTCAATATACACTGATTCAATTTAGATTTAATGGAGTTTTAGTTTTTTTTTACATGCGTACTGCATGTAAAGATACATATTTACTATGTTGACCAATTACCGCTAATATATATTTTTTATGCTTTCTGTATCTTTATTTAAAATTATCAAAAATTTATAAATAATGTCTATTAATTTAACAAAAGTATATAATTTAAACAAATGTTAATTTTAAGTTTCGTTTAAATTTAAGTTATTTAATTTTAACGTTAATTTTAATTTAAAGTTAATTTAGTTATTTTTGACTTAAATTTAAGTTAGTTAATTTTGAAATCAATTTAATTTATATGCTAAGTTTTCATTTACATATAATTTTTTTGTGTACATTATGTGTGTGTAAATTTCTAATTGGGGTTCAAGTGAATAAATTTGTACAGTGTGTGTAAATTGATGCAAGATGAGTACCGGTTGTAAATTAGTACTTGGTAGGTATCAAGTGAATAAATTGGTATGGAGTAAAAGGTGGGTAAATTGGTATTGGATGGGTACCTGTGGTAAAGAGTGTACTGTTGAATGTATTGGGTTTCAAATGGATAAAATGGTTGACACATGTAAAACAATTTCTAAAATATCAAAGACAAGTTCATTACGATAACACTTTTATATTATTACTACATGCTATTTTATAGATAGCTATATTACCGCAACGCAATATTTTGCTCTGAAAACTTAGTCAAAACTGTTGCATAATAGTTTAACGTTTCAACACTATTATGCAACAGTGTCTAAATAGACAAAAAAATATTGCATAACACATACATGTAATATTCATATGATGATGTAGGTTGTACACATCGACCAATCAAAATTATGCACTTTTATCGTATGTGTGGTATCAATTGTTAAATATATCAGTAAAATAAATCAAGGAAAGTTTATCATAAATGGCTCAATGATGATATCCTATATAATCAACTTCTCATGTATGATAACACGATGAACTCACGAATTGACAAAACAAACGAATCAAATGAAATTCTAAACAAAGAAGTAAAGTTTATTTAGTCTTTTTAATAAAGAAAACTACTGGAGATATCAAGGACGATTTATCAATGCATGTCCATATAAGAAAACTTAATTAAGTTGAAAGTACAGCATCTGCTCAATTACGATAAGAATTATGAAATATCTGTTTCAGGGTAGTATCGCCTGGTGACAAAGAATGATCCGTGTAAGACAAGGTGAGAGAATAGGAATTTGAACTTTCATGCTCTGTCATTAAACCAAGCAACCAAGTATGACTTTCACTGAGCAATAGAAAAACTTGATCAAGTTAATTGTCATATAGAATTTGGTTTAATCCTGACCTCTGAAGTTGATGAGTTGAAGCATAGAGAATTTTAACATTCATTAATGTGCCTACGTCAGTTGCCATTCCCAGAAATGTTGTATTAGATTAGCGAAAACGCAAGACAAAGTACAAGTTGACATATGAAGAATACAACTTTTGAAATGAATTCTAAATTTAGCATCTATTTGATATTGGTACAACTTCGATGTACACCAAACTGTATTGAGATACATAAAATAAATTTTTATAATATATTTTAAAAAACAAGCGGATTTCAGCTATTTTCGATATGACTGTTAAGCAAGTATATTTTTTAAATGACTTTTAAGACTTGTATTTTGATTTTATAAGGAGCTTCATATTTAGTTTTTATGAATATTCAAAGAATGATTTATTTTATTTTTAATTTAATTAATTCGATTTAAATTGGTAATAGTATATTATTAATATATTAAATTTCATAAATATGTAATTTTTCAAATATCTTGAAAAAATCTCCGAATAATGAAAAAGTAGTTCATTTAATTCCAATTATCTTGTTTTCAGTTCACTATTAAGTGTGCTTCAGAACATAAAATATACATTAAAAAGACATGAAAATCAACCTGCCTGTCCTTGATATGGTCTTTAGAATTTTGAATTTGATTGATAAATAATTGATTTGATTGAATAAATTGAATATAACTAATAAATAAATCTTGCTAAAATGTAAGAGTTTAGACAGAAATGTCTGAAATGATCAAGAAATATTAAATTAATTTCAACTTTAAACTAAATTTTTTAAATCTCAGACTAGGAGCATCAGAATTAAAAAAATGTATTTAAAAATGTCACTAATTAAACTGTTATAGGAATCTGTCTCAACCCAACTTTATTATATATTTAAAATTTGCATACATTATTATTGCGTTGGATTTGTATTCAGTAAGTGTATTTCACTGAACATCAAAGTGATTTTTGTATATTTCTATGTTATGACGTTATTGACTTTTTCTTATATTATAGAAGGTGTATCTTAATGCAGTTTTGTTAGTATCTGTTAGAAAATCTGTGATGGCCATTTTGTAAAACCAGTAACAATTTGAATATATGAGAATGTATATGAATTTAGGAAGAACAAATTTAGGGTTGCTCAGATAGAATCTAGACATTAGAATGACTTTTGTGTACACTATTCATGTTACGCAATTTAAAGTATATAAATATACAAATTTTCCAGATCGGTATGTTCGCTTGCGATTCATTACAATAAATTAGAACTTTAGCATTACCTTTACTTTAAATTAAATGACATTTCAATGTCACATAATAATTTTTTATCTAAAATAAAGTCTAATTTATTAATAAAATATTTTCAAAATACGCAGTGGTCTTTAATTATTTTAGTTCATAATTTGATCATGGGCGCTTTTACTAATAGGCAACTGCCTAGGGGCGCCAACCGAAAAGGGCGCTTGCAATATGATTTTCTTTGTAATTTTTTTTTCAAAATTTTTATATATTTATTCATAATTATAATTAAATTATGTAATAGAAAATAAAAATTAAACAGTATAATACTATTAATATACATTAACATTATTTATAACTTATAAATAATGTTAAGAATTAAATAATGCATGAGTATTTTGCGCAATGTGCGGGCGTAAGACATTCAGCAAAAATTTTGTTACAAAATTCTACAAGTATAATTTTATTGTGTTTTTGTTTTACTGACGGTTTTACATAGCAATCAGAATTTTAAAACCAAAACATTTAATGTTATAATTTCATGTCTTAGTGATGAACTGAGAAAGAGGCTTGAAGTATATGAATTAATTTACAAAAATTTTGAATTTTTAAAAGATTTAACGAAATACCAACCTAAATTAATATTAGAAAAGGCAGAAAATTTATACCAGATATACAAGAAAGATTTAGATGAATCTTTTATGGAAGAATGTGTGCACTTGTGTTTATATTTGAAAGCTAATGAAATTTCTGAAAATTCGATATTAGAGCTCAGTAAATTAATATATAGCAAAAAATTAGAAATTGTTTTTCCAAATATAAATATAATCTTAAGAATATATTTGTGCACGCATTTAAGTAATTGTTCTGCGGAACGCAGTTTTTCGTTATTGAAAAGATTGAAAACCTATTTAAGATCTACTATAAAGGAACAACGCTTAAACGCATTAGCTATATTATCAATAGAAACAGATTTTACATCAAATATAGATTATTCTGATATACTTGATGATTTTACTGACAAAAAATCAAGGCGAAAATTTTAATGTGTTAAAAGTGTTGGGCTATAAGCCATCGTTAAAACAAAATAAAACAACTATGAAAAGTCATGTTTGAGAATTATGAGAATGGCTATTATAACACAAGCACGCACCGCAAACAGAAATTAAAAATATAATAAAAACATTAAATAAAACAAAATAAAAAATAACGTAATTAATAAAAACAAATAATTAATAAATTTTGCACGCAAAATACATAGAAAAATAAAGTAAAAATATAAAACCGCCAAAACCTTGCAAAAGAAGGTCTAGAAAATACATAGGCGGAAGCGGCGACCAAAAATTTAAATAACAAAGGATAAAAAGAGAAATAACCAAAAGGAATAGTTAAACAATAAAAAATAAAGATTTACGAAATATTAAGAAAATAATATCAAAAAATAGAGAAAAATAAGGAGAAAAATAAAATATTTAAAATAAAAATTAAAAACAATAAAAACCCCCGAAAAATAGCCGTAAAAGGCTCAAAATACTCTGATTGGTCGCACACACGCACGAAAACAGTATAAATACAATAGCCATTGTCATAATATTTAACCTTAAAAATTTTAAAAACTTACAAATTTGAAATTCTGAACTTTGACAATTTTGGTAAGTTTGTACTTTGTTGAATATATTTTTATGAAATGTTTATGGTTTTAAATTTTTAATTTTAATCATGGATGGTCGCGATACTTTTAGTATCGACGACAGGTCCCCCTAATTTAACATTATTTTATACATGCTTTAATTTGTGGAAGATGGCTTGGCAGGATTCAATTTCCTCAGTTAAATTTGAGGAATGTTGATGTGTTGCCTTGTCGTCAACCACTCTTCGGTGTCTGCCGGCATGGTCAGGTCTTGTCACACTGATCGCGGAGTAGGGCGCCGTCGTACTTCACCGTGGCGGCCATTTCAATGTTGGTCGGAACGGTAGGGATAAAAATTCGGGAATATCGACACAGCTATGGGGACAACATTCAAATGAATGTTTAGGTAGGAATACATTTTTCAAAACCTTTCGAATTTTTATAGTGACGGGAACGACTAGGGTTAAGTATAGAAAGCTATAATAGAATGAGTTTTTTTTTGTTATTATAAATCGAACTGCAAGCACGACAATTTTTATCGATAATACGCATCTAAATTAAAATGTTAACGAATACACGACCGGAGCATCAGGATTTTCGTTTTTCTCAGACAGAATTAGTTTTCGACAGACTTTCACATTTAGAAACTTTAGCAGTAATTCATACGGATTCTTAAATAAATGAGGAATGGGAATGTTTGCGAATCAATTAATTATTAATTCTATTATATTCTTAAATTTCTATTATATTCAAATTACACTATTTTCCTACGTATGACAAGAACTTTTTCATCGTCTAGTAAATTCGCCATCTTGAGAACATTTCTAAGCAACTCCTTATTTTCGAAATCAATTATCAAACACTGAAGATTTTCAAACATGCAGCCAGGATACAAAATTCCCAAAATACCTCAAAAATCAAATATTATGCCTACTCAATTGGATCATAGTTCTTACCAGCAGAAATATAACTAACTGTTCGCGGAGCACGAGCGTACTCTCGGTACGTGGTTCGCTCCCGAAGTGGTCAAAATCCTCCAGGATAAAATTCACCGGCTGTCGAGATGCTGAGAAGAGCTAATTGCGGAAAACCGGGCTCAATGGATCATCATAAATGTTCAGAGTGCCGTACTTATCGCATCATTCATGGAAACGGAATTAGCTAAACGACTAGCGGGTCGGGATTTAGCGGTGAAATTAAATTTTATTTCCGCAAACCGTCTCCCGGAAGTAAATCAAGCTGGTCCAGCTCAAACTCCCCGGACCAGCAAGAAACACCACCCGAGTAAAAATCGTCTCCGCCGGGAACGACGTCGAGCCGAAGGTCTCACGATGCTAAATAATGCGGCGCAGGTGCTCGAAGAAGGTGCTGCACTGGTCGCAGAACAGCACCCTGAATTCGAGGAAAGATGAAACCATCCCAAATCCGGCAAATTCAACAGAAAGTCCATTAAAAATTCGTACTGATAAAACGGACGAGATGCAAACGAGCATGGACATCTCGCCCGTCATAAATGCCACAGATGCAATGGAGGAGAGATCGCAGACTCTCGCTAGCTACTTGGTGGACGATTTCGGGGATGAATTATGTCACTCCGTCACCCAAGTCGGATCCAGCGGATTAAATTGTAGCCGAAAATGGAGATTCCCCGTCGACATTGACGGATGAAAGCTGATTTTGTTGAAAACCGAGTTTTATGGTGTCAGTTTAACAAATACATTTATGACTTGATTATATTTTATTTTAATTTTTGTTGTTTTTCCCTTTTGTAAACGTTGTAGTTGTAAAATAGATTTTTTATAATTATGGTTGATTTTTTAACAAATTTTGATATTTCTATAAATAAATAAGAAAGGGATTTATGAAATCTTGCCTGAGTATAAAGTAAGATTGGTAAAGTTTGATGCATGTGAAAAATATGATTAGAAAGCTGTATTTAACCTAAAATATTGAAAAATGGAAATAATTATAATTATCGTAAAAAAAACTTTTAAGCCTTTATAAAGAGTATGTTGAGAAATGAAAGAATAAGTATAACTAAAAAGAAAATACAAATCTTGAGAGGACTTTATTTTCCCTTAAAAATGACCAGGAGACCTTCTTGAAGTTAAAAACAGCTGATTTAACAGCAATTAAATTAATATATATATAAAGTTCAAATTGTCGCCGGTTATTTAAGGAAAAGATTTTCCAAATTAAAACAAAATTCGAGGTTATCAATATTTTTTCGTATTTTAATAATTAATTCGGAAATTTTAATTAATTTAAGGATCTAAATTTTCAAAAGTTATTATTCCAAGTTTTCCTTTGGATAATTTACTATATTTTAGTAGTTAAAATTATTTTATTAAATGTTTAAAATTAATATTAGCCAAATTTAGTGGGCAAAAGATAAATAAGTAGCCAAGTCATAAAAGAACATATTTCCGGCGGTAAATGTGTACGAATATTTACCAATGAATTAAATGAGACTTGAAAGGAATTCTGATTCGGACGTATCCATAAAAATCGATAGTAACAGATGGGAAGGCGTGTGCCAATATCGAGAGAAATAGATAAATGACATAGACGTAAGTCCTTCTATCGGCCGCCAGGAACCCGAAAGCGAGATTATCACAAGGAGTAGTCTTGGAAACGGGGCTCATCTGTTTGTGGACTCTCTGCCTGCTCACGGGTATACAGTGGTGAGGTCAAAATTGTGGGGCGTCTGGGAGAGAAACCCTAGAAAGGCAAGAGTGATTGGGGAAGTAGAGTTAACAAATGCGCATCGATTAAAACAAAATTAATTCTACCCAGTGGGCCAACAAAAGTATGTAAGAAAAACAAAATTTTACTTAATTAGTGCGTACTCCACTGACTTTTTTAGTTCTTATTAAATCAATAAATTACCAAAAAACAACAGATAATTAGTTTTAATTGTATATTTGTACTTTTTAATTTTTAATACGAATAATGGGGCCCGTTAATATAAATTGCCTAAGGGCGCCAAAGATACAAATGCGGCAATGAATCTGATAAATTACTGGGTTTCGTTCTTTGTTTAAATTGTCCTGTGGTTGCCCCAGTAACGCCATACAAAATGCTTCTAGCTACCACTCGGCACCCGTTGCTAGGCAACGTTGGAAATGTGTTCGAGTGGGTGAATTGTCCGCAAAAATTGAGCACTATTACTAATACTGTAATTGCCCGGACAACCCGCGGGTTCAACGAGCTGTCGTTAGAAGACCTATGCTCGCTTTATTCTGTCCCTTGTGTGGAAATTCGAAATTCATGCTGACCAGTAGGAGAAGGACACTATTTTTCCGACGACATAATGAGAGTATTCACGACCTCCTGATGATCATTCCATTTTTAATTATTTTTAATTATATCGAGAATATACTAATTTTGATTTTAATCACAATTATAATTTTTAAAGAAAAATGTAGTTCATCTGTCAAGTCAATTATTCAAGATTGTTTTTGTCCAATAGCTGTTCGGCTTTGCGGCGGGCACGTTCTTTGCGTCCCGGTCGACGACTGCTGGATGGGACGGTTGGAGAATCTTTAGCCGGTGTAGGGTCGTGGGTCTGAGTCTGGTAGGGTAACTGGGATGGGGCGAAAATGAGCGGGTAAGTTACCGCTTGCCCCTCCCGACTTGCTGCCAGGGCGACTTCCAGCCCTCGGATTTGAGTCCAGAGACTCTGGTTTAACTGACGCTCTTCTGCCCAGCCCCTTTGAGCCGCTGTTAGGCGTTGATAGATGGATTTTAGTCTGGCTGGGTCCACCCAGGTAGATTTTACTTGCTGTACCTCCTTGGTGAGCTGTATGATTTGTCCGTAGAGTGATTGGTTGTTCTGCTGTGCTCGGGATAGTTCCTGTTGCAATAATCGAGTAGGGTCCATAGCTAATACAAACAAAATTAAGTATAGAAATTCATGTTAAGGATATAATCACACCATATTAGTGTTAATTTAAACAAAATTCATGTAATAAGAAGAAGAATTTTATCGGGTAGAAACAACTAACAACCAGTTTACAAATTTTATTTTTAATGTTGATATAAGAGTAGCAGGAAATCACAAGTTACTAATTTAATATTGATCAATTTAAAACAAATGGGATCGTCACAACTGTTAGGGGAATTGGCTCGCCACCCACTCTTCAGGTGTGAAGCCGGAAATTGCCATCGTCGGCCTCTTAGTATTGCGGGTCTGGGCCGCGTTGTTTGGCGGGGTCTGTTGGGGGTGCCAGTAAGAGTTGGCGATCCGACCCGCCAGCAAATCTTCTTCTACATTTGTCAAATGCTGGCGAGCTCGGGCCACCTGCGCGTTCAGGTCTCGTTGTTGCGACACCAGGTTTTCTAATTGCCACCGGGCCTGCTGATATATTTCTTCCGACGGGCTCCATTGAGTAGACGTGCCCACTCCCAGATTATCCCGGTCGAGGAATTTCGACGGCGGGAAATCCGGACATCGTTCTTGGCGGTATTGGGCCCAAGCCCATCTCCAGCGATCTGCGAGGGAAAATGTGGAATTGATAGCTAAAATTAAACATTGTCAATAGGGTATCCACTTACGGAAAAGCCTCAGCAACGTATTTGTTATTTAACTTGTAGTTTTGGTTAACAGTATTTGACACGAATTATGATTGTAGATTGATGTTGGAAATAATTCCCTTGAAATATATTTCAGGTATTTAGCGTCATGGTGTTTCTTCCTTCATTATTAAGGTTTTGAAAACGTATTTCGTGATTAAATACATTAGATTAAGAAGATGTCATATTATATTGTCTCATCGTAGATATCATTAAGACTCTTATTACTTAGATCTTTTCTTTAAATATTGCATCATCAATCCTCTATGGGTTCGGAATCTAGATTGTGGAAATATTTAACAATATGCAACTCCTCCAATATTAATAATTTTTATTTTAATTCAATAGGTTTATCAGTAAGCAATAAGTATATAAACTAGAGATAATATATTAGCGAATTAATTCTAATGCTGATTCACCATATGCATCTGATAATGCATTTGTGAATTAGCTGTGGAAATCAATATTTTAATCTACAATTTATGAATCAGATTTGTAAATATTAAGAGACAAATATCAACTATTCGCTTTCCTCAATGAGACTCAGAACTTTTAACTACAGGAACTATTCTTTCTAACCGTAATTCAACGACATATTATTAACATTGATATGAAACCGTCCAGGTTGATAACCCTATATGCTAGAATCCAAACTATCTTATGAATGGTATCTTATGATTTAAACAGTTTAATAAAATTAACATTGGTTGTAAAAAGGAGAATTAAAATCATTTATTAAGATTAACAAGAGACATCGCAATTATAATCATTTAATTATCATTAAAGACGATAAGTATTGTAAAATTCAAAATGAGTTACCACTATTTACAGCGTCCAATTTTCTCGGTCCTTCTCCCTCCAAGAACATTCCTGGTTTTATGGTTGTCTCCTCTGAATGTGATGTAAATTCCATTTTGCAAATTTTCCTGATCAGATTTATTGATTCGTTTCAGTCAATTCTCCGGATGCTGAAATTATTAGATTATTAATGGTAAACCAATTCTGATTCTTTATATTGTTGACCCTATTCACAGTTAGAATATACATCCTGTCGAATTTGTCGGTTTCCGATCATTGTGGGGTGAAATGGTCCATGGTCGATTGTTAATTTTCGGCGATTGTCGACAATTCGACATTCCGTGATTTGGTACGTTTTCTGCTTTATGTGTCAGTTTTTAATGTTATTAATTCTCTTTAGATATTGTTAAGTATCTCTGTTTGGTTTGCAGAGGGTGATTCTACAACGGGTTCTGCAAATGGTTATTATTCTAAGTTATGATTTTTAATTTCGAGCAAATTTAATGTCGTCATAGGAATTCGGGATTTACTCCTTATTGACTATTGGAATAGTCATGTTAATGAGCTAAATTTGATTACTTCTCGATGACGTTATTTACTCTTTAGCGGATGAAGGAACAATCACTTTTTAATGGAATAAATTTTATCACTTTTCGATGACGTTCAATTGTTTTATTCAATTCTCATTTTCTTATGAAATGGTTCAGGAAAATGCATTTTCTCGTACTTTGATTCGAATTTAGATTATGGTGCTGAAATTATGGGGTGCAATCATTGGATTTTTCATTCAATTACTTAAGTAAAATTATGGTTTCTCTTTTCTTTGAATTCATATTAATTACCAATTAGAATTTAATCATTGAATTACCTGGCGGCCACGCGTCGTCTTGATTTAATATTTTATGTTATTAAGGGTTTTTTAATACTGATCGCAAGTCTTCAACCTTAGGGTTTCATCAATTTAATTCATTTACAAATTTAATTTATCAACGATTCTATTTTTTACTCTATAACAACGATTTCGGATTAATTCAGTTTTAATCGATGAATTTGTATCAATTTAATTTTAAGCAACGAATTTATTTTATTTTATCTTTAAGCAACGAATGAATTTATCTTTAATCAATGAATTTACATTATTTTATCTTTAATCAATAAATTAATTTATTTTTAATCAACGAATTCATATTATTTTATCTTTAATCCACAAATTAATTTATTTTTAATCAACTAATTTATATTATTTTATCTTTAATCAACAAATCTATATTATTTTATCTTTAATCAACAAATTAATTTAATTTTAATCAACGAATTTATATTATTTTATCTTTAATCGACAAATTTATTTATTTTTAATCAACGAATTTATATTATTTTATCTTTAATCAACAAATTTATTTATTTTTAATCAACGAATTTATATTATTTTATCTTTAATCAACAAATTAATTTATTCCCCGTACCCTTGCCTTTTTATAAGCCTTTGGCGCATATTGTGTTTATATTATATTTAATGAGTGCCCACTGGACTACTCGGTGTGATGAATTTGAGCCGTGTGTAAAATAATTTAGGTCGATTTTACAGAAATGAGAAACGAGGGAGCGGCCAAAAGACCTCTTCCTTATTTCTCATTTCTTCTATGTGGAACAATATTGACGTTACGACCCCTGTGTTCCGCACGCTGGGTCTTCACGGGTACAGATCATTGGCGATTTTCCACGCGCTTACACGAATCTGCACTATATATATATTTTACTAACTTGCAATATATGTTGGCTGTGGGTCGGAAAAATTTCGACAAAATGATTTTATTAAATATATAAAACAATTTTAAATATTATAAATATTTATTAACATATTAAATAACTAAAATACAAAATTACTTGACCAAAAATAATTCACAAAGGCATAAAAATGCATCTCTCCCCACGCCGACACCCAAGCAGACCTCTACCGAGGTTGCGAGGATGTGACTTGGAGAGAGAGCTCCAAAATAAACTATTTCTCACCTAAAATTAATTCACAACGAAAGTTTTATAGTTTTTAAAACAGTTTCAAAATTATTTTTCGGTTTGAAAAACGGTGTGTTTTAATGTGAAAATGAATCGGTATTTATACCTATTTTCTGTCCCTAACCTCGCATGTTAATTTTGATGTAGTAAAACAAAATTCGACCTTGTTATTTTCTAGTGTATTCTAATCTTTAATTTTATTATTTTTCAATTTATTTTAATAACTTTTCATTTAGAATTTTTATTGAATTATTTCTAATTCAAATTTTTTGATTTAAGTTTCATTTTCATGAACTTTTATTAATTTATCAATTTTTGTCGAATTTGTTGGGTTTTCGTGTTATATTTGTGTTTGTATCGTGCGAATCTTGTTGCATTTTGTTATTATTTTAATTTATTTTTATGTTTATTATTTTATATTTAATTCTCTTTTTCCTCATATTTGGTAGGGTTTAATTGGTGTTTTAATAGGTTTTATTGTAAATTTGCTTGTTATGTTTGCATGTGTGTTACCGATCCATTTAAACATTTTCCAAGGCCGTTTGTGTTCTGGCCCAACAAAATTATAATCTGGAATGTCAATGAAACGCTTAAATCATTTTTGAAATTTAAAATTGAGTATAGATTAAAAAAAATTTTATTTCAGAATTCAAAAACAAATGGAAATAATGATGTTATTATTTCACAAATTTGCAATTTAATATCATTTTTTTGGAATCGAATTAATTTCATTGGTATTTTATAAATTTCATTTTATTCATTTGTAAAATAAGTCAATTTACCTTTGATAAATTAATATCATAAAGAAAATTTAATTTGCTGCGTTGATTTCATTCGTGATTTTTTAATAAAAATAGATCAATAAATTCAAAATCGACAATAATTATAATTTTTTGGTCAATTGATCAATGAAATTATGAAAAAAATATTATATTAAAATTAATTATATTAATATAAATATTATATTATTAAAAATACATTCATGGAAAGGCATATTGTAACAAATATCAATTATAATAATTGTAATAAATTACTATGTGATTCTTTCAGAACTAAATAATTTTGAACAGATTAAAATGTAATTCAAGAAAATAATATAATAATTTTATTTTAATGAATTTTGAATTGTCATTTTCTTTTGAAGTTGACAGCAACCTTTTAATGTCGTTAGTTATTTTCACAGCGATGTTTGAATTCTTGTTATAGTTGTTGAAATTAAACACAGAATTGTTAATCTAATCCATGCGTGTTATGAAATATTAACAACATATTTCACTGAAATTTATTGTCTATTACAGTTACAATCGATTTGGTTTCTACACAAACGATTCAATACTCAAAATTCAAAACTTTGATCTTATTGTAGCACACGCACAATCCAAAACTCTTTGAATGCGTCTCGGCTGAACCTTCTTGATAAAGTTGTATCAAATAACAAATTTTAAATAATTGATTCATAATCGTTTATCAAAACAAGTTGTGTTATACAACTAATTGTTATATTGCAAAACATGAACTTGCAAAGAAAAAAATCTTTACATTTTAAGTGGACATTATATAATATCCATTGTATAATTAAGAGTCACGCACAATCTAAACTACTAACTTTAATGTCGAAAGTTTATAAAAATAATTTTTAGAACATCTTAACGACCCTTGTTTCTGTTGAAATCACTATATTAGTTAGTATGTATTTATATTAGTCAGTTTTATCAATAGTAGACTATTTCCGTGTGTTTAAAAAATCAATAATGTTTTAATTTAGGGACATACATACTTACCAGTGTCTGCATGTAATGTATTCAACTGAATAAAAACTTATATTATAGAAAGGAAGGAATTTGAAGAACATTTTTTTAACAAAAAAACATAATACATAGTAAATAATGCATGCAAACTTTCAAAATGTAGAAATTTTCAGATCAATAAAAACTCTATGTAAAACTATTTTATGTAACTTGTTAGACAATTTTTTTTAAATTAAAGTCGAAAATTTTTGAAAAAAAATACGAATAACTTTACTTTGAGTTGTAGAGAAAATTATGAAATAATTTCGTAAGATTTTTCATGAAATTCAATCAATTTAATACTTTTACAACATTTCAAATATTTCAAGAATATCTATCAAAACTCTAGGTTTTGAGGAGATGAAAAAATAACAATGTAAGATTTAACTTGTACTTAATATAAATTCATTTTTTTACCTCATTTGCAATTTACCAGGAGCCGTGGAACCAGAACCTTCAAATGTGGAGTTTTAAAAAACGGAAAAAATAATTTTTCCGATAACTTAAGTTTAAAAATAATGTTTTTTATAGAAGTATAAAAAATCCAAATCATTAATACCATTGTTACGGAAGATTTTTATAAATTTGGGGAATTAACGGAAATATCCAAATCCTCATAAAATCAATAATTATAAAATCAATAAATATCAAAAATTTGGATTTGTCAAAAGGTTAAAAAGATAGCAGCCACAACGAATTTCCAAGGAACAGAGAAATAGTTTATTCGAATATAGAAACTTTTTAATAATAAATTTTATTTTTCTATTAATCGGACTTACATTTATTTGAAAATAATTCCATTAATTTACATAAATTTGCATAAATTCCTAACAAAAACCCAAAGAAAATTAATTAAAGTAAATTTAAAATACACGTTGATGAAAAGTATTATTTAAGAACTTGAATAATGATCTCATAAATATACGAGATCACAATCCAAGCATTAAAATATACTTTATTAAATCATTTACCTGTCAGACATTTTAAAAATGGCTAATTCATAAACTTAATCATAATTAAAAGATAACGCCAATAAAAAACTCTTCGTACAATATATTTTGACAGTTTAACTGTCATCTTCAGGCACAAAAACCAACTAAAATATTGCACTAGCTAAAGAAAATGACTTTAAAATTTTACATGAGTCGGATATGTTTGACTTTTTGCAATAAAGATACAATTACGTTGAAATTTGAAGATTCTTTTAAATTTGTTTTTTTGAAAATTGACTAGAAGAAACGAATTTAAATTTTGTTAAAGATCAAGCAAGTTACTTGTTTGATTATTTTTTTAAAAATAAATAAAGCACTTAATTCTTAAAATTAATATTCAATTTCAAGTGAAATTGTGTATTTATTGAGGATTTATGAAAACAATATTGTCGAAATAAAATAAGCAGCAATGGAAAAATAGTTAATGAATAAATACAAAATTCAAATGTAAAAATAATATTATTTTTTTACTTTATTATTATTATTATTTTATTATTATTTTTACTTAAAGTAAAAATATTATTTGATTTAAGTTGTTCTATATATTATTAAAACATTGACTACCCCATGAGTTTTACATTTTTTGCCTCTAATGGAAATATTTATATATTTATGTAATTCACAACTGTCAAAACTCCAAAAATAAAATTGTGCAAAATTTAATTTAAACATTAATGTTTTTCGAAAAATATATATGAGTGGTTGTGAAATGTTGACACGAATACAAATATAGCAATTTTTAATCAGTGTGGGGTCCCTAGACAAATTTATTCAAAAAAATACAAACTAATTAGTTGAAATTGATTAGTCAATTCAATTAAAAACAAAATCCCCAAGTTTGAAAGGTGAGATGTGAACTGGTCAAGCTTAAGTGAAATTAATTCAATTTTTAAAGCTGTTAGTAAAGTCTAAACTGTTCAAACAATATATTGATTACCGCGAGATAAAGACAAAAGTTAGGAAGTGAAAAATCCTAAGTGAAACCTAGTCAAATTTCCACAGTTGTTTACCTACCTAGTAAAATTAAAAATGTTGAAGTTCGCAGAATCTAAACTTGATGTCCTATATAAATAAGAACACGAACAGAAGTTTTTATTTAATGACAATAATTATGTACAAAGAATAAAAAATGTTTAGTTATTTGTATTTCAATATCAATTACTAAATTTGCAACTCTTCTTAGCTTACAATTGTTTTGGTGATTTGAATGAGAGAACTTGCTCTTGATGTTAAGTGACAGAGATCGTCAATTCTCAATAATATTTGTTTTCCATAAACAATTTTCTATTTTTAAAAGTTAAGACATATGTGAAGTTCGGTTGTTAGTTGATATCTGTATATCGTTTGTCATTTTTTGGATTAATTAATTTCTTTCTTAATCATATTGGTTATATTTGTTAATTTTTCTGTTTAAATTAATACATTTTATTAAATTTATTATTTTACGATTATGCTACGATTTTAAAACATTTATTGTGTCGAAATTGCATCATTATTGCCAATATTATCACTGTTATTACTGTCATTACACCAGTGACAAATTTTTTGAGATTATATAGTCATTAAATTATAACTACTACATAATTATAGCATTATGATAGCAGACTAATGACGAGGATAATTTTCTCGAAATATACTTCATTCATTTGGTTTTCTTGTGTTTTTATTAAAAATGTACCATCATTATTTCGGAATATGTATTTTAAAAATCAAAATGCGAAATCATAAAAAATAATTATAAATGTTATAAATCAAAAACTTAACAATAAACATTTTCCATAAACCATAAAATACAAACCATAAATGTTTTAATCACAAAATCATATATTGCCGTTGAAATTTCAAATTCCGATTTCATTTCCACAGCCCATAATTGTTACCCGCTCTGTACATAGAAGTTAATTCTGTATTTTATCCTTTACATTATAGAACTTAGATTTCAGAACCATAATACTTACCCATCTTCTAAAAAAAGAAGAGTGCAGATCCTTATTTGATATAAAGAACACGAGTAATATTTGGAGCCGATACTCGAGACATAAACTTAAAAAATATTTATCGCTGCCAATCAAGCCAATAAATTTATTTCAATTTTATTTTGTTGGTACACTGATATACTTATCTTTTTATACCACTATTAAACGATCAAGGGGCTACGACGCATTGGTAATCATTGAAATAAACAATGATTAATAAATCATTGTGTAGTTTATTAAAAATGAAAACAAAATTAAGTTGTAATTTTTAATCTTTTCCGTTTTGGGTTTTTAACATTTTTATGTTGTTAACCGGGTTATGATTATATACCTTCAAAGGAAACAATAATGCCCACGGGTAGGACGTATAAAAACCTCCTCAAAGCTAGTTGCGTAATTATAAGTTTTTAAATTGAGATTAAAATTAATATTTTAAAATATAGATGAAAATTTAATTCTAAAACCATTTGAGTAAATTTTTGATATTGTAGCATTTTCAAAAATAGATCTTTTGATATAATAATTGTATATAATAATAATTATTAATATTCGGTAATAAATTGAAATATATTTTTCATTCAGAAAACCAATTTCTAATCAATTTTTGGGAATCAAGTGCATCAAGACCATCAAAGAACCATTAATTTTATTTTATTTCAATAAATATGAAATATTTTTAAATTACTTTCCGTGTTTTAATATAAATATTTAATGATTTTTTACTTCAATCATCCGCATAATCCATTAACGGTAAATATTATTGCTGATAAACAAAATTTATTTATGTATATATGTACATGTTGCTATTCAATTTGGTTTGGTAATTATTTTTACAAAAATATATTGTATCATGTATTTTCATATTAATTGATGCTTCTATTTAGATTATTGCAAACAAAAATTATTGTGGCAATTTAATTGTTTGAATGAGGCCTGGGAAGCTACAGTTTGAGATCACTTGTGAATAATTAGTAAATGTTTTCATCAAAAAAGAATAAAATTTAATTCACACACAGTATATAAATATTAAATACATGATAAGAATACATATTTTAACAAATTATTTAAAGCATAAAAAACATCTATTTCTAGGGCTTTAAAGGATAATATTTTTTTTCCAAATTTCGTTTTTGAAACATTTACAAGCAATCAGTCGGTTATTGGTTTTTAATTTACATAGTTTGTTTTTCAAAATATTATTTATTTTCATTACGATTATAAATCATTTTTTCTCTCTAGTACAGGCATCTTAACAAACGATTAGGTTTGCCTATTTCAAAATAAAATGATCATAAAATTACGACAAGTTTTATTAACATGAAAAGGAATTAATGAAAAAGTAAATCATAAATTTATTCACTTAAAGATAAAATAGAGAATAAATAAATAACCAATTTTATTAACTCAAGAAAATCACATAATAAAAAAATCCATGGAGGGTGAATTATTTCCAAGCGAAGTGGTAGGAAAATCTCCAATTAAATTTTTCTAATTTTACTTAAATCAAATCAATAAAATTACCATGTTATGTATAATAGCAAATATTAACTCGACGCAGAGAAATAAGAAAATCAAATTTATATGAATTAACCGAGTATAATTCAGCAAAATCACTATGATAAGTACGATAGCAAATATTAATTCCAAATGGAGAGATAAGAAGATCTAAAATCAAATTTATTTAAATTAACTGAGTATCAATCAATAAAAATTACTATAAAACGCATAATAGAAAATAATTTCATTTAATTGAAGAATGGAGCAGTGTTGGCGAGATTGATTTAGAATTAGTTTCACAAAAGATATCTCCGAGAAATTGAAGGAAACCCAAACGAAAGACTCGTTATGGGTTGAGGAAGAAAAAATTGTTCGTTGGTTGGAATGGGATCCCACTGTAATGATTTGTTTCTTCAGAAAACTCTAAAACAGCAAGAATGTTAAATTAAAAGAGCTAAAAATATACACACTTACTTTTATTATAGAAAATTGCATTATTATAATAAGTTGCCATGGAAATAAGTAGCAAACGAATAGACGAATTATCTATGTCATATTTGAAAATAAGATTAAAATATATAACGTTTTATTAATTTATCTTTTAGATTTTTGATTTTAAATGGATATGATGAAAACCCTTAATATAAAATAGGAAATTTGTACAAGTCCTGGTGTCATTTATATTATATAAACTAATTTTCCTATTACCATACTATATAGATAATAAAAATCGATTAATATTATTATAGACATTAATGGAACCATCATTATTGGTATTATAATATGATCATTATGATTAGGGTTTAGATTTACATTGGCATATTTAGAATCATTTTTATAATCATTACTATTATTATTATTTCCATAATAATTATTATTATTATTATTATTATTCTTAATTTTATCCATCGTTTTTGTAATCATTATTATTATTATTATTATTTTTATTATTAATTTTTGTTATTATTATTATTATTATTATTATTATTATTATTATTATTATTATTATTATTATTATTATTATTATTATTATTATTATTATTATTATTATTATTATTATTATAAATAAATATTGAGTATCTACAGATAAATGTAGAGTTTTACACGAAATGATCAGTAATATATCAATTTTAAGGATGATATTATAGATAAATATCAAGTATGTACAGATAAATGTAGAGTTTTACGTGAAATGATCAGTAATTTACCAAATATAGGTGAAAAGTTTAATAATTGGTTACGATTGAGGAGTCTTAATCAAATATTTGTTGGGATATCAGCGCTCATCAATCAGGGTATTACTAGTGCGTGTAAGAGAAATTCATTAAAGATTCTAACTGCATTTTAATAAATCTAGCTATTGCAAAATTTATGTAAACAAATTTCAATGTGGTAATTCATTAAATTACAGTCACTATAACTTTAGGGGTTAAATGCAATGTAAAGTATGTATAGAGAAATCAATAATTTAGCTTTATATATGGAATTATTGTCAGTAAATTGTAGCTTATTAGTGCAATCTTTACTGGTAACATGATAGTAATTATAGTTTTTAGGTGAATCAAAAATGAATTCAAGGATTGAGTAGATTTATCCTTTTTTGTCGATGATTTACAGTATTTTGATGTTTATTGCTACTATGATAGAAATTCATTAAAATTTTATCGAAGATTTTAAGGTGGTTGGATATCCATTTGGACATTAAAGTATATTAATTTTTATCAATATTCTAACAAATATTGGTTTTCTTATTCTGTTAAATTCATTTTGTATTGAAGAAAAGTATGTGTAGTTCAATAAATTGTTAAAATTTTAATAGGGATAATTAGTATATTTTTATAGAAGCAAATTCTTATTGTACCATAACCATAAATTATAACATTTGATAGTCAATTTAACCAATATTTGTTGTACATGAAAATTTTCTAGTCGATCTATTTGATTTTGCTTGAATCGTTATAATTACAACTTTTATATGTACAGATTTGGAAACATTTTTGATGTATTCTTTATAAGGAAACTTTAGAGTAGTGAATTATGGTAATTGTAGCGTTTTACAATGCATATAATTAGATTCGGATAAGTTTTAAATGAAATAAGTTAATTATCGGTGATTAGCAACAAGTTCAACATTATAATAGTTTTGAAAGACTTCAGTTTTGTTGATTTATTTAAAAAGATTATTGAAATTATGTTCGATTGAATAGTATGATTTTCTATCAACTAATCATTGCGGTACCAATAATATGTAGAAAATAATCTTAAGTGATAAAGTACTGTTTTAGAACATTAAAATTTGAATTTGAATTAATTTGAGTCGTTGTCATAGGTAATAAATAGAATAAACCAATTAAAATCAAGTTTTCTATAATTTCATTTTCAAATTATTATTTTCATGAAAACTGTAATTATTTTAATTGATAAATTTATTAGTATTTTCAACAACCGGTTTTAGTTAAATAATAAGTTTATTGAAAAATTCAATATGGTTTGTACGTTTTCAAATTATTTTCAAGAAAAATTACAATAAATATATCGATAAATCTATTCAACTTTTCATCTATTTTTAGTTTAATAATAGTTTTATTGAAAGATAGTTTGTACGTTTTCAAATTATTTTCAAGAAAACTGTAATAATTTTAATATATTGATAAATTTATTAGTATTTTGAACATGAGTTTAGCGATTAAATTTATCGAAAAATAGTGTCGTTGTCAATAGCAATAGTAACAGCCAATTAAAATCAAGTATTTGGTTTCTACTTTTTCAAAATTAATTTCAAGAAAAGTTACTGAAATATTATTAAAATATTGTTTTTATGTTGTTTCAAGAATAACTTTCTATTGAAAAATAAGTTCAGTCAATAATATTCCAATTAATATTTCTAATTAACAATTGCATTTAATCAATCAATAATTTTGCGAGTTTATTTACATCGACGATTAACAAATTTATATACTTTTTAATCTAATTTCAATAGAGATTTTCAATTTAATGTTCTTAAATTAAAATATTTATTCATATTTTCAAACCATTTTTAACTGGTACTTAAAAATTATCAACGATTGATAAATATTGTATGTTTTTTTTCCAATTAAGCAACTACTCTTTATTAAAGACATGTGTTATAATATACTTGGGATTTAGTAATTATTGGTTTACATAAGGTTATAACTTTTAATCACATAGGGTTAAAATTTTTACCTCTTTCATCATTTAGGGTTAAAATTGTGTCTTCTTTTATCCTTTAGGGTTAAAATTATTACTTCTTTTATCCTTTTTAGTTAAAATTATTAAATATTTCATTACTTTGGGTTAAAATTGTTACTTCTTTAATTACTTAGGGTTAAAGTTATTACCTATTTCTTCACATTGGGTTAAAATTCTTAACCTTTTAAATAACTTTATAACAAATCATGTAATCGTTTATCCATAAATTTATCGAAAAGTATTATAATATACCTAGTTTGAATCATAAATTATTGAAATATTTAATAGGTATCACATAAGACCTGATGAATTTTTAATGGTTATTTAATCAATTTTTGGTTGCATAAAGTGATAATGACCAAAATTATCGGTTAATTAGCATGTTGTTAATGAATGTAAATCTAATTTTACATGTTTTGGTATCAACATTTAATTAGTATTTAGATATTTTCAAAGTTTTTATTAAAAACAAAAGTTTATTTAGATATCATTAGTATCCACTTGATTGATATTGATAATGTTTAACAAATACGTGTTTTTAATTAATTTACGTGTGAAAAATTGTTTATTTGTTTTATTGTTGTGAAAGTTAAATTATCATTATCAATAGCATTATTATTACCATAATTGTGTGAATTTTGTAAGCATTAATTAATCCAGTATGAGTGAATTTTTAAAAAATATTGATATAAAACTCATGGATCGATTATTCTTTATCAATTTATATAGTGAGCCAAGTGACTTTCATTTGTAAACCCAGTGACTTATTTTCATAAAAACACTAAATCTAAAATAGTTGTTACAACGAATTTAGTTGATGGTATCGCTAATAATTTATAGAGTCGGATGAACTTGCAAATTAGTATTTTAAAATCCTAACTTGGTGAATTATTATCAAAATATTAAAATTTTAATAGAAACAGTATATTTTCTATAAATTTATAGAATTTGGTCAAATATTTACATGTAAATAATCCTATGATGGGTTATTTTCATAAACTTTATAAATTCAATGTTTAAATCCTATCTTGAATGAGTTATTTTCAAAATTCTTACATCAGTGGTGTCGCTAATAATTTGTTGAGTCAGGGGTTCAAATCCGATTGTGGGCGAATTATTTTTTATTTTAAAAATTAATTTTTTTAATAGAATATAAATCTGTATATTTTATTTGCTGTAAATTTCATTTTTTACATTTAGTTAAGTTGAAATTTAAAACTTTATGAATTATTTTCTTAGAATATTGAATTTTGTAAATTCAGTTTTCAAATTTAAGTTTTGAGTGACTTATTTTAAATTAAATAAACTATCAATATACTATAATTGTTGTAAACTTAAATTTTCATGAATATTATTAAAGTTTTATGATTATTTTGATAGAATTATTACGTAATATACTACTAAGCTAAATAATTTAGGATTGAATATTTATTTTAAGAAGAGTTTGATGTTAATTTATTATGCTTAATGATTATTTTATAATTTTTTATGTAATAATATAATTAACAATTGAAAATTTCATGTAAATATAATTTTTTAATACATCACATGCAAGTAACATGAATCAATGAGGTAAACGAAACTCTTATGTTGATATGATGTAAGCAGTTAAATGATAATATGAATAGTACTAGTGAGTGATTTTGTTAAGTCTCCTCTCACACAACACGATGACACAATCTCTTTCGGTAGTGCAAGATCAATTTTCATCAAATCAATTGAATAATAGTTCATCAGAACTGGTTATTTTCAAAACAATTCTAGAAAATCAGATAATTTGTTCCCAGCAATTATTGGATTTTATCTCACAAAGATCAAACGGACATAATCAATTGCCACTTTCGGCGAAGTCAATTCATCCAGATCTTTCATTGGATTTACTATCAAAGAAATCGACCCATGATAATCAATTGCCACCTTCAACGAATGCAATGGATCCTGAAAAATCGTTCGACGAATATTATAAGCAAGCACTTTCAAACAAATTATTGCCACTTTCGGAGAAGCTAATGGAACTTGAAGAGCATATTTTGCAAATGAATAGTAAGTTTGATATTGTTTTGAAAAAATTGAGTAATTCTGATTTTAATGATAATAATTGTAATTTAAATATACTAAATAAAATTAATTTCGATAATAATGATGACTTAAATTTCTCATCTAATTATAATCTTGTTTCAGAAAATGTCTTAAATAAATATAATAAGGAATCATCAGTTGAAGAATTATTTAATGATACTGAAAAAGTTTCAAATGCAGAAAATAGTCCTTTAAATCCTATTAATACACAGTTTAAAAATTTTAAAGTTACTGTAACTAATGATGCTTTAAATATGAAAAGATTTAACTCCAATTACCTTCAACGTATTTTAAATAAAAATCAGCGTCGTGATATTATTAATAATTATCCATGCTTTCCAAACTTTCCTTGATTAATAAATCGAAACTTAATTTTAAAATAAAAGATTGTGATAGTTTATTCTATAGAAATGTCAATCTCTGCGTTTCTTTCAAGTTAAGTGAAATTAAAAAAAACATGCTACTAAACAGATAATTACAAAATCAACAAATTTTCAAAATAAAAATAAAACCAATATTTCCAACTTTGTTAATACTGATAATTATTGTTCCAAGCTGATTAAAGCTCCATTAGCAATAAAGAAATTTTTATTTGTATTTTTACGTAAATTAGCCGAAACATTTTCTATTAAAAACGAACTACATAAAAGAGCTGTCATTAATAAAACTTTGGATAATTTAAAATTTCATAAACAATTACCATACTTTCTTTTATAAAATCTGACTTAAAATATGCTTATGGTGACTTTATTATGAAGGATCTTTTAACTTCTGAAGATGCTGATAATGAATCTTTTAATATTGGGTCATCTAATTTAACAAGATCGTAGCTTGATAAACTTTATTTTGATTTTCCAGAGATTAAAGAGATGTGCTTTACTGAAGGCATGCACAAAGATTCTGATAAGATAAGTAGTTTAATTAATCACTTAAAGTTAAATAAAGAATTTCCAAAAGAAATTTCATTTTCTGGTGGTAAATTCATTATAAATCAAAAATCAAATAAAGTAAAACCCGATTTAAGCAATGCTTCTGACGTTATGTGAATTCTATGATTATTCGACTTATTTAAGATATCTAAAGACGATATAGAACTTGAGAGGCTTATTTCATTACCTGCTTCTTCAAATAAAATTGTTGAAATAATTTTCCACCTAAGTTATTTAAACTTAAAGGGTAATATAAAATATTTTAGTAACATAACATATGGTACATATGTTTTAAATTTTTTCCGTAATGTTTTACTATTAAATTATATTATTGATAGTGAAAAATGTAATTCGTTGATAATTGATACTCTTGAAATATGGGGGTCTGAATTAACTGATCAAATTCCTTCTACTTTCTATTTTAAATTAAGTTGTCAAGAAAAACTAATTAAATATAAAAAGTGGTTACTTAATGGCTAATTTGATAAGTTAAAAAATATAATTTCACCCTTACAATTAATAGAATAAATAATTTATTTAATTTATTTAATAAAACAATTTCGGAAAAAACTAACCGATTGAGTATGATAGACTCGCTCCTTACTTACATCAATGATTTTCGTCCTGAAAGAGACGATAATGTCACAGTTACGGCAAAAAGATTATTGCGTTTTGTTATTAGAGATAAGGAAAAATCTCTACTTAAAAATAGAGACGACTTTCAAATATCAATGAAATGTCGGAAAAACTGTACTAAGGAAATGAGCTTGATTATTTTTGATCTCATTGAATCTCTTGAAAATTTGATAACTTATGAAGAACAGGTTAACTCTGTCGAACTCACCGATAAAATTGATAACTTTAATAAAGGAAGTAGTTCTAACTTAACAAATATCGAAAAAAAAGTAGTTTTACCTGTTGATATTGACGAGGAAGCTGAATCTTCTTTGGAATTAAAAATTACAGAAAATAAAAAAATGATGACTAGACAAAATCTAAAAGTGTCAAAGGCAATGTCCAAGTGAAGGTACGTGCCAGCATCAGTCTTAGAATCTGCCACAATCTCTGAAGAGACTGATCCAGAATGCACTAAATTAAAAAATACTAAACTTCATGATCCAAAAGTGTGGTTTACCGACGATGACATTGACCAATACCTTGAACGGCATATCAGTAATCCTACATTTGCATATTTACCGTACTTTATTATTAGTATTCTATCTTCAGACATTAAAGAAAATATTATCTCAATTCCAGATGCAGTATTTAAAGCTGAGGTTATTCTTTGTCCGCTAAATATAAACAATGCCCATTGGATTTTATTTGTGTACAGCAAGTCGTTGCTTGAGTCCTTGAATCATATTTTATTGACCCAATATTTACAAATAGAAATCTGTTTAAAAATAAACAAGCTACTCTTAAGATTAGCATTGCTTTAAATAAGATTTTCAAACTTCAAGTGGCTTCTTCTTGTCACTCTTTCCAAAATCTTATATATCAAGAGAACAGTTTTGATTGCGGTCCTCTTATTTGTGCTTATGCAATTCTTATAAGTCAAGGTTTGGACACTTTTCCTAACAATTTTATTGATGGGATAAGGCGAGAGGTGCATGATTTTCAAATTTTTGGCTCAAACAAAGTATCCCAAGTTATCGGTGGGGGCCTTCCTAAAAATAATCTGATGGGAATCAATTTTAAAAAACAAAAACGCAACATCAATAACAGTATTAATATTAAACCAAAATTTCAAAAGTCATGTGTGTCATTCCTTTTAAGTAAATGGTTTAAAAGCAATACTAATATACTTTTTCTTTCCCCGGAACTAACTATCAATTTAATAGCCCAAAATAATAATTATATCATTGGGAACGTCAACTTTCGGCAGTTCAAAGACGTTCAACATGTCATAAGCATAATTCCCAATGAAAATTATTGGTGTTTACTTCTCTATTCGACCTGTCGTATGACTTGCAATATTTTCGATTTTCTAAAGACTGATATTTCTGATGAGACTAACCGAAATAGGAGGAAACTTTACGGATTATTTAAACAGTTTTTTCTTGAGTATGAAAATAAAATTTCAAATAAATCATGGTATTCTCCACCGCTGCATCATTTCAGATGATCCAACTTTTCATGCCACTGCTTTCATTGTTTTTGAAAAAATTGATTTTAAATCGGGATTTTCAACATGATAAAATATATAAGCTGCTTGATGATATCAACACTAAAGAGTGTGTTGAAATTTCATTAAATTTAAATCTAATAAATGGAAAAATTACCAACAAAATTTTATTAAAATATTTTAATAATTTAAGTTTATCAACAGACTTCGTTCTTTTGGGTTTCACAATGTGTACTGCTATTCTTGACGATTGTACTCATTATTTGAATGAACATTTGAATTATAAGTGCCTCCAAAACGCGAATGTTGTATTTGGCATTTTTTCTCCACCAAAGTCTCGGGAAACACTAATGGTAATTGATTATAACACTGACGAGCATTACTTTCTGGATCCAACAACACTTGATGTCAGCCTAAACTATACATTTATTTGTAAAGTATTAGTTACTAAAATAAATGAAATAAGAAACTCACGTGGTTGTGCCATTAGAGCAGGCAAATGTCCACATGATGTTCGTGGTTCAGGTTTGCTCAGTCAAATTCTAATATGTGCTTTCATAGCATGATGTGTCCCTTGATAACATTAATTTGAGAGAAATAGCAAGAATTATCAACTATGTTCTTCCAATTTTTTCTGAGATCAATAACAAAGATAAAGAGAAATATTTAACAAAAGCAAAAGAAACAATTAAATTTGACTTACAACAGCGTAAAAATAAAGTCTTTCAATTAATTATTAGTTTTGAAAATGCTGATGTTAACCAAATAGTTGAAAGCATTATTCGACAAATTCCTCACTTAAATAATTTCACTGAAATTAAATCCCACGAACCATACCTAGGAAGTAAACAAAACTCAAATATAATAAGTAAATATAAAAGTAGATCAGAATTTTTAATTAATATGAAATTAACTTTTTATAAAATTATTAATGACTTACCAGTTACTGTCAATCCTGAAATTCAGGATATTCTGAGCCAATTTAGCCACGAGGACCCAGTATCGAATTTATTGAATAAAATTCTTAAAGATTGTCGAAGCACGGCAAATGTTCTCAATCTTGTAGATATTTTACCGTTTGAAGTTATTTACGAATTAAAGAGAGCTGATAACACTTCACCGGGTATTTATGGTATTCAATACAAAGATCTTGCTCTTCTTGACCCTGAAGGCATCTTGTTAAATTTCCTGTTTAATAAAATCATCAGTAATAAAATCATTCCGACTAGCTGGAAAACTTTCAAGACTATATTAATTCCGAAACCTGATAAGAAAGATAATTATGATAAAGTTTCATCTTGGCGACCAATAGCTCTGCTGTCTGTTATTTATAAAGTCTTTGCGTCTATTTTAACTACACGTCTAACATCATGGGTGATTTGTAAAGATATCTTGCATATTGGGCAAAAAGGTGGCTCTGTCTATGAAGGTTGTGTCGAGTACAATTCAATACTTTCCTCTGCACTTGAGCATTCGAAATATAGCAAGGATTCCCCATTAGCTATTGCTTGTTTAGATATTAAGGACGCATTTGGAAGTGTTCCTCATGACTACTTGTGGAATGTTCTGAAAACTATTGGCGTTAGCGGAGAGTTTATTACTATTGTCAAATTACTTTACACCGACACTCAGTCTTTCTACAGCTGAGGCCCAATTGTAACACCTAATCTTTCAATCAAAAAAGGAGTTAAACAAGGATGTCCTCTTTCAATGATTCTTTTCTCTATTGCCATTAATCCTGTTCTTGAAGCAATAAGTAGATCATGTATTGAACCATTTATGATTGGTGATTCGCCCGTTCAAGTTCTAGCTTATGCAGATGGCATTGCACTTGTTGTAAACAATGTCGATAACCTTCAAAGAATTGTTGATGTTGCTATTGAAGCTGCTACAGAAATAGGATTTGAATACCGACCGGAGAAGTGTGGCTACATGCAACTTCTCAGAGTTAAAATCAATGGTGAGATCTTGATTAATGAAAAGGAGATCAATAAGTTGTTTTCAAAAGAATTTTATCAATATCTTGGTGTTCCAGTAGACGAGGACAATGATCAAAGTCCCTATGCAATTCTTGATAAAGTTGTTAGTGACACAAATAAAATTGCAGATTCCGGTTTATTTGGTTGGCAAAAACTCAAAGCCTACAAGATTTTTATTCATTCTCGACTAACATTTGCATTCCGAACACGTGAAATTAAAACTAGCGCTTTATTAGCTTCTCAAGGAAATACTAATCCCTGTGGCAATAACTCAAGTAAATTGCGTGGCCACCTGAGAAGAATTTTGAACTTGCCGCACAATTCTGAGACAGTTTATTTATACAACTCAACTGAAAATGGTGGAGCTTCGTGTGTCTATTTGCTTGATGAATATATTACTCAAACAATTGTGCACTTTTTCCGACTCTTTACTTCCAATTGCGATTACTCAAGAAAAGTTAATATTGACTCTCTAAAGTTTGTAACGGGTCCTCGTCTTGGAATCAAAGAGCCTACATTACAACAAAGTTTTGATTGAATTAATGGTGCTAAAACTAAATTAAATCATGGTGGAAAGAAAACATGATTTCAACGTGCACGTACTTCAATAATTTACTTTAAAGGGAACACTCAATTTCCATATTTTTTCATATTGTTAAAAAGCAAGTTTTTTTATATCTGATAACAAAGAGTCATGGAACTTTCAAACTTCCGACTAAGTTTCGAAAAGCAATTTCTAAGATATTTCACTCTTCATTGTACGACTCATATATGCAAAAATGGCAACTGAGCAATAAAAGCGACATGATTGCAGCGTCTATAAAATTATCTCTTCAAATAAATAAATCAATTTTTAAAAGTAAACTTGGCGAATTTGCATTGAATTTTATACATCGAGCGCGAACTAATACACTTAACATCAATGCAAAGCCTAATAGAAAGGGGATTCTAGACTTTGTAGACGTTGTGAGAAAGAGGATGAAACCATGTCTCATACCTTACAGTCATGTGAGATTCACCAAATACTAACATTAGAGAGACACAATGATTGCCTAAAGATAATAACGAATAATCTAAAAAATCCTAATTTTATTGTCGTGGTTGACCATTCTTGTTTTCTTGTCCTGAATTCTAAACAACGCATCGATCTTATAATAACTGATACTGAAAGAAAAAGAATATTCACGATTGATATTAAGTGTCCAATGGATTCTGTTTCACATTTTGACTTGACTGCTAAGGCAAATATTGAGAAATATAGCTTGCTTCAGAGTGAATTACAGTTAGCCAAACCTGATTACAAATCAGATCATAAGTTGATGGAGGAATCGAGTCTAATGCCCCAATAATACAAGTGTAAAGCTCTACCTGATAAACTTGTCATTGAAACACTTCAAACAGAAGGTCTGCTTAAAGAATGTGCAATGAGCAATATACTTCACTCAGCTAAAATATGGTATTACCATGTACACGGCATTCTACAAGACTTCTGCAATTAATTTAAAATTATGGATATTTACAGTAACTTAAACTTTTTCATTGAGATCAGATTTTTTTTATTTGAAATGATTCAGACCACATTCGTAATTTATCTATAAAATCAATATTATTAACCTGACTTTTGCCTGTGTAAAAGTCGTAATTGAATTTAGAAAACTTAGAAAATCAAATCAGAGCTTAGTTCGTAGTAATTATTACTGCAAAATTTATATTTGCAATGCCGGATGACGACGCCGATGAATCATCATATCATATCAAGCAAAAGAAAATTCAGAAGACGCCAATTGCAGAAGAGACTGATTTATCAAATACTTGATAATGTTGGGCCAGAACAAAAACGGCCTTGAAAATTGTTTAAATGCATCAGTAATACAGCACGAAAACCCAGCACCAAGATAATTTAAAATACAACATACAACGCCAACTAAACACTTTAAAATCTGAGAGAACATAAATAAATACAAAATCAAAAGAACCGCACTAAATCAACATAAAAAATAACATAATAACAAGAAAATTTGACCGTAAAATGACCATTTATATAAAAGTAAAAATTAAAGAATTAAATGAATAAAAATAAAATATTTTTGGCTGAATAAATTTAATTAAAAATGTTAAAAATAAATTAGCAATTTAATTTAAGAAAATAATAAAAAATTTAATTCAGATAAGGTCCTAGAATTAGGTGTGTGGAAGGTTCTAGAAGGTAGGTGTGTGGAAATTAATAATTTCAAAAAGCACTATTTTTCTAAAAACTTTTAAAAAAATCCAAATAATGCAATGTTATTTCATCCACCATTATTATTTATGTTATTGATTATCCTACAACCACCTGCATACAAGTGAGCAAAATTATTTTTCATCAACTAGTTAAAAGCTAGTGCTTCGGTGTGGGAGGTGCCCGCGGTGAATGGTAGTTTGTCGGGTCAGATCTACGCTTTAAGAACATAAACGCCAAACCCTCTGTAGATAGCGAAGGATCATAAGGAAGGAGCAAATAGTATACACATAAAAAGGAAGAATATAAAGTCTAATGAGCAAGAAAGAAGTAAAATGTTTTTCCAGAATAATAATGCAAAATAAATTTGAGCATTGATAAGAAATATGAAGAACTAGAAAAATAGAAATTACAATTATTGTGTTAATCAAAAACCTTTCATGTTAAATTAAATTTTTTTTATGATTAAAAGTTAATTGCTAACCATCTGAAATTTACCCAAGAGTCAAGCAAGAAAATCGTTCGGATTCAAAAAGTATATTATTAAAATAATAGAATAAGTGGAAATAGCTTAAGGTTTCCACCAAATTTTATGTTAAATGGAAAAAAACTGACATGTTTTTAAAAAAGGGAATTTTTCTTAAATATCATTTTACTTATATTAACTTACTTAAAATATTAATTTAGAAAAATCAAAAATAAACAATTAAAGAAAAAACATTTATTAATAAAATATCAAAATCCTCGTACCAAGTGATAAACGATCCAGAGGGCATTCTCAAAAAATCCAACGAGAATGGGGAAGGTTTTGTGAAAAAATTGGGAAAATAAAATCTAATATCAATAAATTAAAATGAGTAGAAAAATAATTTAACTGGCTCACCCAAGTATGTATGTGGAATTATGAAATTCCGTTCTAAAAATAGAACGGAATTTCTTGTTTAAATCGATAATTTTTAGAGTTTGGGATTTTAAAGGGAAGGGATGCGAATTTCATATTTTGGATAATATTTTCCATTATAACCAGATTATTAGGATCCCATACATACGTTCCTCGACCGACCTGTCCCTGAAATAACTAAATTAAACTAAAAAACTCCTCGAAAGTGATGGAATTCTTCATATAGCCTCCATCGGTTCATGGCCCATCATATTTTATCTAAATATGCACGATTACCTTAAGTAGTTTTTCATCCTTATGACCATAAAATTATTTCGAACTCGAGTTTCAACTAAAATTGAAATTTGCTCCATTATTTTAGTACAATTTAACCACACCAAAACAATAGACGCATAAAAATTCAGACGGGACGTAGCCCACTATCACAACGAGGCCCTAAAACAGAGCAAGAGAGCTTAGTCGATGATCCGAAGATGCCTTCGGATAGAGAAGACATGAGCTCGGCCGGAGCAGGAGATCAAATTGAAACAGCAAAACGAATTGCTAAAAACCCAACACATGAAGATGATGGCCAAACTAGTCAAGTTAAAGAAAGAAAATCGCCAACTAAAGTTGAAAGAAACAATCAGGGCAGAGATTTGACATCACCCCAGCAAAGTTTTAAACGTTGATCCGAGTGTCGCCTGGCCCATTTCAAGTTTTATCTCAACCAATACCCAAATGAATCGTAATCCACCATCGAAATCAAATCACAAAAAATGTCACCCCAGTAAAGCGGAAAGGGAAAGAAGACGCCGATTGAAGACCGCTCACCTACTGAGGCAAATAAAGAAATTTGGACCCTCATCTGTTGATATTCTCTAACAATATTTTAGGATTTGGGTCGATGGTCGTTTGAAATCATTTAAAACTTTCTATAAACAACACTTTTAAAACAAAATATAGCAATCATGGAGTCAATATTATTTCAATTAATAACAAAGGGACCTATAATTAAAATGAGCATGAATACCTTCTTTAGTAGCTCTTGAATCCAAATGTTTTCTAGGTTATTAGCAGTCATGGTAGTATAGCTCATTTTCTACTAGGAACCGCCCATTGGGATACATATCCACGTCATTTTGACTGGTATCCAAAGGTTATATCTCTTGTGCGCACATCGGGTGGGAATCTCTTGCAAGTGACCGCGAAAATCCTATATCTTTTGGTGGGTTACAGGGTTTCATTGTTTGTTTGAACTAATCGGTGGTTGCCCTCGTAACGCCATACAAAATGATACTAATCGCCACTTGGCACCCGTTGATAAGCAACGTTGGTAATGTGTTCAAGTGGTGGATTGTCCGCAAAAATTGAGTACCATGTGCTAGTACTATAGTTGCTCGGACAACCCTCGGGTTCACGAGCTGTCGATAGAAGACTTGTGCTCGCTTTGCTCTGTCCCTCATGATCGTTCAAGATTAGGTCCTTATCTGCCTGCGGAGAGATGAAATTAAGGTTGAGTAACATGATGCAAATGTTTAGCATATAAATATATCAACGGAACAAATTAAATTAAGAACACGACTACTCTATTTATTTAACAACGCGCGCAATGTTTACAGGTTACTGGTTTTGAAGCTGGATTGCTCGACGTCGGGCCCGTTCCTTACGTCCCGGCCGACGATTGTTTGCTGGAGGGATGGATTGTTTCACTGGTTGGGTGTTCTTCTGCGACATCTGGGTTGGGGCAAAGACGAGCGGATATGTTACCGCTTCCCCTTCCCGGCAGACTGCTAGGGCGACTTCGAGTCCCCGAATTTGCGTGCGCAGGCTCTGGTTGAGCTGCCGCTCCTCTGTCCAGCCTTTCTGTGCTGCGGTCAGGCGGTGGTACAGTGTTTTTACCTTTTCTGGTTCCCTCCAGGTTGCTTTAATCTGCTGTATTTCGCGGGTTAGTTGAATAATCTGAGTGTGTAATTCCGCGTTTGTCTGTCTCGCATGGTTCAATTCGGATTGTAAGATTTGTAAGGAAGACATTACTACAATCAAATAGATGATGTTAATCTATTATTGATCAAGTTATATAATTGTTTATTTCGTTAAACAAAACACGAATAACTCTAGCTATAAGAAAAAGAAATAACACGTAAAACTTCTAATATTTTCAATCAGTTACTACATAAAGTCTGTCATTGTTGGTTCACTCGTCCGGACAATATCTCTTCAGGCTCCGTTTGAGAGCCTCAACGGTATAGGGTCTTCTGGTGTCTCGAACTGGGTGAGGTGGATAGGCGACTGCAATTCGCCCGGCAAGGATGTCTTCGACCACGTTCGCAAGGTACATCCTTGCCTTAACCACCTGTAAATCTACCTGCTCCTGCACCCTTTCCCATTGGGTGAGGAGCTCCTGTGCGTGCAGGTAGGTCTCCGCAGCTGGATGTTGCCGTTCCGAGAGACATGATCGTTGCAACTGGTTGAGTATCCTCGTGGTCGGCGGGACTCCTGTCTGTTCCTGTCTGGCGGTCTCTCGACGGGTAGTTCGTTTGGGCGACATGTCTTAACATTACTGTTGTTAGGTTCGATTGATTTACCATTCTAAGTTATTAGCAAGCAGATAGTATCTATGTTACTAGTAAGGGTGTCATACGCGTGACCATTGCCTTCCTTTACGCGATGGGACATTAATAAGCAGGTTGGGTCACTTTGTGGGTCTGGTTCCTTAAGGTGCACTCCTTTATAGGGAAACTATATGATTAATCGTATGGATGAGATAACCTGATGTTTAACTTATTCGATATATGCGTATTAACATTTAAATTTTTCATGTAGGCGAATACTCGTACATTGACGTAAGGGTATTTGTACAACGATTTAAAGTTTGTTTACTAACTTTAATCACGGTTGTTCGAACTTTAAGATTTAGGCCGGATGTTGATCCGAGATAACTTAGTCGCGTGTAGGTGTATCCTGGTGGGCGAATGATTTCCGGCGGATTTTACCATTACCACTTAAGCGGTTGACGGAAGGTGATTTACGTTGTTTACATCCGGTGATTGCCTTATTCGTGTCATATTTTCAGAATTACTGGTCAAAGGTTCGTCTACACTCGATTATCTCAATTTCCGGTAAGTTATTTCGTTGACTAGTTTGAATGTACTTTACTAACAAATTTTAGGAAACTTCTACGCTTACCGAGATGTCCAAGTCGATGCGATACCCTTCTGTTGGAATAACTTCGCTATGTGGAATTTCATTTGTTTAATAATGTGATATTAATACAAATTTTCGCTTATCCTAAACTTTGGTTTTTTCAATTATATAAATTTAATTTACGTAAATATTCATTCACTTTACCTCTAATTAAATTACTGTACATCCTGAATTTATGATAATTAGAAACCTATTTTATAAATTTATAAACTATTCTAGTTCTAATTAAGAGATTGTATTATCAGTAATAAATATCGACATCTGTTATTCCGATTTCTAATAGTCTTCCTTAAGGCTATTTGGATCAACTATTACTTTAGCCCACAAAGTTATTTTAATGCTAATGGTTTTAAATCCGTGAACTCAGTTTTACTTTAATTCACATTTTTTCGGTTATTCAATTCATCTCTAATCTTAATCTTTGAATTACTTTAATCCACTAATCATAGCTCGTTAAGGAACTCATTTTGTTTATCCTTATTCAATATTTTACTTTACCAAAACTAGATTATTTGGGTTTTTTCTCAATACTTCTTTGCACTAATTTAATCATTTTTGCTGTTATCAACAAATTGTTTCAATTTAATAAACGATATATTCCTTTGTATTCGTTTTATTTTTAATCAATAATTTAATCTAAATACTTGATTTGCTCAATCACTTCTTCAATTTTATCAAAATGAATTAACGGTGGATTATGTGGGGTGACATTAATTTTTAATCAACAATTTAATTAAGGGGTTTCATACTGTTATTCGAAAATCGTTTTACCTTTAATTGATACGTTTCTTATTCGAAATCAATGAATTCGATTCTTAATTGCTTTCATTTCTACCGGGGGTTGATTAGATCAATACATCACTCGTTCTTACTCAAAGATCAGACTACTTTTATTGAAATGAATTATAACAATTTAACTGATGAAATTATTTGCCATTACCCTAATTTTAATCAATAATTTACGAGCATTTAAATTATCTTTACCCAATATTTACTGAAATTTTAGCCATAAAACACTTTACTTTTACAATCAATGGTTGCTTTAAATTTTTTTCAATAATCTCAATTTAATCGAATTCAATGATTCCCAATAAATTTTATTTATTTCAAAATGTTAATCCAAAATAGTTATAACAACGATTTCAGTTAATTTAACCCAAGTACCCTTTCCCTTTAATAGGCCTTAGACGCATATTGTGTTCATATTATATTTATTGAGTGCCCACTGGACTACTCGGTGTGATAATTTTAAGCCGTATGTAACATAATTTTAGGTCGATTTTACAGAATTGAGAAACGAGGAAGCAGCCAGAGACTTCTTCCTTATTTCTCGCTTCAGCTATAGGGATAATATTGACGTTACGACCGCTGCGTTGCGCACGCTGAGTCTTCACGGGTACATATCATTGGCGATTTTCCACGCACTTACATGCCTCTGTACTATGTAGATTTTATTTACTTGCGTTATGTGTCGGCTGTGGGCCGGAAAAATTTCGACAAAAATATATATCAAACAATTTATGTATATTAATAATATTTATTAGTTAGGACAAAATAACAGAATTACCCTTCATAACCATTCCAAAAGTTTTCATACAATAGCATAAAATATCATAACAGAAAGCATAAATGCCTCTCTCCCCACGTCGCCGTCAAGCAGAGCTCTACAGAGATGCTATGAGCGTGACGTGGAAAGAGGGCTCCAACCAAAATATTTCTCACCTAAAATCAGTTGAATTAGTTCAAATAGCTTGAAAATAAGGTTTTAAAATAGTTTCACAACGATTTGAAAATAAGATTTCAAAATAGTCTACAAACGATTTCAAATGGTTTGAAAATGGTTTCTAAAAATGGTTCTAAAATGGTTAAGTTAAATGTGAAAATGGATCAGTATATATACCTAATTTTATGACGTGTAAAATTTGATGCAGTAAAACAAAATTCGACCTTGTTATTTTCTAGCAAATTCTATTTTTTAGTTTTAATATTTTTTGATTTATTTTTATAATTTTTTATTTAAAATTTTTATTGAATTATTACTAATTCAAATTTTTCGATTTAAATTTCACTTTAATGAACTTTTATTAATTTTTCTAATTTTGTCGAATTTGTTGTGTTTTCTTGTTATATTTGTATAGGTATCGTGCGAATCTTGGTGCATTTTGTTAATATTTTAATTTATTTTTATGTTTATTATTTTATATTTAATTCTTTTATTTCTCAGATTTTATATGGTTTAATTGGTGTTTCAGTAGGTTTATTTAAATTGCATGTTGTATTTGCGTGTGTGTTTCTGATCCATTTAAACATTCTTCAAGGCCGTTTACGTTGTGGCCCAACATAAAACACTCGGGGGTCCGTAAAATTGCGACCCGCAATTTCAATTGATTTCAAAATGATACATACATTTCCATTTTCAATATTCACATTCATAAAAATTTCTACGGTAAGGTTAAATCATCAAGGCAAAGATGGACTTAAGGTCCGGCTACAGTACGTAATCAAAATTGGATAGTTCAGTTTTAATATCAATGCAAGTTTTATAAGATCAGTTCAAATCAATATCAGTTACTGTAACTCAGTTATATTTGTTTTCGAATGAATCGCTGACGGCTTGGGTTTCGCTTTCGAGCTGGGTTGATCTTGAAGGGTGATTGATGGAAATCTGCGAGAGTCTTGAAGTTTTGCTAACTTGATTGGTATTTTGGATTGGGTTGAACATTCTTCTGAGTTTCTGAATTGGGGTATTTTGCCTTTGCTTGTTTTTTGTTAGGCCGAGGATGAGACAGCATATTAGGAGTATCATGTTAGAGGTTATACTAATCGGTAGTATAAGTTCGATTGATAGACCTGTTGTATGGGGTTCATTTTTTCGTTCGATTTGTTTTCCTTGTTGTCTTTCGATTGATAAGACGATTTTTTGGATTTCCTGAATTGGTTTATTATTGGGATTTGCTTTGGCTTTTCTTTGAATTTGTTTGATGATATTTTCTAGGGTTTTCTTTATCTCTCGGTTCTCATTTTTTATATTGGCTATCTCTTCATTATTTTTCAGTAGGGTTTGTACCATTATTTGGGTTCTCTCGATATTCTGTTTCAATTCGTCCTTGTTTTCTTTTGTGGGACATTGCATACATTGGAGGTTTATTTGTTGGCATTCTTCATTATCAGGGTTTCTGCAAATTTCTTTGAAATCGGCACAGGTGCTGTCTTCTTTTCTGAAGGGTTGGAATTTCTCGCATTTTTCCAACGGGTTTTCAGTGTCACACTCTCTTATTATTATCATTATCATTATCCACAGATTTGGGTTCATAACTTCTATTTTTGATACGTAATTAATTTGATATTTATTTACAAGGTTATTTCGTTTATTTACAGTGGAGTTTAGCCCTTTTTACTCTTTCTCTTTTTCTGGGGTTGGGTGTATCTCGCACTCCTCTTTAGTTTTGTTTTCTGAAAATCTCATTATTAGGACTTGGGCTCTTATTAATCGCTCGGTTATTTTCGGGAGTTCTTTTAATCGTTCTTTGTTTTCTTTGATTACCCTCTGTTGATTGTAGATTTTCATTTGGAGATTTCTTTCTTTCGCTTGCTTTCTTTTAAGTTGACGTTTATAATTTATTCGTTTAGCTGTTTGCTTTTCCAGCTTTCGTCTCGCTTCCTGGAGCTGTTCTGTTAATGTTTTAATTTCGTCCTGAGTTTGTTGATGACTTTCTTTTATCTCTCTGGCTTCTTTACAACTGTCTTCTAGTTGTATTACATATCTCTGTTCGCTTTTTCTGCTGTTTCTCATTCGTTCTGCTTCGGTTTTCCAATAATCTTCCAGGATTACACGAGTCTTTATTTCGGCTAATTCTCGCCTCAATCGTTCATTTTCTCACTTTTGATTTCTGTTCTCTCCCATGCTGGAGGTTAGTTTTCGTTTTATCATATTGACTAGTTGTTTTGACTGTATTAGTTGTTGATTTATCCGGGCGATTTCTGAATCTTGTTCCTCCACTAACTCTTGCCATTCTTTTCTTTCGGCTCTCCATCTTTTACTGTAATATCTCAGTGGGTCTTGCTCGATTGGTTCTACTAATTGAATTGGGCTTGGTAAGTATTCTCCGTCTTCTAGATTCATTCGGATTTCTATTTCATTTGGATTCATACTAAATATACATCGATTACAATTTTTTGTTTTTATCGTTTTTATTATTTTTATTGTCTTTTTACACTTTTTACAATTTTTCCTCTTTAGGTTTATATTGCCGCTTCGTCCGTCTCCCCGAATCCTTCATCGGGTTCGGCGGGTACTTGGTTTATAATTTCAGTTGGGTATAATGGCATAAGCAGGATTGGTGGTCGGTTTTGTAACATATTTACTTCTTCTCGCAAGGAATTTGATATTTGTATCTCTTCGTCTAAGAGATAGGCAAGATATTCTGTATTTTCGGTTAATTCCTCCACTCGCGTTTCCAACCGATGCGTGTTTTCTAACGCTTTTAGTTTTTCAATTTCTTTTCTCAAATTCTGTTCGTTTTCCTCGAATCCTTGCTTTATCGCTTTTATCTCTGCTTCAACTTGTTCTTTCAACTGCTCGTTGACTTCGAGTTGATGTCTCAACTGGATCTCTTTAAATACTGCAACTCCTCGGTGTCCGTTCACCTCCTGCTGGAGTTCTGTTATCCTCTCGCTTAATTGTTGGTTTTGTCGTCTTTCCTCAGTAAGTTGATTTCTCGTTTCTGCTGCTCTCTTGTCCATTTCGTTGAATTGTTGTTCGTATTCCTTTTCGTGTCTCCTGAGCCTTCTTATTGTGCCTTGTCTGATTTTTTCCCGAAATTCTAAGTTTTGGACCTGCTCGTTTAGTTCCTCGATTGTTTCTTTCTGCACTTCGACTTGTTCCCAAAGTTCCCAATCTTCCATATTTAATATCTTTTTGGGTAACAGTCTTATCTCTTTCTTGGCTTCTTGGTACTGGTTCTTCCATCTTCTTGCTTCTGATTTGATCCACTTTTCTTTGTCTTCCGTTTTTATTTGTTGTATTTGTCTCTGTTTAAGGGTCTTTTCTTGTTCTAGTAGCATCTCCTTCATTCTCGTTTGTTGCCATACTATTTCGTGATCTTGTTTTTGTATATGTTCCCATTGCATCGCATTCTCGATTTTCGACAATCTATACTTGTCTTTCCACTTTCTCGCTTCTCCTGTTGTTTGGATCACCATTCTTTCCTGTCTATCGTCTCTGGGCTCTCTAATTTTCTTTGCTGGTTTTTGCCCTTGGTTTCTCAGTTTATTGATCTCGATCTTTGCGTTTTCCCATTTAGCTTTGTACGCTCTTGTTCTATCTTCTTCTTCGGCTATTTGCTGAATATAACTGTCTTCTGTCCATTTGATTTTCCAGTATCTTGCTTGTCGTTTTGCCCACTCTTTGGCTTGTTCCATATGGGTTCTCTTGGTCTTCTCTATTCGGTATTGGGTGCTAATTTGCCCAATTTCCTCCTGCATTTGCTGTATAATTTTTATCGTCTCCTCTCCTTCTTCTCGTATCTCTGCTTCTTTGTCTTTTATCACTTCTCGCAATCTTTCGATTTCACTTTGTTGATCCTGCTTCTCTTGCTCTAGGGTTTGTATCTCTTTCCGTTGATTTTTGATTCTAGTTTGGTTCTGCATGAATTCCTTCATCATTTCCTCTTCTCGCTCTTGGTACGTTTTCTCTTTTCCTTCCGGGTAAATTATTTTTTGTTCTAGTTGTTTTTCCCACTTTTCTTTCATCATTTTCGTTTTTAGAGTCTCTTGCACTAATTCCTCTTCTGCGATTAGTAGCATTTCTTTTAATTGTAACGTTCTTTGTCTCCATAATTCTACTTCCTCACTTGTTACTTTTATTGACTCTGGTTGATCTTTGATTGCTGGTTTTGTCTCTTCAGCCTCTTTTACAACTTCTTTTGTCTCGTTTGGATTCATAATTGTTTTCTAAATATTAATAGTCGATTATTCTCTCTTTTCAATCATCTCAAAATTTTATCATAATTTACATCATCTCGTATTTTTGTGGTTTTTGAGTTTTTTATAATTTTTTGTTTTTACGTTTATCTTTATTTACACTTTTTACATATTGCTTCCATTTTTAATTACTGATCAGCGAAACGGAATCCTTTGATCCGCCCGTTGATCGGCTTTCTACATACTGGACATATATCAACTTTTATCCCGCGTGCTTCACATGTGACCATATGTCCACAAGGCATATAAATTATTTCAACATGTTTCTGCCAACATGTCACACATTGATACTGCTCCAAAATAGCTTCTTTTATCATTGATTTGTCGCGATTTTCTTTAGGTTTCTCTTGATATCGCTTGATTGCTCGGATTATTGCTTGTGTCGAGTCGTACCATTCTAAATTATTAGCTAATCTTTCCTGGATTATTTTCCTCATTTTTTGAGTATCTACTCCTGATAATAGCATTATGGTTCTCGTTTTTGGTCGATCCAAAATATCTTCCACTTGCTGGTTTGTAATTATTACTTCGATATTCTTTGATTCTTTTTCTTGTTTATACATACATTTTCTCTTGTGCTTTAGTTTGTTAACATTCTGATCTGGTATTGGCTGTTGATTTTTGCATCCTTCGCACATTATTCCTCTGGCTGTTTGGCAATATCCTTGACTCGCAAATTCTGCTGCTCTTGGATTTCCTTTGAAAGTTTTAATTCTTTCTTCGAATGTTCTATTTATAGTCTCTTTTTCCCATATTAATTCTGCTGGATCTTCGAAACCCTTTATTATCGTTATCTTTTTCTCGCCTCCTTTTTCATCTTGGTCTACTTCCGACTGTCGAAGTCCTTCCAATCTGTTCATCGCTTGGTTTCTGACGTCAATATTAATTCTAAATGGGCAGGTTGAAAATTTCCTCAGGTGTTCTCGTTTTGCTGTCTCCCCTTTTTCCCATTTTGCGAGTTTTCCTTTACAATAAATGCATGTTACCTCGTCTGGTAGTTCGGGCGTTCCCGTAAAATAAAATCCTTGTGCGGCCATTTCTTTGCTTTGTCGGTCGGTAAATACTTTATTATCTTTAAACGTTAAATATCTCTGTTCCTCTTTTCTCAGCTCTTCGTCTCTCACTCTCATTTGTGAGTATATCGCTTTTATGATTCGCGTTGGCCGTCTTATTCCGTCGTAGTCTTTATAGTATATAATTGCTGCTGCAAGTGTATTAACTTTCTCTTCCTCCTCCGGTTTTTTCCATAGTCTCGTCCATATCGAATCTGGTCCTTCTCTCATCTGTATCGTTATCTCTTCGCTGATTCCGCTTGCCATCTAAATATCGTCATTATTTTTTGAATTTTTTGTTTTTCTGATTTTTCTGATTATTTGTAATTTTTTTTTGATTTTTATTTGATTTTTATTATTTTATTTACATTTATTACACTTTCGTTTTTCTTTACAACGTCTTGTCTGGCTTCTCCACTTCTATTTTTATAACAGATTATCTTCTCGCAAGAATCCTTCTCCTCTTAATCGTTGTTGTGGATAGAAACGTGGTGTTCCAATTGCTGTATTCCAGTCAGTTGTTGGCCTTCCCATCTGTGGTTCATTTCCTGTTCTGATTGGATTGCGGTAATCCTCTTGTCCTTTCATCGTTAATATCATATTTTTGTTTAAAGGCCATGTTAATAATTCATCATAATCTCCTCTTCCTACTCTGATGAAGACACTGATATGGGTTAACCTGTTGCATTTCCCATCTCCATTTGGATATAGTTCTAATGCCCAATTTGTATCCATTCCCAACTGTATATTGGTGGGGTCTTTTGTCTAGGGATTTCTCGTGTTCCATCTTTTTTGCTCCTGGAGTTTCTCTGCGATTCGTTATTTTCCCTATATTTAATGGTGCTGTAAAGATGTTTTCTGCTTTCGAGCGTTGGTTTCTAGTTTCCTTTAGGCTGTTGGTCCTCTGGTGCTCTCAATTTCCTTTCTATTTCGGCCATTTTCTGAGGGTATTTCCTGGCTTCTCTCGAGTTCTTTTCTGGGATTCTAATATTCTCTTATTATTGCCTTTTGTGCATAATTTCTGTTCGTAGGCTTTTTATTCCCTAGCCAACATCCCTATGCGTTTTCATTTGATTTCGGAGCCTACTATTTTCTATCATGTGCTTTTGCATTTCCGCAAATCTGGTTAGTTGTGCTTGACAATTGAAATTCTTAACGGGCATTTGAACCTGTGTTAGCTTGGTACATTCGTTCAATGTTTCCTTTAATCTTGACTTTATCTTTCTTAGCGCAGTTGTTGTGCGCATTATTCCTTTCATATAGATCAATATTTGCTCCTCTTCTGGATTCCGATGCTTCCCATTTCTATTTTTATCCATTCCGTCGATGACTCCACAGAATTCGCATCTTATCTTTCTCTCTTGATGCTATACTTTTGTTGGTCTTTCATGTCTTTTTCGTTGTGGTTGTTTGACATTTTTCGCATAGGTATTCGTTAATTCACATTCGTTGCGTGATTTCGGCTTCCTTCATAAGTCCCTTCCATCACAAATTCTTTTACTCGGCCATTGAATTAATAGGTTATTGATTTCTTTGTTGGGCTTTATCCATTGTGTAGGATCCTCATCTCTTTTCCAATATTTTCGTCGACATTCCAGGGCATTTTATTTTTTGTTTCATCACTTCTATCGTACAATCTGTACATATTCTGCTCCGCATTTCGTCTGTCTCGCTCCAATCAGCAATTCTTTACATTTACAACACTTTTGTCTTTTCCCCCTTGTATATCGTTTTCACACTTTGATTTTTTCCTTCATTATTCGTTCTCGTAGTTTCGGATGGATTCTCGCTTCCTCTAATTTTCTCGATGATCGTCTGCATATCTACAAAAATTTTCAATTTACTTACGCTGCTTCGTTTTCTTGTCGTTTATTTATACATATTTACAAGGTACGCTTTATTACTCTTACTGTTGAATCCGGTCTGGGTTGAATTCTGGCATCGATGTATCCATTCCACCCAACTTGCTGGATCTACGAGCTGTTGGCATTACTTACGTAATTCTTCTAATTTCGCAGGGTTTGCCTCTAACTGATCGCTAATTGTTCATTCATTCTCTGCAATTTGTGTATTTGTTCTCTGTTGCTCTCTCTAGTTCTTATGGCTTTTGTAGCCCTCTGTTCACACTTTCCGTTAATACTAGATGAGTATTTGTCCACTGAGTTTGCGCATTGTTTGTTCATTAGTGTCATTAATTTCGCATGCCGTCTCCATTTGCCCTCAATTTCCTGGGATCTGATATCCTTGATCTAATTCCACAATCTCTATAGGTACATTGGCAGCTGCTGGTTGTTTGACTTCCTTCTTTGTGAACGGTGTATTTCTGACTTGGGTTTTGTTGATTCTGCATTATTCGGATTCATCTGTGGTTATTAATACATCGTTTAATCATCGGTATTCATTTCTGTTTGCTACTATTTCTGTACACAATTTTGTACAATAATTTATATAAATATACATACTTATTACTTACTTATTTTACTATTTTTACACTATTTACAATGTCTCTTTTTCGTTTTACACCATCGTCTCGTACAAGGGACTCTATACGCAATTCCGATATATCCCCATATTCTATTCATATCTGATATATATCAAAATTCATTGACCATTGTTTGTGTTCGAATTTAATGGGCGGTTCTTTTAACCAGAGTCCGCTTGTACTAGAATTTCCTATGACTTTCATAATTCCTTCAGTCTTTCTGCATCGTTTGCTCCTAATTCAATATCGAGATTGAATTTTCGCACTGCTGGCCATAATCTTCTCTTCGTTGGCTTCCTTTCTGCATTTGGTAGTTCTTACTTAATTGAATTATTATTCAGCATTTTACTACGCTTGCTTACTATTGCTGTTGTATCCAATCATTTTAATCATGTAGATTTCTTTTTCGTTAGGCTGCATGGTTGTGCTTTTCCCTTGCAATTGGTTGTCTCCATTTATTCCTTCTTTTGGTTGTTACATTGCTGGTGCTTTCTGAAGTTGTATGCTTCGTTGAATTGAAAGGTGGCTGCTCGCCATGATCATTCCTTTTCATGTTTCTTTCCTTGGTTTTCTCTCTGATTGTTTTATTATAGGTTGATCTGTCGCATTTGACTTTGGTAGTTTCCTTGTCGTTCTCCAATGTTCGTTGAGTTCCCTTTGACTGTTTATTAACATATTTCCAAGTTCTTTCGTCGGTATGCGGATACTTTTGATTCGGTTATCGTTTTGCTTGTATTACATTGTGATTCCTTTATTTACTGGTTCGTTCTTTTAGTTCGTATATGCAGATTTTTGTGATAGGTTTTCACCTGTGTTCTCAATTACTTATTTCTTTCATTTGCTGCATTGACTCTATTGTTTTTATTACTGCTTACTTTCTCTGATCTGTCGTTGATACGGTTCCTCTTTTGTTTCTTTTCCGGGACGTTTGTCGTAATTGATTCTAGTAATTTTCTTTGTTTATTGATTTCCAAGTAATTCATCTTCTTCCTTTCTGAACGTGTACTTATGTACTTCCCACGCTTTCTTTTTGTTGGAATGCGGTTATTTTGATTTTAAGTCTTCATTTGACTGGCATTTGATCTTTTCATTCTTCGTTCCGTTTCTTTTTAGTTTCGGAATGCACAAACTTTTGTTAATAGGTCTTTACTCATATTTTCAACGTATTATTTCCTCTCCACTCTTTGGGTTTTATTTCTACTTTTTTATTATTTCTTATTTTCTCGTACTCGACGTTGATTATAGCTCTTCTTTTGTGTTGTGAATTTTCTCCCAGGGTTTTGGCTACATGTGCATGTTTATATTATATCATTGTTGGCACATATTATATATTCTGCATTGCCTTCTAGCTATCCCATTCACATTTCTTTCCTGCTTTCATATTCATTTTCCAACAATCGATAATTTTATTTGTTACTACATTTATTGTTCAATGTTTCTATTCCTTTATTTATTATTCGCAATTGGTTATCCTGGCTTTACTTGATTTTTACGTTTCTATCTTCTAAGCATCTTACATACATTCTTGGTGGTTTGACATGATTGATGGGTTTTCTCTATCTTGGTTTTCCATTGCGTCGAATTGGCAACTTATTGCTTGTATTCATTGTCAGTTGTAAGATATTCCTTTGCTTGCGGTTTCCTTTCTCATTTATTGTTCGTAATTCTGAAAAGATTTCATTTTTCTTTTGTGATGTTTTCGTCGGCTTTTCAGTTAACTTCTATGGACTGATTAATATCATTATTTTTGTAGCGGGTCGGTCGGTTTTGATTTTTCCTTTGTTGTAGTAACATCATCCCTCTGTTTCGTTTTCCCTGCGTTATTTGCTTGTTGCTCGTTTCTTTGACGTTCCTCGTTAGAGATTCCTTTTTCTCCTTGTTGTGCGGATTTGTTTCGTCTCTAGCATTTTGATCGCCTTGTCTATGCTGTTGTCCACTTCCCTCCTTCTCCATTATTACCTCCATCCAGGGTTTCCTTTGAGAATGTCGTCCTCGACATTTATTATTTCAATTATTTCCTCGTATACTTTTATTATTTTCTCGCTTTTATATGTCCATTTCTTGTTATTTCTTGTTTGCTTGCTGAAATCTTATTGCTTTCGATCATCTCGTGTATTTATCATCAATAGTTGTCCTTTCTATCTCCGATTCGTATTGCTTTCTTTTGGGTGATTGGTGAATTTTAGTCCCTTCCCATTCAACATTGCTTTTATTGTTTTTGGAGTGGAATAGTGAGCATTATATTGGTTTCTTTCAATTAGAACGTTTCTGTTCCTTACCATATAGTTTACATTGAATACTTTAAGTGTGAGCCTTCGTAGGTCCATTTCATCAGATTGGCTGTTGTCTTGTTTGGCGTTTCGATAGCTTCCCATTTAATGTTTTGATTGTTTTACCCCATCATTTCTCTCTCTCTGATTGTCGCGTTACTGTTATAAATTTTTATTGCACTGCCTGCGGATTCAGCGGCATAATGTAGTACATTGTTTTCTCCATTGTCTTTTTCTCTTGAACATGATTTCTGTTTTTAGTAGTTCTCTCAGAATGTGGTAGAAGCATTTTGCTGCGACTGCGAAACATTAATGGTGTTTGTCCTCTTTTCGTTTGGTATATTTGAGGCATGTCGCATTTTCGGCATTAAGTTGATTATGTCTATTATCCTTTGAGTATTTCTGTATTGTACTCGAGATTGTAGAGGTACGTTCCCTTCTACATCTGCCATAGAAAGATCATGGGTATCTTTTTCCTGATGCGGTCATTATTATTATAATCCATAGCGATTTTCCCGCTTTGTTTACTATTCTATCCATTTCCTTTTCCTTGACCCCATTCGGCATTATTTACTCTTGATGCTTTACATATATACCATCTCTACATTTCTTGGGTCGCGTTTTAGAGTTATTGGTTTCATCCGGTTTTTGTTCCTCTACGTTTATTGATGTTGCCTTTTCTGATTTTTCGATTCATTCGTTAGTTCCGTTTTCATACTTAGACTGTTGAGTTGTGATCTAGTTTGCCATTACCTCGATTTCTGTTCTCTTGTTATTGTTCTAGGGTATTGCTTTACTCTGCTTACGTTTACGTAAATATTTTGGCGTTATTGACTAGTTTAAACCGAGATTGTTCTCGTTACATACATTATCTCAGTAAGGTCCTTTACCACATCTTTGTAATTTTCTGGCTTACTCCTTGTGGACTAATTCTGGGCGTTCGCAATTATTACAGTCTCCAACTTGAAAAATTTGCTCACGTTCCCGTCTCGCTTTTTATCATGTAATTTTTTGTAGCTCTCTGATTAATCTATATTCATTACCTGCTGTTTTTCCAGATCTCTTGCATTCGCTCTTTGAATCCGTGTTACATAATCATCATTTCCATATACTGTGATATTGGCGGTAGATATTTAAGTCTACGCATGTTGCATTCTCTGCCGACATTATTTAAATGGACTTTCATTTTTGTTGCTGAATGTATTGGACATTTCTATAGGCCATAGGCAGTAGATTTATTATCTACTCCCATCCTTGGTGTCTTTAACATAATTTGACATCATTTCTATTAATTATTGCCGTTAAATCGTTCGGTTGACCATTGTTTGCGAGATGTAGCGTGATGTTCTCAGCTCTGGCAATCTGAAGTAATTCGTTACTCCTCTATTATTTCGCTCATAAAAGTTGGTTTCCTTATCAGTTAGGATCTGTTTGGTTGTTCCGTTATCTACAGCATATTTCCTCTACTAGGATTCTCGCTATTGTTTCCTGGCTTTGATCTGGTATGCGGCAATGTTCCGGAAACTTTGATAAAAATCTGTCACTACTAAATATTAGATATTCATCGTTAGTTTCTGGTAGTGGTCCTACTACGTTCCATTGCGATCATTTGTCATTGGTTCTGGTGGAATTTGGCATTGGTTTACGCTGCCTTCAGTTTACTCCTGTGCTTTTTTCTGGTTGGCACATATCAGGGCAATTCTTTATCCACCCCTTTACGTCCTCTCCCGATATTGGCCAATAATATTGACGCAGTCTTGTTTCCGTCTTTTTTTGCTGACATTGTGTCCTCCAAGTTTTTCCATCGTGGCTATTGCTCAATACCTCTTTTTCGTCTTACTTTCTGGTAACACATGGAGTCGTTTTTCGCCATTCCATTAGTCATAATAACCATCCGCTTTCTCTATGGTATATCGGTGTCTGTGTTTTTCCATTATGCTCTTTTAATTTAGTCGAAGATTTTCATATCAATTGGTTTCCATAATCGATTAATTGTCTTCAACTTCTTCAGTCTTCTTGTCTGTTCGTTTCAATTTCGTGAAAATCGATGTCTTCAGCGATATCATGCAATTCGTCTTACGCTTGGTCGCCAATGCATTTCTCGAAACAAATCTTGTAACATGCAGTCGCGATTGACGTTGGCTTCGCCTGACTTGAACTTTGATGTATGGTGAAGTATGTCTTGCAGCTGCATTGGCGCTCCATTCATTTAAATCTACTCGAGGCTTTCTTTATGTTGGCCTAGCCATACCAATGCGTTGATGATCTGTAGTTGATTATATTCTCGCCGACCCCATAATAATATTTGAAATGTTTAATAGCTTGGATTATTGCTAATCCTCTCTTTTCAGTCACAGAGTAAATTCTTTTCATGTTTCTTTGAAGTCTGAAGTATAATATCCAATAAACTCGTTCTCTTTTCTCTCATCCCATGTCCTAGGACTGCCTCCCGATGCATATCCACTTGCGTCGTCGCTAATAAAAACGGTTTCTGAAATCTGGGTTGTACTAAGTATTGGTGCTGTTATCAGTTTATCTGCGTGAGTGTTTTCAAAAGGCTGTTTGTTGTTCCTCTTTCCCATATAAACGGGGGGTAATCTTTTTTGTTAATTCTTGTATTGGTTTCGCAATAGTTGCGTAATCTGATTGAACTTTCGATTAATATCCACATAAGCCTAAGAATTCTTGCACTTTGTGTGACTGTCTTTGGTGTGGCAATTCTTTATCTTTTCGATTCTTGAGATCTGGTTCTTTACCTCTGTCTGCACAATATGTATACGAAGGTATTTTTCCTTTGCCCAATCACATTTTTGATGGTTTCAATCTTAACTTCCATTGCTCAGTCGAACGAATACATTACGGATATTATTTTAAATGTTGCTCGAAAGTGCTAGAATAAATTAATAAATCATCATTAATTACCATACCATGTTTGATGCCGTGAGTTACAAAGTTCATACATCTCTTGAAATGGAGGGGCTGTGTGCGTTAGTTAGTCCGAAATGGCATTTCTTGAAATTATTATAATCTTTTCCAATTGTAAAGGCAGTTTTCTCTCTGTTCCCCTCTTTGACTTTTATCTGCCAATAACCACTTTTTAAGTCTAGGCGATGTAAATTAAGCTGCTCCGTGTACATTTGTACAACATCTCGTTTATATCTGGCAAAGCGGTATGTATCCCGTTTGTTACCCGCATTGAGTCGTCATAGTCTTATACAGAACCGTTGTGTTCCTCTTTTTCTTTACCATTGACCACTGGGAGTTGCCATGGCGAACAACTTGGTTCGATTACTCCTGCGGTCTAACATCTTTTGAAACTTCTTTTTCTGCCTACAGATTTCTGAGCTTCTGCCAGGTCGATATTTGCCTAGTGTATTGGGGTTGTCATCTGTTAGTTGGTATCGTGTGTTGCGTTACGTCCGCTTGTACGAGATCTTAAGTCAGATGCTGCAAATAATATCCTTAATTCCCATTAGCAGTTTTTGTAGTGCTCTTTTTTTCAGCTTCGTTTAGTAACTGACTGTCGATAGTCCATAATCTTCCTCAGTTCCTTCGTTTTTTTGCTGTTGGGAAGTTCGATATCATCATCGGTGTTAATTTCCCCAATCTTTCGTTTTCGTAAATGACTTTTTCTTCCTTCGTTCAAAATTTGTAATGATTGATGAATTTCACTGTTTATCGTTACGTACACTATCTCTCGGCTAATTGGTATTTCTTCTTTTTCTCGATTTTTGTGGAGCTCAAATCATCTCTCCTCTGAGTCTCCTCATTCACTTTTACATTAGCAAATCATTTGTTGTGCGCCCTGGCACTACTATTTTTCTCTGAGCATCTCACTTCTTGATTTCAGAAATCATTTGTCCGGTTTTATCTCTCAGCTCCATTTGATCCAGATCTATTATTATCTCTTTTAGTAATTCTGGCGATGAGATCTGTTCCAATTATACAATCTGCGCTCAGTTTCTGATAACAGATGCTAAATAGTATGATTTTACATTTTTATATTTCTATTATCGACCAGATTTTTCCGATGACTGCTACCGATTTCCTACTTGCGGCAAAAAAGTTAATACATCCATGTTAGCTTCTTCTTAACATAGCCTTCTTCGGTTTTTATCCATATTTATTGCTGAGATGTTTGCTCGGTATCAATCATTGCCTTTTATTTCTTACCCCATTTATTTCTATGGTACGTTAATGTTGTCCAGCTAACGTTTAACATAGCTTATAGTTCGAGTTCTATCCATCACACTTCTTGATCTTTGGCTGGTTATTGGTACTAAGTCTGCCCATTGGTTCGTATGGTACTGGATAAATATTTCGTAAGGTTGTTGATCTTGGGATTTGTACGTGTCCTTTCTACTGGCATGTTTCTCTCTACTGATGATGCTGCTTTCTTTAGACATTCGTATTACTGGTGGTGGATGATTATAAGTCCACTGCTTGTCTTTCCGATTTTCCATTGTTTGAGTTGCTCTTGAAGCTGCATCTGCGTTTCCTCCTTGGTTTTCGTTTCATTTGTCGCTGTTTATCGCTGCTGTCATCTTTGAAGTTCATCCATCGTCTTCCAGTTGCTCGTTTTGTCGCTTTCCATTCTGGTTTTCTCGTTCTAATTATTATTGGCCTTTAAATTTTCGTCCAAACGTCTTCACGGTACCATTTCATTTTAGTTAGAATCTACTAGTCTTTTTATCTTGTGGAATATCTTAGTTGGTGTCCATGATAAATACCATTGTCTTAGCCTAAAACCGGTTAAGAATCCAATTGCGCATTTTCAGTTGATTTTTCTCTCTTCTTTTGTAGATATCGAAAACATTGCTTACATTTTGTGTTAATGATTACTCTTACGATTTGAATGATAAAGATTATCCTTTAAAATTCCTGACCTCATTTGTCCAAAGATTAGAATCTCCCCACATGGCTTTATCCATATTTGCTGTAGGCGGTTGAAAATGGTTCTGGTTCATTCGTAGTTGGGTTTCTCTCCATAGTTGTTACCTCCGTTATAGTTACAATGTTGGATTAATTATTGCTTGCCCTTTGTGCTGGAATAATAAATTTCTTCTGGGCTCGTTCCAGATCTTTTGTTTGGTATTATTCCACTCTGTGATATATCAACTGGTTTGAATTCTGCTTCGCTGGCCAATTCTGTAAGTCCAAATATTTTTGGCGGTGCTACGATTACTCGAGTTGGAAATTGTAGCCAACTTCCATCTCTTATTTCGAATAATGGTCCAATACATTACTAACAACTGGAAACATATGGTACAAATTTCTCTGTTTTACATCCTTGTCACCCGGTTGAGCGAATCTGATTTTTCCCTTTATGCAGTTCATCTTAATTCATTATGATTTATCTCTGGGATTGTTGAATCTTTTTGGCATTTTGCTATTGTCTTTTCACATTTGTACTTATACATAAATTCTCAACGATTCTCCCAAAATATCCTTCCTGGAGTGGTAGTAATGGAATTGCGTTATCTGGATTCGTGATTGCCATTGCTAACTTTGTTTTTAATATTTCCCTATTCAAGATACAATCATTTTTAAACTAATTATTTCTCTGTTGATGCCAATCCTTTGATATAAGAAATCCATCTTGTTATTTATATAGAGATATAGTTTCACATCTTTGGGGTCTATTTGCGCTTTTTGGTTCTTGTATGCTAGGTTCGCGATAAGAATATTCCTTTATAATTGGTACTAGCTACCATTTCGTCACATTTACTCACCATTCGCCATAATAATTGTAATATCAGTTGATATTATACGTTGGCGTGACTTCTGATCGATAGTTGTGGTTATCGTTGTTTTCCGACTTCTTGCGGCTTTCTCCGTAATTCATCTAATGCACTTTTTTGCGTGTTAGTTTCGTTTCTCTGTGCACTTGTCCTTGGCACTTCATCGAATATGCGCTCTTCAATAAGGAATGAGTCTACAAGTTCTGGTATCGGCGTGATATACGATCGTTGACATTCCCGTATTACATGATCATCTGTTCTTAGACATTGAGGGTTACTTTTTCATCGCTTGTGTGTCCGGATCAAAATATCCTTGATATTTCTCCAACTTTACTTGATAACTTTCAATCACTACTACTCCTTTGACTAGTTGATTCAATAGGTGTACTCTGCCTACTGACACGTTTCCGTCTCCAGCCGTTATTCTTCCCGTCAGCGTATACTCGGGTAGTTTTATCTTTCCTCTTCGGCTGTAATTACTCTTCCAGCTATTGAGATGGCGTCCTGTCGTGAATCTTTTCACTTCGCTCCGCGTTACAGAAAACCACTGTTCGTTTCGTACCCGCTTCGTATAATTGTGAGTGTGAGTGATTGTCCGCAAGAAATGCTACAATTTTCCTTGTTACTGACATTCCTTGATTTCCGTTTTTATGAAGTCTTACCTCTTGATATACATTATACGATACTGCTGTTTGCCGTTGTTTGTTAGTTTACCGGGGTTTGCAGCTTGCACTCTTCCGTTTCTTTTAGTGAGTATTATCACCAATTTATATTGTCACAATTATTATACTACAAACGTTCTACCCCTTCACGCACATCATCCATGAGTATTGTAGTGATATCGTTAATTCATCCCCCTTTTCTACGTGTTTTTGGATCGCTTGCATTAATCGTTGTTTTCGAATTCCGTTAATAACTCTTTTAACTTCGCTTGCTCATCTCGTTTGATCATCTTTACTTACCAAATTTATTTATAAGGCTTGCATCCACCCTTGAGTCAGGACTGAAATGCGTTCAAATTACTTCTGGATAATTCTGTTATTGCGAATTCATATCCGTTTGGCGTTGATCTTGCGAGTTCGTTTTCTGATATCGCTATCGTATGTACATCAGATAGGCCCATTCTACCAATATCTATGTTGGTTCATCAGACGTCTTCGATTAAGTGACTTTAATTATCAATAGCAATTCCCTCTGGATCTTTTGGTTTGTGTTTCGTACTTTATTACCATATTATTTATTATTGGTTTTATTGCTGCCAAAGCTTGTTTCGCTCTGCTCCGATATTATTGAGTTTTCAAATTTTTCTCTTTATTTCTGATTTGCATAATCCCGCTATCAGTATCATCTATTGATCCAACTTTGCTCCTTGTTTCTTGACCTTTCAGTTTTCTCCCTGTAACTGCTTTCGTTACTTGCTGAGTTGTTTCAATTTCGTTGTCAATTGATTCCATCTGCATTTGTTCTTTAGTTTTCCTTTTTCTGGGACTGAGTTATCAATTTTTGGCGTTCCCTCTGGATTTCTTTTTCCATTTTGCTTGTAGCCTGTTTCTTTTTTCAGTTTGGTTGTTGTCTGTTGTTTTCTCTAGATGTTGGTAGCCTCCTCGTTCATTTATCCATTGTTCCCATTGTCTCCTGTTGAGTTTCGCATTTCCATCTTTCTTTTTATTTTCTCTTCGTTATCTGGCTCTATAATTTCGACTGGTTGTCTTTGACACATAACTAGTTCGTTCTTGGTTCATCTGTTATTCAGATCGTTTTCATTTTCTGTCATTGAACAATTCCTCGATTCCGGCATTTCTCCTGCGTTGGTTCTTCGTCCAACAAGTATCATTTAGATTCATTTCAGATCTCTTCATCTTTCCTGTTTGTGATGACGTTACTTCATCTGCTGCAGGTGGAACTTCTGGCGTATTTAGACTCTCTTGTGTCCTATTGGCGTTTTCGTTTTTGATTTCTCTTTTGTTGAGTTCTTACCCGCGATTTTTGCTACTGTTAATATATTTATTGAATCCCAGTTGCATTTGCGTAAAACTCCGATTTCGCGATCGTCATCTAATGATCGTCCTTCGTATGAAATGAAATTGGGCGCGTTCGTACGGTATTCTCTTTTTTACTTCGTTACTTTGGCAGTAATGTAAAAATTCTCTTTCAATTGGTTCGAAATCTGGCGTTCATAATTTTAAGACTTACTTCTCTATTGTTTTCGGCTGCCATTCGGAAATAATGTGTTTCCATTTCGGATAATTTTCTCCGAATTTGCCTGGTACCACGCATAATTCTCCGATATTCCTCTATTCCTTACAATATTTCGCAGGGTTCTCCACTCTGTTACATGAATCGATTATCCCATTTGCCCAAATCTGTTACAGTTCGTCTTTGATTTTTGGCTTCCGTCCTCAATATTCGCTGCTAAACTCTCTGCATGTTTGCGTTTTCCTTAATTCTGTGTTAATCCTCCTCCACCAGGATCGTCTATATCTGCGTGGGCAAATATCTTGTTTCCGTGGAATTCGTTTTCGAGTAACCACTGATTCGCGGCCTCGCTTGTTCTTGTTGAGATTCGTATTCCTCATTTCTCGTTTCCGTTTCTCTACTTCGATGCGTGATATATATCGTGTCATCTTTCACGAATTGAGTGTTACATACTTTTCGTAGGATACTGTGTACTCCTCCTGGCAGACATTTTCAGTGGATTTTGTGGCTTACTACTTATCATTGATCGTTGGGTCTACTCCCCAATTTTTCGCTGATGTCGCTCTTCCCATTTTCCGGTTTATGCGATTGAAATTGTGACTTTTTCGATTTAAAATGGCCATTTCTAATGCGTTCATTATCTTGCTCTTTGCTACAGCAAATACATGATAATATTTTCCTTTCGCTACCCCCATCTCCGTTTTTGGGATACTCTCCATTTCTTCCGGATATCCTCCGATTCTGTAGTAGAATTGATGACTTGTAATACCGATTGATTTTCTCTTTGCAGCGCGATTTTTACTTATTTTGCCGCCCATCCACTATTTTCCATGTGTATGGGCTAGTCGAGCTTGTCGTTTACCTCGTTCTCTTTGGTTGCCATTCAATTTCGTTTGGCCATTTCTCTGGTAGATTCTTGATTGGTTCTCTTCATTATAATTCTTAATGTTTTTTCGTTAGCTGCGTCTTCCGGCGCTTCTCTTGGTACGTATTTTCTCCACTTGGGTTCGTCTCTCCGTTTCCATTTCCCACTCCTTTGTCTTTTCATCATACACCCTTTTTCCTTGTGTGTCGCATCTCGAGTCGTCTATAGGTTGTAATTTTGTTGCTCAACTTTCAATCTGCTCCATACTGGTTAGATGGTTAATATTTGGTCCATCTTTCTTATTCTCTCTCTT